>CM068367.1:1304464317-1305664317 GCA_034769895.1 Magicicada septendecula
GATGCGGTTTTGTTTATAGACAAAAAGGATACATGCAGACACAGTCACAGACGCGCGCGCGCACGCACACACGCACACATGTATATCCAAACTTACAAAATGAGGAAGATTGAGTCAGAATAAAACATAAACTGAGAAAAATTTCAGGCTTTAAGATTTAGCTATAAGTTGAAAAAAATTGCTAATTAAAAATAGTTAAAACTCAAACAAATTAACATTAAGTACGCGTATATGGCTTATTAACGATAAAAATTATTTCCACATAAAAGATATTTTTACTTTTGTATCCTTTGTTGTGTGAACTTACACGTAGTGGTTTGTACACGACTGTACGTTTCAAAATGTCAGTGCAACTGTCGTGTGAAAAGTAATTAACTGCATTTTCTTAGCGGCAGACTTGCTGGACAGTGGTATCGGTTTGTTGTCTTTAGCTGTTTAACACCCTTCTTACTGCAGCAGTCAAGGAAGTCTTATGTTTTCAAAGCGTCCTACATACTTCCCATATGCGATATTCCTGTTTTATTTGAGCCCACGTTGGAAAACGTCTGGAACATTTGCCGCTAAAGGAAAAGTACCACGCTAAAGAGTGGAAAAAATCTTTCTAAAAAGGTCTCTCGTACATTCAGTCGTCTGTTTTTTATACACTTTTTTCTTATGCGCGAACACACACACACACACACACACACAAAACAGTAAGTTTACTATTTATTTTGCTTGTCATTATTTAAGTGCTAAGTAAATTTAATTACTGAGTATTTAATAATTTAGAATACATCCTTACAATACATCCTTACTGCTTTAATCCTGGTTACTGGATGGGCATCAGTTTACCACTAGTATGGAATTTATTTCATTACTTCATTTTTCTACTATAGAATTTCTAACAAAATAGTCGTACAGGAATGAACTTGTAATACAATTATGTACTGTGACGACATCTCGGACGTCTGCTCCACGTGCCAGTCTGGAGTAATCGCAGGGAGCCACCTAATACGTTCGCCGCAATCACCTGGCGGGAACTGGGAGAGCTCACAGCGAGCCAATCAGGAATCGGCAACCCGCGGTTGTAAATAAACAAACCAGAAATATTAAAAACATTTGCCATCTTTGAACAGTCCGCCGAGACGAATCGGGTAGAGCAAAATAAAAATTTCTTTTAATCTACTAATCGTTTTGCTAACAGCGTGCGTATTTTTAGTTTTCACCGAGGTCACATTAAATTTTGTAACACCTGAAAATGATCACAGATATTTATTAACGACGTACTGTATTTCGAAGAATTGAACGGTTGTTACCGCTCGACTTGATACTTTTCACTGCGTATAGTCAAGAGAAAAGTGGAGAATGGAAATTGCTGGCAGTAATAACAAGGCCGAGCAACAACATGAATTGTGTTGGTGACGATATTATTAAAATATTCTCATTTGTAAGTTTTGTAGTTTTCGTTAATAAGAAGAACGTTGTTTTGGGTACAAACCGCGTTTTTCTTTACTAACGTCAATCCATTTACGCCCTCTCCGCTATGAACGAAATGCCATTCTGTAGTGATTCTTCTCTTCTTCTTATCTGGCGTTACTGCCTTTGGTGGGCTTTAGCCTCCTCAACAATACTCCTCCATTCTTCCCTGTTCTCCGCCCTTCCTCTCCCCCCTCTTATTTCCACGCTAGCAAGATCTTCTGTTACGCCATCCAACCATCTCATCCTCCGTCTGCCTCTACGTCTAGTAGTACATAATCTTCCCTTCAGCATTCTTTTAGGCATTCTTTCCTCAGACAATTTTTCCACATATCCCAGCCAATGCAACCTCTGTAATTTGATGAATTTCACTATGTCTTTTTCCAAGTATGAGAGCCTGTAGTTCATTGTTATTGCGTATTCTCCAACTGCCTTCTCCTCTTACTGGGCCGTAAATTTTACGTAATATTTTGGCCTTAGATTTTTAAGCAGTTTTGTAATTTTCTGTCAAAGTCCATACATCACATCCATATGAAGCAACTGGACGCACAATAAAATAAAATTCTTTAAGTTTTTTACCCCTTGTATCAAGATTGTTTTTGAAGATGTTAATATTTGCAAAGTAGGCTCGATTTCCTGCTTGAATCCTTTCTCTTATACTCATCAGGCCCGGATTTCCCACTAGGCACACTAGGCACGTGCCTAAGGGCGGCAGGATCAGGGGGGCGGCACGAGGTGACAAATTATTTGATAAAATTTCATGTTTTCGGTTTTTTAATTTTATCATTTGTATTGGGCACTTGGATTATGGCCAAATTGAAGAAAATGGTTTTGAAAAGTTAAAAAAAATTTAGTCTTTTTCACAATTCCATCACATTTCCCTTTTAGATTTAAGATCAATTGAGATATTTGCAATAAAGATAGTTGAAATGACTAATTTCAGCAACTGTTTTACAGCAGTCAAGGAGAATTGAATATATAGAAGTTACTTGTTGGTGAGGGGGTTTGCTAACAATAGTGCCTAGGGGCGGCAGGACACCTAAATCCGGGCCTGATACTTATCCTAATGTTATTATCATTTGATACCAAGGCACCTAGATAACTATTCTGTAGTAGTTGAGCATCATAAAATTGGCGTAACGTTTGTTATCACAAGTGGACACTGCGTGTTGTACCAGAAACAGCATTGTTGTTAATTGTTATTGTACAGATGATCTCTTGAACTAGAGGTTTGTCGATGTCTTTTTTTGTGTAGATTTATAAAGGGAAAATTTTTTAATCGTTTTATTTAATTTGTAAAAACATTAATTCGTCTATTGTTAACAGGATGCGGTGGTGAGTAATTAACTTTATTTATACACATCTAGATTGGAACAATATATTCAGCGAAAGGGGTGCGTTTGCGGCGGAAGCAACCCTCTCGCTGCAGTGCACCTGCTTACCGAAGTCACGCGAGCATATCATTTTTCCTTACTGGAGTGGGGCAGAATTCCGGTGAAATAGATTTACAATTGGTTATTGCAATAACCAACTGGAAGTCAGGTGACTTAATATTCGTTACTGTCGCCGTAAGATTGTAAGAACACGCATTTCGTGTTTCCCGGTAGCGCATTGGCCAGTGGACTAGTGGAGGTGTTGCTGCGAACACAAAAGGATGGCAGTATTTCTCTGGCAAATGATATGTGTCAACTGCTCACAACATGACACTTCGTCGACTACATTGCTGGTTTTTCTAGTTTCTAAATAATTTATAAAACGTTTTAAAATAGATATTACTACTGTATAACTATTGTACGTTACAATTTTCATTTTATTTTCTTTTATTCTCTTTAAAAGTATTATGTTTTTGCAAATAAATGTGTCTTAATGACATAATTGAGCGAGCAACATAAGTTCACAGTACGAACACGTCCGTTTGGAATTTGTCTGTTTGCATACCTATCTATCTATTTGGAGTACGTCTCATGACAATTTTGCGACCGGTTCTCGTAAAACATGGTGTGCGTATCCATACCTCCCACAGACTCCATGGTTTTTGAGATTGACCCCCTCAAAATATCAGGGCAGAGGAAAAATATAGGGGGAAGATTATGAAAAAATCACAAACATCCGTGTGAGGTATCAAATTAAAGAGAATTTCAAGCACAATCAAGTCCTTACTTTTGAAATTTCAAAATTTTTGGAGACCTGAGCCTAACAAGTTACTGCACGGGCACAAGCTGTGCTACCGAGACGCCTGAAGAGCGGGGGGGTCTACTGAATGATAACGCGTGCTTGTGTTGGTGCGGTGCGGTTGTACTGGTTCTGTAAACGTTGTTCAGTAAGTATTTGTTCTGTATGCAGTTGTTCAGAAGACGTATTCAGTTGTGATTTTGTGTGCTAATTAGATTGAGCGTTCGTACATTATATGTCAGTATAATTTATTGAATATTATATTTGTTTCCTTATTCGGTACAAATTAACTATTAGCCTATCGTTTCATTATTTTAAAGTTCTTTGTCAATTACTACGCAGTGAATTTGAAATTAATAATTATATTTTATGAGTAGTTCCGTTAAAAAATAATATTAAAATGATTTCGCAAAAAAGCAACAAAACAATTCATTCGAAAGGACGTGGAATTATATCGTCTGTTATTGAAAAGTGTGATGAAGAATCAAGGAAAGGGGCATTTCTACTAAGAAAGCCCCTCCATTACCTTTCCTGCTATTGTTTTCCTACTTATTAAATTGAACCTCCGCATATTTCAAGTACAAAAAAATGAAGAAATCTTATTTATTATTCCAGGAATATCGGTAATAAAACTTTCAAATTGTAGACATGATTCCGTAAATGTTTTTAGAGTAATTACATACAAATATTTAGATTTGACTCAAACATAATTGTTAACACCATTGCTATTATTTCAGTTGTGATGTAGAATGGAAACGCTTGAACGCACATGCCATTCTGAGGTTCAGAAACAATCGCTGGTTACCATTTAGAAAAGTAATATTAGATCTGCTTACTATGAAAATAAAGTAGGAACGAAATCCTCATAGAAGCTATGATAAATTGTTTGTCCCATATAACTGTTCTTTAAGATCTTTGCTGCAAAAGTTAAAGCCAGGATAGGCTGATCAATTGAGCCTTTCGCAGACAGGATTCATCTTTGGCATAAGGGCTATTGAGTAAAAATAAGTTTTACGTAAAAGTCTGTTACATGTATTAGATACGCTCGTACAAGGAATCTGAAAAGAAAGGTAAAAATTGAGAATAGTAGAAGAATGAAAAAGAGAGAAAAATAAAAATAGAAAAGAAAAGAATTTGTGCAATAAAAAGAAGAATAATACAAAGGATAACAAGAACAAGAAATGATTGATTTCTAAATAAATCTGTTTAAAATCGAAAAAGAGCTAACGAATATTTTTATTGATAATGTTAAACTTGGTGACTTGCTTGGGAAATGGATTCAAGCGCAATTGCTGATAATTATTAAAGCTGAGGACGTATCAAAGTGACTATATATATCATATATATTATATTTAATATTTATAATGAATTTACCTCAAGATATTTTTTTTCCTTATTAGGAACATGTTTCGGAAACCATTGTGTTTCCATCCTTAGCCTTCGTGATTTTGAGTCTGGTGAAGTAATTGTGTGTTGGTTGGTTGCTATTGTGGTTTCCTGTTGGCTTCTGGTAATTTAAATTGGTATTATTGTGTGTGATTGTGGTGTATGTATTAGTATTTTGTGTATTTTCGAGGTTGAGTGCTTTGAAAATTGTGTCATGTTTTATATTGATTTGTATTTGTTCAGGTATTAGTTTGTTTTGTGTTTTATGTTTGTATATTTGTAAATTTTCCCAAATGTTCATTATGGTGCCTTTGTGTGGTATGTGTTTTATTATTTGTCATGTTGGTTATGTCTGGGAATTCATATCCAGTGTTTATTGCATGTGTGGCCAAATTAGATTTCTATATTTCTGGTTTTTTTGTATGCGTTTAGGTGTTCAAAATAACGTTTTTCCAGTTGTTTTTTTGTTTGTCTTATGTAACATTTATTGCAATCTTGGAATTCAATTTTGTATATACCATTGGTTGGTATTATCTTTGTTGTGTGGGTTATTTAGTATTTGTAGATAATTTTTGTTAGTTTTGTATGCTGTTTTAATGTCTGTGTTTTTAAACAGTTTTGTTATCTTTGTCATATTATTATTTATGTATGTGAATGTGGCCCATTTTTTATTATTATTATTATTGTTTTTGTTTTGTTCATTTTGATTAACTCTTAATTGTTCATTTTTTATTTTATTTTCAATTTTGTTTACAGTATTTTTATTATATCCATTTTCATAAGCAATTTGGTATATTATATTTCTTTCTTTGTCTGTTTCTTGTTTGTTTAGGAGTATTTTGTACATTCTGTTAAATAGTGAATAGAATGCTGCCATTTTATGTTGTGGTGGGTGGTCAGAATGGTTAGGTATGATGATGTTAGTGGAAGTTGGTTTTCTGTATATTGCATATTGTAGGTAGTTATTGTGTCTTGTGATGGTTGCGCCTAAATAGTTGATTTTGTTATGATTTTATTTTTCTTCTGTGAATTGCATTTTTGGATGTATGTTATTGATTTGTTTTAATATGTTATCTGCATTTGTATTTTTGTTACTTAAAACATATAGCCCATCATCTACATATCTTATCCAAATACCTTTTGGATCAAAGGAATTTATAATATTTTGAATTTGGTGTCTATATGTTGTAAGAATATTTCTGCTATTATGCTAGATAATAGGGATCCCATTGCCAATCCTTCTTGTTGTTGATAAATTTTGCCTTTGAATTCAAAGTAATTTTGTTTTAGTATTAGTTGGAGGTTTTTTAAATTTCAGTTTTACATTGTGTGTCTTCATTTTGTTCTTTAAGTTTGTTTATTATTATGTCTATTGTTTCATCAATTGAAATGTTGGTGTACATATTTGTCTTGCATGTGCTCTGATACAAACAACATAGCTTATCATCCTGTGTTCCGTTGCAATATATATATATATATGTGTGTGTGTGTGTGCGTGTGTGTGTGTGTGCATTTTACTCTATAGCTAACTAGAGATAGATTGGGTAACGAAAACGGTGTGTTGTATATAATCCATTAAGATCATACTAAAACGAATTATTATGAGAAGGAAATTCATAGACTGTAATGAAAATTTGCTTGCCAAACAAGGAGTCTTTGATTCTTGGAGCACATAGTGACTTGCCAAAATAATGATTAGAATCACGATTGACTAGGCGTTGTTCAGATTTGAATCACGGTTATACTGCAATCAGTGGTAAGACGATTTAACATTCTACTTAGTGCTTTCTCTGTGACTGTAAGTAACTCTTGACGATTTTCCTCTGGAATTACAACAACCCGGCGCGTCTCTAAGAAAACAAACAAAAAGTTTAATTAAACGGTCTCAACAAAAGTAACCTTCGGAAGAATTTAAAAAGAAAAGTATTATTTTAACAAAAGGTGAAATTCTTGAAATAATGTTCAGACAGCCTAGATAGACGTCTTCGCTCGTCAGAAGCTCCAGCGGTACTTTTAATTAAAAATTATCACGAACCGTTTAACAGCGTGAAAAAAGAGAAGTCTACATTTCTGATGGATAACGCAAAAGTGAAGAGGAAAACTTTACGCTTTAACACCGCCAGGAATGTTTTATTGACTTCTGTTTGTTTGCTGCGGAATATTTGATAACGTCTTGTTCTTAAAGCGGCTACAGCTCCACTGATAGCGCACCGTCCGTATGGAATCTTCCTACGAGAAACTTAAAAAAAGTGTTTGCAGATCTTAAAGTTTTTACCAAGGAATTTTTATTTACTGTTGAATGATCGTATAAAAGTAAAGAAAGAGACACAGAAAATTACGGAACTGAAAGAGAGGAAATTAAATGGAAGCGGAGTCTTGTGCATGTGTGTGTGTTATAATCTTTATAAGTAATATCTATTGCGATAATAGGCTGACAGACTGGTATGTGCATTGCGTAAATATATAAGACACAACGAAGGACAAAGTAAAAGGTGAGAATAGTAGGAAACTTTATGAAAGATATAGGGAAAAGGAGAAGAGAAGAAAGAAGAATAAATACAGTTAAGAGAGATGAATGGAATATATGAAATACAAAACTTATTTGATTTCTAAATGTGTCTTTTTAAATGTATCTTTTCACGTATTGATACTGAAAGCTTGTCTGATGACTTAATTGAATATCGGTATGGAGAACCATACATGACTTCCATATTCTAAGATTTATATTTAAAATCATTTTCGAAATGAAATATTACCATAGAAACTACTTCTTTCTACTTACTGCTTCAGCCTTAACCACAGTACTGTGGTCACTAACGTATACCACCTCACGTTATCGCACTCGATTTTCACTGATGATGGAAGTCGATGGCATTGCCGAAATGTCTGGTTTTGTAGAAAACATTGGACTACGGCCAAATATCCCGGGAAGGAATTTTAACAAAAACTACTTCTTTGTTGCCGATAACGTTGTACACATATATATCAGTGGCGAAGTTACATGGAGGCAATTGAGGCAATGCCTACCCTAACAAATTCTGTAGAATAAAAATTATAAATACGTATGAACTACATAACGTAAAGATTATACATTGTTACTGTGACTGTCAAATTTATTAAACCGAAACGTGCTTTATTGAGCGACCGCTAGATGGTGACAGGTGAGATTCGGCATAGTTCGTTTAAATCGAATGAGGCAACCTGAACTTGCCTCAGCGTTTTTTGTTTACATCGTATGTAAGCAATGTAGTGGTGTGATAGGGAAGTGTAGGGAGGGGGGATTGTCCCGCGCTGTACACATAGAGCGTTGAGGCATGCCTCACTTCTGTGGTCCAAACAGTTAAGTTAAAGCGCCTGTGTTGTTACTAAGTGTTTATTTTATGCGGTTATTAAAAGTGTCACTGTTATTCCGCTGAACTAACAGATGATCAAGATTGTTATTTGAATTATTTGTAACATTAAACATATATATAGAAACTAACCAAGTTTAAAAATTTGAAGTTCAATCAGTTGTATTATTGTGTATGACTAATACAAGGATTGTTCAATAGACACACGTATAGAGCTGTAAAGCATTTTTTATTCAACGATTTTAAAAGAAGTCTCCAATAACATTAAGACATGAGTTCCACTGTTGCGCTAACCTGTAGATTCCCTGCTAGTAAAATTCTTACGGCTGTTTGTGGAACCATTCGGTTACAGCAAACTCTACCTCAGCGTCCGATTTGACCCACCGTCCTTTTAGTGATTCCTTAAAAAAAATTTAAGATAAGATTTTTGCCTACCCATTCATTAACTACTAGCTTCGCCAGTAAGCAAATTGATGTCCATTTTTTCGGCTTGCACGCGTTATGTTGGTGTGGGTTTCGGCACTTTCCATTTAAAAAGCGTGCAAACGTAAGAAAATAAACATGAGTGAGGCCAGAAATAACGTGAATTGTGTGTTTGTGTCTTACCTGCCTTTTTATTGCCGTATTAAATGAAAAATATTATATTACATTAAAATTAAAAAATTTTAATTTTATTGCCTGGCAACAAAATTATTTTATTTTTAACAATTACCATTGTTTCAAAAAGGTTAAATAAATTTGCAAGTACTTTACTCTTGTGAAAACGTAAAAGGTTGCCGGTAAACTACCCCTTCCCCTTAACCGATCTTCACCAAAATCGAAAGTCCTTGAGACCTCTACAATTCAGGGACGTATGCAAAACATTATTTGATTCTGTTTGAATTTGCGGCTGTTATCGTTTGCCATAGAAAATAGGCTTGATAAAAAAACGGTGCAGGTAAACTACCCCTTCCCCTTAACCGATCTTCACCAAAAACAATAGGTCTTGAGTACTCTACAAATCAGGGCTGTATGCAAAACATTATTTGATTCTGTTTGAATTTGCGGCTGTTATCGTTTGCCATAGGAAATACCCTTGTTAAAACATAAAACGTTACAGGTAAACTACCCCTTTCCCTCAACCAATCTTCACCAAAAACAATAGGTCTTGAGAAATCTACAATTTAGGGCTGTATGCAAATAATCGTTTGATTCTGTTTGAATTTGCGGCTGTTACCGTTTGCCATCGGAAATACCCTTGTTAAGACATAAAACGTTACTGGTAAACTACCCATTTCCCTTAACCGATCTTCACCAAAAACAATAGGTCTTGAAAACTCTACAATTCAGGGCTGTATACGAAACATTATTTAAGTCTGTTTAAATTTGCGGCTGTTATCATTTGCCAAAAAAAAAATTTCCCTTGATAAAAAAAACCGTTGCAGGTAAACTACCCCTTCCCCTCAACCGATCTTCACCAAAAACAATAGGTCGCGAGTACTCTACAAATCAGGGCTGTATGCAAAAAATTATTTGATTCTGTTTGAATTTGCGGCAGTTATCGTTTGCCATAGAAAATACGCTTGATAAAAAACGTTGCTGGTAAACTACCCCTTCCCCTCAACCGATCTTCACCAAAAACAACAGGTCTTGAGTACTCTACAAATCAGGGCTGTATGCAGAAAATTATTTTATTCTGTTTGAATTTGCGGCTGTTATCGTTTGACATAGAAAATACCCTTGTTAAAAAAACGTTGTAGGTAAACTACCCCTTTCCCTTAACCGATCTTCACCAAAAACAACAGGTCTTGAGAACTCTACAATTTAGTGCTGTATGCAAATAATCTTTTGATTCTGTTTGAATGTGCGGCTGTTATCGTTTGCCATAGGAAATACCCTTGTTAAAACATAAAACGTTACAAGTAAACTACCCATTTCCCTTAACCGATCTTCACCAAAAACAAACAGTCTTGAGAACTCTACAATTCAGGGCTGTATACGAAACATTATTTGATTCTGTTTGAATTTGCGGCTGTTATCGTTTGCCAAAAAAAAATTTCCCTTGATAAAAAAAACCGTTGCTGGTAAACTACCCCTTTCCCTCAACCGATCTTCACCAAAAACAACAAGTCGCGAGTACTCTACAAATCAGGGCTGTATGCAAAAAATTATTTGATTCTGTTTGAATTTGCGGCAGTTATCGTTTGCCATAGAAAATACGCTTGATAAAAAACGTTGCTGGTAAACTACCCCTTCCCCTCAACCGATCTTCACCAAAAACAACAGGTCTTGAGTACTCTACAAATCAGGGCTGTATGCAGAAAATTATTTTATTCTGTTTGAATTTGCGGCTGTTATCGTTTGCCATAGAAAATACCCTTGTTAAAAAAACGTTGTTGGTAAACTACCCCTTTCCCTTAACCGATCTTCACCAAAAACAATAGATCTTGAGAACTCTACAATTTAGGGCTGTATGCAAATAATCTTTTGATTCTGTTTGAATTTGCGGCCGTTATCGTTTGCCATAGGAAATACCCTTGTTAAAACATAAAACGTTACAAGTAAACTACCCCTTTCCCTTTACCGATCTTCACCAAAAACAATAGGTCTCGAGTACTCTACAATTTAGGGCTGTATGCAAATAATCTTTTGATTCTGTTTGAATTTGCGGCTGTTATCGTTTGCCATAGGAAATACCCTTGTTAAAACATAAAACGTTACAAGTAAACTACCCCTTTCCCTTAACCGATGTTCACCAAAAACAAAAGGTCTTGAGAACTCTACAATTAAGGGCTGTATACGAAACATTATTTGATTATGTTTGAATTTGCGGCTGTTATCGTTTGCCAAAAAAAAAAATTTCCCTTGATAAAAAAAAACCGTTGCAGGTAAACTACCCCTTTCCTTCAACCGATCTTCACCAAAAACAATAGGTCGCGAGTCCTCTACAAATAAGGGCTGTATGCAAAAAATTATTTGATTCTGTTTGAAGTTGCGGCAGTTATCGTTTGCCATAGAAAAAAATCTACAGACACACAGACAGACACACAGACACACACACACACAGACACTTTTCGGAAAACGACTTTTTTTCATGTTTTGAGTGTAGTAGAATCAGAATCTGCAATAATCTCGAATACGATTTTTTTTTGCCATCACCATACTTCCATTCCTTAAGGAAATATGGAAGTAAAAATGGGTTGTAACGTTCAATCGAGAATACTTGAAAAAAAAAATTCCCAGGAACTTCTTATTTCCGACGCTCTTCCGTTGTTTACTGCTAGGTTAGACTGCATATTATCAGTCTAAAGTGTTGGAAACCACATAACACTTACACTTGTCTGTTGGCTATAATAAATCAGTTGATGTTACGTTAATAAATACAACTTATGTTTGTTGATGCGTAAGTGCAAAATCTGTAAAAATTATAAATTCCAGTTGGATAAAATTACAATTTATTCACAAAACAAAAATGCTATTGGACAATGTCTGGAATAAAACGAAAACCTAAACGATGTTTTTCTTTATTATTCACCGTTTCTTAGATTGTCAATGGTCATACGTTAAGAAATTTCTTTCACTTTAAATACTGTTCTGGAGAGTTTTAACTTCATTAATAATAAATATCACAACCTAAAGGATTAGGACGAACATAACAAGCAGTTAAGTTAATTTGACTATAAGGTAATGTATCAAGAAAGACTTCTAGCTGGTGGCGATTGTAGACTACAGTCAAAGGCAAAAACCAAAGAAACAGTGAGTACCTATAAAAGTATATTGAGACCTACTTCCTGTAAATGGAGGAGAAGCAGAAGAAAAAAGAGTGAAATAAAACAGAATTTTCCGTTATAACTACCGTTTTGAAGAATTCAGTCCGGCGGGCTGTGTGTTGTTGCTGTTAAAACCGCGGAATGCCATCATATTAATAAATATAAAGGCAAGTAGTCTTTGAGACGATAAAGAGAAAGTGCAGAGGAAGAAAGAAGAGCGAGAAGGAAGTGTGATATATAGATAGATAGATAAATATAGTACAGAGAGAGGCAGACAGACAGACAGACAGAGGGTGAGAGGGAGAGCAATAAGGGGATACAGGGACATGAGAGACTGAAGGAAATGAAGACAACAGATAATTCTGGGTGTAGTTCTTCAAATTGTCACTCGTAAACGCAAAAGAAATTTTGACATATCTGTCTGTTGTTTTGACGGGCTTCTACTGTATTACTTACAGAGAACGCAGCAGAATTAAAGATAGCGAAAGACGTAAAAGGAAATGGAGAAAGCAAGTTGTAGGACAGAGAGAGTGGAAGGATTGAGTAAGGAGAATGTCTGTTGTGTGAGTGATTTCGCGACTGGGTGGTTTGTCAAGTGGTTTTGTGTGTGCGCGCGCGCGTGTGTCTAGAATGAGAGAAGATACCCTGAAACATAAAAAGAGTGAAGGGTGTGAACCAACAGTTACGTGGAAAGGAAAATAAATTTGATGCTGTGCTTACTTACATTTACTTTGGCAAGATGGCCGCCTGCCCAGAAGGGACAAAGTGAAGTGGCCGGATACAGGTTACCTCGCAGCCACTCTTACACGCCACTGATACTTTGATTGAATTGTTTCTTTCGTTAGTGCTTTTCCACCGTAGTTTATACCCGGTGGTGTTAATTTACTACACTGTTGCCTGCTTCTTGTTTTCTTTAACTTTTACTAATTTGATAAAACTATATGTAAAACTGATACTTTGTTCATTACAAATGAATAACTATCGGTTTAGTTGTGCTACATGTACAATTACTAGTATGTTAGTAACTAGTAGGAGTCAAAATTTATTGTTTATTATGTTAAATGTTCACAGTAAAAGAATATAAATTATGAAAATTGAAAGTTATGTCAAGAGGAGATTGTCGCTTTTTTGCGTCAAATAGGTAACGTACAAGTAAAAAGCATTATTGTAAAAAATATTGAGTACAGATAATTGAAATTTTTCGCAATCGTAAAGGAAAACTTACTAATGACGTAGAAAAAGTGACAGGAAAAAATAAAACCTTTTGTAAATTTACGTACAAATCGATTTGTAATTATTTAATAGGTAATTAAAAAAGAATACAGATAATTATAGTAACGTAATCTTTATAAATATAGTATTAATTGAACAGAATGAAAGAAAAGACAAAGAAAATTTCAAGTCTACTTAAACTTGATCTTAAGCTATCCCGGTCGGCGTCAACATTGTCTACTCAGTTGAGGCTACCTCAGCACTGGGGTTATTTGGCGAACAGCTGTAAAAAAAAAATGGCTGCTCTGAAGATGGCCTCCTACGATGAGGGCGTAACGTCTGCCTAACAGCTCAGATAATGATACATAATGCTCAAGTCTATTTGTTCTGGAGAAGAGAATGCTTAACTAAGTTTTTTAACCTAATTCTCTGACATTGGTAATAGTTAATTACTTTAAAAGTAAGTTCTCAAGAACAAGGGGCCAAGATAGCTTTTTTTAAAATATTATATTACTTTATATCACGAGCGGAGGCAGAGAAGGTTTTGAGCGTTGCCCCCCTCCCAAATTTTCCACTCAGCTAAAACCGTAAAATCGCGTCCCTTTATAAGCCTAAACGCAAACAGAAAGAAACTCGTTTGATAACACACGTTTACAATTTGACATAAACTTTCTGCCACATAGTTTTGTTAAGCAACTGTATTATAACTGTATTAATGCCAATCGCCTCATTTTCCCGCTTCGCACAGTATTCTTGCAGTGTTGTCGAAGCAAATACAAAAGTACAAATTTGCATAAGCGTTGAGCTACTGCTAACGTGTTTTGTCTGTAAAAAGTTCTGTAAAAATATATCTTGTTGAAACGTATAATAAAATGATACATATGTCTGTGGAATTAGTTTTAATTGAATGTTGTTTACATTGGTGTCTTTACACAGTGTAAAGCCACTCTTTGTTTAGTCTCACCGTATACTCTCTATCAGCTTATTCGAGATAGACTAAAAGTGATTTGGAATACACTTTTGTTCTAATTTACGATTCTGTGGCTTACGTCGGTGGGTTTTATAAAATTCCAAAGTTCGTATAAAATATTTAAATATCCTTATTCAGTTAGCGCATAGTACTTGAAGGTATGTAATGCTAGACATAACGTGTAGTGTTGAATCTCTGTCGCTAAGAACTGCAATACAGAGTAACACTACACAGTATAGAATGTGACTAACTGGCACTGTAAATTATTTTGCATAACTGAAGTTGAAGTAGGTTGAACGTGTTGTACAACAAAGGGATAGTAAACGTAGATAGGGAATTGTCAGTCAGATGGAGTCCAAGAGAGAATAGACCACACCGAGGTAGATACCCCAGCGGATGATTGGGTGACATAAAAAGATACCACAGAGAGATTGCCAATATCTGGGCGTCACGCTTGACTCCAAACTTACCTGGCGACCACACATCAAAAGAACAACTACCATCGCCCGAACCCGCCTCCGTTCTCTCAGAACCCTAAGCCGACTAAACCACTGCTCCAGCGACTTACTAGGCCGCATCTACACTACCTGTATTCGACTCATCATCACGTATGCCCACCCAGTTCTCCTTACCGCCTCCCCAGCCTACCTTGATCCCCACCGAATCACAGAACGGCGAGCCTTAAGACTCATATACCGCCGACCACGCCTCACGAAGACCTCCAACGCAGCCCTGTATGCGCTGAACACCCTCTTCCCAGACCTAGATTCCTTCCTCGTTAAGCTCAACTGGAAGTATTCCCGAACAGCCTCCCGCCGCAATTCCATACAATCAATAGTCACTTCAATTAATAGAATCACCCGCAACACAAGCCGACCTCCCTACTTACTAAATCGCCTCCGTACAATAGCCCAATGGTCCTCCTCCTCGCCTCCAACCCCGCCGGCGTCAAAGACACAGACATACTTAAGCAATGCATACTATTTCCCCGCCAATGACTCATCTCTCCCCGGCGGTAGTGACCTGACAC
Organism: Magicicada septendecula; assembly: GCA_034769895.1. Lineage (NCBI taxonomy): Eukaryota > Metazoa > Arthropoda > Insecta > Hemiptera > Cicadidae > Magicicada > Magicicada septendecula. Next base: position 1,304,479,642 of record CM068367.1, read on the forward strand.
ACTACCAAACTCCCCCACACTCTAAAACTCTAAAAGCCACACTTCACCACATGAAAACACACACTCTATTTCCTACACTTACGTACCCGCTTATAATCCTCAAATCTGTTCCTTCCGCCTCCCTTGACGGCACACTGTCGCCACCTAACAGCTTTGGCGACCAGCGTCACCCGTCCCTGTCTTGGCCGCCCCCCCAAAAAAAAGAACGTCGAAGAAGAAATAAATAAAACAAAATGAATGAATAAAGATGCCACAAAACAACTATAACGGCCACATCCATCTACCTTCCCGCTCGCGTATGGCTACCCACTACACTCGCATACATTATAACTAACAAACAATACTCTCCCAACTATGTGCCTCCACCTTCTCAACGGCCCGGTCAGCTGGCGTACGTCTCCCCAAAATCCCAAATCCACACGGCTGAAGGGAGCTAGTCTCCAAAACAGCCCGAGTCCGACAATCGGTCGGTAAAAAAAAAAAAAAAAAAAAAAAAAAAACTGTCCAACAAAGGACAAGAAGAAGTGAAGAAATAGTCACGTAATTCGGATCAAGACTTACGTTCAATTACAGGGTACCAGGTTCTAAGACATGACAAAAACTTCACACAGTATACGAGTAACAAAACCTCAGCGTGGAAAATGGTCGTACAGAGATTCCTAAAAAAACTCGTGTTGCGAGATACTCTGTAATAACTTCCCTCTCTAAATATATTTGTGTTGCCAGAGACTGGCGTTCATGGAACTGCGAACTGAAGAGATCAGAAATTGGTTGCAGAGGCATGCTGCTGTCTAGTAACATCGAAAAATACTTTAGAACTGACTGAAAAGTGCAAGAACGTACGTGTGTAAGAAGTGTTATTACGTGAGAGACAACAGATATTAGGACAATATTTTTGACTTTGAAAATTTTACTAACTAAAGAACATGTTCTCAGACCTTGGAAATAGTCTCAGAATTTAACTATTTAGACTGTAAGCTCTCATATACAAACGAAAAGGATATTAATCGGAAAATTAATAAATTTAACCAGATGACAGGAACTCTTCGACGTGCTCTAAAACACAAGGGAAGGAAAGAGTCCACAATAAAATTATTCAAATGCATGGCAGTTCCTACCTTTACTTATGGCTCAGAAACATGGACAATGCCTGCTAGACAAATATAAAGATTTCAGGCTACAGAAATGAAATTTCCACGTTCCATAGTTGAGTACACAAAATTAGAAACGTAAAGAAATAGCCAGATAAGATAGGTACTGAAAGCTGAAGAAGTAAAGGGAAACATCATTAAGTACAGAGAAAGCTGGAAACAACACATTAGCAGAATAGCCAGCGACATATTCTCCAAGCCTACAGACCCTTACCTTACAAGCGACAGATTACTTTATTGTATCAGCCGAAAGGGAAGAGAAGCCTGAGAAAACTCAAGAAGAGATGGTCCGACCAGTTTGGAGCCAGAACAGATTAAACAAGCCATGACGAAGAAGAAGAAGATGAATAAATTTTCCTAAATGGTCAAGTCCCGAGAAGGAAAGGAAGAAGCAGAAACGGATAAGGCACAAAAAAGCCTGTAAGATGGACAGAAATACGTTCATGATAATAAAAAGAAGATGGAAATAGAGATAGATGATCAAGTGTGTAAAGAGAGAGATAAAGGAAGACATAGAGAAGAAGAAAAATAAAATAAGAAACATATAGACGGAGAGGTGTGAGCGAAGATTGAGAAATGTAATTAACGGAAAAGGGAAATAAGAATGTTACACCCTTGTGATGCGATCATTATCACAAACAGCGGTCACTATCAGCTATCTCATTAGACTCTAATTTCTCTCGACTAGATTGGGTCAACCGGGCCAGATAGCTTTGCGCCTTCGGCAGATAAAACGAGGGGTCAGAGAAACCACAAACTACTTGAAATCTTGGTGGCTAATTCGTATAAAAAGCCTTAAACTAAGGAAACTTATAATTTTAATGCATCTGTAATAATACTGCACACACAAAAACCTAGCAAAATTTATATTTCAGTCAGGAGTAATAAAATTGATTCAATATAAATAAAAAACTATATACTGTGTAGATTATATATAAAAATATATACTGTACATTAAAGACATTGTATATAAACATTATATATATAATATACACACACATACATATATATATATATATATATATATATATATATATATATGATTACGTATATTTTAAGAATATAAGCAATTGGTAGAAATTGAGAACTAAATAATACTGAGCTTGCTGGGTAGAATATAATTAGTGGGTTTTAAGCAAATGGCCCGTTAGTACACACAGAAAGCAAATTCCCAACAGTTTGTATCAAATGTCTGCCGCTTGGCTCTAAATCTAACGTTTGATGTTTTCTTATGACTAAAGGCGAATCAAGGAATTTGTTTCGTCGGTCCTTATATTTATGTTACGCTCAAACGACAACGTACGATACAAACGGTAGGGGAGACCATAAACGCAACTCATAACGCTACATTATTGACCCTTTCTTATCAAAAGTCTGTGACAAAGAGAACAAATACTATTCAGTAACGGGCTGTTTCTTTCCATACAGCTCATAAACTGTTCGTATGTTTTTACTTCAACTCGTAGTTCAGTAACAAAGTGCACAGTTATTGCTTTGTCCAGCAAACGTTATTATCGACAGATCCAAGGACGTTTTGTTTTCATCACTACGAAAATGAAAGTTCAAATCGTCATCGACTAAACCACCTTGTCAGTCATATATTTTATATGATTATTTCAATATATTTCATATATTAGATAAATAAATAATATCTATGAAAGATCGGTTAAGGGAAAGGGGTAGTTTACCAGCCACTTTTAATGTTTCAACATGAGTAATTGTTTTTATGACGAACGATAATTGCCGCACATTCAAACAGAATCAAATAATTTTTTACATATGTACCTGAGTTGTAGAGGACTCAAGGCCTGTTTGATTTTGGTGAAGATCGGTTAAGGGAAAGGAGTAGTTTACCAGCCACTTTTAATGTTTTAACATGAGTAATGGTTTCTATGATGAACGATAACTGCCGCACATTCAAACAGAATCAAATAATGTTTTGTATGCATCCCTGAATTGTAGAGGACTCAAGACCTATTGATTTTGGTGAAGATCATTTGAGAGAAACGTGTAGTTTACCAGGAACGTTTTATGTGATAACAAGGGTAATTTTTTCTATGACGAAAGATAACTGCCGTAATTTCAAACATAATCAAATAATTTGAATTGTGAAAAATATCCGGGCTGTTTGGCCGTGGTCCATGGTTAAAAACAAAACCAAACGTTTCGGCAGCTCCACTGGCTGCCATCATCAGTGGAATAAGATTTCTGCACTTGGGGTGTCTACGTGCAGGCCCACAGTACTGTGGTGTAGTCTATATGCTGATGATGGCAGCCAGTGGAGCTGCCGAAACGTTTGGTTTTGTTTTTAACCATGGACCACGGCCAAACAGCCCGGATATTTTTCACGATTCAAGTGACACCGGCCGTGAAAGCCTAAGGAATAATTTATAATCAAATAATGTTTAGCATACTTCCCTACATTGTAGAGAACTCAAGGCCTATTGATTTTGGTGGAGATCGGTTAAGGGAAAGAGGTAGTTTACCCGCAACATTTTATATTGTAACAAGAAACATTGTTTCATGATGAACGATAACTGCCGTAAATTCAAATTCAATCAAATAATTTTTTACATATGTGCCTGATTTGTAGAGGAATCAAGGCCTATTGATTTTGGTGAAGATCGGTTAGGGGGAAAGGGTAGTTTACCAGAAACATTTTAGTTGTAACAAGAGTAAAGTACTTAATTTTGATAAATAAAGTATCCTGATAACAAGATCTTAATAATCCACTGTAGAAACGTAGATGAAATATCTATAAATGAAGAGGCTATTTGAACGGGGTGGGTGTACTTTTCTATAAATGAAAATTATAGTTGAAGCGGGAGGGGATAATTTTTATATGTGTACTACGTTATCGGCAACAAAGTAGTAGTTTGTTGTTAAAATTCCTTCCCGTCCTGTTTGGCCGTAGTCCAATGTTTTCTGCAAAACCAGACGTTTCGGCAGTGCCGTCGACTGCCATCATCAGTGAAAATCAAGTGCGATAACGTGAGGTGGTATACGTTAGTGGCCACAGTAATGTGGTCAAGGCTGAAGCAATAAGTGGAAAGAAGTAGTTTCTATGGAAACATTTCATTTCGTAAATGATTTTAAATATAAATCTTAGAAGATGGAAGTGTATGGTTCTCCATACCGATATTTTAAGTTTACAAATTGGAAAAAACAACAGCAAATACAAAACGAAAAATACAAATATTTATGGTTAATGAAAAAACAAAAAACACTGTATTAAGGAATGACAACATATATGCTCTACAAATTGTACATAATGGATATTTGTTTTTTGTTAGTCACAAAACGAGTACTTGTCGGAAATCGAATTTTACCAAAAAAACGAGTTCTGCCACAAAAAAGTGACATGTAGTCGTATAATAATAGGTAAGGGGTTGACCATTGGGCCACTCCCGCCTTACTTCGAGTTCGGTTTTTCGTGGTTTTAGAAAAAAAATATTTTTACATTACACACGTATTGGTTTCCATGTATAATTTCAGTTTTCATGTTAACCTAACATAATCAATTTTTGGTGTCACAGCTACGACCCGGTGACAAATTACTACTACAGTCATTTACCATTAAAATATGACAAAAGAAATCAATTGCAATCACCAGCCAACTATTTTGCAACATACAAAATTAAAATTTATATAATTCTTTGACTACATAAAATTACGTGCGATATTCACTTCATATCTAAGCCCAAATATCGCATTATCGAAATAACTGCGGGTAAGCATAAAGGCAGTACCAAATGATTTTATATATAATCTGAAAACATGGAAGCCATGTATGGTTCTCCATACCGATTTTTTATGAAGTCGGCCTATCCTTTGTTAGGTTGATTATTGTTATTAATCGCTAGCAATGAGATTTGTTGATGTCTGTGTTGTCATTAGGTTTTATGGATGTTTTTTGTTTATAAAGTAAAACAATATTTAGAGTTTTAGTAATTGAATTGGGATTGTACTTGTTAAATTTTTTTAGGAATTACTTCTTTGTATTTTATCTATTGTATTTTATTGTGTATATTTAGGTACCCAAATACATTATAAGAGTATAAGTTCGATACATTACATAATTCATTTATAATTGTTAAAACATGCACCGTACAAAGGTCCCATAATTTATACTTGGGAAACCTAACTACTTACAATCATAGACCCAAAAATCGAAAGAAAATGAATACCTGAACATGCTTTCAAATTGCCACAATACGCTCAAAGGTTTTAAAACATCGAACAGTGAAAACATGTAAAAAAACGAAAAGTATCCACTAAAGCCAACAATATTGCAAGTTCCGTTACTACGAATCAACAGCAATAATCACAACAAGAACCAACAGTTTACCAAACAGAAGCTTTTTACTTTAAAAAAATAATCCATTTTAAATTAACTTATACAAAAATAAATCACATACACACACATACATATATATACCTAATACATAAAGGTATACACATAAAGGTACCTAATTATAAATACCTAACTGAAGAAGCTGCCACCGGATTGGCGACCGCATTTATGGATTAGCAGTTTTGAAACAACTTTATTGTACAAATACCAGTACTTTACATTATTTATTTAGTAAGACATCAGCTCTAATTTACGTGTAATATTTTTTCCAATTCGTTTAACAGAATAATCGTAATTTTACACTTTGCTTCATGGAATTTTACCGAACAAACTAATTCTGTCGTTAAATTGAGTACAATTTGTAGATATTTGTTTACTATTAGAAATATCGTGGAAACTGCGATGTTCGTAATAAATTATTTCTACCTCTTTCATTAAATAGTCATTTGATTGAATAATAATAAATACAATTTGCCGAAAGATGAATGCTTAGTTTACAAGTGTTACTGTGGATTTCTAAACAGGTGTAGTACAAAATGGTTACGCCCCTCATGTCGGCCATACGCGACCTTGTAAGCGTTCTAATCTATTCAGTACCAGCACTGTGTAGTGTGCAGTGGCCATTGTTTATAGCTGCAATATAAAGACAAATACTTTAGACCGGAGGGTTTTCAATATCAAGGGGTAGTGAATCAAGTGTTCCTTTTTTGTCTTGCTGTAGATCGGGCGTAACTTCTTGTCGCTTCGGTGTCATTGTTGACCTTATAGAGCCATGGATAAAGGAAGGAAACAAGCTACTAGTATGTAAGTGTAAATAATGTAAATAACATGAAAAGCACTCGGGTTCTTGAGAATTGTGTAAAAACATAGAACAAAGCGTATTAGAAAAGAACGTAGCTATTTATGTATTTTGATTGAAAATAAGCACCAAAAATAACAAAAGTACTTTGAATAGTACTCTCGTTACCAAAAAGCTAATAAGAATAATCCAGCCCCGACTTCAGTTTAAGAAGTTAGAAATACTGCGTATTTCATGAATGTCATCATCAATCGTGGAGGAGTTGCAGCAATAAGGTCCTAACTAACAAAATGATATTTAGAGTTAAGGCGTTTCAAAGTTTTTAAACTAATATAGAAATAATATGGCACAAAGCATAGAATTTTTATTCATTGAGCAAGTTATTTACCATGTTTCGTAACGGATTATATTTATGTTAGGTCAAGAATGTAATTGAAACTTTGTAAAATACAAATTTTAAAAACAATTTCATATGCCTTTTTTCCTTCAATGATGTTAAAATTGTTGTCACATTTATTTTCTTTATGACGTATTTTCTTTATCAGTGTTTATAAACATTGCTTTATAAAAAGATTAGATAAATATAAAAAAAATAATACTGGTTGATAACTTGTTGGGCACTTCGTGAAACATATTAATACAAAGGGTTAAAAAATATATACAAACACTGGGTAAGTTTCAGTTGTTCCTTGATCTCTTTGAAAATAGTTGAATAAGCTGAATCAGCTGTCAGAGGTAAATAATAAACTGTGAAACTTACCAAGTGTTTGTATATATTTTTTTAAAACCTTCGCAAGAAAAATAGTATTAGAAAAAAATTATTCAAATTATAAAAACAAGTTTCAGTTTAAAAAACTCATGCCACACAAAGTCTCTGACTGTAATTTCAGTTCACTTTAAACATCTTTATTTTGTTTACTGTTGTCACTTCTCTCATCATCTTGTGTATGAATATTTTGTAATTGTGAAGCCTCTGTACGAACATGCTCATATCACTTCTGAGAAGACTAGTCTGGGAAGTTAAGCAACATTTCCAATATCTTTTTCTTTTGCTGGTTTAATGCCACCAGTTGCACAGGGTGACAATAGTTATGTATCAGGATTATGCTCCGAAAATTGTGTGAATTAATCTGGGATATGACTGAATTTTGAAATTGAAAGACCTTGCCCAAGGTTTTAGCATAACAAAACTACATAAAAGCAATCACATTGTTCCCTGTCCTACCTGAAATATGGTGATGAATACTGATATACCACGTAACTAAAATTTAGTCATACTAACTAAATTCGTAGGCATACTAACTAAGGAATGGAGAGTTTAGTAAACTGTTTAACGCAAAAGGAGTCCTACCTTCTAGAAGCCCTAATCGCATGCATGAAGCCCTCGTTATTGACTCTCCATAAATTAGTTACAGTTTTGACACCAACTTTTATATTCTACGTGTGTGTGTGTCTACGCTATTTGGCGTATTAAATCTGAGTAAAACTTTTTAAAATTTATTTAGTTGTAAGGTCACTGCAAGAGCATCGGACGTTAGCGACCACAAAAATTACAAAAATGGATTTGTAATTCTTACAGAAATTCTCATACATATGCAGTAACATGTATTAAACTAGAAGGCGCTAAGTGAAGACAAACATTGCAACAAAATAGACAGGAACGGGTACAATTTAAAAACTACTTAAATAGTTGTTTAAATACCAAATAATGCAAATAAATGAGATAAATAAAACTATTTAACAAATAAAAATATTTGTTTAAATAATGCAAAATAAAATGAGAAATATTGTCCCAAAAATTTAAGTAAACGATTTTCTCGGATAAGTATAATGTCTGTATGAACATCTTGCTCAGAGCACATGTATGTAAAGCCTAATCACTAAGGCACAGTTGGGTAAATTATATAAGATTACGTATTTGTACGCTTTAATTATGAGATAGATAGATGGATTATATGTATATATTTATATTGATTATGTACGTAGTTATTTTACTTATTTACATTGTTTATTTATTGTTAATTGTGAATATTTAGTATTAGGATTCTAAATACTAGTCTTTAAGACTGCTTTTAATAGCTTGTTTTCAAAGAGTTTCCAGTGTTTTCTCGTTGCGGTATTCATTGTTCGTTGTTTTCTCATATTTGTTAATGTCGAACCAAGGTTGTCGCCCTGCTCAACGCTTCTATGGCACCCTACGTCATCTGGATACAAAATGAATCCCAGTATTTTAAGCAGGGGCTTTATTTGCTTCACATTATTTACCAATTTTTAGAAATGTACTAAAGTAATATCTCTGGCAATATTTAAACCTGAGCATTGGATTTCGGACCAAGATTCTTTCTTTTGTGTATCCTGGACTGACTACATTCACCACAATGGAACTGCGTGACAAATTTCTAGGGATCGAACTTACTGGTTTAAATCATTTAATCAACTGTCACGTTCTGGTTTCTACTTTTGAGAAATCTTTCTGTTGTTTACCTACACATTCTTTGTCTTTATATTTATGTTTTTAAATTTTGCCTTATGCTTTTATTTATTACTTCCTTAAACATAAATTATACACTAAATTTAACGAGAATATCAGGTTAAACAGAACACAACTTATTAAAATTTATTATGATTTTAATTATGTTGTTATTGCACATTCGTTTGTGCTTCATAGAGCTTTTATTTCTTCGGCATGTGCATAGTACTTATAATTTTAAGTAAGTATTCAGTTACTGAAAGGATTGGGACGGCAATTACCATTTAAAATTTCATAATTTTTTGTATTATAAGACTCAATGATTGTGTATAAATTACACACATAATAAACATGTATGTGTATGTGTATGTGTGTGTGTGTGTGTAGTGTTATATGACCCACAGTTTATGTATTACATATTATTACTTTTTGTAAGACATTGACGAGATAATATCCTGATAGCAGTATACTAGTGTAGGATCTGATCCTTCTTATAATGTAGCATAGATTGTGCACAATCAAACCGTGCAATAAAAATAAAAATTTGTGAGTTAAGAAAAAATATAAAACAATTGCAATTTCTATGGTTACAAGTAAACAATCGGTCACACACGCCACCGACCATAAAAGTCAAAACAATAAGGAAAAGGGGTTCAATTGTACAAGTGGATTACAGAAATGAACCCCATATAAAAATTCTTGGCTATGAAAAACAACAGGAAAAGACGTGATTTAGAAGTCGTCAGTGTTTAAGTGTAGCCATACAAGAGGCCAGCAAACGACACGCCTATTACAAAGCTTGACCGGCTGTGATGTAGGCCCACAGTAATAACACAACAATATTACCGATAGAGAGTAGCGCTGTCATATTTAATGTAAACGTAGCCACAAGCAGTCTGAGTGATATGGCAAAAATTAGTGTCATGTAACATATTATAGTCACATCTTTTTAGAACAGGCTTTTCTAAAACGTTCCTCAAACACAGAAAAAGTACTCGGGCAATATTACTGCCATAAACTTTACGTTACATTGTCTACTATGTTCATACTTTAACTTAATGTTTGATTTACTGTCATGTTTAATTTAATTTTAAACTACAAACACAGGCACGTACACACACTCACTCACGCACGCACATACGACACAAATTTATTCTTTGAACGTTGTTTTCCTGCTATACAACAGAAAAGATATTCACAATATCAGAAAATGTAGTAATCAAAATTACGTGAAGGGAACGTAAGGTAGAACATTCTTTGCCAATTTTTCTAATCCGATCTTTCCTAAAGGCATTTGTATGTTTTTAAATTCTTAAGCTATTTTATGTACAAGTGGAAATAAAAATATGAATTATTAATCTGGATCCTAACGGTAATAGGAGAAATAAAAAGATAAACACAATTTAGTGGTTAAGTCTAATTTTTACTAAACTTGTATTGCAACCACTAACACGCAATTATACTTTCCATAAGCGCTTTCAAGCCTCTTGGCTCATCTTAAGGAACAGGAACAGGGTGTGTTCCAACTGAAGATGAACCAAGAGGCTTGAAAGCGCTTATGGAAAGTATAATTGCATGTTAGTGGTTGCAATACAAGTTTAGTAAAAATTAATAAGAGAAAAAGTTAAAAACAGAATTTGTAATCTGAAACGTTTTCAGGAAGATAGCATACGGTGTTTATATCAGAAAAATCTTGATCAGACATTGGTGGAACAAGAGTACGAACGGGTAGAGGATATATATATGGTTATGCAAAGGAGAGTACACATCAAACTGCATATGAAGCACTGGATGAGAAGGAGAGAAGTAACAGGAAAAGTGAAAGTTGGTCGAAGAAAGTAGAGCACGAAGTAAAGCCTACAACAGAAAAATGCCTTTCATAAAATGGTTAAATACAAACGATCTCAAAGACAGACTCGAGTGGCTACGACAAAAAAGATATGTGAAACGAATAATTGCTAAAAAGAGTAACAAGGTGTGGGAGCAGCAGTGTGAAGAGGTTGAAAGAGATCAAGGGGTTAGTAGTAAAACTACCCACGTCCAATGATGTTTAAACAATTATATTTTATTTATTTTTTTATTAACCTCTATTTTTCTTTTCGTTTTCCAAAAACTATGTAATTAATAAAAAACTCTATTAACAATAAAAATTTACCTTGGAAAGCAATTTAATGATACTGTGATTTAACATTGCACTTGAAAGTTTTAATTTCAGTTTTCCGTAAATCCACTCAAGTGGACTCGGGTAACTTTACTGTTAACCCCACGATATATAGAAGAAAATAACTTTGTTAACAGAGTTCGAAAAGAAAACAACACAGCGATCCTGGAGACAATTCCAGTATAGAAGTAGAAACATTATTATAGAAACCTTCACTTTCAAGAGACAAGTGACTATGAGGAGAGACAAGCAAGTGGTAATATCACAGATGAAGATAATATAGTAGATGTAGAAACCGTCTAGAGTACTACCACATTTATAAACAACAGGAATTCACCTAGTCCAGAAGGGATTAACGCTGGGCTAATAAAAAACGACACGCAAAAACTGTTTAGAGTAATAGAAACGATGAATTAATAGATGTGCAAAGGGAGAACCACCCCTATTAGGACAGTGGAAAGTGGGTTGGGTTATACCTAGGGAAGGAGACGGGCAGAAATTGAAAAATTACAGAAGTATGACGTTGACGGAAACATTCATCAGGCTGTATGGAAGAATACAAAGAAATTTAATAGAACAGGAATATGGACACAGGAAAGCCAAAGAGAAGTGTGCGTTCCAAGTGGGGCGTTCGTGATGTTGCTGCTACAACCCCCAGACCCAACTACAGTAGAGCATCGATTATCCGAACCTCTCGAGACCAGAGCCCGTTCGGATAATCGATATTTCGGATAATAGGTTGTAAATGGAAAACATTATTTCCCTTTCAAAAAACAAAGGTTTTTATTACAAAACCATTTCTAACATACTTTATATAATTACATCAACTGTAATTATACTGCACTATAATGTATTACTAAAGGTAAAAATCATTGAATTAAAACTGAGTGTAATTAATAAAAACCAAAAGTTAATTTAAATAAAATTAGAGTTTAATGACAAAGACTGTACTATAAAATCAAATAAAAATTGAAAAACAAAACAAAACATACAGTACCATGGATTTACACTTTTTTGAAGAATTGTCTGTCACTGTCTGCTTCAAAGCGATGCCCGTTTAAAGCGAAGTCGTTTAAGATTCATAATCTGAATACAATCAATTTCGTCTTCTGTTTCGGCTCATTTTAGAACAGTCTCAAGTGCGTCAAAAGCTTTTGCTACCGTTGGTGTTTTTGTTTGAGTAGCATTCTAGCCGTCATCATAAGCTGTAAGGCTGTATAGCTACAGCGTTAATTTATTTGTGTACAGTACTATAATAATTTATAGTGCACAATTTATTACGTTCAATAAATATCGAATACGTGACCAATACATTACTGTACAGTACAGTACATAATTGTACTTTTTATTGAGTTCGGATAATAGATCGTTCGGTTAATGGATGTTCGGATAATCGATGCTCTACTGTTTTGTAAGAATCACAAAAATAACAATATAATAGTTTCAATTCTTTTACAATAATATTTGCTATTTTTATACAGTTTTCAACTTTATCGATAATAATAATTATTAACTTTGGCTGTCTTAATTTATCAGTAAAAAGTAAAGGTTAACAAATGTAAAGTATTACTTTATTATATTTGTAGAAACTTGTTCCAACTCCGTGACACAAGTGCGCATGCGCTTGCAGCTGTGAGCCGAGAGAGCTGCGGCACGTCCCTGTCCAACTTTTCATCATGGGATTGCCTGTTTCCTAGAAGCAGTAATACTGCGTGACGGGGCAGAGCGCGCGGTCCGGAGCGACCAATCTGCACAAGTTTCGAAGATCCGTCCAATATAGTGTTTACGTGACCACAAAAGTAATGGCAATACCAGCAGATATTAGCTTGGGAATTTTCTTGATTGAAATAGTTATGGCGGAGGTTGGAGGGATACAGACGCGAACCGATGTAGTTATATATAGGCAGACAGATGCTCGCAGCGTGACTAATTCCGCTCCGTTCAGCTCGATTTAGGAATCACAGAAACTAGTTTGGAAATTATAGTTATAGTATCGGTAATACCACCATCATTACTACTGTTACTACTGCTACTACTACTACTACTACTACTTCCACCACCACCATCACTACTCTTATTCGGGAATTCTCTATTCTCGGTTAACGAGTATCTTTAGCCGATGTACGAATACCACTTTGCTACAACCTTGTTACCACCTTACTACCTTGATACCCGCGCCTCGCTGCGGAATTTAAGTACCTTAAAATAAATTTTGACTCCAATACATTTTCGTTTTACTACAAAGAACTATTTAAAATTAGTAGAACTTCGCCGGGTTAATCATACTGACGCTAATTATTTTAATCAAATGTAGCCTAGTTTATTAGGCACTAGACACTAGTATAATATATATTATTATACATTATAATTTATAATACATTATAATAGTGTAATATAATATTATATATATTAATATAAATAATGTCAATATTCAGCGATTCATTTTGTGTAAACTTGCGTTCCTTATTGTAAACAAAAAAGCGTTTGGATTCGGTTTGCATATCTTAAACAAAAAGAGTATTATAAAGCTTTGGCCGTAAATAATCTTTTTGAAAGCAAATAATTAATATAAAAATAATAAAAACAAAACCACCATGTTATCGGTAATATTCAGATTTCCGAGAGGGGGCTAAATTGCACCAGGGGGAAGGAAAATTAAAAGAAGAGAGGGAAGAAATAAATCAAACAACTGATTGGCACGTGGAATGTCTGCACTCTGTTACGGGTATGACGGCTGGAATGAAAAAGATGTGAAATTACATAATAAAGAGGCTAGCCCCGAATAGTAAAGCAGGGAGGGAGCATGCCCTGTAGCACACACATGGTGACATGATGTTTGCGGAATCATACGTATGGGTCATGTCGCTACGACGACAATTTAACAAACTATATTAAAAAGATGGTAGGTAATGTGGTAATAAGTATGCAGAAGTAGTTTCATTTAAGAGAAATTTGCCTTTAATACAAGTGTAAAGCAATGAGAAATGTAATAAATAAATAACAAGAACAAGAATCGCGAATTCCTGTTAAGAAAAAGTGTGGTTTGATTTAGATAATAATTGTAGAAGTTAGAATGCAGGGATTAGTGTCAAAGGTAGGCGGTAGACAGAATAGTGGGAATGCTAGATTGGAAGAATTGTAGGAATTATAATATCCACTGTATATTGCAAGAAGGAATTAGAATGGGAGAACTTCGACGACTTTGGTAATTTTCTATGATCAAATAGGAAATCATTATCATACAAAAATTATTTGATATTATAAATCAGATAATTTGACATTAGACAATTATTCGACATAAAGTAAAACAAAAATTTAACATCAAGCAGCTACAAATAGCTAGGCATGCCCTACAGTAAGCTAACTAACTTTTGTTAAGCATTTTTGTCTGGAAACAGTATTGTCAAAAATTGTTTCCTGATTGGCTGTTCTACTTAAATTAAAATGTCTATAAAAATTTAAATTTTTTTCTATATTACACTTTTATACATTCATTGTACTATAAAAGTATCAAGAATTGTAATGGACTCATTCATAAACAGGGAAGATCCTCAGCTTTGAAGATTATTCTCAAATAGACGCAGTGCGTAAACCTATTCCGTCTAAAGGCCGCATTTTCGTCAAGGCGTGACGAGAAGAAAGATTTTGAACAAAATCATTACTTCGAATTTACAATCTACTAAATTCATTATGAATTAATCGTATCCAAACGAATCAAGACTCGTCGAATCAAGACCAACGAATTCCAGATACTAGTCGAAAGGCACGGTTCTCTATCGCTAATGATTTGTTTCCACTATCAGTAACAGAGGCGTCCAACAGCGCGTTACAGCAACCTAGCACACGAGATCGGTACGTTCTGGACACGGCACCTTCACCACCGCTGTCCCACTAACCTCATTTGAATATCGACTGTATATGAAAATAATTACAGCGTATCAGTAAATGGGTTATGTTTCCCCTAATGTAGCTGAAACAAAAGCAGCGGATCCGCCACAGCTTGTAGGAGGCATATCACCATCACTGCGCTCAACTTAACCCTCTTTCCAGCCCGTTAGATACACACACTACGAGATCAATTTGAGTAGAGTAATTTTTGTTTTTAATGAGTTTCAGGCCGATTCGTTTTTTAAATTTGATACAATTATTTGGCCGAATCATTAAAACCGGTAGTTGAATATTTCATCTAAGTAATATTCAAGCATAATCAGGTTAAAATGAGAAAAGGGACTTAACACTTATTTATTAAATAAAATTAAAGATCTACAGTATCAAAACCGAAACTGCAAGTATTACTTCGAAGCATAATTAGTGAAGGAGTTAAGCATTTTTATGAATCTAGAGAATATAATTTATTATAGTTAATGTTTTAGTTAAGGTTGAAGAAGCTTATTATCTGGATGAAAAACAATTATTAGTAAACAAACTTGTTACATCTCAATGGAAATACGACGAAAACATTCCTAATATCATTTGTACGAAATACATTGTTAGTAAGACTTGCAAACTGGTAAATAGATGAAAATCTAGCTTCAGGCAACGGGAAACATATGACCGGATATGATAACTATTATGTCAGAAAAAGACAAAAATGTATTCTTGTGTAACGTAAAGTAGACTAATTAAAAAAGTCAAGAAATAATCGTGGTTTAAAAAAAGTAGGCCTACATACAATAGAAATCGCCATCCATATAGTCTTAATTTTAAAGACTTTTGAAGCAAAGTTTGTACTAAGTTTATTCAGATTAATCTGTTCCTTCTTGGAGCAGGTTAGGGAAAGAACAGGATATGAAAGCTAGCTCACTATGGGAAACGCAGTACAGTCAAAGCCTAGCACTTGTATCGGTACGAAATGGTCTGTGGAACACGATGATGATGATCTAATCACCTCATGATGGTAACTAGTTTGTAACACACACACACACACACACACACACACACACACACACACACACACACACACACACACACACACACACACACACACACACACACACACACACACACACACACACACACACATAATATCTTGAAATAAATCCACTGCAGTTAGGTTTATTTACGCCTGACGCACGTTTAACAGAAATTATTCTGTATCTTCAGAGGCTTGTTTAGATTGTAATTAAATGCAAGCGAAACATTCAATTACAATCCAAACAAAAATCTGTAGACACAGATTAATTTCTGTGAAACGTGCGTCAGGTGAAAATAAACCTACTTGCAGTGGATTTATTTGAGTATATTACACGGGAGACCTGCAGGAAACTCAAAGAGTTACTTACAAAGGAATTACACACACACACACATATATATATATTCAGTGGCGCACCCAGGATTATTTTTTTTCGGGGGGGTTTTGAAAATGTAGAAACAAGGTGCACAATTTTGGTTTTCCTCATGCTTTCTTCACAAGGAGCGCTTTTTCCTGGAGAAGCGACAATACGCAACTTATAAGGAGCCAATGTGGCAAGAACAGGTAAAAATTAACTTTGCTTCATAGAATTTCACTCATGTACGTTCCACCTATAATGCTGCAAAGGCATACTGCACGTGTAATAATCACACACACAATGTTTGTAAGAATTATGAGTTAAAATCGTGTTAAGCACAGGCTTACTATTTTGCAATGCTTATTGAATAATTTAAATTACTTAATCAGTAGACGTCGACTTTACTGAAATAATAATACAATAATATATAAAATAATCAGACATAAAGCAAGTGCGCACTTTGTAGTGGGGATAAGGCGGGAAGAATGTTATACACGTGAGTAGAAAAATGCCTTTTGAAAATATTAGCTTTCTCCCTGAATGACGAGTCTACAGAGGTTTTGATTTCTATTTCGACACTACTAAACAGTACATATGAACGTTTTGTAAGACGAAACAAGCAATAGATACAACAGAGGTACCATACAAAGATTTCACCGAGTTAGAAAATGTTTAACATTTAGTAGGCCTACTACTACTACTCTCTAGCACTACAGCCCATGGTGAGCCTTGGCCTCCGCTACGACCCGTCTCCACTCATCTCTGTCCACTGCCTTCAGTCTCCAGTTCCTAATGCCCATCTTTCTTAGATCTT
The DNA here is from genome assembly GCA_034769895.1 of Magicicada septendecula. Classification (NCBI taxonomy): domain Eukaryota; kingdom Metazoa; phylum Arthropoda; class Insecta; order Hemiptera; family Cicadidae; genus Magicicada; species Magicicada septendecula. Next base: position 1,304,496,661 of record CM068367.1, read on the forward strand.
CTTCCACATCCTGCTGCCATCTTCTTCGAGGCCTTCCTCTTCTTCTTTTGCCCAGTATCGTTCCACTTAATATAGTTTTGGGCATCCTCGTAACATTCATACGGAATACATGTCCCAGCCATCTAATTCTAGCTGATTTTATGTGTCTCACCAGGCCTTGTCCACCAATCAACTCATTTATTTCACCGTTATTTCGGATCCTATTTAGTAGGCCTACTGCAATTATTTTGTAAACAGTGATTTGGCATGTTGTGTCTATTGGAGTCTTTCTCCAGATCTTCTAGTCGAGCCTAGACATTAACAAATATTGTATATCTTGAAGTACATAATAATTTGTGTACATGTTACGATTCAGGAAAAAACCTTACGATATCGGTAAAAATGAGCCTCTGACGAAGCTGACGAAAACTAGTTCAAGATACAAGGTGAAAGTTTAACATTTTTACCAATAAAAAGTTAGTGTTCCGAGTCAGTAGTTATATATTTATAATTAGTTAATCAACGGACACGTCATGGACAACAAAATCCATGAATATAGTCAACATTACCCTGGCAACTTAATTTGTTTGAATAAGTAACATCAATAACAGGCTCGAATGTGAAATGACTGTGTGTGTTTTAAAAAACAACAGATGTAAATTGTCCATAAAGAACAGGAGAGAGAATATTAATGAAAAAATTATACCAAAACTGTTTAAGCAATATAGCATTTAATTACTTACAACTAATTACAAATATTTAGCTCAATTCTTCCATCCCACTAATGTTTCCTTCGCTGTTATTATAACTCAAATCATCTTCACTGCTGCTATCCCGTTATTTATTAATTTTGAAGCGAACTGTTACGTTATACACTCTTTGGTCTGATCTCACGTAATCTTTTCAATTTTCATGACATGGTCACATCTTGATGTGCAATCTATGAAAGAAATAAAGTCAAATACTTTTCTGCTAAGTTTCTAACACTGTCTATGGAAAATGGACGTTTTTTAGCACGCTCCTTCACAATTGCCTAAATCAGTTCTAGGTTTAAGATCAGGAAGTCAGGATGATAGAGTGGAAGTCGTAAAATGAAATGTCCATGGTTTGCCAAAACAGTGGTTATTATAAGAGTTCTGTATGTTGGTTTACTTTGTTTGATTAGTGAATAGAACTCTGGTTAAGATAAATGGACTAAAGATATCCCATTATTCACTAACCAGTTAATCGTGTTTGCCTTTTGTTAATGATGTTGCAGGTGGATTTATTTATTAATTGAAATTTTCAGCCACATTTGTTGATAAAAACGTGCCAAAAGCAGTAGGAAATTTTAATAGAATAACACAATAGAAAGTTAAGAGAAATAAGAAAATTACGGCAATTCAGAGAAGAACGGCGTATATCCACGTTTTTTTTTAACTGGCGTTGAATTCAGTTTCGTCTATGTAAACTACAGCCGCCGTTCTTCTATGAGTTGCCGTAATTTTCTTATATATTTTCTCTTAAGTTTCTAATGAGTTATTCTATTAAAAGTTTCCAATTGATTTTGGTGCGTTTTCATCGAAATCTCATTTGACGAATAATGTGGCTCAGACTAGATGCACTACCATTATAATTAATTTAGCTCTTAAAAATTGTTTAAATTACTTTGAATGTTGGTGTTTCCCCTTCTATTAATTGATATTCGTAAATAATTAATCAAATAGTACATTTGTCAAAATCGTTTAAATCAGTTTTTATTTCCTTTGTTGAGCATTTTTTATGGGAATTACTGAAAGATTTTATGTCAGCCGTATACGAGGATGCTTCTTTAATAATTCTAAAAACACTACTTAAAGACACACCGCACGCCTAAGCTACCCTTTCCTGCAACTTTCTTTCTGATATTCCTTTATCTTCCGATTTAATAAACTTATTCGACTCATACTATGCATGACTTTCCTTTTCACTAAAATTGACAGGCCACTCAGATTGATCTAGTTCACTCTCCAAAACCGGAAAATATAGCAATAAACTAAACGCTACGTTTTGATGAAAACGGGTGTTTTGTGAAAAGTAAGAACACGTTTACATATCATGCGCCGTTGGCAAAAGAACAATTTATTCACGTCTGGTAAACTTACCTATGCTGAATTTTAGTTTATCATTTAGTAATACAGTAAAAAGGTTACTTTGTAAGAATATAGTAATTAACATATAAAGAAAATACTTTATTTATTATGTTCTTACAGTTTGTACATACGTTGATTACAACATTTTTTCCAGATTTTCGGGGGGATTCTAACCCCCCTGGTTGCGCCACTGTATGTGTGTGTGTGGAGAGAGAGAGAAAGGCAGACAGGCACACACACAGATGGATAGATAGGCAGACAGAGAGACAAATTAAAAAGCAAATTGATAAAGAAGTTCATAAAGGTGTGATATTGTGAGATAATAATTAGAATGAGACATAAAGAGAGAAAGGAAGAAAAAGAGAGAGAGAGCGAGGGGGATAGAGACAGGCAGACATAAAAGCGAGAAGGGACTAATAGACCGAGAACCGAGATGGTGAAACAGTTGTTGAAATTTATTAGAGTTATGGCAAGCACATGTGTACTTCATTTATCACCAAACTTTCTATATATTCGGGGGACGGCTGGGGTTAAATAATTTTTATAGTCCACTAGGCTCACGTTTCCGGGTTTACAACGTGCAGTCTCAGCTACAAACGTTTGATCTTTAACGCGAACGATGGAAGGCGCGCAATGAAACAAATGCTCGCATTTTTTTTTCTGCAGACACTGATTGCCTTTTGGTTCGTAGAGACGTGGGGTGTTTTACGAGTGCGTTGGTGTCAGCTTGGAGCAAATTATGAACTGAATTTCTGCAGTAGCGTAGCTTACCAGCTGTGATATCAACAGGATATGTAGAAGAGTTAAATCAAGCTTGATGTACAATACTTGATGTACTGACTTTATTTTTATTAAATATATAAAGTGAAACAAGAAATACTATAGAAGCAAAACGTATTATTATCGACGCATTTTTCAGCAACAAACCTTAAAAACGTTACAAAATTCATGTTAGCAAGTATTTAGAAATCCGGTTCAGATTTTGACTGTTTCAAAATATATCAAACCATATTCAACATAACCTCACTTTATTTCAAAGTATGAAAAATGTATTTGAATATACATATATAAAAAATAATATACATTTTTTAAGTGCACAAGAGCCAGTGTCGTAATTGTTATAATGTTTTTAAAATTTGGTATCAAAATTAAAAGGGAAGAATTTCGATTTGTATAGAAGACAAAACTGAAAGGTTATCGTTATGTTGACAAAATCGTTTAGGAAATCATAGTTTTATATATTGCATAAAACTAGATAAATCAATAATTTAGATAATTTTTAGAATTATTTGCAGATAAAGTATATAAAATCAGTTTAAAATTTGATGTTTCATTTGGGGTCTGCTACATACGGGACGGAAAGAAGGATTAGAAACAGTTTAAAAAAAATTTTGTGGAAAGGGTAAAGAAACAATGCTGATTGGACCAACAACAAGCAGACGATAAATGTTTGAATATACAAGAAAACATTAGATTATATAACTGTAAGATGAATAATACATGTACTAAATAAGAATAATTTTTACGGGGTGTTGAAAAGGAAGGCTGACGACGAGGAAGCAAAATATTTCTATTGCTGGATTTGATGCAAAACTTTAAAAATTTATTACCAAGATGGAACATTACCAAATATATTGGTTTGTAATTAACCAGAAAGTAAAGAAGGTAAATAGACAGGGAGGATTTCAATATAGAAAAATTTGTTTTGCTTATTCAAGTAATTTAACACATGTGGTAATAGATAAATACAGATTAATAAACAGTATGCATTTGCTAACACACAGCGAACCGAATGAAACCAATCTCATTTATAAATTTTAAAAATACTAAAAAGTTTTTTTATACTAATATGCGTACTAATATTCTCTTAACATATTTTTATTTCGTAAAATATACGCTACGGTTACTTATAATAAAAACAAAACATTTTGGAAAGAGATTGGGAATGTAAACGTAAAAAAATTAATTATGGATCGTCAACTCAAAAATTATTGTGGCTTTTGTTCCGGTATTTATCAGAATTAGGTGATGGTAAATTTGAAAATGTCTCAGACGGAAATTGGTGTCGACTGTTGTGATTCTGAAAATACGTGGCAATGTGAATTCGGTTACATTTCAGTAAAGTTGGAATACAAGTTTTATTCCTAGTAAAAGTGATTTATCGTTTTTCAGTTTTAATTAAAGATTATTATAAAAGTAATTTATCATATATTAATTACCAAAATATAAATTATTTAAAACTTCGAAAAAGTTGTTTTATAACATTTCTGTTACAAGCATATTGTTTATTCTTAACGGAAAATATGAAACAATCATGAGACGTAAATAAAAAAGGACTAAGTTAGACCTAATCAACTGTGTTTCTGTTTTGGTCATTTCAAATAACTAATATCTGCTTGGAATTTAAATACATGCGGAAACAAAAGACAACGGCTGCAGTTGAATACGAGCAAATTTAACATAAGGAACCAGATTTGAATCTGCATGTCAGGCTTTTTTCTAAGTCAGCGGAACACAACGAAATGGTCTTGATATTTCCTTGCACTTTTTAAATACGTTGAGTAAACGCTTCGAATGTTTTTTTATAATCACGGTATCATTACAAAGATTTTAAATACATTAAATGTCTTTACTTATAATGAGTATGGAACAAGCAGTCGTTTACTTGAAAACTGGAGACTTTAGTTTAGTTTAGAAAGTGGTGCAAAAGTAATTCCATTGTAGTCTAGCGTACTTGCGAGTAAGTATGCGTACAAAATTCTGCAAACTGTATAAAGGAACCGCTTGACTGCAAAGGATTAGTGAGTTCCAGAAACCGCAGAGAAACACCGAGTTAAACTAAACAGGCGCACTGAGCACTAGTTGCGAAATCGGCATGTAATTGTCTACTGCGAGATCCTCTACTACTGCTACTGCATACAGCACACACACAGAAATACGCGCCACGCGCGTACGCAATTACGTTGGAGTTGTAATTATTTCTAATAAAATATTATTATTAGAAATTATTATTATATTATAGTACTAGCTGTATACCCGTGCTTCGCTACGGTTTTTACTGAATAAACACATTGGTTCGGTGTTTTTTTTTTTTACCTTGGGTAACCAAGCACATTGTATAAATGTAATATTTACAAATTTTTAAAAGCATAAATGGATGCTAATACTAAGTCTACTGGAATCGTTTTGTGAAACGAAATACGGCACTTATAAAACTTCCTTGTAGACAACGTTCTTTGTTTGACCCTGTGGCTGAAGGATAGTTAAACTCTCAGAAGAGCTAACTCGTGAGCAAGCAACATACAACTGGCCATGGGAGAAGCAGTCTTCCCTCAGATCAACACCGGCCATTTTCAAAGACTTCCCTTGTGATGTATTTATTGTCATAGCAAAACAGAGCTTGACAGGGAACTGGAGTCTTTTAAACTGAAAATGGCAATCCGATGGAATTAAGGGAATGCGTGGAATGAAGACTGCTTCCCCCTGACCACATCCAGTGAATATTGTTGCTTCGATGACGTTGTTGTGCAACGATTTAATCTGCAGCCTAGTACCGTTACAAAACTTAGGCGGTACCAGGTTTCGTAGCAGCATTATTGGAGCTCCAACTTTAAGGCAAAGATTGTGCGGTGGAACGCCTGGAGGATTAAGCGTGTGCAAGAACTCTACTGGGTAATGGCCCGCATCTTCTACTTCCACCACAGAGTCCACGGATTGGTACTGGACAATCTCAGTTGGCAGTTTTTCCAATAATATGTTATTGATATTTGCAGCAGTGTCATTCTTTGGAGTAAGGATAGCTCTTTCTTTCAGCCAAGATATATCTTTCAAGTAAAAATTAGATAAATCTGGGTAAATTTTTTCAGCCAACGTTGTCAAGTCGCATACAACTTCACACAAGTCTTTTGTAATATTGATTTTGCCATATTCTTCAGGTAGCTTTCCATTACCGATCTGTAAAAGTAAACTTGAAAACTCGTCTGCCTTTAAACTGCCTTTAAGATGCACCCGCATGTTGACTCTTAAGGAACGAACTTGGACTTTAGGCCACAGGACAGAACTCTTTAGACAGGCTTTAACTTCATCTGCTCGAGTTCCCCTAGGTACAACAGGTAAGGTCTGTCTGAAGTCTCCGTCCATTAGAAGTGTGACTCCACCCATCAGGTTTTTATTGCCTCTAATGTCCTCCAGAGTTCTATCCAAAGCTTCAATTCCTCCCTTGTGAGCCATGGTGCACTCGTCCCAAATTATCAACTTACAATCCTTAAGTACCTTCGCTGTGTCGCTTTGTTTTGATATGTTGCAAAATGGGGTCTCAGAGCGGTTTAAGTTGAGAAGCAGTTTGAAGGCAGAATGAGCTGTCCTCCCTCCATCCAACAACGTTGCTGCTATACCTGACGAAGCCACAGATATAGCAATTTTCCTATCTTGTCTTACCGTGGCTAATATTAAATTAAACAAAAAGGTTTTCCCTGTACCACCTGGTGCGTCAAGGAAAAATAGTCGTCCAGCCTCTGATTCAATGCTCGCAATTACTTCATTGTAGACATTTTTCTGCTCGTCGTTCAGTTTAGGGACGTTTTCAGCAACCAATTCAGATAGATGGACCGTGTTGTAAGAGAGTTCTTTCAGGTACTCGAGGTTGACTGCAGAACTGTTGGGCTCTTGACTTGGAGAAGGAAGACCGAGTTGTTGGAGGGATTGATTGGACATTGAAGAGACTAAGTTTTCTAATGAATGTAGGCATTTGTTGTAAATGATGTTGTTCCGTAGTTCAAGCTCTAAGCCCGGACATTCATACTCCATCTGTCTCTTGAAGTCCTCTGACATACTCTCTCTGTGTTTCTCCCACAGCACTAAGGGATCCGCTGCTTGACAAAACACCAAAATGACAGCGAACAGTTGTCTGATTTTCTGTGGTGACTCCGACAGAGCAGCTTCCTCCAAGGTGATGTCCCAATGATTGTCATCTTGCAGTAAACCCAACGCTCTGCAGGCAGACTGATAAGTGGAGTGAACTATGCCAGATACCCTCTTAAGATCATTAAAACTCGTAGGCCCTTTAACTTCATGAAGGAGAAGACGTAGGTAGTAAAATTCTACATTGTTAGGGTGTACAGTATAAACCCAACCGAGCACTTGATCTTTTTTCACTCCTGGATGTCCGGGAACGGCTTTGCCTTGTTTCCGCCGACTAAACTTATTGTTTTTCCAGGTGTAGTAAGCAGGGACTTCACTGTAGATTATGGTTCTGGCAAAATTGTCTGATTTGCATAGTTCAAAGAATGCCAGTAGAGTGGTTTTGGGTGGATTTTGAACTTTGTCTTCCGGGATTAAAATAAATTCTCTGGCCATTTTCAAGGTGTACAGCCAAATGCATTACGGGAGGATATCTTTCATGGATTGGGAAGCAAAATATACGCCATGTCGCTTCGGAACTACTTATGTTACGGCCTGCTTCATATTTGGACACTTCGTCCCACTCATTTTGCAACACAAAAGCTGCTTGATCACTGCCCTTGTTCACGTATTTGCAAATAAGAGTTACACAACTCGTCATTGATATGTGCCAAAAAGGTACGTGACAGAACAGGATTGTACGGTACCACCCACCGACTGTCTAGGTCTACTCCATTGATGTTGACTGTAAAACCACCATCAGCAGGAGACCTTCGACAGTACTGGGGGTAGCCATCGTCAGCAGTTTGGGTTTCTTTAGATAAGGGACGTGGATATCTTTTGGAGCATGAGCCGTTAACCATGCAGGGCGAGTTCCTGTTTAAGCTTCCGCAAGGGTCATGAATCATTGTCGACTTAATAATTTCATGAAGTTCAGGGTCCGTTTCAGGGTCAGGTACCTCTGCGCTTATGACACTGTCAGTTTGGTCGGCCATAATCCTGTCCTGCAGCCATAGCAAGATGTGTGCGTGAGGCGAGCCACGCTTCTGCCACTCCACAGTATACATGTAACACCTACTTTGACCGAAAATGGAACCTTTAGTTAAAATATGAATAAGTTTTTTAACTTTCAAATGAAACACTCGAGCTATGATGTCATGTCTGTCTTGAGGTTTTTGTCTGTCTCTTAAGGCAGCTCCAATTTCAGACCATTTCGTCTTAAATGTAAATGTGATAAACAAATCAGGACGACCATAGTGACGAACATATGTCATGGCGTCCTGAGTTCTCTCGTGCATATAGCGGTGCCCACCAATAAAACTGGATGGTAACACGACCCTCTTTCCCATATCTGAAACGTTAGCATCCCCCTTACACATGGCGTCTTTAAGATGAACATAGTTTTCCGCTCGCAGCTTACTCTGGTTGGATCTTATAAAGTTAAGCCTTTCTGTCTCTATCTTGGCATACATATCAACCAAAAACTGGTTGAAAAGACTACGATACAGCAATAGGTAACTTTCTTCACCTTGTCTTTCCATTATTCTGTAAGCGTAGAAGTCTGAAGCGGAAACTGTTTTCATGAGAGATGCTTTAGATATTGGATCATATTGTGGAATATTGATAGAGTAGCTGTCTTCTCCACGGCAGAACATAAGACAGTACTGGAGAGCGTCGTATGCACGATGAGTTTCGCTGATCCGTAACAACTTTGTGTCTCTGCTGTGAAGAATTCTGTCTCTCTTTTCAAACTCCTGTCCCACAATAACCAAAGCTACCTCGCTTGTTGCTGGCGCGTTGTAACGACCCCTATGTTCAACTGCAGGCTTCCTGTCTGCATGAATAACAACTTTGAACTCCTGCCCCTCCAGAACATTTTCCATTGCGGTTTTAAAATCTCGTATGTAGGGATTGTTATCATGCAGACATTTTTGAAGTTGGCCAACTAACCAAGGCTTAACCACAGTAAAGAGGTTGGATCTGATTTCTGTTTCTTTTTCATCGTTTCCAACAAAATAAATTTGTAGAAAAGAGGGGTCTTGCTGGGGAGAAGGTAACAAACTTCCTATTCTATGGTAAACCTGCCCTTGGACCTTAAAAGTTGGCATGAAATTTCCTTCGTGCACCTCTTTAGCTCCAAATGAAGTCATTTGAAAACATCCGTTATACTTTCTGGTATTTGATAAAAAATGCTGAGACTGACGGTGACTCTAAGTAAGAAGACTACGGAGCGGCTCAGGAAGCTGTTGAGTAGAAGGAAGACGAACCTTGCCATTGCTGCAGCATAAGCCAGGGCTCTCTTCTTTCCACTTTTTCGCATGGCACCACTTGCATTCAATGTGGTGACCAAGAGAAACAACCTTGTCATTATTTCAGTCTGTACTACGGTCATATTTAAATCCTGATAAAGACTTTGTTTTCCATGGGATCAGTTGCCTCTTCTCAGTGTATCTTCGAACAGCTTCCTGATTAACTTCCGGATGTTTCTTTGAGTATCTAGAAACTGAACCCCTGTTAACGTCAGGGTTTGCCTTGTTGTATCTTTTAACAGCCTCTCTATGAACTTTTTTGCTATTGTATTTTCTTACGGACTCCCTATTTTTGTGTCTTTTGATTCTGTCATTAACTCTTGAACGTCGATTTTTTCCTTCTTTTCTTCCCAACACTCGAATCAACTGTAGCACTGATCTCTGAGGAAGACGAAATTCGGTCAGTAGCGGGCGTCACACAACGGTTCTGGTTATCACGTTTAGCAGAGTTTAGCAAATAAATAGTGGTATATCATCCTCGGATTGGTCTTGGGCAGTTTGCTCGACAACGAATTTTTCTAGGCTCTCAGTACCAAGCGAGGTGCAGATGGGACGGTTAACAACAGTAAGTGGTATATCATCGTCGGATTGGTCTTGGGCAGTTTGCTCGACAACGATTTTTTCTAGGCTCTCAGTACCAAGCGAGGTGCAGATGGGACGGTTAACAACAGTTGATGTATGAGGAGGAATGTATTGAGGACTAAGAGGTTCAAAGTGGGCATTCATCATGGGTCCAGAACACTTGAATCGCAATATGGGCTTTCCCTCCTCATACTCATCATGCTGTACAATCACCTCACCATCACGATACACCACCAGATGGTAAGGGTATATTTCGGCAGCAGCCTGAATTTCACAGTGGGTGGCATATGTGGTGTACAGAGACATGTGAGCACGGTATTCAGCCAAACTTCTATAAATGTTACCACATGCCATCATTACCGTTGCCAGTTGTTACAAATGTACTGTACAACGCTTGTTCGCACTTGAGACGCGTGGGAGACAGTACCGTACATGAGGTAAGACAGGGAGTAAAAGAAGCACGACCCATCTGCACCCACAGGCCCAATACGGTGAGGTACCGTGATCCCATCAACTTCAATTTGTTCCATCATGTATTAGGGATATAGAATTTATATAAAAAGCAGAAAAGAAAGCCTATTTAAGACAAACTAAAACAAAATTATTCTCTTCTTAACAAAAACTGTAAGAGCAACAACGGCGGTAGAACAAAAACCTATTGAATAAAGTGGAACCTACACTGCAAAAATAAGAAAAATATTCAAACTTGACAAATAAACTAAAAAATAAGATACAAACTAATAAAACAAATGTAAAAAGTAGAAAAGAAAGCCTATTTAAAACAAACTAAAACAAAAGTATTCTCTTCTTAACAAAAACTGTAAGAGCAACAACGGCTGTAGAACAAAAACCTATTTAATAAAGTGGAATCTACACTGCAAAAATAAGAAAAATAGTCAAACTTGGCCAATAAACTAAAAAGTAAGACACAAACTAATAAAACAAATAGAAAAAGTAGAAAAGAAAGCTTATTTTGAACAAACTAAAACAAAATTATTCTCTTCTTAACAAAAACTGTAAGAGCAACAACGGCGGTAGAACAAAAACCTATTTAATAAAGTGGAATCTACACTGCAAAAATAAGAAAATTAGTCAAACTTGCAAACTTGACAAATAAACTAAAAAATAAGATACAAACTAATAAAAAATCAAGAATATCCAATGCTCAAACTAAAACTAACAAAATAATCGTCTTAAACAAAGTAGCAGGAGTGTGCAGTGGCAGTGTAGCGACTGAACTGAACTGAACAAAGCAGCATTCTGGCCTGTTATCAGTGGCCTTTAGACTGAACCCCATGACGCAAGTGTGTCTGAGTTGTGTCCAGACCAGACTAAACATAACAACTCTTTATGGACTACATTGCAACGTAAACAAATATGTTACGTAAATTGTGTGATAGTACTTCTGGGAACACGTTCTTATCGCAGGAATGCATAAAATTCATGTGTTCATAATTAATTAATATTTATTTAAGACAATAGTTAATATATCATATAATATTGTTTTCTACCGACAAATGTTTTCTATATATTTATTACGCTCCTTTTACAACTTTGAATCAATTTATTCGGAAATATTTTCTTTGTAGGCCCTGTTGTTCTTGAGATACAGTGATGACTAAGTGAGTAAGTGAGCTTTGGCAAATATATTATAGATTTCTTTAGGGTAGTTTTAATTAAAATTATTTAAGATTGACCTTTGTGTTCTTTAAAAGTGGGTTAAGTTAACCTGTAGAACAAATTTCATGTTTCTATCTCATCTAGAAGCTGCCTAACAGTTGTCACGTTTTAACTGTCATGTATTTCTTATGAGAATATTCGGTCACTTTGACCCCTCCAAAACCCTCCTAAAATTTTGAATTTTGTCAAACCCCGTCTTATTGCACATCTGCAGTATCTAGTGAATATTTATGTAAAGTTTCATCTTTCTAGGCCTTGTCATTGTTGAGATACAGTGATGAGTGAGTGAGTGAGTATGAGAATAATCGGTCACTTTGACCCCTCCAAAACCCCCCTTAAATTTTGAATTTTGTCAAAACCCGTCTTATTACACATCTACAGTATCTAGTGAATATCTATGTAAAGTTTCATCTTTCTAGGCCTTGTCATTGTTGAGATACAGTGATGAGTCAGTGAGTGGGCTTTGGCAAATATATTATAGATTTTTGTAGAATAATAAATTTCTTATATGTACAATATTATATAATAAAGAAAGCCCGGAAAACGTAATCGGTTAGCGACGGAAAGATATTAGTCTGTACATTAGTCAAACAACGTACCATAGGCCACTGAAGGACTGAACTTACTAAATTTAAATTGTAAACTATCCTTTTTAATCCAACTTGTGACTTCTTGTTTACAGTTGAAAATGACATATCAAATCATCAAATTTTTTGTTTAATATATAACAATTAGAAAACATTGTTTATCATCAGATAGTAAAAAATTTCTCTTTTTACATTATCTGTCACTTGTTAAAATTAACTGTACGAGTAAGTAGATGCGCATCCAATCACATTTGATCGACCACTAAGCGGTTGTCGTCTCTATCTGATAAAGTAATTTCAAGGCGGTACCGTATAGCGAATAGATTTCAAAATTTAGCTGGTTATTCAGTACAAAACTGAGACTGCTTATGTTTGTGTATGCTCCATAATTTAAGTTTGAATGTCTAGCCTCCATATGACTACAGTGTGGTTCTATTCCAATAATGTATAGATTGAAACCAGAGAAACATAAGTTCTGAAATAAACAGCAGCAAAGTTTACAAATATTTACAAATTGATTTACAAAGTTTACAAATGCCGTTTTAAAAAAACAGAATACATCAACCTGGAAACTAAAGATCCAACCTGGAAAATGAGGACCAAATATGGTAACATCAAAAAAGCTCAAAATTTCAAGTACTTTGGTAACTTTCTGAGCCTGAACATAAATCAGAAGGCACGATTGAAGAAAGTGTATGAAAGAAGGAGATATGTTCAGACTGTTTCAGAAGACGTACAAACCCACGTCAATATCCTATCAGGGGATATTCAGGTACTACAGTACAACAGTCAAACCGGAATGATTATATGCAACAGAGACAGTAGCTAGTATAGGACTTTCCGAAATAGAAATGAAAACCAGAAAATTTCGTAAACAAATCCTGGGACCCAGAAAAGTATCAGCAAATGAGCTTAAATTTTATTTACGACTAAACTAAGAGTCTAACATAACGAGTTTTTATAGAAATCTCTCATAATGCAAATTTATTCTGTGAAACGTGCATCAGGGTAAAAAGTACAGCGATACAAAACAAGCAAAACATACTCGCAGAAGTAATTATTATTTAATAACATGTATATACTATACGTATTTCTGTACGTGTTTTATGTAATGTGTTGACTTGTAGTATTTAGTTCAAATAATATATTTACACCATGTTTACCCCGGATAGGTTATACATTAAGTGTACCGAAAGCTTACGATCTGAGAGATATTCCAGCTTTGCTTTCGAGCTCTTCTGAACCTGAAATGTATAGGCCTATGCATTTTCATTATTAAAAATATTTTTTAACATTATTTCACGTCACACAATTATCTGTCTCTCTTCTGTAGTGTTTCTTTCATTTATGGGACGGATCGGCTGGACTTGGCTTGATGAAACTCAAATTTCACGAATTAGTTGCATAGCATTATAACAACAACAACAAGAAATGGGAAGACCACTAACACAATACGCATAAACGAATTATAAAAGTACATTTATTTTTGTATATCTATATATGAACGTACGCGAACGCGTATTTTTTAAACGAACTTGGTACCCTGTTAAACTCTTACTCGACAGCTGCAGTGTTCTTATAATACCGTTACGCCATAAATGTCTCTGCATTTTTTATTTTAATTATCGATTCAAACTTTATAATAAAGCTAGCATTTTGATAGCGTCATAGACAATAAATTTGTGTTTTTATAGTTATTCAGATTACATGCCGACAAATTGGCTTCAAGGTAAAAGATGTGAAAAACACAACTCTTCTTCTTTTGTGTGAAAAATATAACTTTCTGTGCTATTTGTCAATGCCTCTAGATTTGATCTTTTTGTTAACAGCAAACAAATGTACATAAAGTTAACAGTATCGTCAGAAAACGCATTAAAGTACTGTTTTAGCGTTAAACGATAGTGTGTTATGCATAAACTGAAAATGAAGTAAGTATTGGCAGCGAAAAGAAAGCAAATTAGTTAAACTAGTTGTTGGCAAAGGGGTCAAGAAGATATTTCTTCTAAACCTCAAGAACAGCGCATGTAAACTAATGCTTTTTTTTTTTACAAAAATTCAATATGCTTTCTGTTGAAAAACAATTATTACTGGCAAGGGTGTTGCTTGTTTCTACGAAAAAAAAAACTAACGTGCAGAAAAGTATAGGACCCCTAACTCAGCGTTTAGTCAAATTTGTGTTTAAAACGTAGCAATTTTTAATGCTTAAAAGCCTGTTATAATGTATACTGAGGGTATGGATAAAACCAAAGAAGACAAAAGTATAGAAATCTTGTTAACATATGCTATAATAAAATAGATGTTCACACAAAATCAGTCTCTGAACATAAATTAAAATAGTATAAGGATAAACATAAAGTTGTTTTAATAGTCTTCAGCGACTAAATAAGTAACACGCAAATTTTCTTCGTTGCTATATATAACGTTATACAAAGTACAGAAAACCTACTGAAAAACATAAGTAAAATTTAAAACACGATGGATTATGAGAAACTGAATATTAGGAAAGGATACATGGAGGCATATTTTCAGCTTTCTACAGTCATACACTATTGCACAGTAAAGAAAACATTGTAGAATCTTAAGTTACAAGCAATGAATTTCGTACTCAGATTTATTTTTGTTACCCCAATTCAGACAGTTTTTGCGAGAATGTGGGTTTCAATGTGCCCTCTTAAGTTTTAATCGCTTATGTAATGTATTTTTATAATTGGAAATTACGTAGAGCCGAATTGGATGTCTATATTTTTGCACGTAAACTTTATACTAGAATTTTTATTAAACAATTAAAATACCGGTATGGAGAACCATACATGACTTCCAAGTTCTAAGATTTATATTTAAGATCATTTTCGAAATGAAATATTACTATAGAAACTACTTTTTCTACTTACTGCTTCAGCCTTAACCGCAGTACTGTGGTCACTAACGTATACCACTTCACGTTATTGCACTCGATTTTCACTAATGATGGAAGCCGATGGCATTGCCGAAACGTCTGGTTTTGTAGAAAACATTGGACTACGGCCAAACATCCCGGGAAGGAATTTTAACAAAAACTACTTCTTTGTTGCCGATAACGTTGTACAATATATATAAAAAATTGCATAAAATTAATGGCTTGTATAAGTTAATGTTTGATCTCCATTGCTCCAAATGTTTGATCTCCAGTGCTCAAGTTTCCAAAGTTTTAATATTATGATGTCCGTAATTAAAACGTCAGAGCAGGTTTAGAGTGTATGAGGGTACACCGTGGACAAAAATTTTCAACATTTCCTATTGAGCGTTGCTACAGTGTTCCTAGTTGCAGCGTTCCTATCAAGCTGCGAATCTACAGTGTATGTTTCACAGAACAAACACGCGAAAAAGAAGGAGCGCTCCGAAGTCACTCATGGACCCTCAGCATCTGGCAGAGGGTTCATTCCCTAAAGACGAAAAGTCTGTCTATGAATCGTTCCTCTGTAAACACGTGCAGTTACACTGCCCAGCGATCCACAGGAAGCAAATCGCTATCCACGCTGGCCACGTTTTCGGCTTGCACGCGTTATGTTGGTATGGGTTTCGGCACTTACCATTTAAAAAGCGTGCAAATGTAAGAAAATAAACATGAGTGAGGCCAGAAATAATGCGAATTTTGTGTGTGTGTGTGTGTGTGTGTGTGTGTGTGTGTGTGTGTGTGTGTCTCTTCCCTGCCTTTTTATTGCGGTAGTCATAATAATAAAATGGAAACGTAAACATTACATAACTGAGATATGCTTGCCTGCCACGAACGATATATTATTTTATACATGTATATTAACTCATACATAATTTACATTAGAATGAAAAAATTATAATTTTATTGCCTGGCAACAAAATTATTTTATTTTTAACAATTACCATTGTTTGAAAAAGTTTAAATGAATTTTCAAGTACTTTACTGTTGTTAAAACGTAAAAGGTTGCTGGTAAACTACCCCTTCCCCTTAACCGATCTTCACCAAAATCGAAAGTCCTTGAGATCTCTAAAATTCAGGGACTTATGCAAAAAATTATTTGATTCTGTTTGAATTTGCGGCTGTTATCGTTTGCCATAGAAAATTACCCTTGATAAAAAAATGTTGCAGGTAAACTACCTCTTCCCCTTAACCGATCTTCACCAAAAACAACAGATCTTGAGTACTCTACAAATCAGGACTGTATGCAAAAGATTATTTGATTCTGCTAGAATTTGCGGATGTTATCGTTTGCCATAGAAAATACCCTTGTTAAAAAATTTTGCCGGTAAACTACCCCTTTCCCTTAACCGATCTTCACCAAAAACAATAGGTCTTGAAAGCTCTACAATTTAGGGCTGTACGCAAATAATCTTTTGATTCTGTTTGAATTTGCGGCGGTTATCGTTTGCCATAGAAAAAAAAATACCCTTGTTAAAACATAAAACGTTGCCGGTAAACTACCCCTTTCCCTTAACCGATCTTCACCAAAATCAATAGGTCTTGAGAACTCTACAATTCAGGGCTGTATGCGAAACATTATTTAATTCTATTTGAATTTGCGGCTGTTATCGTTTGCCAAAAAAAATTACCCTTGATAAAAAAAAAACGTTGCAGGTAAACTACCCCTTTCCCTCAACCGATCTTCACCAAACACAATAGGTCGTGAGTGCTCTACAAATCAGGCCTGCATGCAAAACATTATTTGATTCTGTTTGAATTTGCGGCTGTTATCGTTTGCCATAAAAAAAATCTACAGACAGGCACACACACAGACACTTTTCGAAAAACGACTTTTTTTCATGTTTTGAGTGTAGTACAATCAGAATCTGCAATAATCTCGAACACGATTTTTTTTGCCATCACCATACTTCCATTTCCTTAAGGAACATGGAAGTAAAATGTGTATGTTGAAAGAACTAATTACAATTTCAGTTATTTTGAAATTAACCGACTTTGAAATTATTTATAAGGAACGGTTTGTAAGTGTGCACGCGTGCTGCTTGGGTGTGAACTACATTTTTCTGTGTAGCCTACCTATCCGTCGTCTGCGTGTAAACAAACTGTTTGGAAACGTAAACATCTTAGAACAACCCATTGTTTCCAGTGACTGTCTCATAGGCCCGTGGAGCGTTCCACTAGTTCAGTTCTTTCTGGATTTCCCTCTACTTCTTCTTTCATCTGGTTCGCAATCTGCCCAGCTTTAGAGAGCTTGCCTTCTTCTGTTCTTTTGAGACGACCGTAACATATAAAGAACGATATTATTCTATAATTTTCATAATTGTTTCTCTATTTTCATTGTGTTTCTGCAAGTATTATTCCTTACTTTTCCCACGTTTGACTTCCTTGCTACTCTTTCCAAATAATACAATTACCAATTTTACAAAAATCAAGTAGAAACCTCAAGAGCCAAGTAAATATGAAACATTTGCGTTAATAAGTGCGCATGTTTTCGAGCGCCTATGTGTGAACGTTCGGTTACAAAAGGTCGCAGACTGTCAGGCGACACAAGTAGGCCTGTCTCAAACGACGCCTACACGCACAGACTACAGTGAAATATGGACCCGGATTGTAAAACTTTCCTCGATATTTAATAACATTTCTGAATTCCTATTTACAAAGAGTGTGTGTGCACATTCGGGAGTTGGGGTTCCGTTTGTTCCGATCTTACTTTAACAACACATTAGTCATGGTTTGAACCGAATACAAAAGACTGTAGACTTTGAAAACATTTGTAGGTAGGAAAAATTACAATTATGTATTAAGTTTACTTCGTAACTTACAATAGCTGTGAAGGAATAAAAATAGTAAGATACACAAAATCTTCTTCTTCTTCTTCTTCTTCTTCTTCTTCTTCTTCTTCTTCTTCTTCTTCTTCTTCTTCTTCTTCTTCTTCTTCTTCTTCTTCTTCTTCTTCTTCTTCTTCTTCTTCTTCTTCTTCTTCTTCTTCTTCTTCTTTGTTAGCACTCTATCCTGTTCTATAACAACAGTCATACATTCTGTAACTCTACCTCTTCCTTGGCCGACCAGTGCTCTTCTTGGTGTTTGGTTGGCGGCTACCTCTTGCCTGTTTCACTAGCCTTGTGTAATCCATTCTTGATATGTGTTAATTCCATATCCTTCTTTTTTCGAGAATTAATATCTTACATTACACGTTTCTCTTATACTATTGTTTGGCAGCCTATCGTACCTTGTCTTTCCTAGTACCCTCCGTACAATAGTCATTTCTATAGTTTGTTGTTTTCATTGAGTTGTTGCTATCTATGGGTTGGTCTCTGGCGCACAAGATATTACTGAATGTACTGTGCTTTTGTAAACCCTAGATTTTGCTTCTTGTGTGAGGTATTTTTTATTACATATAAGGTTATTCATGCATCCACCAATTCTTCTCGCTTTCATCAGTTGATGTTCTATTTCCTTCATTTTCCCTATTGTTACTTGTAAGCATTGTTCCTAACTAGTCTATCTGCATTACTTGTTCTAAGGGGTCAATGTGCTTACACCTTAAGGGGTCATGTGAAATTATAATTGATTTTGATTTTTCTTCCTCCATCTTCATGTTATATTTCTGTCATGATTTGTTAAAATTGTACACAAGTATTTGTAAGTAATTTTCATTTTCCGCTATTAGAATTAACGTCGTCTGCATAACATATAATATTAAACACACGTCTACTCATCCTATATCCACTCAAATGCTTTGCCTCCTTAATAATTTCATACATAACTACATTGAAGAGTATGGGACTTAGGAAATCCTCTTGCCTGATCCCTTTTGTTACAGGTTCCCTCGTATTATCTGATGATTCGCCATTCGCTTTTACTCTACTGAAGTGTTCATGCAGATCTCTTTTATTAGCTTTGTGATGTAGATCGGGAGTCCTCATTGTTGTAAAATCTTTAACACGTCCGATACTCGGACTATCAAATGCCTTCTCGAGATCTATCAGACACAAAAAGTTTACTTTTCTTTTATTTGTTGAATTACACATCATTACAAGACCTTCCATTTCTAAATCCGTACTGTGCTTCTTAAAAGTTGATACATAAAATCGAAAGGTTAATTGTCATAGAGTGCAGTGTTAGACTTCATCATCGTCTGACTTTGTAGCACAGGTTGCTTTCGTCTGTAATAGCAACATGCCATTATACGAGGTAGCAAGCCCCACTTTGTTTACACAAAAGAGTTGTGGCATTTCTGTTTTCACTCGTTGTCTTACTACATGTTTAAACCGTTTATCTCGGTTCAGTTTCGTTTATCTTACATTACGTCTAAACACTGTGACCATTAGCAAAAATAGTTGGCAACAGGGGAAGATTTGACATCGAAGATAATTTTATCCATTCTGTGTAGACGTTTGTCTTTCGGTAAACCTTATAAAAATACAGTGCTGCGTTTCGTTGTTTGTCCAACTCACTTTATTTTCAGAAATCATCATCATCGTCTTCGAGGATTAAACCAAGGATGGTTTGTTCCGGTCTCAAACAGGCAAACCTCTAGTTGGTCACTCCAGCGCTTCCTCGTACGTCCCACACCCCTCCGTCCCATCGGCTCATAGTTCCATAAGCCTTATAGTTCCTCGGCTTATAGCCGCTTGGATGCGACTGGTCTGGCCTTTCGTTAAACTCCAATTCTCAGACCCATAAAGAAGTGTGGGAAGGTCCACCAGCTTGCAGAATGTGAGACGTGTTTCTTTACTTGCTGGCTTAATAGTTCACCTGATGGTCCCGCACATAAGGCTGAACTTACGCAACTTATTCACCACCTTGATGTTCCATTATAAGACACACTGTAGCCCAGGTATTTAAAATTGCTGACTTGACCCAGGACAGTACCATCTACAACAATTTTTGCCCGTACGGGATCAGTTCCACGAAAAGCCATCACCTTAGTCTTAGGTGTAGATATTTGTAATTCAGAGTCTTTGCAGATTCGATTTAGCAAATATATACCCATATGCAACATATTTTCCGATTTTGACAGCCTGACTGTCCGCAAACAACAAAGTGTCATTTATAGAGTGACCAATTTTAAAACGCTCTGGAAGACACATTTGCCAGTTTTGTATGACATCGTCAATATATAAATTAAAAAGAGAAGATGGTAATGGACACACTTGTCGTACTCCACAATTGATCAGGCCAACTCTAGGAGCTGTTCTCCGTTTCCTTGCTTCAATTAAGGTTGTATTCTCTACATAAAGATTCTGTGTAGCTTTAGTTGTTAGTGGTCAATGAAATAGTATAAAAATGAAACCGAGTACGAAATGTCGGAGAAATAACGGTGTACAAACAAGGCATAAAATGTTTACTCCACATCATCATCATCGTTACAATTCATCATCATGATAATCATCGTCAGTAACTTTAAGGTGTAAACAATTTTGATTTGTGATTTAACTACAGCTTATTGCACTATCTTTTTCTTGGGCAGTTTATGCATCTTCTGTCACGCTGTGGCTAATAATTCCTGATAACTGTTGCACTTCGATAATCCGCCATATGATCAGCGTGGCTACTCTTTGTATTACTACACATACAAGTACTTATGATCATGATCTTCACAACATGGCATTGGCAAGGTGCTGCCTGTTCCGCCTTCAAATATTCTCCAGTCATCTCTTTCTGGGTCTACCCACACACCTGTGTCCTATAGGTTTGTATGTCCAGACTTGTTTGGCCAGTCTGGAATCTGACATTCTATCTAAGTGTTCTTTCCACCGTTGTTTGTGATCTTTTAATTTTTCATTCAAGTTAAAAATTTGTAATTCGTCTCTTATGGGCCTCATTCCTTATACGATCAAGTTTAGAACACCTTTTAACTCCTCTCAAGAACGGCATTTCCGAGGCTTATACTTTACTGTCTTGTACTTATGATATGAGTATTTATTAGATATTCAAGTCTTTCAGGAATAAAGATTTGACTCTTTCTATTGGCTAAGGAATATCCGAGAACAGCTTCCAGCGACCGCCATCCTTTCTTTTTATTCTTCTGTTAACGTCCAGTCTCGTTTGAAAACTTATGAAACTGCTATTACCTTACACAGTTTTGACTGACGGAACTAGAGTTTTTTAACCAGTAAATAAAACATTCAAAAGAATCTGTGGAAAAGTAACAGAACGAACTAAATCAAATGTTTTGTACTAACACTTTATCATTTCTTCCTTATGTAAGAGGCAATAGTTTACCCTTATAAGGACATAAAATGTATGTTTCGAGAATGTTATAAGACATTGAACACCTTTAAAGATCATGCAAATTTAAAAAGGATGGAAGATTAAAGGAAGCATGAATGTCAAATATACCGCCGGAAGAATATGTCAACATTTAAAGAAAGAAAACATAGTGTCACAAGTTGATAGGCTTTGTTTTAATTGTAAAACGATTTGCACATAGAAAAAATTAAACAAACATAAATTTATTAAGTTAAGATTATATAAGTGTAACTTATTAACTGAACAAATTATTTGTATTCTAAATAACTTTGTGTAAATAATTGCTCTATTTGGATTTCTGGACTTGATTTCACTGCTTTACTATAATTTATTAATTAATCATTTAGCAAACATAGTAGCTTTGTTAATAAATAGTCCAGAATTAATTAATAATGTGTAATTATTGAAAATTGTGTGATTTCGTCATTGTTATTTGTTTGTTGAAAAGCTGGAATGAACATTCCGCATGTTTATTCAAGCGCATTAGAATTTAATATAATATAATATTCTGAAAGAAAAAAAAATATATATATATATATATTCAATCACTTTTGCTACAGTCCGTTTCTTGATGTATACAATAATACATTTAATATTTATAATTAATTTTACCTCAAGATGTTATTTTTCTATTTGGAGCATGATTCGAGAGTTCCTGTTCTCTCATCTTCAGCCTTCGCGATGATATATATATATATATATATATATATATATATATATACTCATAATCAATCACTTAATTATTTTTATTTAACCGTTAATAATAATAAATAGTACTTTATTCTTTTTAAACAAGAATATATTTTTATTGTGTATTTCCAATGTTTCAACAGTTTATATTACTATCATCTTCAGAAATATAATGCACAAATAATCAGTTAAATATATTTGCAATCAATTGTTATAACTGCTGTCATATATATTTAATATTTAATATTTTACAAATATATTTAATAATTAAATATAATTAATATTTATAATATCTTTACCTCAAGATTTTTTCCCTTATTTAGAACATGTTTCGGGACACTTGGTGTTCCTCTCCTCAGCCTTCTTAATTTTGAATCTTGTGGAAACGTGTGTGTTGGTTGGTTGATGTTATGGTTTCCTGTGGTTTTTGGTGTTTCAAATTTATATTATTGTGTGTGATTGTGGTGTATATATTAGTATTTTGTGCATTTTCGATATTGAGTGCTTTAAACATTGTGTCATGTTTTGTATTGATTTGTATTTCTTCAGGTATTAGGTTGTTTTGTGTTTGTATATTTGTAAATTTTCCCAAATGTTCATTATGGTGCCTTTATGTGGTATGTGTTGTATTAGTGTCATGTTGGTTATGTCTGGGAATTCATGTCCAGTGTTTCCAGTGTTTTTTGCATGTGTGGCCAAATAAGATTTTATATATTTCTGTTTTTTTATTCGTTTAGATGTTCAAAATTACGTTTTACCAGTTTTTTTGTCCTTGTAACATTTACTGCAATATTGGCACTTGCATTCAAACGATGTGAAATTTTAAATGTAATATTAAAAACATTATTTTAAAAGAATAACAAATATGTATATAAGTAGAAGCTTTAACGACATGAGTAGAAGAAAAAGAGACAGTCTACACAGACTAGACAGATGGACACACAAACACACACATTTTTAACGTGGTTAGGTACCCGAATCACAGCCAGCCACAGCCAATATCGTCATAATCTGTTTCTCAAAAGCATTACTGTTCTAATATGTAAACGTCTTCACTGTCACAAACTGTTATTATCGAAGGCAGCACATTCTCCCGCAAATTCCTGGCCAAACGTATCTTTTGTGTCTTACGTAAGACATACTTTAACCTACCCCGAAACTATCTACCTCAGTAAGATCGTGCATACTCCGTACACAAATTTCACATCTTGTAGCCTTTTTCTGTTTTTCAAGGCGCGTAATAATGTTCACACACCGCTACATAAACTGAAAAACATGAATGATGCGTCAATAAGAAAATACTCAATTTTTAACTTCCTCAATTTCCTCTTTGGTGTCAATTTTCTCTTACTTTCCAAAAACCGCTTTATATATCACTGAATAGTAATAATAACAATAATAGTGATAAAAATAATAAATAATAAAAAGCAATAATAATAACAGCAACAATAACTTCAAATAATATGATTCCCTAATTTTATCAGTTTAACATATTAATTTAATAATAAGTTAATTAATTTATAAGTTTAATTCATTAATTAGAAATTAAATTAAATTAATAACAGTTAAAATTTATTTATATGAAATTATAATAGCAGCTTAAATGTTGTGTGAAAAACATGATTTGTTAGCAATTTGTGTCAGAAAATTGCGTTATGTCAGAACTAGACGGCAAAACTAGACTTGTGATTTTTGTTTGGAACACATGAAAAAAATGAGAACGTTATAATTATTGTCGTAAAAAAACTATTGTTGTTTGAGATAAAAAATGGCGATTGTCAATAGATTTCCTGAAATGACATTTGTTGTTTTAGTAAGAGTTGTTGTTATTGTAGTTTTCCTGGTTCTTATTCTTTTACCCCAGTGACTAAGAAAACACTAAAATAGTTGTGGAAAAGAAATAACAGAAAAACAGACAGTAAGACGCAATAGCTTGGAATTTTGAAAGCACGGCGCAACAGTATTAATGGATTTGGGAGCACGCAGCAGTATATCTACCATCGAAATGATCGGGAGTTGATTAAATATAAATAGAAGGATTCATTAGAAGTTCGATGACAAATAAAATATCAATCAGAATTTTAAATTTTGCGATCACAACATCAATATTTACCTTGCAATTTTTATACACTCCCTGTTCAATTGACTTAGTTATGCAACTGTAAATTTGACAGAAACAACAAACAACAGAGAATAAAAACTATTTATGATATTGACTGATGACTCTTTGGGTACTTGGTGAAACATATTAATACAAAGGTTTTTAAAAAAATATATAAAACACTTGGTACGTTTCACAGTTTTTATTTAACTCTGACAGCTGTTTCAGCTTATTAAGGTACTCTCAAGGAGAAGGCAATATAAGCCAGAGAATATAAACTTTGAGAATAGCTTAATAAGCTGAAACAGCTGTCAGAGTTAAATAAAAACTGTGAAACGTACCAAGTGTTTATATATTTTTTTTAAACTTTTGTTATAAAAACTATTTACAAATTTTAAAGTCTGTCCAGCTTTTTCCACACCCTAATTGATCTTATTTTGTAGCACGATTGCAATTCTTGAATTTCCGTAAACTAATTTATCAAACGATAACATCAGAAATTAACATGAATAAGGTTCAAACACGTTCGAACACATAATCCCAGAATAAGTAATAGAAGTGGTAACCCAAAGACAAGAAAAGTCCAACATGCCAAGGAAAAGGTGAAGAGAAGGCGTAGATACGAATATGAAGAAGACGAAATGTGAGGACGAAACGAAGAACCACCGATAAAGGCGAGAATTGAAAGTCGATAGTGTTGGAGAACGTCGTTAAGCGATGTAAGTTGACATTTTTTCACACTTATTTTTAGAGATAAAAGAGATGTATTTAAATTTGGCAAGTATCACAGTCTTTCGCAACAATGTCCTAAGCAGTGTCCTACTTGTGTCTGAAGAAAGTATTGCTTCATAATCACTATACGCAATTTGTGAAGTACTATGTGCAAGGACTGCAGAACTAGAGTTCGGTTAAATTGTACGACGTAGGTAAATCAACAGATCGTGTAAACAAAATTTGCAAACGTTAATAGCTTTACAGCTAGCAAAATATTTATTACCACTTACAAACGTGTCCGGCGTATTCAGCACAGTTGATGCAACGCTCTAAACACATGCAAACTGTAGAAAACTGGTACGGTTTTGTAGTGTGTTCGTTGCATACGTATCCTTCTGGCTCATCAAACGCAATCTCTCCTTAAACTAAAACTTTGTAGGTAACTAAAACTTTTACTTTTTTAAAATAGTATTAATTTGATGTAAAACGTGTAAATTTAAAATTTCGATAAAAACTTAACAGTATTATAAGTTATATTATTAGATTTAATGTAAACTTGAATAAAAATGTATATAAAATAAACCTAAATTTACTAGTGGCCTTCGATAAATAAATTGTAACTATGGAAGCTTTAGTGAGGATCGGTCAGTAATTTATTTGTTTTCAATAAATAACAATCCATAATTCACTACGAGTAACAGGTGATTTGTAGCACTAATAGTAGGTTTTTTAAGAACAAGGTGAATAAGGCTACTTTAGATAAAATTCTATAAGTCACTGACAACAGGGTAGTGCTGTTTTGTATAACACTATCAAATAATTAACACTGAAGAATTCTAGCCTCCACAATGAAGCAATTAAGAGGATTTAAAGGTTTAAAGAAATGATACTATAAGAAACGAATAAGCGGGGGAACAATGTGTACATACGAAAATAAAAATTTGAAAGGAACATTGGAGGGAACATGTGAGTACTCCTTTATCGACAGTAGATTACCTACAGTAGCAAAGGCCTACACGCCAAATGAAAGACAAGTTTTCAGAAGATCAAGAAACTGGTGGAAGATCTTTGAAGACGGGACAAGATGCATACTTAACTCCGGTAATGTAGAAAGGAAAGGAAAATATCTAGACAGAGAAGGGCTTTGTTAAAAGGGCGTGTTTTCTTCACAAGGTGGTTGAAGAAAAACTATGGAATGAATTCTTTTTGGTATTATAAAAATTTGTGTACCCTTTTCAGGGCCTGGTGCAATAAAGTTTTGAAATTTCCCAAAACTGAAATACATTGTTTATATTTTTAGTTAAAATAGTGTTTAATTTGGTATCCAAAATAGATTTTTGCAATTTAAAAAAAATGTTTGTACACCTATAGGACCTTTTATCCTAAAATTTAAAACGTTCAAGTCTAAGTCTAAACATTATAATTAGGTTGTCGTTACAATTTTAATTTGATACCCGACAAGTCTATAACTTTTGACCGCTCACGTTTTTGATCCCCACACCCAGTTTCGTACGGATTAATCTAAAAAAAAAAACAAAAGAGCTCCGTGGTATACGCCAGGTTTTTCAAAAATCGGTTGAAGACTTAAAAAATTATCATCATCATCATCATCATCATCACCACTCCAAGGACTAGGCCTTCGGCCTGTTCCGGGAACCCATCTCCTCCTCTGTCTACTTCCCAGTAGGGTGGTAACCAAGACAGCCACATGGTGGCGAATATAAGGCAAGCGATTCAAGTGTTCACACTTAAAAAATTATTGTAAGACAAATACCAAACAGACAGAAAACAGGTAAATGCCAAACGGCAGAGGTAAAACTGAGTAAATATCACTATAATATTGACGACTCGGAACACTAAGTTTTTTATAAGTAAAAACGTAAAAGTTTTACCTTACAGCCTAAACCGGCTTTCACCTATAGAAGGCTTCTGAGGTTTTGCTTCGCTCATTGAATAACATAAAAGTTAAATAGGTTTCAGTATTCCGACAGGATGAACAGGAGCAAATTACCTTGGAGAATTCGAGTACACAGACCGAGTTAATTCAGAAGCATATAAACCGGGTTTAAGTTATAAAAAGTAAAATACAGATTTTCCACAGAATATGAAACATGAGAGAAAACAAGATAGATGAAATTAATATATCCGGGTAACAAAAGACCAATAAAGGCAAGTACACAAAGAAATAATAGGACGCAACTTGGAGTTGTAACACCTACTTTAACTAAGCATACGGAAAATCCTGTATTTGTTCCTCATTATAAACACTTGTCAAAGTGTCACGTGAAAGGACTATGGGTATGCTGAATTATCTCGAATTTAAAATATTGTAAAATACGAGTTTTTATATTGATGACAAGAATGAAAAGTGAACAATTTAAAGAAAAATTTACATAAAACCCGATGATTTCATAACTATTTATTCATGATATCGTTCCGCAACGCCAACATACGTCTCGCAGATTCAGTGATCTGACGACAAAAGCCGATCAGTGGGATTGACGCAACAAGTGGGATTCTTCATATTCACTATAGTCTTCAAATGGACTGCGTAGCATTTTGTAACGATGTTATAAGCAAATTCAGGGGAAAACACTCGGAGAACACATTGTTGTATCCAATAGCCTTCAACCTGAGTAGAATCAAAATTTGGTAATAGTACTGTTTCCAGTATGGCTTAACGCATAATGATATTATGCCACAATAAAAATGTGTTTTGGTAATCGTTTCATATACTAATAAAGGTTTCAGATTGCTTCAACCAAAGTTGGTAAACCCAAAAACAAACAAATAAATTTGTTCTCCACGAGGATTCATAATGTACAATTTTAAAGAATGTAAAAAGAGAAGGAACATAATTAGGTGTCTGAAAACGGAACTCCAGCAGTGAATACCACGGAAATCCAGCAGAAAAGAGCATATAATGCCTATATTTCTATGTAAAAACACATGAACTGTGACGGTTCTGAAGCCAGTCTTACGTGGTCCAGGAATATTTGAAAACATTTTGTGGAGAGAAGATACATCTCAGTAGAGATGTCGTCGAGTGATAATGTGGAATCCCTTTCTTTTGACAGACCCTCCAATTGTAATTTTTCTTCCTCTGTTATGTGTTACGGAAACAATTTATTATAGCCTGTATGCAGACCGTATTCAATAAAAACGCTCGTATTCACTGGAGTGTCCAGGATTACGAGTGACAGGTGTTCAACCGTTTAAAATGTTGGCACCTTCAGAGACACACGGACAGACAGACACACACATACACACAGACACTACTATATTTTCAGAATCATCAAGTCAGCAAATCGTATTAAGACAGACTGTATTCGTAGCAATCTTAAATCAGAAATAATGTCGATATTAACGATATTAATAGAGTATATAGTCAAATGTCTTGTAATGAATCTACTGGTGAGACGTATAACACGTTATCATAAAATAAGCAATTATTACAATTATTGTTAATTTAAATGATTACCCCTAAATAGGTGTGTGTGTGTGTGTGTGTGTGTGTGTCCGTGTGTCGTACTGAATCGTGTAATATCTTTATAAGTATTATAATAGTTAATTATTTCTTTCTTGCTGTTGGGATTATTTGAAATATATGAAACTTTAATGAAACCTGTTACTATATTTTTAAACTTATGTAATTTAAAAAAATATTTAAGGTAATAATTGTATTTTAATAGAAGTTATTAGCGAAAAAAATTTAATTTTTGCATATTTAAACAATTTACAATCACTCTAGCAAAGTATATATCAAGTAAATACGAGCACAATATAAAGTACAATTAAACACAGCTGAACCTAGACAAATGGTGCAAGTGATGTTGAGTATTTTAACAACTTTTACAACACAAATCTGAAGCGTGTATTTCACCATATTTTTCGGAAACAAAAATAGAAAAGCTGATTTTGAAAAGATAATTGAGTAAACTGTAAGGAAATTGGGGTTAGCAAATATGATAAAGAAGTGCTCGACTGATATTACTTAATCCGACGGTAAGGGAAATCATAAAAAAAAGAAGAAAGAGAAGAAAGTTAAGGAGCACAGTTTAATTAACTAATTTACATAAAGAGTGTACACTATATAGTATGAAGTTAGTTTAATATGTAGGAATGAATAAGGAAAATATGTTTTCACAGTTCTGAGTGTCAGACAGTGTGTGTAGAGATAGTATATTTCATTGCAGTTCAGTTAATCAATCAAGTAGAAGCAACTTTCTGAAGTGATCAAGCAAGCAAAAGCATGTAGAAAGCTAAAGCATGAGACCAGGCTGTCAGAGTAATATCCTCTCGACATAATTTTAAGGCTAATTCAGGTCCATTTTTTAAACAAATTTTATAACAGACATTGCACAAGATACTAATATGCAAACAAAACGGCAGAAGATTTGTCCTTAAGAAATGAAGGAAACTTTATTTTGTAAATATAACAATTTCAATCATAAGCCACGAGAAATAATAAGACCAAAATAACTCTGAGTATGTTAAAACGTACGACACCACCAACTCCAGCGCCTTCATTATCACTGTTATCACCATCATTGTGTCATAACTCTTCTGACTGGTCCAAGATTTTGGATCTGAACATACGCCTCGACTTCACTTTACCACGCATTTCTCTTCATTCCTTGACAAGAGCTTCTTACCTTGATAGCATACCTCAAGGATATCTTACCTTGCTTTATACTTCGATGAATGTTCTCCTTTGTTCTCCCCTTTTTCTCGTTCTCTCTCTAGCTTCCCTTCTGAAAGTTGTCAATGAAGACGTTTATTACTTATGCGTCCTACCCAATTGGCTATCCTCTTATTAATGTATTTCTATAATTTTGCCTTTTCTCTTAACTTTCCCTTTATTATCTTGTTCCTTATCCTCTCCGTCTACTTAAAATGTGCCTGCATTCTCCTTCAGGTCCAAATCTCGAGACTTTTTGAATAATTTGTTTTAGTAAATCCAATAGTTCACGTGTCCATACGGCACCATAGCAGGATGTAACCCATCATGCAGTGTAATAAGAATGCTTATATTATAATCTCGGCGTAGAAGATAATCTACTTCTAATTGAATATTATTTATTTGTTTTTACCTAGAAAAAATGTCTGAATGGTTTAGGTATGAAATTGAACTATTAACACATAGCACTTGCAAAGCAATTCCAATATATAAAGGAGTATATGCAGCACTTAAATACCTATAAATTGTAAGGTCCTGTTATATTGCTAAATGAGTGACATACATTTATTCTATTTATTCAAAATACTTCTACAAAAATTCTTATTTGGGAAACAATTGAAAAACATGTAATACTTAATGTTATTGCATGGAAGTATAAACTGTGTATTTTATATTACTAATAAGAAGGTAATTGGTCTATTACAAATATTCTGTCTAATGAAATATAATAAGGAAATAATACGCGTTATGAGTATGACTAAACTCTGATGATTATAAAACGATACGGCATTTCTGGAATTTGAAAAAGCCCTCAAAAATCCAACGTCTTCAATTTTGAAGAATATTAGAAACTAAAAGCTAGTCGATATACCTTATCAATGCAATCAGTAATATGTACTTTGAAAGCAAAATTTACGTTGGAACGAAATAGAAACAGTCAGATGGAATTCCTCAAGGCGTGTCCAACGAAGGTGCAGTTTAGTTTACTTACAGACTGTTTTAATTTATGCAGACAGCCGGTAGGAAAGCAGAGACAACGAATACAAGCCCAAGTTTTAAAATAAGTTGAAGACGGTTTTGAGCTCTTTCTTATACGCAAAAGACCACATGAGGTAGGAAACGTGAAAGTTTACAGAAGCTGTTTACATCCTCATGTGGTATGGCGTTCAATTAAATCTAAACATTTTCATCGACGAAACTAATGGGATGGCTTTTAGAGGAAAATACCCCACAAGATCAAAAATAGTAATTACAGACAAAATATTAGAGCAAGCCTCTTATTCTGAACACCTGGGATGTGACGTTTTATATGAATTTGACAACGATGTCGAGAGAAAATTGAACTAGCTTCAGGCAATTTGGAGAACAATTAAAACAATACTAGAGATGACATTTTATAAATTTATTGCGTCTAACGACCCTCTTATATGGTTCGGGGACGTGAATATTAACTGGAAAGATTTAAAATCACATAAAATCTATGGAGATACGATTTATAACATATGTAAAGAGGTACGCGTATACACACAAGCTTGGCAACCATGTCGTAAGAACACAATCGGTTAAACATTTGTTAGTAACAGAATTGCCGAGTCCGGTTAAAGTGGATTAGGAGACGCAGAAAAGATGAGGAGAGACTCGTTAAGAAAATTATAAATTATAAGACTGATGAGAAGAGAGACACTACAGAGAAACCTCGCAAGAGATGGTTTGTAAATAGAGAACAGAACAGATGATACAACTTAATCCTGGAGAAAAGAAAAATACAGAGGAACTCACTTGACTAGTAATGCATAAAAAATTTGATATTCTTTTCTGTTTATTTTTCTAAAATATCTAAAACTTATTAATTTTAAAAACAAACTTTTGTTTTTGTCAAAACCGACACAAGCCTGTTCAAACTGTCACAGGTAAAAAAATTATTTTAAACACGATCTTTTTAAATTACATATTATTTTTTCCGCTAGCATATTAATACATTACTGAGTAATTTAGAAAATAAAGCTCTCAATTTCATCGAGTCATGGAATGTTATGCTTATAGTAAAATAAGGAAATAACTCTTTATGTGGGAAGCCATTCTTTTCAGACCAAGGGCCACATGAAATGGAGTTACTTACCGATAACGTTTTATATCTTTCAGTCCCGCTAATTTAGTGTGCAGATATCAGAAATTGTTGAACATAACAGCCTTCAATTGCAAACGTAATATTAGTCATTCCACGTTTTATTTTAATGCAATAAGTAAAAACTTTAGTTTCAATCTTTTTAAGAGAACATAGTGCATTTGGTTATTTGCAATGCCAAACGTTTCATCTGCTCTATTGGCTGTAAAGTTGACCTTTTGAATTTGTTTCTA
Source organism: Magicicada septendecula (assembly GCA_034769895.1). NCBI lineage: Eukaryota > Metazoa > Arthropoda > Insecta > Hemiptera > Cicadidae > Magicicada > Magicicada septendecula. Next base: position 1,304,528,539 of record CM068367.1, read on the forward strand.
AATACTTTTTTATTTATCACGTGATAATACCATATAAAGGAGGACAATATAATCGTCTAACTCTTGGAGTTTATTTTGGAAAAAAAACTTTTTTTAAGATTTATGATTATAATTGTGTTATAATAATTTGTAATGCAGAAGTACAACAACATATTAGCCACACTAAAATGTATGAACGGAATTTTCAGTAAAGTATATAAACGAATGCTCGTTTTCACTATAGTTAACATAAGCTTAGCCCAGGCCTCTATTCTACTTAAGTTTTATTTTGTAAAAAGCAAAAATAATTAATTTTGTAAATAAAAACATTTTGAATGCTAACATTTTCATTGTTAGAATGTAGCTTTATGTTGAACAACGAATTGATAAATTCGCAACACATGGGTACATTCTGTTAATGTTTCTGTTGGACCAAAGCTCCATAAATGAAATTTGAAATTTCAAACAAGTGTAAAATATTTACTAATTATTTTTATTTACTATAAGCTATAGATTTTATAGGTAATTAATGATTATAACTTACGTGTTAAATAGTAATTACATTAGGAAGCTAATTGATTTCACTGTACCAATTGATGTTGCAACGTTTGCAAAACTTAAATAAATGTTGGCGTATGTTTAATTACACGTTAAGCCGAATGCTAAACATTAACACTTTCTACCTACAAACAAATGTTACATTGCTGGAGACTAAAATTAATTAATGTTATGCAAATTTCATCTAATTTCGCTCACGGCAATATTATTTGCACAAAATAATATTATTTCGTTTCAGCGTTTTCTGTTGGCTGCTAAGAGAACAAAGTTTAATACGTTTCGTTAGTTGTCAAACCGAACGTTTTAACTGCCGCGTTGATGCCACGAGTTCGCTTGTAAATAATTAATTTTTTTGTTTGAATTGTCACCAAACAGTTAAATATAGTGATTAATTTGCTTACATTTATTTTTAGGTTAGTAAAAAGAAAATTATTTTAATATATACTTTAAACAATAAACGATATTACTTGCTTATTTGCGGCTACATTACGTTATGTGCATCTTTGATAGATTAGGAAGTTATTTGTATGCAAGTTTTGTTTTGAGTATTGTCGGATGAAGAATCTAGTGAATGATGAAGATTATAAGAAGGAACGTGCACCAACCTAACTAACGAAGAAACTTTAAATCTTATGATAAGTAAAACCTATAGTTGGGATGAGGAGTATAACTGAGTCATCCTATTAGTAAAAGGAGGTCCTTGTTGGGAAACAATTTAAAGGAAGCAAAGTAAAAAAACCTGATTTGTAAAAAAAAAGTAGCCTAAAATAATGTCAGTTAGTAACATCAAATCATAGCTAGTTAGGTAAGAAATAGTCACCATCACACACAAACTTCCATTATTTCAAACTTTAAATGGGAAAGTATAAAATAAAGCTTACACAAACATTCCTGTAATACTAAATGATGTTTTAGTAATATCGAACTATTAACAAATAATAAATCTTTCAACTGACACAGCTGTTAAGTGAGATCACAATTATATTTTATCATTATTCGTCTCTGTTCAAGGAATCGGCGACTGATGTTTAACGATACAGAAAATATAGAGCACGAGAAACCGGTGTCTGGTTAAAAAACTTATCGACATGTCACTAACAAACCAAAGGATTCATCACCGAATCAGTGCCACTAACGTCAGCACATCTTTGGTGAATTCTTCAGCAGTGTGCTTATAGTAAAAACAGCTGATACTTGCGTTTGCACGCGAGCAAAACAAAAGAAGAATCAGCCCACGCCAAACAAATGTAATCGTGACTGTTCAGTGTGTGTCAACAGCCAAAATTTACTTTTATTATAACTATATATTATATTAAGCGTTCTGCGAAAAAATTATTGGCAAATCGAAACACTCGTTTCTATTTAAATAGTCTTCACAAAAGTACCACGATATGAGCTATTTCAATTCTTATATTTAAATGATAATTGCAGATGAATACCTCTTTTATGAAGTGTTTAAAGTGATCGTTGAACAAATTTATTTATTTTTTTTTTTGATAGATGTAATTAAATTTAAATTACAAATTACACAAACTGGATACTTTTCTTTTAGATTCTCTATGCATATTCTTCTCTCAGCGCTGACATAACATATCCTATATGATTCATATTCTATAATATAAAGGAAATGTAATAACTCAGCTCTAAAGGTTAGTATACTCTAAAGGTTTGAGGAAATAAAAAGAAAGGGTTAAGAGAAATATAAAATAAAATGATAAGAGAATAAGGGGGGGATCATTGAGAGAAGTATACAGAAAGGTAAAAGGGGAGGGACTTACAAGTACGGACTAAAATAAGTAGAAATGACAAGGTAGATGTAAAGTGATATATTTAAATCCTGAAAACTAAATAATTGATGACACAGCTGTTGTAGGAAAAACGTATGACCAAACAAACAGAAAAGTAGGTTTCATGAGCGTGAATGTAAATAAATATAGTCTTGTGGATTGGTGAAAAACCGCTTGGACAACGTCAAATGGTATTCAGAGTACAACAAATCGCAATATTTGGCGTCCCTTTTGTTCGTTAAAATCATAAGAATTTGTAAGAAATTGTTGCCAATTTCTTAATTATTAAAATTAAATGTGTAAAGCAGACAATCAATAAAAAGATCTGAAATAACACGCATTAACTACCTATTTACTTAAGAGTTGATTTGAATGTTTTTTAATTCATATCTGTGGTGAGGTGTTACAAACAATGACACATGTGCTTTTTAGAGGCCTATGTTTATTTAAATTAGGTTTCAATAAGTTTTAAATTAAGTTTTAATGATAAATTGTTGCAGAAATACACCTAATGGATAAATTAGTGTACGGTGTCTTGTACTGTGCACAAAATAATGAACAGAGTATTTCAAAAAAGCAGTACTCATCGACTTTGCTGGAGAACCACATACTAAGAATGGTAGTGAATAGTGGCTAATATTCGAAATACTGTAATGTGTAACAGTTGCATAGCCGACTTCATGATTCAGGCTACGTGTTCCTCTATTTACGCGTTTAATGTATACATGCATTGTAATAAAATCATTATGCAATAAGACACGTGCTATTGCCGTACATGTAAACTTATTAAAATCTTAAAGTGATTAGACCTATTTAGTATAGGCCTACAGGATGTAAATATGCGTTTTGTATTTGCCACGTTAATATGTTACACGAGAACACACACACACACACACACATCACACAAATACCTTCGAAATTCAAGATGGCGACCTCCGTGTCACATATTTCGATTACCTAGTCCAATTTAAAACGAACGTCAACACGAAATTTTGTTAAAAACAAATGGTATTAGAAATGATATTTTTAACAACCAGGCGAAATACAACGATTATCAGTATGTAACGATGTAAACTATAAGGCTTATTAACATTCACTTGTTGGTTGCAAAGGTACGAAGAATCTCTTCACATTGGTTAAGTTACTTAAATCTATGTTACAAGAACATCAGAAACACGCACTTTCTTGATTTCATGCGCACATATTTATACATACGTATAAATTACTAGAACACACATAAACCAGACATTTAGAATGAAACATGCGATTCAAGATGGCGAATTGCATATTGCACATTTACATAGTTTTAACTATTTAGGAGTAAAATGTGTGTAAAGTCGCGGCGAAACCTTAAACAAGTGACAAAACGCATTGATGAAACGATGCGTAATATGCAATCGTATATAGTACATGAAACAAAACCCACGTTTTTGTTTACAAAAACCCTACGTTTTGAAAGCACTTACAGCTATAGCAAAAACGTTTTGTTTGGTATAATGGAATTATAAAAAAAAAAAACTTCCCGCAATTTATTACACGCACGGATAAACATGCAAATAAACAAAAGTACATATTTACGCAGAACGTACAAGCAAACAAAAACGTCCGCAATGGTATCTACATTTCAAGATGGCGATCGCTGTAACACACATTGCTATTATCGGGGCCAATTGAGAGGCTAAACCTATATACTGTTTCTAGGGTCGCGTTAAAATCTCTATATAATGTTAGAAACAATTAAAGGCTTACTTAAATGTTTCATGATATAGTTGTGTTACTGTGTTTACTATTGGAAGACAGCCACTATCATGCAGACTGCCTTATTTAAACGCAAACTTTTTAGCGTATGTTGGAATGGACTTTATGTAATTACTGATTCAAGAATATGCTAAATTTTCGTGTATACAGGGTTTTAATGTGGGCATTGAGAACGCTACTTAAAGGATCAGAACGGTACGGGCTTTCATGCAGTAGAACTCGGTATGACCTATTTATTTTCTATCGCACACATACACAGACACACACACACACATGTAAATAAAAATAGGACAGCAGAGCAGAGCGAGACTCACCGGGAAAGATGGCACCGTACACAAGCAGCATCATAGCCGCTATTGCAATAGGTTTCATGCTGCGTTTTTGCGACGTGTGTCTTGTCCTCTGTAGCCTGCTCCTGTCGTCGTTGCCATCGTACGTCTTACGGCACCCGATCCTAACCCACTGCGGCCCGCTGTAGCACACTCATCGCGTCAACATCGCGCACGTATACACAACAGATAACTAACTAACTGATGAATATGACAATTGATAACGATAATAGTAATAAGCTCTCCTTTTTGACGTTTCTTCTTCTTAACGTCTCTTCTTGTCAATTCACAAACACTACCGTAGTTTTTTGTTTTGTTTTTTTGTTTTTTTGTTTACAAAACGTCTCACCACCAACAAATATATACAACAAAAACAACAACAACTATTATATATATCAGTCAATTAATTTTTTAAAACTTTTTATTAAATATGAGTAGTATATTAATTATAATATTGATTAATCAATTAATTAATTTAACATTAGTAATAAAATCAGTTTATCTCTTCCTCTCTCTTTGTGAAGTAGTATTAGTAGTTGTTGTAGTAGTAATAGTAGTAGTAGTAGTAATAGTTTTTTGTGATTATTATTATTTTATTAACAGTGCAATAATAATAATAATCCTATCTAAATTTCGATGTAAATCAGCGATCACCGTTATTTTTTTTAACTTTTGACTTTTATTTATTTAAATGTTGATAAGATCAGTTTTTGTTTTTGTTTACCTTTTGTTAAATGTTTTTATAATAATAATAATAGCAAATAATTGTTTAAAATTTGTTTTGTTTTTTATACAGATGATCGAATAATAGTTGTGTTAATAATAATGACAATGATAGTATTAATTATAATAATAATAGTAATAATAATTATAACATAGTTAAAAACAATTTATTTTTTAGTTATTTATAAATATATATGAGTGTATGTGTTTATGTTATGTACGTATTATATACTGCAGACTAGATTACTGAAGTCAGCTAGATGCACTTTCACTGTAGCGGTAAGTTCTACTGTGTGGTGGCTGTACGGCGCACATGTTCACTAGAGGCGAGGACGCGGCGCACTCGGCGAGGACATGCCAGGGAGTGAACCTGGGCCGCGGGCGGCAGCCGTGCATATCGAACCGGCGATGGGCGCATGCCTCACTCACACAGCTGGGGGTTGAACAACCGTGCCGCGCGGACACGCAAACTCTCGCGCGCGCGCACCACCATACAGTCACCATCGTCATCGTCACGGTCGTCGGCGTCTGTGTTAGTCGGTTAATTTCTTGTTTTCAATGTTTACACACACGCGCGCTGACACACACACACATACACAGTTTCAATATGCACACTAAAGTACCGGATTAATTTATAATACACTCTATACGCGTATTTATAAAATTATTTAAAACTATGTTTATGTTGTGCACGCATGCGCGTATACAACAGTAGTAGATCCTGGATTAAATTTTTTTAATTCTACTCAATCCGAAATTTATGTGTTGATGTGCATTGATGCGTTGGTGGCTGCTAATATTTGTCTGACCGGTGTTTTAAATTTATTTTCTGAACCGTGGCTACGCGAAATCTGACCAGTGCTTGTAGTTGGCGATCTGATCAAATCACCAAACTCGGTTGCCCCACTTCTGTTTGATAATAAGAGAGAAATATTTATATTTTTCTTGCATTCCTTGTTCTACTATATAATCCTGTTGCAAATATTTGGAAATGTGATAAAACGCACAGAATTACCCAATTACCTTCTTTCTATCGCGAATGACTCGAACAAGTCTATCCTGAATGACTCTTCCTGGGTTATCTGTGCTTTGCCACATCCGTAGTTTCAAAAAGTACCCACCATTTTACGTGCGTTAAACTTATCATCCTTGTATTTGAGGACTTCCTAGTATTATCACAAGATACTTCCCTAAGTAAAATATTTCTACTACTACTGCTACTACTACTACCACCACTACTACTACTACTACTACTACTACTACTACTACTACTACCACCACCACCACCACCACCACCACTACTACTACTACTACTACTACTACTACTACTACTACTACTACTACTACTACTACTACTACCATCAAAATAGACTGACTTCCCGCAGAAACAAGTCTTTATTCAGGCACATCTGGATCACTCTCAGCCGATGGATAATTGCTCGTATTTTTTCTGTCAGTATTGTCTTATTAAATATCATGACGTTGGAGGCGGAAGGAAGTGTCTGTCCTCCCTGCGCACGGTCGTTTTCCTGTGGCGGTAGTTCAGTTGCAGATCTCCTCTTCAGTGCAATTTATTAAGTCACTGCACATCAGCACTTCTTTTTTGGTATTCATAGTGGCGTGAGGACTCACTTCAAATTCTATCTATTCTATCTTCTTAAAGATACGAGACCCTCGCTGGTCGTTTAGGGTCTCGAGCAATAGACCACCACCCGTATTCCTAATATCTGTGACAGACGATCCAGCACAAGCAGTTACAGATTTCTCTATTAAAAAGTGACTCACTTCATGAAGTCCCCTTCTTTTCTTTTCACTATCAAACATTTAGGCGCTGCAGGCTTGCTGGTTAACAGCAGCATAAACGTCTCTACAACTACAGTAATGTAGTTCCTTCTTCTCTTTACCCTACGAGGATGCCTTTTTCTAGACGGGGGTTCTTACAAAGCTCTCAATCTAAAATTATTTTGGAGCTTTGTCTTCCGAATCCTGCACACCAGAGGCTTTTGTGCTTCCAACCTCCTCGTTATAAATCTCGTTTCTCCATCTCTTCATAGATATCTTTGATATCCTTTCACGATCACCCCTAGCTTGTTTCTGTCTTCTAGATCGAACTCAGTCTGTCAATATTCTGAGCCAACGATCATTTTCATTTGGCCATAGCGTATGAGGCTTCGTATTTATGGTACTTAATTTGTTTGTCCACACCAGTTCGCCTCTTGATATCTTAATTTCCAGAGCGGCAAACGCCTATGCACTAAATGGCGGTTCTGCCAGAGACGAATCGATTGTTTGACAGGAAACGTTCCATGAAGTAGTTGGCTTTAACCGTAAATTTAAACTTTGTGTGAATGTAGGCCCGTTTAAGATAGTAGGAAGAAGGCAGTGTAGTGTTCAGTCTTAAAGCAGGCCGATTCGGCCCGCTGCCTGATTGCGCCTTTGTCATTCAAGAGACGATCTTTTTAGGCCCGAATTACGAGCAACAGGGATGTCGTGGAGAACATGGTAGTCACTATCAGTGATTACCTCAGTCACTCTCGTGCTGCCTGCTGTTTCGGGACGACTGGGGATCTGTGTTGCTACGCATTGTTTGGTCGCTATGGCCAATCCACGTTTCTTGGATCCCTTATCAGTCTACTCTGCATTGAATCATTGCAGAGACTTGTGGATAGAAAAAGTGCTAAAAATTAAAGAAGATTAGGTATGTAGAGAATTTGCTTAAAAGTAAAATAAAGCAAAACAAAAATTTGGAACACCCCTAAAACGAAACTGAGGGCTCTTTAAATATTAATATCGGGAAGGATATCATTGAAGTAGGTAAATTCACCTTCCTGAGAACCAGTATTACAAGGGATGGTAGAAATATAAAGATAGCCGAACCAGAGTAGGGCAGACTATAAGCGATTTTCCAAGAAGAATAATTTGTTACTCTTGAATATTTGATTAGTTAATAGGAATAAGTTCCCGAAGTTGTACATTTAGAGCATCGCACTATATTGATGGAAAACTCAGGAAAACTGGAACGTGGAAAAGCAAGCAACAGAAGCATGGGAATGTGGTTTTACGGGAGAATCTTAAAAATAAGACGAATGGATAAAGTAATAAGCGAACGGGTTATGGAAACAACGGGGTATACGGGAATTTTGTGTGCAAGTATAACACTGGTTTGTCGGGCACTGGTTGAGGTGTCCAGAACTAATAACATTGTTGAGTGCAGTGGCTTTAAGTAACTGCGGAGAAAGAAGCAGACTGTCGTGCACGAAGCTGATTGTTGAAGATATGAGATGTCATATGTACTGGATTCCGAAGAGCTTGTTCAAACTAGTTAAGCAATTGATGAAGAAGGGGGGGGAGAGAGAGAGAGAGAGAGAGAGAGAGAGTGAGAGAGAGAGAGAGAGAGAGTGTGTGTATGAGAGAAAGGTTTTTTTTTAATCGCCTTAATTTTCTTCGTTATTGATATTACTCACATTATATCGGTGGGATTCATCGCTACAGATTCTACATTTTATTATACTGTTCATATAATTCTTTTGAATGTAAATGGAATTTTTTATCAATTATCTACAAGTAAGTAGACTGGATCTACAAACTGTGCACTTTGAGTTTTGTATCTTACATGAGTAACCAACAGTAGTTCTCTCAACTCTTCTTTACTAATTCTGTACACTTAAAAAAAAAAAAAAATAGTTTCTTTTTTTGGTACTTACTTTTCATTAACGTTCTATATTTCGGTTACTTTTACAACATATTAAACCATTGATACTTTAGGTAGTGTCATATTCTATATAAGTTATATTTAGAAATGGTGAATGGGCTGCCTGATTCTGTACTCAGGCAGCAAACCCACAAAACTAAAAAGATTATTTACACTGATATCTTAGAAAGTATAGATACCAGTGACTTCCAAAACTTAGGAGATGCGTCAAAATAATCCCCAAAGACTCGAATCAGAAGGGCTTGTTTGATGTTCAGGTTCCACTGCATTACAAATAAGCTTATCAGGAGGTAAATAAGCAATTCAAATTCATCCATTAAAAGGTATTTTTCAAAATTGAAAACATAAAAAGCGGATTCATAAACGTTATGAGACAAGACGATCTGAAGCCTTATAATTACTGGAAACGTTGTATATTAAAATAATTAGATGTCACTGATGTGACTTTTCATCTAAAATATGTAGTAACAAGTTCGTTTAACTATACTTTTTCAACTACTTAATTGAATGCAAATTATATACTGGGTATTATATGTTTTTTAAATATTGAGTTTTTCATTTTTTTCTTACTATCATAATGGAAGTGGACTACTTGTAGTTTAAATATTCTCACTATTTGGGTATAAATAAGATATACTAGTACCACAGTAATAAGATTACATTATTGTTTGCCATATGGCAATTTTAACAGAATATTGCAAATTACAAAATTATCAGTCTGAATTTATATTAGTACATACACAACATGTGAAGTAATATGATTAACATAAAATAGAAATCATTATTGCGTGAGGCAGGGAAGAATAAAACGATGTTAATGCTAATACTTCTAGACGGCATCGTCTCTTTAAGGGAATGTCGGGAGCATCAGAGATCTTATTACAATTTTCAGTTTTATATCGCATACACAGTTTTTTTTGTTTACATTGTTCTAAAACCCAGTCGTATAATGATTATAGATGTAAAAATGTCTAACACGCACTATATACAAACAACAATATCGATTATTAAGTTAAATAATAACTTACAGTCAGTGATGTGACTGGCGAGTTTTCATCCAAAAAATGTAGTTAACTGTATTTTTTTAACAATTTTATTGCCAAATTACTAAATTAAATACTGGATACTTTTATTACCAAATTAAATACTGGATATTAAATGTTTTTGAAATATTGAAAATTTGATTTTTGTCCTAATATCGCAATGGAAATGCACCACTTGTAGTTTAAATATTCCCACTGTTTGTCTATAAATTCGATATACTAGAATGTAGATTACATTATAACACAGGCCATAATACAAATAACCATTGAAAATTGAATAAATAAACATTTGACACTTTAACTAATATGGCATCTTAATAGCATGTCTTATCGCTGTCCTTCCCAGCACTCACAACCGGCTGTGCGTTGTCAAAAAGTAGATGTTTAGCCATATTTAGGCAAAATCAATGTTATATAGTGGTGTTTCCGAGAACATTCCGGATGCAGCGCAGCGACTAGAAAGGCGCAGCGACAACCAGAAACCTTCAAAGTGTGCCATGTTCTGATTATCGAGTAAACCATATTAGCTACGATCCAAGACTAGGTGTACCGCTAGTGGTTTTGTGGTACCGGTATGTAATGCAGTGATAACATCGAGTTCGTTATCAATGCATCGTAGTCAGTGTGGAAGACTACAAACAAATACACAATGTGAGCGTCGCATAATCAGTTTAAATAAAATATCGTTAAACTTTCATTGTAATTACTTCGACTAATGTTGTACAAATTGAATGTTATTTCACAATAAAATTACATACCGTTTTTTTATACATAAAGCGGATACAATTTAAAAATATAGTGCAATTCCCGCGTAAGCAAAAAGAAGGAGACAAAAAGTAGATGAGTGAAAGCAATACTAAAAATTAATATTACAATGGTATTACGGATTTAAAGCCAGAAAAGTAGTCTAAATTGACACAAAATTTCAATTTAAACAAAATGTAATTGATTTTGTCTATGTTAAATTACACGTGAAACCGAACATATATTCGAGCAACACTCCAGGTCGATTTTGCTAGGCTAAAGGCCTTAATTACTGAGTCCCTAAAACTGAAAAAAGTTATAGAAGAATTGTAAAATATAAATAAGAAGAAAAAAGCAGAAAAGTGGGAATATTTTTAAATAATAAAATACACATGTATTTCAAGTTTAAATTATTGTCAATCTTTTTGTAAAGATTTCACTAAGAATTTTGTGTTACATTTTTATATTCTATTAAGTACATCGCTGAAATTTGATGTCTTGTTTTCACAATAAAACGTTTTTTGTTTGGTTGATTAAACAATAGAATAACAATAAGAATATATTGTCGGCGCTTCTAAATGGTACCGTGCATATAAATATGTTTTCAATGCTAAAAAAACGTAATTCTATAACCCGTTAAGCAGAATTCTGTATTTTATAATGGGATAGTTTGATAAAGTGAATTTTTATGCGAAATACCGTAGATCGTAACGATATTCAGTGATAAAATAAAATTCAAACCGAACCTGCTTAAACAATCAGGGACTTTACATAGCACCCTATATCCAATTAGGAACAGTACCTAACACTAGAAGTAAAGAAGAATAGATTAAAATGATACATATAACCTAATATACAATCTTCTAACATGATCAACTAATCTCTGAATACTAAATAACATTTACTACTAAGCTAATCGTTGTACCTATTAACCGTCTCCTCTGGCCACACAGCAAAAGCACCCACGTAAGAAGTGGAGACTGGTGGTTTTTTCTAAACGTTCAGAGTAAATAGTATTAGTTATTCGATTTATCGCGACATTCGCAGAACGTTTTACAATTTACTGAACAAAAACTTCGGTTCTTTCTATTGATTTTTTCCTTTTAGAAATAATTTATTCCCTTATTCACAATCAGAAGGAAAGATAGCTTACTTGATTTTGAAAATTATTTTCTTTACATTATGATATATTTTCTTAATTTCTGTTTAAACGTGATTATAAATTCACTATTTTTGTAAAGACTACTGTAGTTACACCTTATACCGTCTGTTTTATTAATTGATTTTCTATTTGGTATAATGTGATGCATTCGTATTTCACAGAGGCTGAGATTATTTAGCCTAATTTTTCAAAACAACTAACATGTAGAAATCTGAAATAGACATATTATATAAGTATACATGTGTACAGTATAATATAATGCATAGTAAAAATTATAATTATATCATAAGATATCTAATAATCTAATTACTTGATGAAGAAATATTCTAATTGCAAATATATTATTTTGCTAATAAAATATAAATCGAATCGTGTACATATATAATCTGTTAGTAATTCCAACTCCGTTCTTATTCTTAATTATTGAATGTGACTGTGCTAAAGGATAAAAGGGGGAAAATTGTTGTAAACACTTGTGGAATAGAAATATGGGTTGAATAGATAAATACGAAACAGCTCAAATGGCTGTCTGGACCTCACCAACTCAACGATACTATAAAGGTTCGACGTGTGTAAAGGTGAGGCTTATTTTCTGCCGACACAAGATTGCAAATAAGAAAGTATAACGCGACAGCAGGGGCTGGAGCCAACCACTGCACAGCTGTTATACCGCGCCTCTTCACTTACAGTACAAAATTTGATTCTTCTCAAAGGATTATTCTCTTCTCACATCATGTCCACTGCAATATTTGGATAAAGAATCTGTATTAAATACTAACTTACACCCTGAAAAGCTCATATACGCTCGCACAAGAGTCTACATAAGTACCGAATGCTTGCTTCAACTTATTCTGGTTTTCGTGCAGAAACTCGCATGGGAAATGATAAAAGTATTATTGGAAAGTTTACAAGTTTTCGTTGTCAAAAGTCTCGTGCACAAATTACAACTTAACCATGAAAAGACTTTTTCCTATAGCGCTTGCGTACGTCAATTTGGCTCTCATATGCTACTATTTGAGGAAGAATTCACAAAAGTACCTTTACTTCTCCACAACAGTAGTATGGACATTAACACACATATAACTATGTGTGTACTTACGCGTACATCATTTACATGTATGTACGTGCGTATATGTTTATTACTCTACGAGGGTCTGTTGAAAAGTTCGCGGAGCGATAACTGTAGCTTAGCGGTAGAACTAAAATTATTAGTGTGTTGTAAAATTTGTAACTCCTGTAAAAACCTGTTGATTGCCAAGTCTAGCTGCCAGTTTATGTATTGTTTACCACGAAATCCTTCTTAAAAATGTTTACTGCCAATGAAAATTTACTACGAATTACTAAACGTGCTAGGAGATGCCGAGCCTTCAAAAACAATGGTTTATAACTGGGGACTCGAGTTTAAACGTGACTGTACAAGCATTGAAGGTGATGCTCGACAACTCCAAATGCGGCACCCGTTTTCCACAATGTTTTTTGCACCAAGTTCTTGAGCTAAAATATAATACACACAATAATGTTAAGATGTCTATGATCTCAGCAATTTTATCTACTCTCAATCGCCGGTCTTCCAACACTGTTTATTTATAAACTGTTTTCGATGATATCTGGAATTGTTGCACTTTTTGGGGGTCCACTACGGAGGCCATATTCAAGTTATTAAGTAGATTTTTCAAAATATTCTGCGCAAGTATATCCGATCTATGAATACAACTACATATAATGTAAGCCAATGTGGATATCTTGTTCATCTTTCTGCTTGGCACGATTAGGCAATTCTGCCTGTTGCGGCTTCACCGTCTCACCCTTGGCACCCTTGGTCTCCCAACACTTTGCTCTCCCATAGGCTTATAGTTTATCGCGTGTCTTGATATTCTATTCAGGGACGTATGCATAACATGGTCCTTTTATCTTTCTTTATCCAATGATCTTATTACCATTGTGGATATACTATACCAATATGGATTTCACCATACAAAATAATCTACTAATGCTTATATAATGCGAAGCACAGCGTCCGCACGCACCCGCGTTGGTGAACACAGCAGCTGTTGTGATTTCGGGCAGCCGGAGAAGTCTGCGGTGGCTGAACACGCACTCGCTAACGCCGACCATCGCATCGTCTTCGAAGAAACGAGGCTTCTGTACTCGGTGAGTATGTACTTCCCTCGCGTGCATATGGAGTCGGTTCAAGTACAGAAGCGTGCTGCGATCGCGATGAACCGGAAGGGAGAATGTCTGTCATTACGTAGAGTTTGGGAACGTGTCATAGTGGACCTATGGCGTCGTGATTTCTTCTGATTGGCTGGTGGTGGTTTGCTGCTACCACGTGCGAACGCTAATTAGTTATGTATATGGGGTCCTTATTAGAAACGTAATCAGCCTTTGCCACAATATTATATGGGGTCCTTATTAGAAACGTAATCAGCCTTTGCCACAATATTGTGTGTTACTGATATCTTGTCAGTACGAATTTATGTCCTTTTAGACACTGAAGATGGCCTCCATTGACGAGGTTGAAACTTCTGTTTTGAACAACAGAAGATCACTCCCTGATAGGCAGTGGTTTATGGGCAGTAGCTCACAAAATTGCGACGCCGGCTGTGAAAGCTTAAGAAATCAATAAATTATAGACTTTAACTGGGCGTCTGACTTTAAAACAAACTAAAAACGAATAGATTGACTTCATTAGCTTTGAACATATTATTTATATCAACTCATGTTTTTTAAAAAAACACCTACAATCATAAAAGTATTTAACTGCTTCGTTATAAGTTTCGTTTATATACCTTGATAATAAATTATTCACCTTTTAGTATATTAACAATTTTAAATAATCATATTTTAATGTTTACAAATACTATTTATAGTAATTCTTATATCATTGTCTACGATTTGTTTTAAAAACTATCAAATTAGTTGATGGTTAACTGAGTTACTCCTGATCCCGTAGCACGGCGGATTTTCTTTACAGTCAATCCTTTTTTTCTCAATGCTTTGTGAGAATGAAGCGCCGCAGATGGATGGGCCTACACGTACGTATAGCACCATCCACGTAAACAAAAACAATTATAATTTCAGTCGACGTTACACATAATATTTCTTCTAACACTTCATTTGTTAACTTCAAAATTTTGGATGTGCTCATATAAGTGTAGCGGTGTGAGAGCGTTGTAGATTCATGCTAACATGCATGTAAAACGAATTCAGTCGTCAGCAGTATCAGGCATTGGTTAAAGTTTGGCTAATTGATGGTCAGTAAAAGAGCTATACTGTCAGGTGTGCATAACTTGTTGAGAGTGGTAATTCTCCTAGTCTTAACGTGTTTTGATTTGTTCCAATAAGCAAGCAAGGGTCGCTTTCTGGTTTTCACAAAATAAAAGTCAGGCAAACGCGAAGTAACCGATAGTTTCTTCTATGTGTTTAACGCAAACAAATTGTAAGCCTCAGGATAACGCTTTTATTATTACGTACTATTTATCGACGCATAGTAAGAATAATTAAAGCCTATCGTAAGTGGGTTTCCGTTAGGCTTTCAGTACAGAAACAAAAGTCTGAGAAAACAATCTTTCGTACATAGATATGCTGGACGTGCACTTGTAGCCTTATTTATGAGCATAATGTTAATGGTTAAGGCGGACGATTTATTTAAAATTTATCTGTATGTAGTACATTGTATGTGACGTGGGAAGGGAGTAATCCGGTGCGGAGAATCGAGTTTTTTATTGTCGTTGAAGAGGCGGTAACAGTCGAGCTCATCAACTGCATTCCGGCCGGCATCCATTGCATTCCACTGGCGTCGCTAGAAAATAAGCCTCGCCCTTACACACGTTGAACTACAAGCTTTATCGTATCATTGTTTTGGTAAGCTCCAGACGATCGTTGCAGCTGATCCGTATTTGTCTATTCAAAACAGTTTTCTATTCATACTCGTATGAAACACAACACAACACAACATAATTTTCCCTTATTAACCTCTAACACAGTTACATTTAATTTTGCCTGGCACAGGTTTGGCCGAAATTAAGAACTTCTTTTATTTGCGCGTATAACGAGTTGAAATTGTCGTAGGTGAGTCGTTTTAAACATTTATTAAAATAAATATTTAAATAATTTTTATGTTTTCCAGTACAATAGTGTAAAGTCTAGTTAGGAAATACCTAGTGACCAATAGTGACAGTGTTTGTCATGTAGAGAAAATCAAGAAATACATGTAATTTCAATATTATGTATGTATTTACCGTATTTCTTCCGTCGTGTGACTTCGTGTTGCGTTCGAGTGATTTACGCGTTTCTAAACATATGTTTCGTCTTCAGAAATAAAAATTCACTCTTAGTGAGGTCGCTAAATATTAAAATTGCAAATATTGGAAAACAATTCCACACATATAACGCGGATATGTGTGGAATTGTTTTCCAATATTTGAAATTTTAATATTTAGCGACCTCACTAAGAGTGAATTTTTATTTCTGAAGACGAAAGTTATGTTTAGAAACGCGTAAATCACTCGAACGCAACACGAAGTCACACGACGGAAGAAATACGGTAAATACATACATATTTTGTCTATAAGTGACTTGGATACCAATTCAAACATGTCTTTCAAAATTTCAATATTGTTACGAGACAATTACGGAACGCTCTCGAACAGTCGAGAGTGTCGTTGTACGCGTTTCTCAGCTAGCCGAGCAGGCGCTTGTCTCCGTCAAGGCCGTGAACATAGGATCACTCCAGACTATTCTAGTGCTTGCTAACTACGCAGAGTATGCTGGCCCGCCGCCAAAAGAATGGACTATCCGCAGGCTACGTATAAGCAACAGCGGCCGGTTTAGTTAATTATAACTGGCGACTTATTCGGCGTGGACCAAGTGGTTGTTGTATAAAGTGATTACTGTGTTATAATTGGTGCGTAACTCTTAATAGTGGACAATATTATTGCGTGTGGACAAATTTCACTAGAGTTACTGTATGAGAATACGTGTTGATTTCAAATTGCAATTTGTGACTCATTAAAGCTTGTTATTAGTGACTTCTGTTATTACAGCTTGCTGTCTGTACTTTGTTTCCACTGTAACATACGACGATCAGTGAGACCGTCGTAACAATATTATAGTTTTTTCCGGAAACAGACGTGGAGCTACTGAAAGCGTTGAAGCGTTTGTCTTCCGGAAAGAACTGCCACGTTCTTAGTTATCAAGTGTCACTAGTACAATCAATGCGATTCCCCGCACGAGGATCACTTTCTAATCTATCAGGCCTATCGGAAGATGTAAAATGTAAGATGCAACTCAGCGGAATCTCAAAACGCGTATTACACGGTAGTGTGTAGTTATCATGTTCGTAACAAGATCCATTAACCCTTTTGTGAATTAGTCATAAACGCTATTGCAGAGCTTACAGTTGGTTTTCCAGTGTATGTTTACGATATCACATTGTTGCAGGAAACGTTTTTGTTTACTGTATAAACTAGCGTATGCTATCTTAAGTCTATAAGAATAACGTGATTCTTGTAATTTGTTTAGTTTGAAAACAACAGTAGGATTGCAAATGTTTTTAAATACTGTCATTTAAAAAAAAATATTTTAATTTTTTTTTAAATTATACATTTTTATATTAGTGTAAAATTTTATTAAACCATATGAATTATTTGCCATATTTAGGCTTAATTTTAAAAAATTTATCATGATTTACTCATATTTGTAAATTTCATATAGTAGGACTAATATAAGTGAAATGAGAGATACAGGTAATTTAAGTGATGAAAATAACATAACTAATGCATGTAATATAGGTATCGTAGGGGATGAAATCAATATGATTTGTTTTAATATTGTTATATTACTACTTTGATTATGTTAATAATACATATGTATATTCAAAAATGTGACCTAGCACCTGAAATAATGAACGGTCATGCACATATTGTAGCGTCATATAGTGCCTACTTTGACGCGTACTAAAGGAAAACGTAATACAGCAAAGGTATGTTTACTGCAAACAGCGTTATTTGATATAACATGGCATCTTTAGGACAATTTCTTTGAGAATACTGTTTATCTGTAGGTTTAGATAAGCTGATTCATTTGAAAGTAACAATGAAATAAAATTGTCTTACTAAAACAATCACATTTAAAGATAATTCTTACATATTTAAAGATAATTCACTACTAAATTTGGTTATTTTTATTCTAGAAGTTTAATTATGCACCATTGTAAAGGTTTATCATAAAAGAGCTTTTATTAATCTTTAGCGGCCTTAACCACTTTGACACTGTTGCACACCACTATAGGAAAATTATTCTGGTCAGCGCTTTCAAGCTTGGTGTGCAACAGTGTTAATTCTGTTTGTGATTATAACCACTAACGCGATTTTATTAATTAAATATTCTGACAAGATGTGCAATTGATGACAGGTAATGGATTTCCGATCTGATGATGAGCTGTGATGCTTGAAAGTTCTAATCGGAATAATTTTTCTATAGTAATGTAAAACAGTGTTAATTCTGTTTATGATTATACCCACTAACACAACTTTATTAATAAAATTATCCACTTTTGTCTTCAAAAAGTAATTAAAACAACTAGGTTTTATTTTACCACTAAGTTGACTGTAAGGTGGATAATGTCTTTAATAAAATGATTAACGGCACGCAGGTTTGACGGTTTTTCTATAATCGATGTCATTTTTCAACCCAATCACAACGCTTAGAAAAGACCAAACTGTTCATACATAGTTAACTTTGTGAAATAATAATAATAATAATAATAATGTAATAATAATGTAATTATTATTCTATTGTTGCTGGCTTTCATTAACTCCTTCACCGCGTATTCTACGCACTAGTTTAAAAGTAGAGGGGATAATACAGAGATTTGTATAACACTTTTCGATATCTTTGGTTTAAGTCCATGCTGGCTTATGAGACCTCTCTGATTCTTGTAGAGTTGTAGGATAATCCTTCTAATCCCGTAGTCTACCTTTACATGTTACATGTCCTTACCGTTTGTATTTTAGACTAGGTGGTCTAACGTCTTATGTTGAACAAGTTCGAATTAGAAATGCTAAGGTTTTAGCTGTTTTTGAAAACTGGATGTCAATTCTCAAATAGATTTACCATATTAGGAAACTAATATTTGTTTTAAACAATTTGTGTGCGTGTGTGTGTGTGTGTGTGCTCTTACGACTATAATTCTTGAGGCTTTGAAAGTGAAAACCCCTATCTTATATAAAATAGAGGTTTGAGGCAAGGTGCGATAAACTTTTCAACACTGTTGTAAATGGTACATGTCACCAGGCTAGACAATTAATGCTATTTAAGATAAAAAAGTTAATTTTTTTCAATATATTTTGAATTACATAAGCGATTACGACATTTATTATTTTTCAGATGTAACATCAAATGTCTCATATACGTAAAATTGTCCACGGCACAATTTTGTGAACGTCTGAACTGATGATGGACACTCTAATGCTGAGCCTAATCGTAGCCATTGTGTGCACGTGGATCAGCAGTGTATCTCTAAAGTGGAGTGCGTCTGATGAAAGATGTGACGGGTTTATGGGTTTCGACATTGATAGATGGTATTAATCATTCATTAAATCATTAATCATTATCAGTTTTGTATCTTCTCAGAAACAAAGCGCCTGCCGCAGGATTCTACAGAGGAGAACTGTATCGTACCCAAAACACAATACTGTAATATTTTTCCATAAGCTGAAAAAAACATTATCGTATGCGTAAAGAAGAGACAGGTTTGAAAAACGTGCATAAATTGTTCCTTTTTGTTGAAAATATTTACTAAACGTTTTTTTAGATACATCGTCAAGTATGGTGCGGCTGTTTGAAGGAGTTCGAGAATGGTCTACCTCGCTTATTTAAAACTATCACGTTGAGGTAAATTTTTCTTTTAAACGAATAAAAATATAGTCACGACGAGGGTCAGTTGAAACGTTCGCGGAGCAACATCTGTAACTCAGTGGTAGAACTGAAATATTTCGTGTGCTGCAAGACGTATATTTCACGTGATCACCTGTTAATTTGCAGACATATCTGTCAATTTATTCACTTTTTACCAGCTGTTTGAAATTTTCCTGTCACGCGTGTTTTTAAAATGCACTAAGTCAAAACAAATTTGTTTTTAAAACACGCATGACACGTCAATTTTAAATAGCTTTTAAACAATGAATAAACTGATAGATAGATTTGGAAATTAACAGGAGTTCATATCAAATAAAATTTTGCAGCACACGAAAAATTTTAGCTACGATGTTGCTCCGCGAAATTTTTAACTGACCATCGTACATTTTCCCTTTGTTATCAACGGCTGCAGTTTAACATTCATTAATAGGTGTAGTAAAAGAGCTAGATAATTTTTTAAACTTTATAAAAGTATAACGGTTTTACAATTAAACATTTTTTAGTACCATGAAAGTAATTTTTTACTGTCAAATTAGTTGAACTTTTTACTATCAAAATAGTATGTTTTCTTTTACTGATATCAATTATATATAAAGAATTGAGGTTTTATAACTTTTTGAATCACGCGCTGCTCTAATACATTTTTTAATTGGAGTATCAGCAAAGTTGGTACACAATATTTAGCTACTATTTCGGCACTTTTTTAATGGTGCACAAGAATCTAATGAAGCAATAAAATCTATTCATATAATCTATTAGTAAATATTTTAGATATTCTAAGTACAAAATTTACAAAATGTATGCAGCCTATGCTGAAGTTATGGGAAGTATATTTTAAGAATTTTGACAAAGTATGTACTACTTTTTATAAGTTACTTTTAATGTTGTGAGATTTTTCTTAGAATAAATCCGCGCTTAGTGCTTTATGATTCTATTTGCTAGTTTTCAATTTTTAAGTAATAGCAACCTTAATCTTACAAGTGGTTTGTTTTAACGACTGCGTATATCTACTTATTAAAGACATGTTCTTGAGTTTTATTATAAATTCCAAACACGTTCCAAAAACACGTTTATAAGTTAAAATTTACACACACATTAACTCTCTTGAAAACCTCTTTATTAAGCACTCTTTTTGTCCACGAAATTTTAAAGGCCATCCTCTAGCACCGCATCTTAAAAGCTTCAAGGTAACTCCTGTCGAATTTCCTCAGGATCCAGGTTTCTGAGCATTATGTGCGAATGCCCCAAATGAAACTTTTTGTGAATTACTTCTCGGTTTCCGGGGACACGTTTCTGGACGCCAGAAGAGATGTTTCTTAAAAAATGTCTTCCTTGCTTGTGCAATTCTAATTTTGACATCACTGGTGGATCTCCCATTTAACGTGTTGCAAATCCCAAGAATTTAATGTATCAATTTGCACTAGTTTTCTACCGTTCAGAAATTATCTTAGCCTTCTGTTTTCCATTCTGGAACATTCCGTGACTTTTCTTTCACTATTTATTGTCATATCGCATTTATCTTTAGGGGCTTGTTTAATTGCTAAAGCGCGTTTTGTAGTTCTTCCTCGTTGTTTCCTAAAAGCGGAATGTTATATTCAATGTGTTTATAGCCTACGCCATTAATTATTATTCCATTGTTGCTGGCTCTCATGAACTCATTCATTTCTTACTCTGCATACTAGTGGACAATAGTAAAGTTGGGATAATCCACAGTTTTGTATAACACGTTTCGATATATTTGATTTAAGTCCATTCTAGCTTATGAGACCTCTCCGATTCTTGTAGAGTTGTAGAATAATTCTTCTAATTATATAGTCTACATTTACATGTCCGAGGACTTTCAACATTATATTCTAGTTAGTCTTCACAGATGACGTTTTGATGTCAACATATCATGATATCTTCGTTAAATCTCAGAATTTAATGCATAATTATTCGCAGTGATAATATGACTCCTCGTGTTTCCCCAATTCTTCAAAAATCATATTAATCTTCTTGTAAATTCTCCTTAGTTTTCATTTCCATTTGACGATAAATTATTCTAGTTTTGCGGTGGTGGTCTTAGGAATGTACGTCATGCGCGTTGGTTCAAAGTTTTGGTTAGGTCATTCCTCCTTTTGTAGGTCTTGTCTATCATACCAAACTACGTATATTTGGCTTTTAATCAGAGTGACTTATTGCGTATATTATCAGGCCATTGAGCTTTAAGTGGCTGATCGAAGTCTTCTCTCAAAATTGGTGGCCCGATCTCATCCGCTTCAACATTATTAACATTTTCCAGAATGTTTTCATCAAGTCTTGTCCCTTGTTTAACTCTTGTATACACTTGTTTTGTATAAAATTCCTCCTTCATCATAAACACATCATAATCACTTTTCAAAGGTTGACTAGTTTGGTTTTTGCATCTTAGTTCTTCTGTTCAACTCTCTTCTTATTTCCGCATATGCACGTTCCGTATTACTTCTGACCATGTCTTCAT
The DNA here is from genome assembly GCA_034769895.1 of Magicicada septendecula. Classification (NCBI taxonomy): domain Eukaryota; kingdom Metazoa; phylum Arthropoda; class Insecta; order Hemiptera; family Cicadidae; genus Magicicada; species Magicicada septendecula. Next base: position 1,304,550,733 of record CM068367.1, read on the forward strand.
CTAACTCATTACATTTCCTTTCAAGCAAGTCTTCTCTTGCTTATTCTTTTGTTTTTAGCTTTTTTATTTATCGTGTTTCTGTATTTTTATAGCCGATTTGATCACTTGATATCTTACATTTTCTTATCCAAGACTTGTAAGGTATCTTATCCTCTTTCCCAAAACAGTGTACTGATGCTTCTGCCTTCCTAAACGTCTTCCATTTCCCTGAATGACATTTTCATTCACGTCTTTGTTCTTGACTTGATCTGTAATATTTTATAAAGACTCTTGGACCTTCATGTTGTTTTAAGTTTTTACTGAAATGCAATCTTCCCTTTGTTAGAGAAATTTGTTTCTTCTTCAGACGTTAGTAGCTCATTGTCCATCAGCGCGTGTGCTCCAGGGTAGCTCTTAGTTATTTTTTACGATTCTTAAACTTCTTTCTCACCAATATACAATCTAAGTTATAACGTTCACCATCGCGCTGCGTGGTCGAAGTATATCTTTTTCTTTTGCGTTGATGGAAAAGGGTGTTAGCAGTGGTGACACTGTGAGCTTCTCAAAAATCTATAAGCTTAAATCTTCGAACATTCCTCTTTTCAAGTGTCTCCTCTATATTCCTTCATATTCCTCTACAGTATCTTCTTCTTTGCCCTCTCCAACCACTGCATACCACTTAGCCAGAATAATAAGATTAGTTGTGTCGTCAATTTTCATTAGTACGTCCTCAAATTGGTACAATTTTTCAGTTTTATCAACCTTGTAATATTCAAACTGTTTGCCTGGGCAGTTGGCACATACACCTGAACTAATACTATGTCTCTTGGCATTCATTTCATTTTCAGAATAATAATTCCCTCACTGTAACTCAAATGCTAATTACATTTTGACCTAAATTCCTTTTTAGTTTAAAGTTAGCTCCTTCACTTCTCTCTTTGTTTCCTGAGTTTAGTAAAAATGTTAATCAGAAAAGCACAAAACACAACAATACACAATTATAGACAGACAACCAGACAACACACACACACACACACACACACACAAAACCCACGCACCATTCACACATACCATATACTTAAATACTGTATATAACTTACATATGTATATCCTGTAACGTCTAAAGTTTACAGTATACATAAAGCGAGGGCTGCTTTATCGACACAGATAACACAAAATGATAATAAACGCTGTTCAAAGATCTGAAGGGCAGGAGGTACAGGGATGCGAATATTCTTATCGAAATCAGCCACTGAATTATGTCGGGCGCGTTCAATTCCGTCTGAGAGTTCAAAAAGTGACGAGTACAAAAGTAAGACTACGTTATGCACTGATGATGTAAGACATTATAAAAGTTGTTTTTGTTTATCCAGCGTACATGTAAAGAAAACCACTCCTGCATTACCGACTACTTAATATATAAACAAAGTAGCAGTTTAATATGAAGAATGTATAATACCAAAATAATATCAAAAGTAGCGTAATATTTATATGAGAAATTCTTTGCTTTGTTTTAAAAAACAGTATTTAAGTAAATGAATTTAAAGTATTTTTATACTAACATAAATGAAAACTATATATGGGTAAATAGAATTAGACTAAGGTGTATCTTCCTAAAACGTAGTTATGTTTTATAATTTTGAAAAATTTTTATTGTTAAATTAGACTTAGTAAAAATTTTGTAAGGCTATTAACCAAAAATATACTGTAAAAATTATTGTATACTTTTGATCAAATCAGGGACGTCTATTGTTGAGTAAACTCTACATCGTAAGTCGCTTATTTACTTTCCATACTAATATTTTTTTTACTAATTTGAAAACTCGTAATTTTTGTTAAAATAAAAATTTTACAATTTCTTCTTCGCATTTTTCTGGTTATTTTAAGTTCAGTCTTTTTGCAAACATTTCAGTTATTTATAACGTAATACATTCGCTGTAATAATATAAAATCATTTGACGTAATAAGCTTACTTAGGTAAATTAAAAAAAAATTGTGGGGTTTAGAGTACAGTGTGTAACTGTAGAAAAGTAAAGGTTTTAAAATATATATATATATATTTTAAATATATATATATATATACACTTGGTACGTTTCACAGTTTTTATTTAACTGACAGCTGTTTCGGCTTCTTAGGCCATTGTCAAAGAGATGAGCGAACACTAAACAGAGGATATAAGGGTGGTGGACATCTGATTAGGGCGTGTATCGGAACACGTGTGAGGTGTGACGATGGAGCTAACGGAAGGTCAAGTGTCTGTAAAAACTAAATATAATCTGAATGCAAAATATAAATTGAACTAAATTAAATAACAGCTTTTAATAAAGCTATAATATATAAATGTAAAATATAAAGTTAACTAATTTAAATAACAGCTTTTAATACAGCTTTGTATTAACATGTTTCACCAAGAGTGCCCAACGAGTCATCGATTAATATCTTAGGAAACTAACGCAATAAAAATTAAAAAAGGACATAAAAATATTCGATAAAAGTTGAACGCAATAATACAAAGGGGTCGAAATTGCAATATGAAATTTACTAGACGCGTGTAAGAGCGAGGCTTATTTTCTACTACGACACGAGTGCAAGTATAAAGTTGGAATGCGATGGCTGGCGGCTGGAATGTAGTTGATGAGATAACCATAGCACGACTGTTACCGCCTCTTCACCGACAATACAAAACTGCATTCTATTCTCCGGATTGCTCTCTCAGCACAATATATCTAGTAAAAAATAAAAGAAATATCATCTATAAATATTTAAATCGGTACTGGTTTTAATGAACCAGTTTTGATGAAATCGTTAATATGATTATAGTTAATATAATTAATATAGTTAATATAACATAAATCGTCAAAATAACAGTGAAAATATCGGTATCGAGAACCATACACGACTTCCATGTTCTAAGATTTATATTTAACAATCATTTTCTAAATGAAATATTTCCATAGAAACTACTTCTTTCTTCAGCCTTAACAATAGTACTGTGGTCACTAACGTATACCACCTCACGTTAGCGCAGTCGATTTTCAATGATGTTGGTAGTCGATGTCACTGCCGAAAAGTCTGGTTTTGTAGAAAACATTGGACCACGGCCAAACAGCTCGGGAAGGAATTTTAACAACAAACTACTTCTTCGTTTTCGATAACGTAGTACACATATAAACAACTTTCTCGGTAAATGAATAGTCTCGTTAAAAAGGGATTCCCGAAAAATGTTCAAAAGTAATCAACGTAAGGCAAAATATCGGTATGGAGAACCATACATGACTTCCATGTTCTAAGATTTTTATTTAAAAACATTTACTTTAATTCGTTTCGATAATTTCTAACAAATTAGGTGTGTTCCTTGTAAATCAAGTTTTACGTTTGACAAATTGAAATGGAATATTTCCATAGAAACTACTTCTTTGTTGCCGAGAACGTAGTGCACATATAAAATATCGGTATGGAGAACCATACATGACTTCCATGTTCTAAGATTTATATTTAAAATCATTTTCTAAATGAAACACTTCTATAAAAACTACTTCTTTCTACTTACTGCTTCAGCCTTAACCACTATACTATGTTCACTAACGTATACCACCTCACGTTATTGCCCTCGATTTTCACTGATGGTGGAAGTCGATGGCACTGCCGAAACGTCTGGTTTGCAGAGAACATTGCACTATGGCCAAACAGTCCGGGAAGGAATTTTAACAACGAACTACTTCTTTGTTGCCGATAACGTAGTACACATATAAAAAATTATCCCCTCCACCTTCAACTATAATTTTCATTTATAGAAAATTACCCGTTTAAGTAGCCTCTTCATTTATAGATATTTCATCTACGTTTCTACAGTGGATTATTATGATATTCTTATCAGGATACTTTATTTATCAAAATTAAGTACTTTACTCTTGTTAAAACATAAAACGTTCCAGGTAAACTACCCCTTTGCCTTAACCGATCTTCACCAAAATAAACAGGCCTTGAGTTATTTACAATTCAGGAATGTATACAAAAAAATATTTGATTCTGTTTGAATGTGCGGCAGTTATCGTTCGTGATAGAAAAAATTACCCTTGTAAAACATAAAACATTGCAGGTAAAATACCCTTTTCCCTTAACTGATCTTCACCAAAAACAATAGACCTTGAGTACTCTACAATTCAGGACTGTATGCAAAAAAAAGTTTGATTCTGTTTGAATTTTCGGATGTTATCATTTGCCATAGAAAAAGCCTACACACACACACACACACTTTTCGAAAAATGACTTTTCTTCATGTCTTGAGGGTAGTACAATCAGCCGTTATCTCGAACACGATTTTTTTCGCCATGACCATACTTCCATTTCCTTATGGAACATGGAAGTAAAAATTATCCCCTCTCCCTTCAACTATCATTTTCATTTAAAGAAAATTACCCCCTCCCCCTTCAACTACCCTTTACATTTATAAATATTTCAGCTACATTTCTACAGTGGATTATTATGACCCTTTCTCAGGACCTTTATTTATCAAAATTAAGTACTTTACTCTTGTTAAAATGGTGCTAGTATACTGCCTCTTACCCTTAACCGATCTCCAACAAAATCAATAGACCTTGAGTCCTCTACAACTCGGGCACATATGCAAAAATCATTTGATTCTTTTTTAATTTGCGGAAGTTATCGTTCGCCATAGAAAAAAATTCTACACACAGACACACGGTCACACAGACACCCAGATACACACACAGACACTTTCCATAAAAAGACTTTTCTTCATGTTTTGAGGGTAGTACAATCAGAATCAGCCCTTACCTCGAACAGGATTTTTTTCGCCATCACCATACTTTCATTTCCTTACGGAACAAGGAGGTAAAATCGAGTTTTGCCATTTAAGCGTTATGTTTCTTGTGTGTGATAACACGTTGATTTTAAAATATTTGTTTTATTATGATATACAAATCTGTGTAACCAAAAGAATATGTATTGTTATCTCTATACTTCTGAACAGCTTTTGCCTGTTTACGTGTTAAGAAAATAGACGGCACTTACAATTAACACGTAATATTTACCTCGTGACAGCATTTATAGTGACACCACCAAAAGTAAATAGTGACTTTTCAAAAATTGAGTGTAAATACTAACTCGCTAGCAAACGTTGTAATAAAAAATTATGAAAAATATTTTATTGAACTCCAAATGACAAAGTCGTTGTTTACTGTACATTTTCAAATCGATTTAAAGCTTTGTTGAAGTGGGAAATTAAAGTGGGCTTTATATACGCCATTATGGTGCTCGGAACACTTCCGTACACGTCGCGCTTCTAGGGCAGTAAACTGATTCAACAACTGATTCAACGTGTAACGAAGTAGATGAAACAAAAAAGCAGTGTTGCCAGGTCAATAAAACTTCTTTTCCCTGAATAACTGCAAAAATTTCCCCACTGATTTCCCCAATATCTTAAAAAATATGAGAAAATTCTAAATGTTTTAATTATATTACAAGAATAACGTAAATATTAGAAATAATTATATTTTTTAATTAATCTGTTTGGAGTTTGATGACATCTGATGAGAAAATGTTTGGCGTTTACTTCAAGGCCACAACTAGAGAGTAGCACCGAACAAGATTTGGTGATTACACAATCAACTTAATTTAAAAAATAATATTTTCCACTTTTTTATAACAAATTGAATTGTTACACTGCGCATATCACATTTATACTTTTCAACAAATACTGCATAAATCATAATGTTTCATTGTTACAGACTGCTTGTATATAGCCTGTAATAACAAGACACCTACAAACGCCTGCAAAAAACCAGAAATATATAAATCTAATTTGGCCACACATGCAATAAACACAGGACATGAATTCCCAGACATAACCAACATGACACTAATAAAACACATACCACACAAAGGCATCACAATGAACATTTGGGAAAATTATTATTTTTAATAATTATTTATTATTATTAATTCAAAAAATTAATCACATAAATATATATATACAGTATATATTACATTTAATATTTACATTGAATTTACCTCAAGATGTTTATTTCCTTATTAGGTATATGTTTCGGGTACCATTTTGTACCCATTCTCAGCCTTTCGGATTTTGTGTCTGGTGAAGTACATATGTGTTGGTTGGTTGTTATTGTGGCTTCCTGTTGGCTTCTGGTACTTTAAATTGGTTTTATTGTGTGTGATTGTGTTGTATGTGGCACCATAATGAACATTTGGGAAAATTTACAAATATACAAACATAAGACACAAAACAAACTGATACCTAAACAAATACGAATCAATAGAAAACACGACACAATTTTCAAAGGACTCAACATCAAAAATACACAAAATACTAATACATACACCACAATCACACACAATAAAACCAATTTAAAGTACCAGAAACTAACAGGAAGCCACAATAACAACCAACCAACACATATGTACTTCACCAGACACAAAATCCGGAAGGCTAAGGATGGGTACAAAATGGTACCCGAAACATGTACCTAATAAGGAAAAACATCTTGAGGTAAAAACAATATAAAAATTAAATATAATATATAGATATATTATATAGCCCTATATGTACTGAAAGTAATAAGACGTGTGTTATGATTGTATTAACTTTATTGTAAATATCGATTTCTTATAATAAAGTACATGCAAACACTATTATGACCTCGTCTCATTTAATTATCCGTTCATTTTTATTCAAATTTAAATTCCTTATAGCAAAATGTCTCTTACTTCAGGTACTTTCAGCGATCTTTTACACATTGAATCAGTTCACGCGCCAGTCGACAATGAAGTTCTGACTTCTGGACTTTGTCCAATTTTTTAAATACAGGTACCCTAATTCATTTACGCTTCCCACCACGTATATGCATTTGGCAATACTTAAAACTATTTCCTGTGTTTAAATAATATATTTCTTCTGTTTTCAAATGTCTTCCTACCTTCACTCGGTCGCAGGTCACATACTCTGTGAACTGACCATTGAAATGAAGCACAATGCGTAACAGTCAATATGGGCCAGCATCGACGTAGCTTATTAAATTAATTATATAAAATTAAAAATTTAATTTCAACCAATGTAAGGATACAAAATGAAGTATTTGAAAATTTAACGTTCAAATGTGAGGCCTACCTTTGAACTGAATAAGACAATTAACTTTGGTCGTTGGTGTTGTGTTAGCAAATATTTGATTATATTCGGTTGCCCAGTGCGTAAGCCGTTAGTCCCACTGGGGTCAACCGACTGGCAGAAGTAAGCAATAGAACAAAGCCATTTGGCATAAACTTTCCTCAACTTTCTCATTGCATGAACACACTCTCTTAAACGTCAAAATACGTGTAAACAAAATTAAATTACAATTTTATTTGATGTTAAAAACAGAATAATTTAAAACTAGTAGAACTGTTTATTAATATTAAATAATGTTTTAAACTAGAGATAAACACAGGCAAGAAATTACAAACAGTATGAGAAATGTGTGGAACAAGAAAACAGAAGAGCGGTTGACGGAATATAAATAACATGTAACCAAGCTGACAGAAAGACAAATGATTACTGAAGATATTACGATTTATTTATACTATATTTTTGAGAAATTTTAAAAATATTTCAAATAATCTGTATATTGTAAATTATATTTAATTGTTAAACATTGTTTGAGTTGGTAACGTTATACAATACAATTTTTTAAAATAATAGATATGTGTTAGCGGTTATATTTACGTCTAATTTCGTAAAGGGTTATGTGTTTGCGTCTAATTTCGTATTAGACGTGCAGTGATTAGATGGGTCGGTGTAGGGTCTGATCATTATTTGGTAGTCAGCAGAACTGCCATACCAAAACAATGGATAAATAATAGAGTAATTAAAAAAATTTACAGGCATTGCACAAATGCAATGCACAGAGAAGGGCATTGAAAATGCTTCAATAAATCTCAAAAATATATATATTTATATTCATTCACCAATTTATGAATTCATTCTTCATTCACCAATCAATGAATTCATTCTTCATTTACCAATGTATAGATTATAAGTTAAATGTAGTCGCATTCATAAGCGAAGTTTTATATGTGTACTAAGTTATTGACAACGAAGAAGTAGTTTCTATGCAAAACTCACCGGTTCCCATTTTCGATCACGCACCAGGGGGTCGTTTTCAAATGTGCGACACGTCCTTATAAACATTTTCAATGTTAAAACGGAGGAGACATATTGTTACGAGAAGCCTACCGAACAACCCAGAACATTCTCCACTCCCCCCGTTCAGTGTGGCAGCTCTTGCGTCAGTCAACTACGTGATTCTAGTGAGTTAAGCACACTAATGTAAAGATACGCATTAAGCGTCCGGCGTTCAGTTAAGGAGGGAAAGCTGTACTGGACCTCAGGGCGGCGTATATAAAGCCATAGCACCCGGGTTTTCAGTTCAGTAACGTGAGCGATTTCCGCTAGTGCGGATTGAGTGTTTGTCGACGTGAAGAATTATTGTGTTAATACAGTTGTGTTTAATATTAATTGACGTTTTTATTGGGTGTGAACAATTTTTATTTGATTTGGTGTAAGAGACTGTGTTGTTAATTACGAACTGTTTAACTGTGAAAATTAAAGCTGGTGATTAGTGACTTAATTGGTGTCTTGTATTTTGTTTCCACTGTACCTACGGCGATAAAGTAGACCGTGACGGTACATGACGGATCAAGTTATGTTTATTAACGTTATCAGAGATAGTCAATTACAACAAGTGTTAAGAATGGCACGGCATGATAATAAATCAGACGCTCTTGTTCATGCTCTCCGTTTTGAAGCTGCCAAGTTGGCGACCTATATTAATCAAGGCATGCCATCACGTTGTAGCCAAACGGATCCAATACCACAGTATCGTCATAGCGGACGGAATAAAGGGACGATTCAAGATCAACAGTTTAAGAAGTCAACAGCGCCACAACGATCTTTTGATCCAAATGATAAAGACAGAAGACTGAAGTGTTACAACTGTGGGAAACGTGGTCATCTACATGTAGACTGGAGTAATAAAATGCCGAGAGAAGAGAGCGATCGCACCAATTGGAGAATTAAAGCCCAGGACAGCACACAGTTTCCACGCTACATAAGATTAGTGGAAACCTGATTGTTAATGAATTTGCGGAAGGTAAACGAAGATCATTTACAGTTGACACGGGTACTACGGGCACTACAGTGTCTATTGTGCGCCCTGACTTAATTAGCAACCTACGGCCTCCAATTAGCTCTTGTACAATACAGACTATGACTGGAAGCCCCGTCAATGTGTTAGGAAAGATAGACGTACGTGTACGCCTGGGTCTTCTCGAGTTTAGCCACCAAATGCTTGTTGCAGACATTGTGATGAAGTGATTCTTGGCACGGACATTATGAATACCTACGGATTCGTTGTGGACTTAAGAAAAAACGTCCTGACGGTTAGCAAAGAGAAGATAAAGCTTTGCATGGCTAAAATGTTAGGGTCTGCCAACCATTCAATCAAGCAAGTGGCATTGGCCGAAGAAGAAGTCAACAGGTCTGGTCAAGAACAACCTTTCGTATTTCAGGCGGAAATGGAAGAGGAACTAGTAGAGGAAGTACAAATACGGAAAACGGCAAAAGAAGTGACTGGAAAGCCAACTATGGGTGTCAAGGAAAACCCGTTGTTTGTTCGTGAGTTAATAGAAGCGCCCGGGGGAAAAGTTGCTGAAGAGTAAGTTATGCAAGAGGTTGTCGACGAGAACCAAACAGACTTGGGTCAGCCAGTAGTGTTTAGGTCATCAATACATGACGCAACGAGAGTGATTCCAGAAAAACTAGCGGTTGAGCGGAAGGCTCATATTCCTGGGAACTTGACGATCGGATCACACGAGACTGAATTCGATGAACAAGCAAGGACGTCTACCTAGAGGGCCAGGCCAAGTATTACTTCAGAGACGGTTTGCCAGTTCGAGACGAACAGGCTTAAGGAGGGCGCTGTGTTACGAGAAGCCTACCGAACAACCCAGAACATTCTCTACTCCCCCGTCCAGTGTGGCAGCTGTGCGTCATTCAACTGCGTGATTCTAGTGAGTTCCAAGAACATTTGAGATACGCATTAAGCGGCCGGCGTTCAGTTAAGGAGGGAAAGCTGTACTGTACCTCAGCGCGGCGTATATAAATCCATAGCAGCCGGGTTTTCAGTTCAGTAACGTGAGCGATTTCCGCTAGTGCGGATTGAGTGTTTGTCGAAGTGAAGAATTATTGTGTGAATACAGTTGTGTTTAATATTATTTGACGTTTTTATTGGGTGTGAACAATTTTTATTTGATTTGGTGTAAGAGACTGTGTTGTTAATTACGAACTGTTTAACTGTGAAAATTAAAGTTGGTGATTAGTGACTTAATTGGTGTCTTGTATTTTGTTTCCACTGTACCTACGACGATAAAGTAGACCGTCGTAACAATATAAAACCCATTTACATAAAGAATATAGTATCAAATACTTGTTTTATAAGAGGATTAGGTCTAACCAATACATATAAGAAACGAATACAGCTGAAGATATAGGAAACAGAATGCAAAATTATTAAAGACCTAATACATAAAACAGCAAATGAGGTACTAGGAAAGAGAAAGAAAAACTTGAGAAGGAGTGGATTAAAGGTATGGAACGAAGACATTGATAAAGAATTAAAAGAAAACAAAAAGTTTAAAATATATGCTTTCACATAGGACACCAAAAAATGTACAGCTATACAGAGAAAAAGGAACATAGCAAAAACAATAACACGCAAGGCACGTACTGACAGCTGGGAACAATACATCTCTAATATTGAAGATGATGTACATGGTAAACAAGAACAAGCATATAACAAAGAAAAAAGGATGCATCGAAATTGAATATTATTGGAAAAGAAGAATGGATTGAACATTACAAAAAACAGAAATGAGGAGGTGAGAACTGATTTAGATATTTTTGCAGTTACTGAAAGGATAAAGAATACAGAAGAAAATGGGTTCAACACATAGATAGAATGGAAGAAAGTAGAATACCGAAGATAGCGTAATATTACAACCCTAGAGGATGAAGAAAAGTTGGTAGGGATAAGAAAAAGTGGACTGTGGAATAGGAACAGGCCGCTAAAGCCTAAAACCGTTAAAAAGAATATGATGATGATGAGTATATTTTACAAACTGAAATTGAACTGTTGCACGCGACTATATAGAAACTTTCTGATTTCCGCTTTCGAGCCTTTCAGTTCATCATCAGATCCGAAACGTATTTAGGACTGGAAAACGGTAATAGGGAATTTATATATAATGGTGTGCAACATGAAATATCTGTTGTTGTAGTTAATACAAAGTGTTTAACTAGATGTTGGAAATGTAGCCTACAATATAACAGGTAGGCATGTAAAAACAACAAACCGTGTCAAAAAAAATTAGAATGTATTGATAAAGTCTGAAAGAATGCAATTTCAAATCTTTAACGAAAATTGCACGGTTTGTGTGTATTATGCAAACAGGAGTGTTAATCTTGGCAGTGATATTGTTTAATCCACGAGGGATTACCGTTTGAAACACTTCCAAAATTACTGATTACAAATCCGATGTTTTGAAGTTCAATTCGTATTTGTTAAAAAAGTGATTGAAAATCTAGACAGTGTTTGAGGTTTATAAATTAATCCACAATTACTTTTATTTATATTGAAATAGTGTTCTGTAAACAAAACAAAGGTAAATTTTTACTCAAAATACTACTTTTAATTAAAGATATGATTTAATCATTAGAAAAGGATACGTGATATTTTACTGAATACTGATGAATAATGAATATTATGAAAATCTGGTTTATTAACTAACGTATTTGTGCGTTCTAACATTTTTGTTCCATTTGCTGAATGTAATCAATGAACACTGAATCTAGCTTGTTTTCCTATGGATGTTTAGATTACTTTTCATTAATCATTCATTATTGATCCAGGCCTCAGCCATGCATATAACAGAATCAGGATTCTCTCAGCACGACGCAGTGATTAATAACCTTTTGTAAAAAAAAAAAATAGAAACTAAAACAATAGTAGTTATATTGCTTAATACGTTTCTTGTGACCAAGGAAATGGTAAATAAACATAATGAAAACTTCGTCAGTAGTTCTTCAGGATTGGGACGAATCAATCACAATGCCGATGCCCTAAGAATGGTAAAAATATTTAAGACACCTAAATCTAATTTGTTCTATAAAATGTAGACTGTGTAATTAGTAAAGTATTTAAAAAGTAGCGTCCTAATAGCCGCTAAAGCCTATTACTTCATACCTAAAGCGTTCTGATTAACCGTGCTGTAGATCCTGCTCGAATGAACTACAGTTTAAGGGTACAGTTTATTTACACAGTGCAATGCAATTGTCAGAAACCACGAGTGTAGACACGTGCACTGGGTTCACGGTTTGACATTTTATTTGATCTGGCCATCGGCTTGGTGACTGACCTTTTGATCTTTCGCCGCTTACCCGTTCTAATGCTAATAGAACCTATTATTAGCCTATTTTTTTATTTTCGTGTTGTGATAAAAAAAAGTTTGATAAAGTAACATAAGTTTGATAATTACAGTGAGGGATAACCGGTGGTTTACGTTCCATATCTCTGAAAAGAGGGAATTTGTTTCATAGGCTGTTCAAAGGATACGAAGCCTTTAGTTTTATATAACATTAATATGCCAAGAAAAGTAACCGAATCACGTATGTATTTACGTACAGAACAATCTACGTGTTTCGCGGATGTTCCAGTGGAATCCGGCTGTAGTGTTGTGTGCGTACGTTGATCTCAACATGCGTTCGCGAGACTTTTCTAGACTTCGCCAGCCGCGCGCACTGTGTCAAGGGCACAATCAATTACGTTCTAGTATAGCGCTGATGCATAGTATGTGGAATGTTCTGGCCTCTGTGCGGGGTATAAATACAAGGCTTCAGCGGCGCTTAGTTCAGTTTGAGTTGCGATTTATTTCTGTGCGGTTCGAAGTATTGTGGCGATGTGTTATGTGATTTATAATTGTGCAGAATAATTGTAATATAATTGTGTTTTTTGTTAGTTGACATTTTATTGCATGTGAACAATTTTTATTTGATTTGTTGTCAGGGACTACCTTGTTGATCATAAATTGTTTAATTGTGATAATTAAAGCTGGTGATTAGAGAGTTAATTGGTGTATTGTGTTTTGTTTTCCACTGCACCATACGACGATCAGTAGACCGTCGTAACAATATATAAATACGCGTTTTCTCAAAACTTCTCTACTATATTCTAGTAATTATCTTCAAGCTAAACATATTAACAAGAAAAACATATTTTTATTATAGGTAATTACATATTTACTGTATTTGTCATTGTTAAATGTCATTATGAGCTAACGAAATATTAAAATAAAAAAATAGTAATACTGTATTAAAATATAAATATTAAAATAAGAAAACCTAATGTACTTTCACTATCTGATAATAAGAGTAAATTCGATATATGTATTTCGATATACATTTTTGATGCTAAATACATATTTTTTTCTTTAAAGCTTTTATTTATTAATGTGTATTGAAAAAAATATATCTATGTTGGCATATTTTTTATTTTGTTCAAAGTTTCTTCGAATGCCCGTATTCATTTAAGTTTTATGCTAATGTCCACTTTTGTTGAACTGCTTTCTATTTGCTATCATACTATTTAAGCAAAAAAAAAAAAAAAAAAAAGAATAATAATTTTATTGATAATAACGAATGTTTCTTTCCAAAATCAGATAAAGATGTTACCAACAAAATATGAAAACCAAAGTTCTAAAACATGAATTATAAAACAATTTTTAACGTGTAAACGTGTAAATCGTTTATGTAAAATGGGTAATTCTTCTCGTCTAAACTTAATATTTTAATAAAATATCATTAAAAAGCGTAGGCTAAGCCTCTCCTAGAAATACATTCTAAAGCAGTCCCAAAACATTAAATTTGAAAAAGAAACTAAAATATTAAAATAAAATTACTATTAATGGCATGGATACTAATTAATTAATTAATACTAATTACTAATGACACGAATAATAAAAGAATTTAGACTTATTAAAATATAAATAAATAATGATAACATTACTATAAAACAATTAAAAATTAATTCATTGACGTAATTTATAGATACGTAGGCCTATCCTTGGCAATTTAAGTAAGAATGAAATAGCTTAAAAAGTTTCGTCCAATCGTATTGGAAAAAGTAAATCGCCATGTTAATAAAGAGAGATTGTAACCCAGCGCTAATACACAAGTTTATAAGATTCGCGTAACTTTTTCAGCTCGCTGTAACGTTTCGTGTTGTATGAGCGTTGTGTTTCAAGTGTCGGTGACAATTCACCGTACAAAACAAAAGGCTGGAGATGGTCGTTTGCCTTACCGACGCGACGCGTATATATCACTTAAACAACTAATAAAGTACGATCCGAGTGCAACTGTCTAGATTGTCTTTGAAATATTAAATGGTTGCCGTGTCGAAAGTCGATCTATTGCTTGCTATCTTTATTGTTATTGCTCTCTACACAACTCGAGTTATCTGTTCAATCATTACATTATTTGGCAAATACCGCACGACGCCACCATAAACATACATCCTTATCACGGCCACAATAAGGTTATCTCTTAAATTTTAGTTTATAAATATAATTATATTTAACTCTTATAATATTGTTACGACGGTCTACTTGATCGTCGTAGGTACAGTGGAAAACAAAATACAAGACCAATTAAGTCACTAATCACCAGCTTTAATTTTCACAGTTAAACAGTTCGTAATTAACAACAGAGTCTCTTACAACAAATCAAATAAAAATTGTTCAACGCAATAAAATGTCAACTAATATTAAAACACAATTGTAATACAATGTAGCGCCCAATTATAAAACACAGAACTTCACTAATATCCACTTGAACGCACACAGTAATATAGTCCGATAATAACTCGAACCGCACTGTAATCTATCGCAACTATAACTGAAAACTAAGGCCGCTGACGCCTTGTATTTATTCAACGCTCACATACCAGAATATTCCAAAATGCGCGTTAGCGCCAGCGTGTACGACGTAATTAATTGCGACCTTGACACAGTCCGCGCGGCTGGCGGCTTCCAAATAAGTCTCGCGAATGCGTCGAGAATCACGTACGCCAGATTCCCCTGGATTCTTCTGGGACATTCGATAAACACGTAGATTGTTCTGTGTTGTCGTAACAATATATTTAATGTAGTGTTTACGTTGTCATTTTGATCAACACTAAAATTTGCAAAAATTCAAATTTTCTCTTAATTTTTTCTCTTTTGACGTTGTTGCTTGTAGTTTTTAAATGTAGTGTAGCTCTTGCAATTAACCTCATTAATTTGAAAACTTGTTTCGTTAAACTGCAATTTCCAGGACTTTTCAAGTACTTATAACGAACAATTATTAACTCATTTTGTATAAAAACGTGCACAGAATTAGTTTCGCTTCTGGTGCAATAATAATTTATTATAAAGTGTTTACAACACTATGTTTCTCTTCTTCTGATAGTTCCTATCCGTTTCGGATGTTGGATATCATACAGGCTATTTTAACTTTCTGCACTGCTGTACGGAATAAGTCAGTTGTATTCATGCCAAACCAGGTTCTTAAATTTCTCAGCCATGAGATTCTCGGTCGCCCAACTCCTCTCTTTCCAAATACTTTTCCTTGTAGTATGGACGGCAATAAGTAAAATCTCTGTTCATTTCTCATGAGATGTCACAGATACTGAAGCTTTCTTATCTTCACTGTGTTACTATGCTTCTAGTAGGCCTATATAAATGTTGTGAATAAGAAGTAAATAATGTAGTACATATGAAGTAAGTAAGAAGTAGATAAGAAGAAAACGCAATTTTTGGAAATTTTTAAATATCGTAACCGACAGTATTCATTTTCCTTAGTGGGACTTTACCATTGCTGGGACGAGTTTTGTTAACGCTATGGCCTTCTAAATCTAATCGGGTCTTCAGAATTCAGTATAGTGGGGGGAAGAAAGGTAGTGTAACTGGATGGTATCTTCTTGGCAGAATAGTTATGACAAGAGGTGTTATTAGAGTCGCTGTCTCTTGCGGGCTGGGTCTCGTGTGCTAACTGTTTATTGAATAATATTGCTTTCTTTGCTGTTCAAGTAAAACTTTTTCGTGATGGGTCTACTGATTCTATAGCTGAAAACAAGAAAAGGAGTTCATATAAACATTGACTCAAAACGTTTGTTAGCGAGTTAATGCTAACAAAATATTTCTCCCTTATTTCTGCTCTCACGGTAAACTGAACCCATACTGAAATTCTTGGGGCAGAAATAAAAGGGTAAATTTGGTGGTTTCTTATGGTTTTCGATCTGGAAAATTGAATAAAAGAGGTTCCAGATCTATATTTTAGTTAGTTTCTAAGAAAAACTGTGTAAAGTATAGAAAATTGGAGTAAAAAAACACACTTTATTAGATTTTTAATACTCCAAAATATTGTTAGACACAATAATGATCAAACATTTGTAGAATCAGTATGTCTGTACGTATTGCATCTATGAGATGACTGTCATTACCCGAACGGTGTCAGCACATTGTTTATTTTATTAAAGTTAAGGTATTCCTATAGTGCTAATAAACATTTTGTATTCCGAGACAGAACATCAGGAATTATTGGAAAACATAGACACATTTAAAGTATTTACCTTTAGTTTGTTGAATTCTTCTGTTTGCAGACAACAGAATAAGATTGACAACAGAAAGTTAACATCTAAAAATTGCCCTTAAAATAGTATTTATGATAAACTAAACCGTTTTGGTTAATTCACGTGAGCGCTTTCCATCCTTTCAGCTCGTAATTAGATCGGAAATATACAATCGAAAAATACAATAGATTTTATATTTCCGAACACGATATGAGCTGAAACGCTCAAAAGCGCTTATCGGGAATTGTCTATATAGCTGGTGGTGGTGTGAAACAGCTTAATTTCTGTTTGTGACTATAACCACTAACACAAATTTATTATTTAAACCGATTTGCTACCATGTAATGTGGAATACAGCTAACGGCCATCAGTTGTTGCTGAAAATATTAGTCATTACATTTCAGTCATTAAATGTAGTCATAATCACATGCCATAGGTTAACGTATTATTTCAGTCTACTGTAAGGTTGAATATACACATTCAAGTGCAAACGCTTATAAGCTCTTGTGTGTGTTCTCCTCCTACTTTAGTTTTTAAACAAATATTTTGCTAAATTGAAAGCTATGAAAATTAGAATACTTAACATTTCTTTCTTAGCGTCGAAATAGGAGAAATAAAAATATAATTACACATATATGGCCTTTTTGTAGTCGGAGTAGAATACGTATTTTAATCTACGCTTACACTTGCACACGTACACGTACACTTTCACAAATGAAAATACAAACATCACAGATCCCCATACGAGAAGCTTGAGGAAACAGGAGGTACCTTACCTCTTACACTAGTAGAACGCGCGCGTGCGCGAGACCCTCATGGTTATAAAAATATAAATTGAAATCCTTAAATTTTTAGTGACCGTCAATCCATGAATGTTTTAGTGGATGGTTAGTGAGGATCGGTCAATAATACAAATTTTAGATATTTTGCGTCGACGTTTCGACAATATTTATTGTCATCTTCAGGACCTATGTATGAAATACAATAGAAATATCAAACATAACGAAACAATTAAATATTTGGGTGAACGTGTTGGTGATGTGAGTGTGTGCGTGCGTATGTATGTATCATTTTATATGTGAAGACTTATGATAGTTTGTTTACATCTCTAAAATTATCTTTAAGAAAACGAGCAAATTATAGTATGAGAGAACTTAATTTATACAGTATTACAATTTATCTTACTAAATGTAATGTTATTTTAATTAATTAAATTAATTAAATATATAGTAGATTTTGACGATGCGGTCCTTCTCTGCAAAACTTAACGTAAAAAAAATTAAAAACTATAAACTACTTGTAGAAAAAGTCTTCAATAATTGAAAATAACATAATACTGTATTTACAAAAATAATTACAACTACTTGTAGAAGAAGTCTTAAGTAACTGAAAATTACATAATATTTACAAAAATAATTACAATTTTTGTTAAGTATTAAAGTTATAGTGCTAATAACTTTTATATGAATGTGTGTTTTAACTTTACTGTATTAATGAAAGTTTTTACTATAATAATACTTACTACTAACAGAAAAAAAAACAGCAAAGGAATAAACCTCGTTTTATTCATTAAAAGATTTTAGCCTTTAAAATACGATTCCTATGACGCATAGTATTGGCAATATGATATTAAGAAAATATTTGACATACAAACATTTTCAATATGATAATAATACGGGTCTGCTTCTGTTTACCCTTCCTTGTGTAAAGATCTTCAGTACTAAACCACCGCGTGGTCATCCAGGTTTCTGTTCTCATATATATGAAGCTTTACTTGCCTAGTAGATCCACGATGCTTTGCTCTTGCAACTGTGCTGGTGGGTAAAGCAGTAGTTTCAAATTTGATGAAACGTTTTTTTATAAAAGTATGACACTAGTAGTTGTATTAATTAGTGGTGTAATTAATAGTTGTACTAATATCATTATTATTATTATTACTACTACTGACAGTTCCAACTTGCACCCAACGGGCAGTAGAAGATGAGGAACAACTAGAAGGAGCCCGATAAGGGCGCATTAGGCTCCACCCTTAAGTAATACCCTAAGTGGTTCCAGGATGGCTATGAATGGCTGAATTAGAGGTGGGTTTTTAGTGGGCGAGAGTTCCACACACCAGAGGAAGGAAGCACGGCCTTCTCTGACGGTGGATAAAGCATTTTTCCCCTCTATAAAAAGTAGTAGCAGTAGTAGTAGTAGTAGTAGTAGTAGTAGTAGTAGTAGTAGTAGTAGTAGTAGTAGTAGTAGTATTGGGTTCGGGAAAGAGGTGAAAATGCTTTTAACGCACATGGGCCAAACAGCCCATAGTGCCGGGCTCTCATTCCTAGACTACCGGACACACCACATACTCACACAACAAATCCTCAATACTCCTTGAACACCAGCGCAAGAACAGTTTGTCACATTACTTCAAGCGACGCCTTGCCTTTCGCTCTGGGAGCTTGAATCTGATGTGCTTCTAAATGCCTAAGTCGCGCTGCGATCTAAATCAGACTTCTTCACTTGTTGAATTGCTTCATTGTAATATGGTCCCAGGAGCTTACAGGTCTGAGCGTGGCGTCAACTATGGTCTCTGGTGTTAGAAGACCCAACGCTGCCTCTAATGTTATTCTTCCTTGTTCCCAGGTACCTCAGACAAAATGTGGTCTCGGGTGGCGCAATGTTTACGCCAGCTGGTGCTTCAATGAAATGTGGCATCAGGTCCCAGAAGCTTGCAGGTCTGAGCGTGGGATCCCACTAGAGGTCCGGTGTTGGATGGACACAACGCCGCCTCCAGTGCTATTCGCCCTTGTTCCCAGCTACCTCAAATAAAAAAATGTGATGTGCGTCGTCATTTACACCAGGTCAGTACAGGCATGAGTCGTCGCCACCTTATCGCATGGAGATAGGCACGGTAATGTCCGTGTCCACGCAGAAACTGGGTAAGGCAGTATCCTGCTTTCTCGAGTTTTTTATGTAATTATTTCTTAGTTTCTGGGATGAGCCTTACACCACCCCTCGAGGCTCCAGTTTCCAAGACATCTGCCGCCATGTCTGAAGAATGCGGCTTCTCTCGCCCTTTATTGCAGTTTTCTTTGCCGACTTCTATTTTCTTCCTGTGTATTGCCTGACACTCCACAGCGAGGAGAGCGACATGAATAACTCCGACACTAACTACAACGACCAGATCAGAGACCGTATGGTATGCAGACAATGCGCCTTTTCTCATAGTACAATATGCACCTTCCTTAGATGTTCAGCCCATAATTCCGCCCCGTATAAAAGGATTGCCTGGATCGCGGTCATCAATAGCTGTCGCTTATTATACTGACCCGCTAATGTTGGACAATAGTCTGCTCGGAACAAATAGTAGTAGTAGTAGTAGTAGTAATAGTAGTAGTAGTAGTAGTAGTAGTAGTAGTAGTAGTAGTAGTAGTAGTAGTAATAATAGTAGTAGAAGCATTAGTAGTAGTAGTAGTAGTAGTAGTAGTAGTAATAGCAGTGGTGATGGTAAATTGTAATATAAAATTAAGCTAACTTATTAGTAAATTATATTTGTGTGCTTTTAAAATAGAAGAATTTATTGTACACGGAAAAGGACGACAACGAAAACTGTTCGTTAGCGACTGTCTTCTTTTGTGTCGAGAATTAGGTACGTTTGCTTTACTGAAGTTTACAATTCTATTCATCTTTTTTGTGACTTTCTTTCATGCATGCAGTGTACGTTTTTCTTAATCGCATCACAAATTGCTAGTACAATGGATGTTGTAGCCGGGCAGACTAGATTACACAGAATTTAGATAGCTTATTATCACAACCTTATGTTTGTGTGTGTGTGTTTGCGCGTGCGCATGCAACCAAACAGTGATTGTAATATCTCTTAAACAGTGTATACAGCGAGTCCTAAAAATTTACTGCCTTTCAAACGGTTAACTACAAGTACATTTCTACTCAAGAAGCTTTCACATAGCTTTAACTAAACGCCTAATAACAAAAGTATCTCAATTTTATTTTTTATCAGTTTATAAAAATGTTTATTGGCATAAATTTTCTTTTAATTTCTAGATAGTTTTGAATTGTTTGGGATTACTTTTTTTTAATTTATTCCAGATTTGTGATCTGTTCGACTAAGCGGACATTGAACATTGTGTCTGATAACACACATACAGGATTATGAAGATCATTGACAGTTTTTCTTGTTTTATTAACATATTAAAGAGATACACAAATTACAAGACCAAACGACAAAAACATGTAAACAAATGAACAAAAATCACTTCCACTTGCTGCTGGCATGATACAATAAGTTCAAAATGATACACACTGGGGCCATAAGGCACACATACTGGTTGACATTAACACTTAATGTTGACACGAATACAGAACATACAGATACTACATAACAGATATCACAGACATTAAAGTACAGATAATACAGAGAATAAATTTTTAGCTAAACCTGAATGGTAATTCTAAGAGTTTGTGCCTTTTTAATCTACAAATATCTTCACTATTATCTAACAAGTTAATTGCTAGGTGGTTTGGATGGTTTTCTAATTTATAGATGTGAGTCCTGCAGAGGCGCATGATTTCTTCTCTCACGGTTGGAACTTTGAGGTCGCGGTGTATAGAGTTGTTGGAGACAAACCATGGTGTGTCGACTATTGATCTTAAAGTTTTGGACTGAAAGCGCTGGATAATCTCGAGATTACTCATACTAGCAGTACACCAAAGCTGAATACCATAAGTCCATACCGGTTTAAGAACTGCTTTATAAATTAACAGTTTGTTGACAAGATTTAACCGTGATTTTCTGCCTATTAGCCAGTAGATATTTCTGACCTTGTGATTAAGTTCAATCTTCTTAGAGGTTATATGTTTTTTCCACGTTAGTCTCCTGTCCAGATGCATCCCAAGGTACTTAGCACTTTCAGCTTGCGGTATTGGTTGACCGTTAATTGTTACTGGAGGGCAGTTAGCCTTACGTGTGGTGAAGGTATCGTGTACTGACTTGGACGAATTGATTTTTATGTACCATTTATCAAGCCATAACTGAACGCTGTTTAATGATTCTTGTAGAATAAGAGATGCTATTGAGGGGTCGGAGTGTGTCGCTAGGATTGCTGTGTCTTCGGCGTAGGTAGCAACAGTGGTTTCACTTGCTGACGGTAAGTCCGAGGTGAACAGGAGGTACATCAGAGGACCCAGGACACTAACCTGCGGAACACCTGACCATTTGGGACTACTGGCGGTTAATAAATTTTACTGTTTTTATATTCACATTTATTCCTGTCGAAGAAAGGAAAGAAATTTTCGGAATATGAACCAAGTGAGAGGATCGTGATTTGAAACCAAAGTCTGTGTAATAATGAACTGCAGTGTTGACAAACGTAATGATATTATTACACTGTGGTCGAGACACTGCGCGCACCTAACACACACTCCCCGTCTCATTCACCACACACACACACACACTCTCTCTCTCTCTCTCTCTCTCTCTCTCTCTCTCTCTCACTCTCTCTCTCTCTCTTTTATGTTACATACGAGCGTATGATCATTTAACAATAAAACAGTCATCTGTTCATTTATAAAATAGCTGAAAAGGTTAAAAACAGCTATCAAATCAACTCCTATCAAATTTAATGCCTCTTTTATCTCAGCCTGTGTAGCTGCTTTGTTGACACATTCTTGCGGCACTTAAACAAAGGCCTACACTTAAATCAAAATTCCGACGGCACGACACGGGTCGGCTTCATTGAAGGTCATAAGATGGAGTTACTGAATAATACACTGTCGCCCTACCGCACGCACAAGGTATGTATTATACTGGATTGAAGTTATTCGTTAGTCACAAGTAATGAGCGCGGAGAGCCAACACGCCTTATGCTTGTGTAAAATACCAACAGAGATCAGACAAGTGGGAGTGGCAGTAAATACGACATGGCAACAACGCTCATAATAATTATTTTTATCATTAGACGTAATACTTTTTTCTAAGGTTTGTACTCGTTACATTGAAATCAATTTTAAACGGTTCTCATTGTAAAAAGGACAGACGTAAAACTGTAGTACAAAGAAAGCACACATACATACACACACAGAAATCAATCCTCTGCTAAAATTTCGCTTTAATAATAGGCCTATAAGTAATGACTAATGTCCGTTTTTAAATATTTACACAAACTTATATTACTGTAAACCTTTAAATATGTTGTTACCAAGTAATTAAAATTTAATTTACTGAGCTTATTAGAATCGATTTTTTAAATAAGAAGATAAGAAGTACAGTAATTAGTTATACATTAACTTCTTTGGACGCTACGCAGTTAGCAGAGGCGTACCAAACAATCCGCTTACATTATACATATGTAAGCGGCAGATAAGACACCTCTTGCGCATTAAGAGCTGTTTTATATGTAAACAGAAATTTACGTGTAAGTGCCTTCATCATAAGTCTTAAAAATTCTGTATCACTATTATCTCTTCTTTGTGGATGAATCACTTCACTGAAAGTTTAATATTCCAGGTAATTTAAAAATATATAAAATCGGTATAGGAAAATATTCAAAATCTTAAAGACAATTTTCATACTGCTTTCAAACTGACTAAAGTTCATAACAAATAAAAATTATTGCATAATTATTTACGTAATTTAACAGAATAAACATTGCTGTTAAAATTACTTGCTTCAGGACTGTTTGGTCGTGGCCGAAAGCTGTTCATACCAGCAAATGTTTCAACCGATCCTTCGCCGGATATACTCAGTGCTAAGAAACGAGGTAACAACACTAAATGTCAAGTTAGTGACCAACAAAGGTTTGCTGGTATGAACAGCTTTAGGCCACGGCCAAACAGTTCTGAAGCAAGTAATTTTAACAACATTGACTCTGGCCGTGTAAGCCTCCGATAGAATAAACATTATCGATTGTGTTTCATTATCAATTAACAAACATTTAAACAAATGTAACCTTGTAGTATCAGTTTGCTTATTATGAGACGCTCATATACTGCTTTTTTTACACACAAACACAAAACATATAGTAAAAGACATATTATGGGCAACCAACAAATATGAGTGACAATATAAGCGTGCATGTGAGCGTGTATATAAACCTACTGTATGATGCTCGAAATAAGTTTCAAGTAATCAGAAAGCATAAAGATGATTTATATGTACCCGTATATAACACTAATAACACGTTAAAATTGACTGATGTGTAAATTAATATATACTTGCAGAAGTAGTCTGTTCTTGAATTATATTTATATATTTATTTGGAAAAATTAGATGCTTTAAATGTATCTATTGATGTTTCAACAGCGGCAAATATGCAATGATTGTTAGAGATTTGAACGCCCGAGTAGAAAATAACTGACTTTCATCAGATTTTAAAATAATACAGTCATATGGGAGAAAATAAGAAAATTATAATGGCAACCTTTTACTGCTTTTACTATTTTAACGATTTGTTTGTTACGTATCATATGCACTGAAATCCACAACTTTACCTGCACATGTTTTGAGAAACGGAAGAGAGTGTTCAATGACAAGCAGGAAAGAGGAACTTTAGGACGAGGTTATACGTAAATACAGAGAAGTAGACATTCAATTGATAATCACTTACTGATTCCAAAATTTCTGTACACAAAGATATCGGATGTGTACCAAAATGGAAAAATTAAAAGAAAAGTAAGCAGAATGAACTGATTACAGAAGAAATGGTATTTAGCAATTAAGTAATTTGTTAGCGTTTGCGGATTTAAAAAAAAAAACGCTGTTTTGTTAGTGACTCGCTCACTGAACTTATTACAAGATCGCAACTACGATGCACCTACAATTTCCCACAGTATATTTTGACTTGTTGCTTAAATGAACAATGCCAAGTTTGTTTTAGCCTACATTTACATTTGTAATAAGTCTCACCCTGCAATATGCTAGTATTATGCTCAGGGGACATATTCCTTACTAAAATTGTCTGAAATAAGGACTAGCCAGACCAGATCTAAAGCTGCTGACCACAGCTGTGAATAAAATGAGAAAGCATTGCGGAACAATTTAAAATTGGCGTATGGAATGTAAGAGGGCTCACACATAAGCAGATGGAACTTCAACGGGAACTTGAATTAACGGATGTAGATATTTTCATCTTCCCATAAGTAAGACGAAGCTTAAAGGTTCGACCGAATTGGCGGATTACATATACAGTGATGTAGCTGCTGGGAAGCGTGCAGCTGCAGGAGTAGCAGTAATGATAAAGAAGCGGTTGAAAAACAGGATTCATAGTTACCAGTTTGTAAATGAGCGATTATTAACAGTACGGTATAAATCATAAGAGGGTACACAACATTGGTAGCTGTATATAACCCAGAAGATGGTAGCAGAGAAGACTCAGAAGAATTTTACAGGATCTTACAGAAAGCTGTCAATAATATAAATATGAATGATTATGTGATAATTTGAATGGATTTCAATGCACTTGTTTGAAACTTTCATATAAGAAATGGGATGTGTTAGCGAAAGAACGGAAAATGGAAATGGACGACGCCTCATCGACATGCCACATTCAACCATTTTAGGATAATCAACACATTTTTTCCGCACAACAACATACATAAATATATTTGGCAAGCAAGAGGATCTCGTTTAATAATTGATTATCTTTTAGTTAATGGGAAATTAGGAAATTTAGTGGAGGTACTACTGTTTTTAGAGGATCTGACGTTGAGTCTGACCATTTCCTGCTCATATCAAAAATTGGAATTGCAGGTAGGTGGAGAAAGGCTCAACCCACAGAGCGCCAGTACTCCAAGAAAACTTTTAAAATACACCTGCTCCAAGATAAAAGTATAAGATACCTCTACCAGACTAGGTTCAATCATTTTGAACAAGAAAAACCCATCAGTAAAAATATAAATCAAGAATGGGGTAACATCGGAGACGTCATATCACAAGCAGCATTCGAACGAGACGTAAACGTTATGGAAACTGATGCCTAGAGGTATTGGATTACGATATTAGACAAATAATAGGTGCTGGAAAGCAGGCATACCTGAAACATCTACCCTTAAACACTGCTCAGACAAGGTGTGAATATAAGCGTCGCTGTGTAATTGGGAGAAGATAATTCAAGAAAATCAAGGTAAGTACATGGAATAAATATGTAAGTGATGTAAAACAGCATATACATGACAGGCAGAAATCTAAAATATTTAAAACGAACGGGAAGTGATAACCTGAAAATTAGTATCGTCTCAAAACAATAATGGCTTGAAAACTGTGGCCAGCTATGGAACCAGGATCAGCTGAAAGAAACAGCTGATATCACTGATTGTGTGAATCCAGTAACAATGGATAAATTGTTAACTGCTCTACGCTGTAAAAATAGAAAAGCACAGGCACTGATGGGATGAGCGTGGAGCTAATGAAGTATGCACCAGCTTTGCTGCATAATCGTTTACAGCAGTTCATCAATCTATGCTGGACCACTTGTCATGTTCCTGACGACTGGCGAATCGCAAAGGTAATTCTCATATTCAAGAAAGATAATCGTAATGACTACATGAACTACAGAGAAGTCAGCTGTCTTAATACTTCTTATAAATTATTTGCATCTACAATGGACGGATAGTAATATAATATTATATTAAAAACATTTGGCCATTCTGCAATTGGCACTTTATGTTTTGGGGACAATCAGGCTATTCTTTCGGACTGGGAAAACAGGTTGGAGATGGGTATAAATTTTTTAAATCGAATCTGCAAAGAATCTGGATTATAAATATCCACATTTAAGACAAAGGTAATGGCTTTTCGTGGAACTGATCCCGTACGGGCAAAAATTGTTGTAGATGGTACTGCCCTGGAACAAGTCAGCAATTTTGAATATTTGGGCTACAGTGTGTCTTATAATACAAGCAAGGACGTTGTGAATAAGTTGCATAAGTTCAACCTTATGTGCGGGACCATCAGGCGAACTCGTAAGTCAGCAAGTAGAGAAACACGCCTAAAATTCTACTCGACAGGATTGTCCAATATCGGCTGAGTTGGTGGGAACATCTTTGCCGAATGGATGACTGCCCCAAACAACTATGGAACTATAAGTCGGAAGGACGGGAAGGTGTGGGACGTCCGAGGAAGCGCTGGAGTGGCCAGCTCTAGACTTTGCCTGTTTGAGACCGGAACAAACAATCCTTGGTTTAATCCTTCTAGATGATGATGATGATTATATACTTTCCGTATGGTAATGAAACGGACATGAAGATTATGTGGATCATGATCTTCGAACAGTTCAAGAAAATATTGAAGATCAGAAAAACCGATAATCTTTTATTACAGAAAATTTTTTTTTCTTCTATTAATCAGCAACGTTTTTATTATAGTATAATTTATTATCATTATAAAAATTGCCAATATCCGGTATTAGCAAACAATAAAATTTTTAAACAATATTTTTCTTGATTTATTTGAACTGATGAACGTGTACGAGAAAATCAGATCAGAATATCAAAATATCACATTAATTACAACGTATCAAGTGCACTAAATGTGGACGAGTATGTCCACAAATTAAATAATATATATTTTAAAAATAAAATAAAAGTCTTCTAGGTTAGCAGCTCATAGGCAGTTTATATCGACCATAAGCTGTTTCATGTAGTGTAAACGGGGTCGTCCCCTGTGATTCTTCTCTTCAATTGTTCCTTCTTTTATTCTCTTAACCAACCCATTGAGTTGTAGTATATGCCATAAAAACTTAGCTCTTCTGCCTTTTAAATTTCGTAGAAAGCTCTTCTAAAGACTTCTTCATTCGTTATCTTCTCTCTCCAGCTTATCTTGAATATTCTTCTGTACCACCAGGTCTCAAATGCTTGGAGTCTTCTTGTCACTTTCTTCAATTGTCCAAGATTCACTCCCATATAGGGCAACAATCCACACGTATGTCTTTACTAGAAAATAAATATAAAAACAAAATATCTTCTAGAAAATAAGATACGGGCAAAAAAGAGGTTAAGAAAAAACAAAAAGAAGACGGAGAGTTAATAAAAACAGAAATATGTACATAGAATAAGAGAATTTTTTTACAATAACTGTTAGCACATTAGCAATTGGTCAGTAACTTTTAATTTTTAGAATCCATGATTTTAAAAGTCGTGAGATCTTAAAATTCCCATTGAAACATGTTTTTACGCAGAAAATGGCTAAAAAAATAGAAAGATTTGGCTTAATATTGTTAGCGAAAGCTTTCTTTTAATAGCTACTGCGTTGACTGGATTAACATGTGGTATATCGTAAAACACGAAACACTCAAAAATTTATTACTAAGCAAATCAACAATTTTATCTACACTGTAAAAATATTACTATTTAAAATGACTCTTGTTTATCTTATTAGTTAGTAGTAAACGTAGAATATTTTATCCAATAATGTTTGGAATTGATTTTAAACAAGTTTTCGGGAAGAAGAAGATTTAGTTTAACCATCATAAATATTAAAACTGCTTTGCAGTTCATATATTTATTTTATACAATTTATCTTCTTTTACTTTTGCAAATACGAATTCAAAGTTGAATTCACTAGCTTTGTATACAGTAGTGTTTGTGTTTCAACCGGTAGTCGTTTGCGGATTGAACAGAATCATCAGCTAACAGAATTAATACTACTGCTATCAGGATATATATTTTATGAGCTTTCTACCTTAAATTTATGAATGTAAACTTTTTAAAAGTTATTTACATATATTTTACAGATCAAAATTCAATTTAAGCACTACACAAATTGGGAAACCTCTTTTTATGCTCATTTCAATTATTAAATAGATTATGTTCCGTGCTACTAAACTAAAACTGGCTGTGTTATGACTAGCTGTAATTTTAAAAAATAATTATATTATCAATAAAATTTGAAAAGTTAGTGACCCCTTCCCAGGCCTTTACCCTAACGCGGAACTGTACGGAAAGGAAAACCTTTCCAGAAGTGCAAAGGTTTGCCATTATAGCACTGTGATCAGGCCGGTGATCATGTGTGGAGTGAAAAAAATGTCCTTTCAAAATTTGGAACCTCTTCTTAAAATTTAACGAAGAATCTTCGGAAAGTTTATGGCTCCCAAGTAAACCGAAGATGGATACAAACATAGACCCAAAGGAGAACTGTATAGGGATCTGGAAAATTTGGAAACGGCTTTTCGAAGGAAAAGACTGAATTTCCTTGGACATATGGTTTGGATGGATCGGTTCAGATTAAATAAACAAATTTTCAACTATATTTGGCTACTTTTCAGTCTGAACAGATACACCAAACAACTCAAGAAGGAAATGATGAAACTGGGTATCTATTTGAACGACTGTGAGGATAGAAATACATACAGAAACAAAATTCAAAATCTTGAGGTTTTCTCCAGTGAGAAGAAGACGAGAAAGGGGTAGACAGTGGAAAGAAATACGGCGCATAGTGTGCGAATGAGGGGGCACGAGAAGAAAACGGAAAAGATGTTTACGCAATCCTTGTTTTCATTGACGTTTACGATTGCCCATTGTCTCTGCCTTTCACCTTTCTCCTTTCTCTAAACAAACACTTATTTCATTCTTGTGTTGTTGTATGACGTTTATGTTTTTTTAAATGTGCTAATAATGCAAATATTTTTAATTGCTTACTTTTAATACCCAGTGATGGTATTGTTTTAAAAGCTGAGCACAGTTTCTAAGAATTGGTTTGTTGTTTACTGTTTATACTACTATAAACATCTTGGTATTTAGGCTCAATTTGGACTGTAACTTAAACACTGGACAACCAAATATAACTAAATGTTTGCTGAAACATTACCAACGGGAAACAACCTAACTGTCTGGTCTCGATTTTTACGGGAAGCGTTAAAGTTTTTTCAGACAGCGGGTCTGGGTTTCTTTTTTCGTTAACACCAAATTTTCATACTCTAAATTTCTTAAACGTTTTTGAAGAATACTAGGCAATATGTTTCCTTACCAAATTGTGTAAAGGACTGTAAATAGTGTTTGAGCAGCGGAAAATGAATACGTTTATGAAAGGGGGGAATCACCAAAATATAGTGAAGTGATCACAGTGATCAAACAACTAAATAGTGATACGTCAACAATAAACGTGATTTGTAATCATTAGGCCTACTCAGTCGCTTAGTTGTAATGTACAACATAAAGTATTTATAAAAACTAAAGTTAAAATCAGTTTTTAAAAATACAATATTTCTGATTGTTCATTTGGAATGTTTGTTTTACATAAACATTACAATTTTCAAAATAATAATTACTGATTTAGAAGTTTTATCATAATACTGGTCTATTAGTTTTGTCATAACTTTTCGTCTTTTAGTTTTGTCTATTAGTTGTCATATTAATACCTTTTAGTTTTTAATTTTATTAAATTTATGAAAAAATAAAAATACACTGTCATCTTTTGAAATAGGTAATCACAATTTATAAAATAAAAATATTGATAACAATCATATTTACTTACAGATACGTTAAATTAATGTGTATCTACAAAATGGAAGCAATTTATTACTATAAGTGTTATATTAAACATGCTGATTGCACATGTATTTGACTAAAACAAATCTTTATTATATTTATTAAACAATCAGTTTGGTATATTAAATTGAATATAAAATGTTCAAAAAGTAAATGATAAAAATTGGTTTAATTGTAAACGCATTTCTGTATTTTTCTCCCGTATGATATTTCCGTGTTACAGATACGTCAACAGTAAAAAATGTCTTCTCTTTATAACTTCAGGTACTGTCAAAAGTCAATTCACCGTTTCCGACTCCTTTCTCCGGTTTCTTTCTACGGAAAACGTTAGTAGTGAGATTTCTGTAGAAAGCAAAGGTTTCGCGACTGACAAGGTAAACGAGATTTCTTTAATGTCTGTGTAAATGTGTAAATAATACTATAATTATTTGAACCAATTAACGACTCTACTACATACGTTGTGCTGGTTCTAGAACTCCTCATTAGTTATATATTTTTTTAATAATTTAACAAACTACTAGATTAAATATAATTTTAATTATGAATCAAGATCAAAGCAAAGAGATAATTCGGTTTACGTTATACGAAATATTTTATACTTACTTAAAAGATGAGATGTCAACAGTTGATATTTAAAATGTTAATACAATAAAGAAATTACTTCATTGGACCTTGACTTAATAACTTACGAAGAAATAAAAACATGAGGGCGGTTCATAAGTAATTCCAGTAACATAACTGACAAATAAATATAAACATAATTAAAATAAGATAAAATTATTTAACATAAAATTTTTATTAGTTGAAATTCATTAATATTTATGATTAAGAGGATATAATTAGTTTAGTTTCCGTAATGTTCATCTATCTTTGAAGTAACAATCAATTGTGCTAAACGAAAAGCAATTGTCTAAGTGTATTGTCAGAATAATTTGTTACATTTGTAAATAATATTAATTATATTTAATTATTTAATTATTATATATCGAGTTATTAATATTTTATATATTTATTAATTTATATATCTGATGATGATAGTTAAATACTATTGAAACACTGTAATATTCACAAAATAATAATAAATATATTCTTGTACAAACAATTTTATTATTTTTAATAATATAAAAAAGTTGTAAATAAGTAGTTTTTCATGCTTAAGTTAAAATTAAAAATTAACTTACTATTAAAAAAAATTAAAATTAACTATTTAGTTAAAATTACTGTCATTAAATTTATTACGTTCATAATAATTAAGTGAATTTATTTCAGTGCCACATCCTTTGGGATTGTACAAGAAATAAAGTAAGGACGTTTCGTAGGCTAACCAAATAATTTATTTTTGCGTAGCTGCATAACAATACAAAGTACACCAACAAGATTTTAAGTTATCTAAGACGTAAGAAAGTACTACTTAAAATACTCAGACGTTTAAAATGACAGTATCTTTTGTATCAAAACGAAATTATAAGAAAAGGGAAAATGATACTTATGATCCTGACAAGTAAGGTAACAATAAGATGAATATAAATATTTTTGTGGAAGCCGTTGTTAAAAGATTTTATCAGAGAATAAATATAAACATTACTTAAACATATACACTAAAACTCGGCAGCAGAGTTTCAGGAGACAGGCTAGTGACCCTCTTTAAAAATGTTTAAATGTTTAGGAAATATACGCGCAACACTAAACTATGCTAAGGAGTGTGGCAAAGAATAGATTTTTTTAGTTAAAATCAAATTGTGGCACTTGACAAGACATAGTACATAATAATAGTTTATACCTCTACTTTTAAAAAATAAATATTATTCAAACATTTACTTATAAACAGTTGTATGTATATGCAAATTAGTTATTATATCCAAACATTTATTTGTTCAAGTAATTATAAAGGAAACAAAGTGATCCAGAAAACGCCAGTATCACCTAAATTTCATTCCCTCTCTCCCTCTTTCTCGAGGTACGGAAAGTTTGTCTATCAATTTTCACTTTGGAAGACAATCCATCCAGTAATTACTTTTGTACGACACAGACATACAATCAGGGAGAAGTGCACCACTTAATGAGATGCTACATACTAATTACTTATACGGCGTTAATGTATGGTGTTGGGATCAGACTACAGTAGCTGCGTGACACGTAGTAACTGAAATTACCACAGATACAGTAGCTACCGGCATCATGGAGACACGTGCTCTGATATCGATAGACTGTTTCCAGTTATAGGGGGCAGCAAATCATGAAACAACTCTATTGCACAGAATCACAATTTAACAATTTCCAACAATGTTAAATTGTATGTTTGGCTGTAAGTTAAACAAACTTTCTACGTTTTCGATCTACAGTACCTAAATTAATATAGTTGAAGTTAATAAAAGTTTGTCACTTTTAAAAACAAGACTAATTGCAATGCTAGTATTATAAGTGAGCACAATGCATACGACTTAATCTTTTTCAAAGGATAAAAACGTCCATCAATTTGTGTCAAAAATATATTTACTAAATTATTTTAACAAATTTTTACCGTCAAAGATATACGGAATTCTGTTGTATAAAGTAAATTTTTCTAAAATATTAAAGAAAAATTAAAGACGACAAATATTTCATCAAATAAAGAAGATATTTTCAAAGATAATTTTAACTAAAACAAGGTTACAAAAACTGCAGTATGATTTTTAATAGGCCCTACAAGTGTGGTACGCAGCCTATACAAATACAGAAAACAAACTTTTATTTTTCTTGGAATTTTCAAAAACTCAGATTAAAAACTTTTGGCATAGAAATCTCCTTTGTTACATCATATATTTCAAGTTTCTAGCTGACTATAAACTATACAGATCTTTCCCAACAGGAATTTACTAATTTTGTCTAAATTAATAAATTTTTATAAAGCAACAAAAATAAAGAAATATTAAACTTTTTTTTTAATTTTCACGCTGAAAATAAATTATTACATAGTGTTCGCACATATTAAATAAGTTATTTACATAGTACCCAAGAGTTACAAAAGAAACTCCTTACAGAAGTCACCAAAAATTTAATTTAATATATTTATCATGTAAAATAAAAGTATGTAACCTATAGTAAACGTTTTATTAAAAACACACATTTTACAATTAGAAGCAAAACGTTTATAATCATAAAAAAAACTCTCAAATTTTAGTCATTTAGGAGTCCCGTCGTAAAAATGCAAGTTATGAATATACCCAGAGTGTTAACATATTACATTTACATCTTCACAGTTGTAAAATACTTTCTTCCAGACAAAGTATAGTAATATGCGTTTAGTTTAAGCTGTGTTACTTCAGGCTTCTCCATCGATAGTCACCATGATGATAAGAATGCAATTTATTTACCAAAACAAACAATAATTCATATAGTCAAATAATACGAGCATAACAGTACCAATCATTTCTCATTCTCTTTTCAACAAGCAACACTATAAAATACGTATTTCAGAAGCAAAGGGATCTCTCGTGCCAGTGTCATTTGTTCAAATATTCCGTCTTTCACCAATCAGTTTTTCCGCTTTCTACTTCTTTCTTCACAAAAGTAAACATATCCTCAATGCACTTTGTGTACAACGGTTTCTTAATATAAGTTATTGGCGCACATTGAAGACGCAAGGGTTTTAACAACAATAGATTTAAGAGATTAAAAAAAGTATGTAAGATCACCATAAATTTTCTTGTTTGGAAAGGTGTACACGCTTCTTGATGTTTAATTCTGGTCTGTTCATCATTTAAAAAATGTGGTACTAAGTTTGCGGCTGTCAAACCGCCAGCGGTGAGGAAGTATTTTACCGGAATTATTTTCTATAGCTAGTAAAACAGTAGTTGTTCCCCACATAATCACCACGTTTCTAAGTCAGTAGGGAATGTATTGCTAAAACACAGGAATGTCAACAAAAAACTGATGTTTTGGAAAAGCCGAACATAAGGGAATTGCGAATGTCTGTAATCTGTCTAATAGAAATTAGGAGTCGGTGTTGTAATCGTATTATTTAATCCTTTGGTTTTATTATTTAAGGGAAAAGGTTAAGCGCCATGCCGTTTCTCAAAGATTAGCGTTTGGAAATGGAAGCTACAAAAATCCGCCCAAAATATAAAGGAAACAATTTTAGAATGTATCGAAGAATTGCTTAATAAATTGAAAATGCAATTGAAGTCGTATCGTCGTCGTCGCCTTTGTCATCATCAACCCCCCCCCCAAACGATTAGGGTACTAAGGTTTGTTGGGATTCCAGTGTACAATAGGCTAATTGTGGTGGCTAGTAAATTACATCGCTTTCTGGTCGAGCGGGACTTGGACTTCCTCGTGGCATAGATTTGAGGATTCGCTTTGATAGATTTCGTTACAAACCTCGATCCGCTTAGTCTGCGACTTTGTTAGAGTCTAATTTAGTTATAAAGAAATACGGTCACTTCTCCAAATATTTAGGGATATAAGAAAATCTTATAAAATTGCAAAACAATAATTATTTTTGGTATATGTAATTTCAGTCCCATTGTATTAATATTCGCAAGGCTGTACATTCAGGTTTGGACTTGTAGCTGCTCTGTGTTTAAAGTTATTGTTACCCATTTCCTGTGGTGAGTTACTCTGCTTTCTCCTATTCTGACCTCTTCTCAGTAGACATCTCGTTCTTGTTTTTCCGCACTTGCTTTGTGTAGTATTATTTCCACATTAAATGAAAAAGCAAAAAAAAAACAATGGTTAATAGCAAAAACCCGTAAGTAGTTCGCAGTGCGTTTCCTTTTAGTACACGAAACAGAATCAAGTGATTACAGTAAGGCCCTTGTTATATAGACGAATGCATGAACAAGACGATACGAAAACATATGATTGTTTCACAGACTTAAAACAGCTGTTTCGCTGAACACGAAAAATACTAGACTTAGGTGTGATTAAAATTGATTTTAATACATCGTTGTATTAGCTAACTGCTGGAAGCACAGTGCATTAAGCACTTTGTATTAAGCAAAGCATGTGTAAAAACCGGTTAAAATTAAACACCCAAAACTGCACGAACAAGTGGGTAATGGTGTAAGCGTAAGGAATATTTGTTTGCTTCGTGTACTTGGATGCCTTTTAAATTCATTTTGAAAAGGTAAAAAAGGAACCGGAAAAGTGTGTTCTACTGTTATGCTTGTTTTACATAAATTTACGGATTACCTGTCCAGTTATATAAATTACACGCTTACGGTCGTGGTGGCTACATCTACGTAAGTAAGGCTTGTATTATCCCGTCGTTTACACAACGACAATTAATATTCTGCTTTATTTAAAAGAACATACTGCGCAGTACTAATGACGGTAAGCACAATTCTCTTATTTGTCTCATTGTGCTCGTTTACAATTGGATATGTTAATTCAACTAAAATTACCGATTAATACAATTATAATAAATCATGCTTTCTTCACTTGATTAAAAATGCCTGTATTCAATCAATTAAATTCGATTATACTCCTCTTAATTCTACTCCTGCATGCAGACGACTTTACCATCTAATTGCTATAATTTGTCTATTGACATTTACACGCAAAATCCATAATTACCTCATAGAAAAAAATTGTACGATGTTTGAAGTGTGTTTAAAACAATGTGAAAATAGTTGTTGAACATTTTCTTTAATAAGACTGTTTAGTATTTAAAATCTTATATTTAGGAATAAACTAGCTTAAGTAGTAACTTAGAGCAATGCAATCTCTGGTGGAAAAATTTACACTGTTGCCAACTAACCATATAGGCCTACACAAATTTTGTGATCTTACAGTTTAACGGGGTTTAGCCAAATTATATTCAAAAGAGTTTCTAGAGTTTATATAAATTGAATAGCAATATTTGTTTTTATTGAAATACCTCTAAAGCCTTGTAATATACATAGTTTTACAGAATATTCTTAACCCTGCAGTCTTGAAAACCATTTTAAAAAGCTACAGTGTTAAGAAATGAGAATTTGTATAGAGTTTCGTTTTGTGCAAAAAAATATTGTTAACTGCTAGAACAATTTCATACACACTAAAATTAAAATTAATATTGAACGTCTTTGCCGTTACAAAACGTTGGCTGATATGTGAGTGGATTTATTTTTATAAACCTACTCCCTATTCTTACATTTGTAATTAAATAAAGGCGCATATATTTAATACTGCGTAGTATGATAATTTACATTAATTGTTTATAAGAGAATTATTAAGTTTTAAAATCTCTCAAGTGTTATACTATGAAACGGTTTGCTCATCCTAGATCTGTAAACAGTCTACCGGTTTCAGATCTCAATCTAGTGTCTCTGCGTATTGTCGGTAGCTATCTGTACTACGCAAAAATGTGTTCAGCTTTAGGGTTATTAGCCTTTAAAATTATATAAATATCTTTATTTCTTAAAAAAAAGACTCATCCCCTTTATTATGTGTATTGTCTTTCTAAAGCAAATTGATAGAGGTATATTCTTTTGCTTGTTGAAAATTCCTGTATTATTAAGTTCTAAAATTCCTGTTTGTTAATCGCTTACTACCCTGAATTCTTTACTTTGCAATTGCATATTTACAAGAAATTGGTATTTGAAGACGTGTTACGACAAATTGTCAGTGGTAAATACGCTTTTTATACAAGAATTCTAATATTATTGTATATATAAATTTTCACATATGAACTTACTTTCTTTATCACTTCTCCAGACGTTTCGAGGTGCTGTGCCTCTTCCTCAGTGGGTGTAAATACTGAATGTCATTTTACAGAATAACGGTTATGGACTTAGGTGTGTGTGGTGGGGGTTGATGGTGGGAGGGAATTGGCGCTGAGGTTCAAATTGTGTGTTGGAATCAGTGTATCGAATAGTGTATGTGATCTATAATGTAATTGTTCATTTCATATGTTGTTTGGTTGTAGTACGTGATATATGTATATTTCAAATTGTTCAGCTGTGTTTAGTTTTCTAGTTTTAGGTAAGTAGTGTAATATTTCCATGTTGTGTTCTATGTTTGTGTAACTGTGGTTTTCGTTTTGTAAATGTGTGGCAAATGTGGAATGTATGTAGTTTGTGGTGAGGGCTTTTAAATGTTCTGAAAATCTGGAGGAAAAAGATCTTCCCGTCTGGCCGATGTAGAATTGGTGACAATCATTACAATTTAATTTATATACCCCTGTTTTGTTGTATGTGTCTGTGTCTTTGTTAGTATTATTTATGTGTTTCCTAATGGTGTAGTTGGTTCTGTAGGCTACTTTATAATTATGTTTCCTAAATGTGTTTGCAATTTTGTGCGTATTGGAATTGTAGTATGTAAGTGTTATGTATTTACTGGGTTGTGTACTGTTGGTCTGATGTGTTTTACTTTTTGTATTTAGGATGCGTTTGTGTAGTTTATTTATTAATTCGGGTAGTTTATTAATTATTAATTAATTAATTTATTAATTTAATAAATTTAATAATTTAACCTATTTTTAGAACATTGACAGTTTAGAACGAAATGAGCTAGCAGTTATGAACTTCAAACATGTTATTCCTCTTTTTATTTAATCTTATATAGTTAAAATATAATAATGTAGAAAACAATAACCGTATTAGATATTATTAAGCAATAAATAATGTAATACTGTTTAAGTAAAGAGTTTAGTTTCGCTTGAGGTGACGTGATTAATATTCTGCGTTTGTGTTATTTATGGCGTCACACCTATCTCCGTTCTGTCATATTAGAAAAGGTTAACGATAAAATAAATATTCACTTTTTATATTGTTACGACATTAGGGAAGAGTCTACGTGTTTATCGAATGTTCCAGAGGGATCCGGAATACAATGGGTGGGGCGTATGTGATTCTCGATATTACGGGATAGAACGGTTAACAGTGGACAGTTTGTACAAGACGACGTAATTCGTAATTAATCGGAAAACAATGGATGCCAGTCAGATGATGGAAAATATCCAGGCGCTGTTGTTGCAGAAAGAAGAACGACGACGACAGGATGCAGAGAAAGCGGAAGAAAGATAGAAAACCCTCCTGCTAGAAGCAGAAAAACGACAGGATGAGAAACGCAGACAGGAGGCGGAAGAAGCAGAAAGACGACAAAACGAAGAACGAAGACAAGAAAGGGAAGAAGCAGAGGAACGTAAACGTGAAGTAGGTGACATCAAAGCGTTAAATCATGAGCAAAAGCAGATGCAAGAACATACTACCGTAAAATTAGGTCTCCTACGTGGTGACGTAGGTGAATTACGAAGTGAGCTTAATAATCAAATTACCAGAATATCTGACGTAGAAGAATCCGTGTCAAATAAAATAGCTGAAGTAGAAAAATCTGTCTAGACTGTGGAAGTAGCTATGTCAACAAAATTATCTGCAGTAGAAAACTCAATGGCAAACATAAGAGAACAAATTAAAAGTGAAATTGAGTACTTCATAGAGATACAACTAAAACAAATTTCTGAACAGACTGTACCCATGATAAAGACAGAAAAAGACACAGAAAATAAATCAATAGAGAAAATAACTTTGCCTGCAGTAGGGACAGTTCATGTCAAAGCTCCAAACTTTGACGGAAGCAGTCACTGGTGAACGTACCTCTGCCAATTTGAAGCTGCTGCATGCGCAAATAATTGGACGGAGAAAGACAAGGCAGTTTCATTCGTCCTCTCATTAAAAGGACCTGCGGCAGAATTACTACAGAAAGTGCCAGCTGACAGCGAAAACACCTATACCGAATTGATAAAAGCTCTAGAATTACGCTATGGTGATAACCATTTGCGAGATGTGTACTACGCTTAGTTGAGAACAAGACGACAACGTTCTGGGGAGAGTCCTCAAGAGTTTGAAGCAAGTATCGACAGACTGATTAGATTGGCCTATCCTGAAGCACCAGAAGATTTTCGAATAAGGTTTGCGGTGCAGACATTTATTGATGGCATCGGAGACTGTGAACTTCAGCAAGTGTTACAAATGGCAAGGCACCGAAATAGCTCAGAAGCTCTTGTTCACGCCCTAGAGTTTGAAGCTGCCAAGTCAGCGTCCCGCTACATTAATGGGTTTGTGCCATCACATTACAGTCAGAAGATTCCTGTATCACATTGCCGTTACGATGGGTGCAGAAAAACAATGTTGTCAGACAAACAATTCAGAAGTTCAAGAGAGTCGCAACGATTTGAACGATGGGAAAAAAACAGAAGACCGAAATGTTACAACTGTGGAAAACGTGGTCATCTATAGGTAGACTGTTGGGAGAAGAAGATACCGAGAGAAGAGAGTGATCGCACCAATTGGAGAAGTAGAGCCTCAGAACAGCACACAGTTTCCACGCTACACAAGACCTGTGGAAACTTGATTGTTAATGGGTTTGCGGAAGGTAAACCAACATCATTTACAGTTGACACTGGCGCAACAGTGTCCATTGTGCGCCCTGACTTAGTCAGCAACCGCCAGCCAACACTTACGACTCAACTCCTAGCTTTTTATTCGATACCTATTTTTCATCAGTTTACGAGTTACCTAAATGCATCTTTAGTACATCTTTACGTATATATCTTTATAAATTCATGTTAATTTAATTTACTATCTGTAAACAAATATACAGTGTTTAAATAGCAGAATTATAGAAGTATTTCTGAATTTAGCTGCACTTATTGAACTGTTTCACAATGTGTTTTAATTAAAAATTGAAGTGTATTTTCTACGAGTGGATTTAAAAGTCATTACAGGCTAGAACAAAGGAAATTAATAAACTTTGCGGAAATTTATTATTTTATTGACCAAACCTGATGAGTATGACAAGTTGAAAGTGACTGGTCTGTCAGTAACAGATCTCTAGCTGATATATCAATAGCTGTTAAAATATTTCGTAATTACATTGTCTTCTAGATGATAGAAAAGTATTTGCAAGTTTGATAGCAGACTTACATTCAGGAGACACAATAATTTTTTACCTCACCTGACAAGTGTTTAGTCTGATAAATACAGACGGAAGATTCCCTCAAAACTCATTGAACACTGTGCTCAATGGCTAATATTACCATGGATGATGTAATTGAGGAAGTAAATAATGAGACAGAATTAAGTACAGAACAGAAATAAAGGAGTATTTTAAGGAGAATATGTAATTGCAAAACAGAAATATCTTACACAGAATGAATGTAATTCAAAAGTGCTCAAAATGTCAGCAACAGAAAGGTAGCAACAAGAATTAAAACTTATACAACAGTAAGTAAAGAGCTTTTGATACGTAAAGAAATAATGAAGAAAAATTTGGCCTGTAGTTATCTTGGTCTAAATATATATCAAACTATCGAACGGTTAAGGATTAAAAACAGCTTCAAGCGACAAAAGCAGCCGACGATTGGGGATTACATACAGGACAAATATTTAAACTCGAGAGTTCAAAGTAGGATGTAAAAAAATCGTGGAACACATCGTAACTAGAGGAATTGAGCTAGAAAGCACACGACCGGTTGACCAAGTTCTGGAAACTGATGAAATAAAATCTTTTTGTAACGTTATAGAAGAAATCAGCAGCTGAAAGAGGGTGTAATACGAATCGAAGGGATACGAATTCAATGTACGGTACTATTCAACAAATGAATAAATGGATCAGTGCAAAGAGACAGGCTCGGAAATGTCTCCTCACGTGGGTCAAAGTGTAAGTACCGTTTGTTACATAAAACTAAAGACTGAAAATTGAGATTTCTAAATAGATGTAAGATATAACAGCGGCCGCGGAAATAGGTGACAAGGGTTTCTGTAATTTAGACTGCACAGCCAGTGGTCTATTGCAGATTAAAAAGAACGACTTCCTTCTTAAAATATACACAATTTCAAATATTTACAACTGTGATTTGTAACTGGCCCACAATAAGACATTGCTTTTCCATTTTTTGTATCAGGTACATCGTGGTAAAATTACTTTAGAGAATGCTGTAGGATTAGGATACTTTAAAATTACTGTAGTGTACTATTAAGAACATTCGATTTTTTGTTTATATACGGGTCTTCCTTTTTTCTGCTTTTAACTTCTTACGAAACTGCTTTCCTATTTGAATATATATTTAATGATAAGTGGAAATCATAAGTAGCCTATTTAAATTTAAGAATATAAGCAAGATATGTAAGCCAAGTATTTCCATTGCTTTAAGCAAACATATAATCATTTTGTTAACGTATTTGCATGACTACAACCATTTAAAGATGTTTAAAATGATTGAATCTTCAATGGTTGTCGGACATTTGAATGCTAGGGTGGAAAATAATCGAATAATAAATATACTGAAACAATTTGGAGAATGAATCACGAATTATAATTATAGTTTTGTTTGTAATTTGTTAGCTACAAAGATTCAATAATTGCAATTAAATTTAGACCATTACAATAGACTTGAATTGGGCGATGTTTAGGAAGTGTGTTAGATTTGAAGGAACATATAAATCATTTCTAACACTAACATAAATACAGAAACATAAAGCAAAATACGAATCACTTACTGACCTAAAATCTAAATAAAAATGAGCAAAACGAAGAAACAAAGAGAACAAATAAGATGATCTATTAAACCAGGGTATCTCAAGCATGAAGCAAAAGGGACATTCAAGGATACTGAAAGGAGGCGTTACACAAACGATTTATTCAAGGTCGTTTTCAGCTGTTATTTCTTAGTCCATATGAAATCATTCTGTAACTCAGAATAATATCATTATTCTTTACATTCTTTGTGACTACAGTTGTCACAAAAATCGTATCTAACGGGAAAAAAATGTGCGCGCACGCGTGTGTGAATTCAGAAGACATTAAATTTTTAGATAATCTATTTTATTTACTGCCTAAAACATTTGTTTCTGTAAACAAAATTGTACACAAAAATGATTACATTATTATTATTATTTTTTTTTTAAATTACTTTTTATTTGTTTTTTGTATGATACATTTGGGAATATTATTTAATATATAAATGGCGGCTCAGTAGGCTAGTGGCTATGGCACCTGGCTACTAATCTAGAGGTCCCGGTTTCAATTCCCGGGCCCGCACCATAAAATCAAGGTGCGTTTTTCAGCACCCAGGTCGACTCAGCCTGTTGGATATGAGTACCTGGGATAACATCCTGGGGATAATAATGGGCGGTTGAAGCGTAGTGCTGGCCACACCGCTTTCCTTGTATGCCGTACTCGCATATGGCAAGCCTACCCTGCCTGAATCCTAAGCTGCTTGGGTGGTATACATGGGAGCCATTATTATTATTTAATATAAAAATATAAATGATATAATAGAAAGTAACAATAGCAGTAAAATAATAATAGAAATAACACTATAATTATAGTGTAATAGTGAGAAGTAAAGGTGATATTCACATACGGAAACATGGATTTCCTTGCTATATCTTTTATGTGTCCGCTCGGAACCAATAACAAAAGTGCCAAGAGATTGTGGAACACCTCAATGCGATGTCTTTACTGTGCCAGTTTTAATTAAATTCCATACTTATACGCCGATTTGATTTCAATTAAGCGCTTTAAATGAAACCGTTATTAAAGTGTGTCGTGTCTTTAATATACTAATATTTAGTAAGTCCACAAAACTAAAATTATTAAGCCTCTTAGCTATTTGTTGATTACTACACGTGTTTGTATGTGTGTGTGTGTGGGGGGGGGGAAGAGTGTATGTGTCTATGTGTGCGTCGTTTGCTGGACATTGTCTATCAAAATCGAACAAAGGTTATCCTATTTCTTAAACTTTAAACTATATAAATAAATACAAACTGGGGAATTTGAAGCTTTGAAGTAGTGCAACCCTCACCTTTAATTTTGAAGTACATTAATCATTGATATTTACATAAAAATTCTATAAACCATTTTACACTCAAATATAATTTTTTTACTTTTCATTAGTGCATGAGAGAAGTACAAAAAACTGACACCGGCCGTGAAAGCCTTAGGAATGTCATATTAATATAGATTTTACTATATTGTAATACTAAAGTAGATGTGTAAAAATTAAATGCCAGACACATAAAAATTATATTAGAATAAGTATTTACTTAATTACATCAACTATATGCTTTGCTGATATAGCAGGAGACAGGAGAGAAACACACAATTGTAAAGAAATCCGCAAGCTTATAAAAAGCGCGTAAAACAGTTCAATTTACTTCATCGTTCTCTCTCTCCATTCTACTCGACTCACGAAAACACGTTCACCGAATAAACGAATATCACACGCTAACATCATTAGTCGCTGATTTGCTCGCCAGGCTTCACCTTTCTACCGGTGTGTACACGGAAAGCCAGGAATATATATATCGTTGTTTGACTGCTAACTGTAGTTGCGCGACCTACCTAGTTAATTTCATTAGTACAGGGTACAAAGGAACAAATTAACTTTAAATTTTTTCTTTTCTACTTGTCTGTGTCTCTTTGTGAAAAAGTTAGGGACGTCAAGGGTTGTCTATAGTCTGTGTGCGTGTTCTGGCGTCCACGTGTGTCTACGATTACTTAACAGAAAGATTAAGAGAGGTAGAGAGGAAGTGACAGAAAAAGAGAGGGAGAGATAAATAGATAGGTGGATAGATAGATAGATAGGCAGATAGAGAGATAGATAGAGGGAGAGGGAGAGGGAGAGAGACAGACAGACAGAGAGAATGGTAAAAAGAGGAAAACAGAGATAGAGAGAGAGAGAGAGAGAGAGAGAGAGAGAGAGAGAGACTGGAGTGCAACTGCTTGTTTTAAAGGTAACAAGCAGGACAAGGCTTGTTGGACAAGGATGATTGACCCTGACAGGATAAGGCTTGTTTTTTTATTGATTCTTAACATTTCTTTTCTCATGTCTTACCTAAAGTAAAATACATATTACACATAATTTTAGTACTTTATTTGTGTCTCTTAATACACATATTTTGGATTGGACAAATAAACATTATCAAATTATAAATGTAGACAAATTATTCTTAAGACGATCGAATGTATCGCTACTTTAAAGAGTGGACAAATTGTGTGTTGTGGACCAGAGAAATCGATACAAATTTTATAAACAATTTTATGAAACAGTGATATGCGTATTTTAAAATATATAAAATAAAATAAGTGTCAAGAA
This sequence comes from Magicicada septendecula, assembly GCA_034769895.1. Lineage (NCBI taxonomy): Eukaryota > Metazoa > Arthropoda > Insecta > Hemiptera > Cicadidae > Magicicada > Magicicada septendecula. The sequence goes on from CM068367.1 coordinate 1,304,594,984, forward strand.
GTTAAATAATTACAATATTCATCATCATCATTACTCCAAAGATTAGATCTTAGCCCTGTTCCGGAACCCGTCCCTCCTCGGTCTACCGATATCCCAGGAGGGTGATAAGCCAAGGCAGCCACGGGTAGTCGGATGTCAGCCATGCGGTTCAAGTGTTCACACCATCTCCTTCTGTGATCTTCAATCTCCTGGTACAACGATATAATGTTTAATTTGCTTGTAAGATCCTAGTTTCTTTTCCGATCCAGGAGAGCACAACCTAGGGTACAATATTCTACACACAAATTAATAATTAAATAATAATTAAAACCTGAAGTTTTTACTACATGCCGTTGTATTATATACGCCTTTCTTACGCAGTCATATCATTCACAATCTGTTTCTTATAACTCCCAAAGTCTACTGGCTAAATTGCGCGCGCACTGCCTTAACGTCAGAAAGTACGTTCGCGTGTTTTCTTCAAGAGAATATTCCTGATGAATTGGTCAACGGTGAGCGGCTACAGAATATTGCATCATACCGCTGACTGTACACTAGGTGACAAGCGTCACGTAGGTACCACGCATGTTATCTATGACGCGTTCCATAATTCTATCATTGATTCCATAGAAATGGCGGAAGCACTCTCACTCACTCTCACATATGGTTAGATTTGTTACCAACTCCTATATTCATATACGTAATGTAATACATTTTAGCAAGGTACTAACTTATACAACTTCTCTTTGGTTAACTTATTAGATATTTAATACTTCAATTCAGGTGCAAGGAAGTTTGTTGTAAAGCTCGCACGTTGAAACCTAACTAGTGTAATGGGTATTGATGTAAACCATTAAATTCTGTTCTAATATTTTTTTTAAATCGTTGCATCCTCTACTGTTGATTGTGATAAATAGTGTAAATGTTTTTTACATATATGTGTTCACAGTCACTCAGGAGAAAAACATGTTAGGGGACGAATTGTTTAAAAGTCAAATAAAAATAACACAAGTTTTATGCATAAAATGTGGGTCTCGATTTTTCCTTTACACTAGCTCGCTTTAGATTCGATCGTACCAAATTCATTGTCTTTTCAGATGTAAACAAACATCACAAACATCAAATTTGTTAAAACTAAAATCCATAATAGGCCATATTTTTCAACTAGTTAGTAATTAAGTAAGTTTTAATACATGTTAATAAGTTGACTATTCTGAAAGTATTATTATATTTTTTCCCTTTTAGAAAATATACTGTTCTAATATCAAGAATATGTTGTTTACAACTGTGCTGTTTAATAAAGACGAATGGAATAGAAAATCAGAATATCTGTGAGGCGCGGAGTGAGACATAACCTAAAAGTTATTTTACAGGGCAACATCCAAGAGAAAAGCAATTCGGGAAAAAGGCATATTCCCTAGTTAAAAAACGTGTGATGCCGGTTAAATTCAGCTCCATCCAGTTATTTAAATCTGTTCTGTCTAGAGTTTGCACTGCTACGTTGATTGCCAAATTCTTAGAGGAGATGGCATTTGAAGGAGAAGAATTAACATATAAGGAAACATTGTTGTAAACGTACAATCTGTATTAACTGAACCGTGATACACAAATACAGTAATATTGGAATGTAGATGAAATAGGAATTAAGGAGGCAACGGATATTGTAGAACGAAGTCCAAGAAACATAGATCTAAGTATTTGTGGTTGTAGTCAGGAAGTTACTAGGTGAAAGTAACATTTCTGAGTATACTAATATACGTTGATATATAATATTTTGAAAAACAAAGTTGGGACAAAGAGACACGGAGCTCCCTCGAAAATACTTTTTGAGTTAATTTATTCTGTGTACCCTATATGAAGTACTAACAGTAAATAAATTCCTATGACATAGGAGATAAAACGGGCCTCAACATTTTACTGCAGAAGACATCAAGTACTCAAGAACTGTCATATAAAACAAGAAATAGTCTTGTTAATATGCACGAGATTATTGTAAAAAAAATAACATATGCGTCGTGTAAACTGTTTGAACACGCACTTCATAAAATATAAGTTGTTCACTCGCCTGCAATTTAAACTGTATGAGTTATAAAATTAAAATTGTACTGATAAACAGTTTATGGTGATTTAAATGGATTGGAAATGTATATACTAGTCTATACGTTTAACAATGATATAAAGAATTATATAATATTTGATATGTTTTACCTCTTACACATTGCTACCATATATAGCCTAAGCTGCTCGGTCTACAAGAAAGGTAGTGTGGCTATAACTACGCTTCAGCCACTAGAGCCCCAAGATGTTATTATACCGTTGTCATAGGAATTTCATATTTACAGTACACCTAGATGACCTCGAGACTAAGGTGGCAGACGACGAAGTCACTGGTCTACTATGTTCCTATCTAGTCGTGTTTAACATGAAATTAAACATACCACCATAAAACAAAGATGAATTGTTCATGATATCCGGGCTATTTGGCCGTGGTCCATGGCTTATTGCAAAACCAAACGTTTCGGCAGCTCCACTGGCTGCCATCATCAGTGGTATAAAAAATCCTGCACGCCGGGTGTTTACGTACAGGGCCACAGTACTGTGGTATAGGATAAAGCTGTCCTATACCACAGTTCTGTGGGCCTGTACGTAAACACCCGGCGTGCATGATTTTTTATACCACTGATGATGGCAGCCAGTGGAGCTGCCGAAACGTTTGGTTTTGCAATAAGCCATGGACCACGGCCAAATAGCCCGGATATTATGAACAATTCGTCTGACACCGGCCGTGAAAGCCTGAGGAATATTATAAACAAAGAGATTAGCGATAAATTGATTTATAAATTAGCTGAGAAAAAGTATAATTTAAAAAACATTTTTAGATCTAAATTGATGAATAGATCTAAGCTCATAGAAAATCCAATATTTTTTTGCTTACAAATGTCAGACAAAAATCTTGAAACTGATACTGAATGCACCGTTGTGTGCATCAAAAGTAAACATATTAAACGGACTCGGGGGCAAGATCAATATAAGACATCGGCAAGTATGAAAGTTATAAATTCTGTACTAATAAACTTAAAAGCCACTATAACCCCACTGGTAGACACGCTGTTCCAATGATAGGGCAACATAATGGTTATCATCTATGAGAAAAAAATGTAATTAAGACCTATTGCTTACGTGTGTACTCTTATTAGACTCTTATAAATGTTTAAAAACCTTGCATTTTTTAGAATGTTCCAAAACGCTTTTTTTAATGCGACAAATAATTTTTAATTTTTTTCAGCTAAAAGTAAAAAAGAAATTGAAGAACTCAGGCAGGCCATATTGGGGATAGTTAATTACACCAGGTATTATTATTATTATTATTACCAGTCGTTGAAGTAGTAGTTGTAATACTAGTGGTAGTAGTAGTAGTAGTAGTAGTAGTAGTAGTAGTAGTATTCATAGTATCATAGTATCATAGTAGTAGCAGTAGCAGCAGCAGCAGCAGTAGCAATTTAATTCAAAATTGTATAAGTTTTACTAAATTAACAGTGTCGTAACCAGAAACTTTGTAATACCCATTAAGTACAGTGTATTATCGTCTACGGTGTAATTCGTGTCTACAGTAACTAATGTAAATGTAATTAGTAGCTGCATACAAACAAAACAGTGCACATTTTAAACGTATCTCTACATGCCTTCGTATCATTACTTCACTTCTTACTACTCAAAAAATATGTGGCATTTTCTGTTGAGGATTAGAAATTCTTCGTATCATTACTTCTCTTCTTACTACTCAAGTAATATGTGGCATTTTCTGTTGAGGATTAGAAATTCTTCGTATCATTACTTCTCTTCTTACTACTCAAGTAATATGTGGCATTTTCTGTTGAGGATTAGAAATTCTTCGTATCATTACTTCTCTTCTTACTACTCAAGTAATATGTGGCATTTTCGGTTGAGGATTAGAAATTCTTCGTATCATTACTTCTCTTCTTACTACTCAAGTAATATGTGGCATTTTCTGTTGAGGATTAGAAATTCTTCGCATCATTACTTCTCTTCTTACTACTCAAGTAATATGTGGCATTTTCTGTTGAGGATTAGAAATTCGTGAAGAATCACTGCATTAGCAGTAGGCCTAATAAGTTGAATCTCTGTTGGTAAAAACGTGTTGTATATATGATCCGAAGGTTTTCGTAACTATTATCACTGAATCTCCATGCTTATTTCCGACCTATTCTTATCAATTCTGAAGAATTCCTAACGCCCTAGTTTCTAAACCAAGCTGTGTTAAAGCCATTATCATTGTTTCATTCAACTATCTTCTTAAGAGTCAATATTCTCTCTTCTCCCTCACAATCTCTCTCTCTAATTCTCTCTCTTTACTTCCAGACACTTTTACTCTTTTTACGGGGCTTTTTGATTGTTCTTACGGACTTCATGATGCTGTGTCTTATCATCTTTGTCTCTATCTGTGTTCGCCTGATGGGCACTCATTTTCCTTCTAATCTCCAAATTAGTAAAACTGAGTTCTTTAGAGGTTCTGACACTATTTAATAAATAATAAAGCTGTAATCTGTTAAGTTTTAAGACTACTGTTTTAAGCTCCAGAGCAATAAGGATCCCCGTCAGACCATCATCAAGTGTGCAAACGTCACTTCCGTATGCGAACATTGACTCAACTAAGGTACATTACAAAGTGTAGGGAAACAGCAGCTTGTAACAAAGAAAAGTAACTGGCTCTATTCTAACGTGAATATGTTACATAATTTGCTAAACCGTTGTCTGTCTTATTCTCGATTAGCCAAGAAACTAGAAAGACACAGTACAACTAAAATTAAGACGTTTATTTAAAATCGACTAATGGCATGTAAATTTATTAAAAATATTTTATAAAAGACAAAATATAGTTAGTAGTCTTCTTCTTCTTCTCCACTTCAGGCATTAGGTCATAGACCTGTTGCGCCCTCCGGCCGTGATAGAACTTACACCCCACCCCAGCCAGAGAGATATTAGCCAACCTTTTAGCTCACGCCCGTAGGCAAGCCCGGTGATGGAGGGGGGGAGAGTGTTGTTTATGTGTGTAGTATATATTGTGTGCCGTTGTTACTTATCTGGCCCGGGTATGCCAGAGAAGACGTACGTATTATTTGTCCGCGTACGTGCGGGTGGACGAGCAAATCGAGCCTATAGTTAGTAGTATAACAATAAACACAGTCAACTAAATATAGGTCACAGATTAAATACACTAGACTGTGTGAAGTGAATGGCATTTGTGCATTCAATTCAATAAAGTATAATAAAATTGTTCTTCTGAAAGATCCTATCCGTTTCGGATGTTGGATATCATACAGACTATTATAGCTTTCTGTGTTGTTGCACGAAATAAGTTAGTTGTATTCATGCCAAACCAAGTCCTTAAATTTCTCAGCCATGATATTCTCGGTCGCCCAACTCCTCTCTTTCCAAGACTTTTCCCTGTAGTATGGACTGCAATAAGTGAAATTACTGTTCATTTCTCATCAGCTGTCCCAGATACTGAAGCTTTCTAATATTCACTGATAATAAACTTAAATACAGTATAATTATGCTATATTGGCAAACATTTGTTTTCAGTCTTTCGGTTTGATTATTACTAGAGACACTCTAACAATAAGTCATATTGAAAAGTGATCATAGTATGAAAAGAGAAATGGTAATTAGCTCTTTGACATTCAAAAGTTGTTATTAAATAATTGGTAGTACTGATTCGTCTGCAAACGATAATAAGAAACATAAAAAGAAACGATAGTAAATATATGTATAACTTGATTCATTTCCTAATTTAAATAATTTATTATAAGTTTTTCTACACTTTAGTTTATAGAGTTTCCTATAAAGTAGGAAAATGTGCAAAGTTCTGATACTAATTCATTTACACCTTATTGACTTATTCATTGTCATAGCGTACTATAAAAAACATACAAACAAATTGTAATCCAAAAACGGTAGAACAAGTCACTAAATGTCAGACGGAGATTCTTGTTATTTGTCATTTTCTTCTTCTACTTCTTAATCACTACCATGAATTGGGCATCAAGGGTTTCTTCGAGAAATCGATAAGGGAAAATTTTATTAATGCCTCTATGATACATACTTGTATTAAATTAATTAGATCCTCTAGTTATACAAATATCCAAACAATATGTAGATACCAAATAATAAAGTCAACGAGTTAATAAAATTTTTTGTCTTTTTCTTCACTCCTACAACTCACACGAGAAGTATAAGTGTGTACTGGACTGCAATCCATACCGGCACATCCTTATTTAATCGCTTGAGTAAACAATTCACAGAACTCTCCGTCTGACAGCAGCCGCTCTACATTGTTTACATTCGCAAACCCAAGGTCAACTGTGGCATAACGTAGATTATAAGCTACTATATATTTTCATGTAATCAGGGGGCCGAGATTTCATAAATCTACGAGCACGTTTCCTTTTCCTAAACTCACATATTATGTCTGCTTGTGAATTCTACACACTTTACCATGAAAATGGTTTCTCTTTAAGTTTGTCACATCTGAAATGTTAAGTCATCTGAGCAATATTTCTCCAGGCGGCCTAGACGGACGACCTTGAATTTTCTCTATCGCTGTCTTTTATAAAATACAACATTTATTCTCTTCTTCGTATTGGAATGGTCTTCGGTTAGCCTGGAGTTTTACAGAATGCCTATGACGTCGTTTTGGGTTGTACAACCATATTTGGTATTTCTCTTCAAAACTATTCTTAGAACATCATAGCTTAGGGTTGACGTCATTCTGCCACTTTGTATGTTTAGTGTTCTGTTATTTCGTTTGTTGCATTTTTTTTCCAATTTGAAGAATAATGAGCGTTTCCTTAAGATGATTATTATGTATTCAGGGCATCTCTTGCCCAAGTAATAGTTTCGCCTTTTGAGAATGTCTTACTGACATGTAGTAGCGTAAGCGTTCACCTATTTAATTAAGTAGTCATCTAAAACCACAGTGCATCCGTTTCTGCTCTGTACAGTGAACTTTTAAATTATACACTTTGTGAACAGCTGAGTACCAGCTGACACGTTAAAAGGTAAAATGTAAATTAGGTAAAACTATATTTTAAATTTCTCAAGACGTTTTATTTTATTAATTGAAACTAAGTTCCAATTAAAAAAACAAGAAAACAAACGGTTTGAGAGTAACAATTTCCATCGTTTGAAACGATATTTCCACAAATACATATTTTAATACTATAAGAATCTTTACCAAAGTAGCGATACGAAAAATCTACCAGCTTGCCAATGATAAAAAGTGAGTGTGAAGGAGAGCTGTATTCCGGCAACATGATTGTAAATATGAAGGTGGAATGCCATAGCTGACGGCTGGAATGTAGCTAAAGAACCACGGTATGTCACAATTGTTACCCCCTCTTCACGACAATATAGAACTCAATCCTCCTCACCTGATTACTAACTCAACGCTTCATATCTGCTGTTATTTCTCAGCAAAGAGTAGGCAGTAATTTCAGTAATTTTAAACGCATTTTGTGAAACATGAATAGAAGTGTATAACTATACGTATGCGTACACAAATAATTGCGTAGTAATTGGAGAACTGAACGAAGTTTAATGTGATACTATAATTATTTATAATAGTTAATCTTTCTTATATTGTGACACTAATCTCTAGTTAACCATGGCAAACGTTATTGTGCTCCTTTTTTAAATTTATAGTATTACCAGTCAGGAGGAACATTTAAATTTATGAACGAATAGGGTAGAGAAATGTTTCAGAAATAATAGTGATTACACCAAACACGTGGCCACATGCAGATACGCGTAGAAGTTGGTCAGAAAAAGATAGATAAATGGATATATATATATATATATATATATATAGAGAGAGAGAGAGAGAGAGAGAGGGGAGGGGGAGAAAAGAGAGAGAGGAAGATTGACAGAGAAGGAGGGGAGAGAGAGAGAGAGAGAGATTGGAGTTTTGGTACGTGAGAAGAGCCAAGAATCATATATGTATATGCTAAATTAAATAAGATTAAAAACAAACAACCTTCACACACACACACACACACACACACACATATGAGTAAACGCATTGTAGAATAAACGCATTTACCGTAGTTTCGGGCAAACAAATTGGTATCGTCTACAAAATAATTACAAGTAGTGCTCTTTTAGATTTGAAATTCTTAATTTGCACTCTTGCTTTATTTACTACTGAGTGTTTTGAGAGAGGGGAGCAAAAGTTTTTGCAAAAACTAGGGGAAACGTAAAAATATCTCCAGATAATTGGAAAAGAAAATGTAAATTAAATTTAGGGGGTGTCTACTCACTATGTAAATTAAAATATAGGAAACATACGGTAAATACGTTCGTTTAAGGGAGTTTAACTAAAAAAAAAAAAATATAAATACAGCAGGTTGCTCAGTTTTAAGGAACTTTCATTTGTTTTGCTTCTAGTTCGGCTTAATATCGAGGAGTTAATCCACTTCTTTCTGCCTACGTTTGGGACAATAAGAAATTCTGGCTGAGGTAAGTAGGCTTTAGCAAATTAACAACGCGATATTTACACTTGAAAACACACACACACACACACACACACACACACACACACACCACCATCACCACACCACCCCTTTCCACTGTGGAGATCGTCACTGCACTTGGCTCAATGCAAACTAGCATGCAGCACGTCTGTTGCGGTGGTATGGTGTGAAGGCGTAACATACTACGATGGACCTTATACTTGAGGAAAGATGATGATGTTGATGATGATAAAAAAATAGTTTTTTGTGATTATTTTTACTACCTGAAAAAAGAAATAACAAGGGAGCGGAAGACTGGGTAAAAGATTTGTGTAACTACTTGTTAGGTTGACAGCAAAACTGCCAGATGCAAGTATATGTTCCACTGCGAAGTAATTCCATATAGGATTATGATTTAGTTTTAAATTTCAGTACATTTCAGTCTAAATTTTTTTAACTTATATTACTTGAAATATTCATTTTTATATTTTTTTCAGTCAGAATACTAATTTTTAAAATTAACTTAATACAATTAAAGTTTATTTCTCCCCTCCCCCCCCAGTTAGCCACATCGATTTATTTTTCCTTAATAATATTTTGAAAAGTATTACAGTCATGTGCGGGACCATTAGGCGAAACCCTTAAGTCAGTAAGTAAAGGAACACGCCTAAAATTCTACAAGGTGATGCCACTTTCCACACTTCTTTATGGGTCTAAGAATTGGACTTTAACGAAAGGACAGGCCAGTCGCATGCAAGCGGCTGAAATGAGATTTCTCAGCCAAGTGGCACGGTATACTCTCCATGATCACAGAAGAAAAAGAGATATACGGCAGAAACTGAATATTATGAGTATACTCGACAGGATCGCCCAGTATCGGCTGAATTGGTGGGAACGTCTTTGCCGAATGGATGACTGCCGCATCCCCAAACAACTATGGAATTATAAGCCGAGGAGATGGAAAGGTGTGAAACGTCCGAGAAAGCGCTGGACTGCCTGTTTGAGACCGGAGCAAACCATCTTCGATTATCCTTGAAGATAATGATGATGATGTTTACAGTTAATGATTCCACTACTTTGTAAATGGGAATGTCACTGAGTCCTACATTTTTATATTGTGCACATACGGGTGTCACCAACTGCAATAATCAGAACGGTTATTTTGCCACATGTACGTCACCAACGCTGTCCACTGTGTCCATATTTATTGAAATTCGTCGATTTATTGTACATTATAAAATATTCAACGTTGAGTCAAATCTGAAAGAGATTTTTCATGGAGCTGACCACATACAAGAATTGTTGCAGATGGCACTGTTCTTGAGCAGGTCAGTAATTTTGAATATCTCGGCTGTGTTGTGTCTTATAGTACAAACAATGATGTAGTGAAGAAGCTGCACGGTTGTGTGGGACCGTCAGGAGAACTCTAAACTCAACGAGGAAAGAAACCGCCTGAAGTGCTTCAAGCTAAATACCCTCCCCACACTTTCCTATGCGTTTGAGAATTGGACTTTAACAAAGTCCCAGGCCAATTGTATACAAGTGGCCAAAATGAAATTTCTCAGGCCAGTGGGAGGCTTTTCTCTTAAAGATTACAAGAAAAATGTCGAAGTACGGCAGGAGTTGAATGTTATGAGCATACTTGACAGAATTGCCTAATATCGGCTAAAATGGTTGGAACACAATAACCGAACGGACGACTGTCGAATTCCCAAACAACTGTGGAATTACAAGCGGAAGAGATGGAAGAGTGTGGAGTGTCCGAAGAAGCGTCAGAGTGGATCAGGTCTTGTCTATCTGCGTGGGGCCGTAACAGATCATGTTTGGTTGAATCTTTTGGTAAAAAAGATGACGATGATGACGATGATAAAATATTTGATTGTTTAAAAATAATTTTAAAGGGAAACGTTTTATTCAAAAAAATCGTAATTGTAACTGTACGCAGGGGTACGATCGTGTTGTTGCCGCATCGTCACTCCAGTAGCAAAGCAAAGCGTCACATGAGTGAGTACAAACACCCGGATAGTTGACGACAAGGCGGATCGGTGGCCGGAGACCCCTACGATCGAAGGGGTAAACGGAGAGAGACACGATTATATACATTTTATGTAATCGTAACTATATTTGTAATTGATTCCTACATATTATCGATTTAAGAGGAAATGCGCATGTTGATTTCGTTAACTCGCGATACATGTTTTTGATAAATGTAATAAACACTAAAACGACAACTATAATTTATTACAGGAACACGAAATTTAAACTAACGACATTAATATATTGTCCACATTTTTACAATATATTGTGCAAAACATTGCAATCGAAATGTATAAACATCTGCTCAGTGTCTGTAAGTATTTCAAAAGTGATAAATTAATACGTAGTTGTGATAAACGTCGCTATGATTTACATAAATATTTAACTTACCTGTGGGTGGTGTCTTATGAGGTTTTAAATGACTCCTCTGCAAACTATTACGTAAATAAGAAACCTGATACTAAATTATCGTGAAATTCAAATCAAAGTTTTGCTTATCTTTATTGGCTACACTTATTACTATTCGCATTCCCGATTCCGACATATCGAATTCTGAATATGCCTTAACGTATAATATACTACAATTGGACATATTACTAAATGTATAAATATATAAAATAACTATAATAGAAGAAAACGTATGAAAAAATTTAATTTTACAACTTGTTTTATGTATAATGAATCAACTTTTGCTTTCTAACATACATTAATTATTAATTTATAATATAAGGTTCATAGAAGAGCTCAATTATAAGAAGATAGTGTTTTAGATAAGAAGACGTTACAAAATACAGATATACTTACGTAGAGTTATAGTAAAACAAAAATATTTACTTTAAGATAAATTTGAGTCATGAAATACGATCGTTCCAGCTGTTGGTAGATGTAGTTAAGTTCACTTCGTCTAAAAAATTATTTGACAAGAGCTTTATAGTAATATAGTTAAGAAAGTTTTTAAAATCGAACAAGTAAAACAAAAAGCTAATATAAAGTTATAAGGAAACAAAACTTATGAAAAACGATATAAATATTTTTTTTAAATGTGGGGTTTGATTTTTCGTAAGCCTCCTTTATCAATTTTTTGAAGAATAAATGCCAAACTGCAAGCCTTAAAATATCCTTAAATTCTATATAATATCGCACTGGTCATACCTGTAGAGGGGGAGTTATTGTAGGCTTTGTCGGGGTAGAGCAGTCGCCAAAAGGAATGGAATTTATGTAACTGGGCAGGTAATCCGTATATTTATATGGAGTGTGGCATAACAATAGAGCTTACTTCTCTGGCTACTTTCTGTACACAGTGAGTATAAAATACATTTATACAATGAAAATAAAATTCTCTCATGGAAATATCACGCATTTTCTCGTTTACGTGTTGGAATTTTATTTCTTACAATCTGGAGAGGTGATACACAACGCCGATGAACAGGCTGATCGACTCCAATAAATTACTGGCTGTCTTCATGAATCAGAAAGAATAGCGAGGCAAAAGTTTCGTATACTTCAAATTTTGGAAGGGGTCCCTGGCTAAGTGTGTGACTATTATAATTATCAATTTATCTTTACCTTATGTTTCAAAAACTGAATAAGACTTAAAGAAGTCTGTTAGTGCGTCTTGTGTACATACAACATACAGTTAGAAGTCCTTAATTGAAAACATTAGTTGATTCAGACGAAATTAATTTAATTACATGGTTAGGATTTGAGAAGTAGTTACTGGTGTTGCCAAAACCCAAAGGCTTGAGTTTGAATGGTCAGCAGTTACCAGATCACACTCAAAACGGGCGTAAACGAGCGCACACACACAAACACAGGACCAGTAAAGATTGGATGCATGAGGATTTATTAAAATCTTACTGGAATAACAACAATCCATATATCCTCTTTGGATAAACTAGATCACACGAAATAGCCATAGGTAGCCAATAGTAATTTCACTGCATGATTTATGCGTATATTTATACAAATAGACGATAACATTTACAATTATATAAATGTTTCAGAAATAATAGTGATTACACCAAACACGTGACCACATGCAGATACGCGTACAAGTGGGTCAGAAACAGATAGATAAATGGAGAGAGAGAGAGAGAGAGAGAGAGAGAGAGAGAGAGAGAGAGAGAGAGAGAGAGAGAGAGAGAGAGAGAGAGAGTGACTGAGGGGGAGAAAAGAGTGGGAGAAAAGAGTGAGAGACAGAGAAGGAGGGGAGAGAGAGAGAGATTGGAGTTTTGGTACGTGAGGAGAGCCAAGAACCATATATGTATATGCTAAATTAAATAAGATTAAAAATAAACAACCCTCACACACTCACACACACACACATAAATAAACACATTTGGAATGACTGAAACCACTTTCTAAAAAATACACATGTTATAACAGAGTTTTAATATTATTTTAAAATTGACTTATTGTGAGGTGCTGTACAAAGGCCTGATTATAAGAAATTTGTCAATATTATTTTCTTCTATCACATTCACATCAAGATGAAACGGAAAAGTTAATGAGCCATTAAAATGTAGTGGTATAACTACTATAAGAGAGTTAATAATGAATTTAATTATATAATAGGAAATAAAATATTCTCAGTTTCCACCATTTTAACAGTTTTAAAGCAGTAATTCACAGTTTCTTTAATACAAATTTCGACTGAATTAACTTACTCGATAGTAATAAAAATTGCCGAAAAAGCCTCATTTGCTGATATTAGACGAACGTTCAATTCATACGTTTTTCATTTTAGGTTCAAAGAATAAGGAGGTTTGTTTAATATTGGCGACCACACAGCTTCATTTACAGCGTGCGCTTGGAACACCGTCGTAATTGTTCAGTGTTAATAGAAGACAAGACCGAGTTTATATTTGCCTACTTTACGTTTAGTAGTAAGAGAAACCAGTTAGTTTCTCTAACTAACCAAACCAAACCAGTTGGTTTGGTGCCAGAGAAACCAGTTTTCACAACTATATTTGTAAATAAAAAGTTGTAAATAAGGAAAATTATGTTAAGAAAACAAAGTGATGGTAGTTTAAGAAAGTAGCAACTTTATAATAATATGATAGTTCACAAATTTTACAAAAATAAATGTCATATTTCTGCTGCGTAAGAAAAGATTGTACTTACACATAATCATGGGAAACCTTAAGAAATGGAAAGTAAGACACAATGATTTTGGTGTATCTGGGAAATAATCGGCAGAACTTTGTAAAGTAATATGAGGAGGGGCACTAAAAGACATTTATCGTGTAAAGCTAACATCTGTTATTTGGGATCCGATGCAATAATACATAAATTATATTGATACAACTGAAACAAAGTTTTTGAGGAAGATTAAAGGATTTCCCAGACTGAGCAGTACAAAGGGATTGAAGCGTAACATTGTAATGATTGTAATATTCAGAAGGTATAAACAGATTAAAATAAGGTGAAAGGAACATTCTGACAGAATGGATATGAGTAGATTAACCAAGCAAATAACAAGTTATTAAGCCACGAGGTTGATTGGAACATTAATACAGTTCAGCAGCTGTCTTAATAACAAGCAACAGGAACTCGACTTTTAACATAAAGTACAAAAGAAGTACGAAAAGAAAAAATAAATAAATAAATTCCCTTAGGAAGGTGTTTGCGTGAAGACACTGGATTGCAGGTATCCACACTTAAAACCAAGGTGATGCCTTTTCGTGGAACTGATTCCGTATGGGGAAAAATTGTTATAGATGGTACTGTCCTGGAAAAAGTTAGCAGTTTTGAATACCTGGGCTACAGTGTGTCTTATAATGCATGCAACGACGTTGTGAATAAGTTGCATAAGTTCAAACTTATGTGCGGGACATCAGGCAAACACTTAAGTCAGGAAGTAAAGGAACACGCCTAAATTCTACAAGGTGATGGCTCCTCCATCACTTCTCTTCTTTATGGGTCTAAAAATTGGACTTTAACGAAAGGCCAGGCCAGTCGCATCCAAGCGGATGAGATGAGATTTCTCAGGCACGTGGCAGGGTTTACTCTCCATGATCATAGAAGCACTCAGATATACGGCAGGAACTGAATATTATGTGTATACTCTAGAGGACCGGCCAGTATCGGCTGAATTAGTGGAAACATCTTTGCCGAAAGGATGACTGCCGCATCCCAAACAACTATGGAACTATAAGCCGAGGGGACGGAGATGTGTGGGAGGTCCGAGGAAGCGCTGGAGTGACCAGCCGCAATCTTTGCCTATTTGAAACCGGAACAAACCATACTTCGTTTAATCCTTAAAGATGATGATGATGAAGATACCAGTAAAATTACTTTACTGGTTATAGTTAAAAAAACAAGGTTATCTGACAAATTTATTTTACTCAGAATGAATATTCAATATAATATTTCAATATCTGTAAGTTTAGTAGCCTATTGATGAGTATAAAGTTATGGATATTGCTATTAAAAGATTAAACGCAAGAATGTTCAGTTTTGTTATTTTACAAGTATGAGAAAAAGAAAATAAATTAATAAAGCTATGCTATTTTAACATAGCTAATAATCACTTAATTTGGTTTGACATTGTTTTTAGTGTTATAAACAAAGAATACACATTTTAAAATAACCTGTCTTATTTATTACAAAGACTATCCTGACCGGAATCAGCTTTATTAAAATTACTGTGTTCCGGGTTGTTAAGCCGTCGATTGCTGAATTTTACTTCTCTAAACGTTTTGGTCCCCCTTAGGAAACCATCTGCAGTTTGAAAAAGAAAAGAAAGACAACTTTTGCAAATTAAAGAAGAAAGTTGTGTTAGTGGTTAAAATCACAAGCAGAATTATCACTGTTGCACACCACTATATAAAAATATTCCGATTAGCGCTTTCAAGCTTCACAGCTCATCGTCAGATCGGAAATGAACCATTAACTTAAAAATAAACCCTTCACCCCACCCCACCCCACCACACCCTGCTCACAGACAACAAGCTATAATTCAATGTCCCTTCCTCCCTTCTGAGCCCTGTCCCTCCATCTGGACAGTTACATATTTTTCTAGCAAATTCCTTGTGTTTCAGTGTTGTGTGTGTGTGTGTGTGTGCATTCCTTTTAAACCTACCGTCTTTCTCCCCCACATCTGGGCCAGTCACACACCCTTATTTAAAAATATCCAATTAGTCCTCTGCAATTTAATTCTTAATCTTATCTATCTGTCCTCTATCATTTACTTCTTAATTATGTTATAAAATATTTCTCCATTATCAAATTTAATTTCTGAGTTATAGAGCTCAGAAGTGTTTAAAGGACACCGAATCAAAAGATAGGGAGTTAAAAACGATAAAGGGAATTGTAAGGAATAATAACTATAACACCAACATAGTGGATAAAGTTATGAAAAGGGTTAACATACAAAAAGCGAACCAGAACAAAAGAATTATGCAGGCTCATTGACATACATAGGTTCACATACTAGAAAAATTATAAAATGTTTTAATAAATACGGAGTTGATATAGCTATTAAAAAATGTGAAACGGTATTTGATAAGATAAGGAATAAAAATATAGAAAAATTCCCAGTTTTACAGAAAAGCTGAATTTATAAATTAAAATGTAAAGACTGCAACAAAGTGTACCTAGGGGAGACAGGATGAAAATTCGTATTCACGTTGTCTGACCACAAACGTGGAGAAGGTAATAGAACAACGAATTCATTATATGCAAGACATTTCATTGAAGACAACCATAAGTTTGTTAATCCTTTGGAAGACTACGAAATTGTAAAAGTAGTAAATAACACAGATGATAGGAAACTTAGGGAAGAGTTAGAAATATTGAAAGAAAGAGAAAAAGGGTTAGACAATTTAATTAATAATAAAATTAAATTTGATAATGAAGAAATATTTTATAACATACCGTAATTAAGAAATAAATGATAGAGGACAGATAGATAAGATTAAGAATTAAATTGCAGAAGACTAATTGGATATTTTTAAATAAGTCTGTGTGACTGGCCCAGATGTGGGGGCGAAAGACGGCAGGTTTAAAGGAATGCACACACACACACACACACACACACACACTGAAACACAAGGAATTTGGTAGAACAATATGTAACTGTCCAGATGGAGGGACAGGGCTCAGAAGGGAGGAAGGGATGTTGAATTATAACTTGTTGTGTGTGAGCAGGGTGCGGTGGGGTGGGGTGAAGGGTTTATTTTTAAGTTAATGGTTCATTTCCGATCTGACGATGAGCTGTGCAGCTTGAAAGCGCTAATCGGTATATTTTTATATAGTGGTGTGCAACAGTGACAATTCTGCTTGAAACTTTTGCAATGATGACAGTTCGAATGCACCTGACAATTGAGAAGTAGCGATGTGCGTTTAGAGAAATAAATTTAATCAACCGACCCCGGCCCAACAGCCCGAAACATAGATATTTTAATAATATAAGCATTTTTTAAAATTAAAAATTTATTTAATAGAAAGGCATGCTATCATTACCATTCACTTTTAAGACAGGGAAAATCTTTAAAATATAAACAGTAAGAGGTGTAAAAACCGTCTTTATGATTACACTGTGAGTGAACTATTTGTCTTTTTAAAACCTTTAAGCGATGGGTGATTTGTTACGGACAAATCCTTTACTCGGACTGCTCCTATCATATTTTTCTTGCTTGACTTTTGGATATCTAGAATCCGGGATCGTCATCAGAAGGTATGAGTGGCGGTAGAAATACTCTGTTGTTATATCTTCCAACAGGGTTTTCAACCTCCACTCATACCTTCTGAGGACGAGCCCAGATTCTAGATATCGAAACGTCAAGCAAAAAAAAAATATTACAATGGAAGGAGTCCGAACAGAGTAGTTACCTGAACTATTTCTTTTAATATAGCTTCTTTTAGTTAGTACAACTGATGGAAAATCGCAACCACGGTCACTTACACAGACAAGGCTCAACGTCGAATTTACAGATTCCAATTAAAAATATGTAACTTTATGTAATACCGATTCGACATGAACAAGTAAAATTACTCCATTAATACTCGTATGTCTTTTCAGCGGCAGCAATGGCAGCAGTTGAAAATGATTTCAAGCAGCTGATCTGCAATTTTTATCATTTTTCACACGTTACATAAAGTGTCGCACAGCTGTTTAATATATAAATTACAGTGAGTCGCTTGTAATTGTTGTCCTTAAGGACGCGTCACATTTTATTAACGGTTTCATTAAAATGCTTAATTAAAACGGGAACGACGTATAAGTATGGAATTTAATTAAATTTGGCGCAGTCAAGATATCGTCTTAAGCTGTTTCATAATTTCTCGGCACTTTTATTATTGGCACCAAGCGGACGCGCTGATAAATATTGCATGCTCATTGGCGTGATGTTCACGGTGCCATTATACGGATAGTGTAAGTCAAACGTCAGTATTAGTACTTAATGGTAACCGATAAAGTACACTGTTCAATTTCCATGTTTCATTACGTGTATATAGGCCTACTTTATTACTTGGCTAATGTTCGGAACTGATCAATTACTATTCTGCATTTCCAATGAATTTAATTGATTTATATTGTGACGCATATTGATTTAATATTTTGAATGTGATCAATATTTTGAATACTGTGAAAACAAATAATTTTTAAATCGATAGTTTTGATTAAATTTCTCTCTAGTTTCTACACAAAGTCTGTTACCAAACACGGGTTTTATCAGTTACTGACTCTCTAATTATGATTAGATTTTAAAATAGAAATTTTAAAAACGAAAAGTTCATCTTCTGGATTTTGCTGATACGTCGATTTTAACGTAATTCAAAGTTGTAGTATAGTTGCAAACGTAAACAATTTAAGTAAGTATATCAAACGTAAAATATTCAGAATGTTTGTCTTACGACCACTTGGTCGATGTGTAAAAAATATGTAAGTCAAAAACTGTGTAGGCAAGGAATATACATCAAGAATTGCATAATTTTAATGTTGAAGACGACTTCACAAATAAGATTACATAAATGAGGAATATCTAGTGAGAGTGTTAAATTTTCCTACATTGCGTTTGGATTTAGTGTCATTTCTGGTAATACAAATACAGCTTTTATTAATGTTTGTTTGAGTTAATTTAATGCAGTAAAGGATATCGCAGTATATAAATTACGCATACTGATTCTTGCACTGTGAATAAAACATGATACATGTCTCGTAGGATTGTTACTTGTGTAAGTAAATAAAAATAAAATAATGACTCCACTCACACTATTAGAGATAGGTAAATAAACAAACAAATAAATGAACGCACGCACATAATATGAGTGAGTAAAAATAAACATGCATATGAGTGTACGCGAGCAAGCGGAAAACCAATAGGAATATAATATAGTTGCACTTAACTGTTACGAAATTTAAAGTAAATATATTATAAAATTAAGTATTCAGATTGGTAAATCAAATGTTGGTAATCCTTAAAACATTACCTTAGGAGTGCTTAAAAATAATATCTCTTCTTTTTCACCTAAGGTCAAAACAATACTATTCCCTGAGTATAAGAAAATTAGTTCCTATCTGTTTGTATCTAATCAGACGATAAATACAAATAAAAAATATTAATTAGTGCGTTATACATATGCACAATAATAAATTAAAAATAAAACGTACCATTGCCTTGTACGTGTGCTTTATAGAACAATTCTGTATCACCAGAATATACGAGATGTATTCAGAAATAATTGACATAAATATTTTGATTGTCATAATCTTTGTTTATGTATTTAACTGTTAGACAGTTACGTTGAAAACATTTAGTGTGTATTAAATTAAAGAGGATCTGTGAACCCCTGTATCTCAACGAGGAGCTGCGGTATCTCGAGCAAGCGCTGCAGGCCAGCGGATATTCCGTCGGGGAGGTGAGAAGCCGTCGGGGAGAAGAACAGCAGCCAGGCGGTGGAGTAGGTGTCTCAGGAGAATGTTGGCTTTGCAGTGTTGCCCTATGTGCATGTGGTGACTGATCATATTAGTAGGTTGCTGAGCCGGCGCGGCGTGAGACCAATCTTCAAGCCGACCAAGATAATCCAGCAGTTTCTGAGGCCAGTGAAGGACGTCAGAGAACCGCACTAGTTGTGCGGAGTGTATGGAGTTCCTTGCTCATGCGGCCAGTTGTACATCGCAACTACGAAACGCAGTGCCCATGCCCGCATTGATGAACACAGCGGCTACTGTCGTTTGAGACAGCCGGAAAAGTCTGCTATAGCGGACCACGCACTCGCCAATGCCGACCATGGCATACCCTTTGAAGAGATGAGGCTTATGTCGTCGGTGAGTTCGTATTTCTCTCGCCTGCATATGGATGGATGGATGGATGGATGATGCACGGGCGTCTTGTGCCCTAATTTGTTTGCATTGTCCAGGCCTAGGCCTGATGAACGCCAGGTGCCAACAGGTCAGCGCGGTCGTTTGCTCTGCACAAGGGAGTTATGGTGCAGTCCGCAGGTCCATGAAAAATTACATGGCCACCACGGAGGCAGGCTTGAGCTTTTGCTTCAGCCAATTGTCCCGGCGAGGCGCGACACCATGGTCCCCTCGGGCGTAGCCTTTGGGAACGTAGTGACGCAATGGCGAGGACAAGAGGCTCGAGCGCCCTAGGGCGTCGGCCGGAACGGTAAGGAATGACTCCGAGACAGCCAACATCCGCAAGGAAGGCACATGCACAACCTCGCGGGAACCCGTGTCTCAGGTCATTACCCTACCGAATCAGCAAAGCAGGTGCTGACGGGGATCTCAGGTGTCATGGCTTCAGCCAATTGCCACGCCTGGGCGCGGCTCCGTGGTCCCCGAGGGCATAGCCCACGGAAATTTAGAGGTGCGCTGGCGAGGACAAGAGGCTCGACCGCCCGAAGGCCGCGGCCGAGTCGAAGGGACTCGTCACTGGGGCAGACGGCTCTCGCAAGGAAGGCATTTGCACAACCTCGCGGGAGCCCGTGTCGCGGATCACAGCCCTGCCCAGTCGGCAAAGCCGATGCTGGCAATAAATCTATCCAATCCAATCTGCTGCAGCATGATTGTCTACAGATTCGGCAGGAGCAGGTAGCGAATGATGGTGATCATTTCAGTCTCCAGAAGGTTGGGGGGTTCGTTTCTGGGGGTTCATGTGATGATCTTAGGGGGGGTCGTCTAACAGCGGCCTAGGGCGCCTGACGCGGCGAGGGGACGGTGTATTCGCCATGCTATTCAGCCTTTGGAGGTGCGGATAAGGGGACTCGCCGACCTTGGCGAACAAATTCGTTGCCAAGGACCAGACGAAGACCTCTAAGGTGGGAACACGGAGACCCCGGAGGATGGCGGAATTTTGCACAAACCACGGCGACCCCGTGATGGAGCGTAGGGTCCAGTTCTGGAATGTCGTCAGCCTATGCCTGTTGGTGGCCGACAGGAGAGGCCACCAAGCGGGCGCCGCATAAGTGAGTACTGTCCGGAGGAACAGTAGATATAATGTCAGTTTTGTACGGACAGCCAGGCGGCTGTTCCACGAAAGCATTGGTGATAGTTTGGCTCTGACGCCACGAGCTTTGTTGAGGGTTGCGGTCACGTGGGCGTTGAAGTTTAGGTGCCGATCAAGCCGAACGCCTAGGTACTTCACCGTCGTGGTCCAGTTGATGGGTCTCCCCTCTAAGGAGAGGGATCGGCATCGGGAAATGGACTTACGAGTAATGCAGATCGCCTCGGATTTCTCCGTATTGATCGCTACCCGCCATTTCCTTAGCCAGTCCGGAAGCATAGCCAACTGGCGTTGTAACATTACGCTCGTCCGCCAAGGCGAAAGCGAGCTAAAATGAAACATCGCGTCGTCGGCAAATAGAGATAACGTGACCCCGGGATAAACAGGCAGATCGTTCGTGTACAGGACGTACAGAACGGGGCCGAGGACAGATCCTTGTGGGACACCGGCGGCGGCAGGGCGAACCCGAGAGAACGCCACATCTACGCTGATCCTGAATGTGCGATCCGTCAGATAGGATCGGAGCAAGTGGACGATAGATGCCGGGAGTGGCGAATGCGCCAGTTTGTAGAGCAGGCCTTCGTGCCAGACTTTATCGAAGGCTTTGCTCACATCCAACAGGACAAGGCCTGTTGCTTGATGATTGTTGGCGGCGTCGGCTAGACAGGTGACAACCCGTACTAGCTGAAGAGTAGTCGAGTGCCTCGGCCTAAACCCACACTGCTCCTCGCGGATGAAACCATCCACCAAGGGCCGAATATGGGCCAGGAGAAGACGCTCGAATACCTTCGAGATTACTGGCAATAGTGATATCGGGCGGTAGCTTCCAGGTAGTGTGGGCGGCTTTTTGGATTTCTGGATCACGATGACGTTAGCGGTTTTCCACAGGCGGGGGAAGTACCTCAGCCGGAGACAAGAGTTGAACAGATCAAGAAGAACGTCAACTGCCGAAGGCGGGAGATTCTGCAACGCAGCGGCGCCGATGCGATTGGGGCCAGGGGCCTTTCTCTTCTTCAGTCGGCTAAGAACAGACGCAAGGTCTTCCTCGTCGACCGAATTAGGAGGGTCATTGGGGGGAGCAGAAAAGTAACCAGAAAGGAAATCCCTGACGACGGCCGTGTGAGCCGGGTCAGAGATGACTCTATGGACGATGAACTGTTCCTCAATACAGTCGGCGAAGACTTCCGCCTTGCCTTCTGCAGAGTATACAGCGCCGTCCGGGGTATTCAAGGGATGGCGAGTCCTCTTTTCGCCTTTCAGTCTACAAGCGGCTCTCCATACGGAGGCGTGGTCGACTTCCAAGGACTCCAAATAGGAGTCCCATCGATCCGCGTTTACGTCAAGCAGAATCTGTGAGACGTGTTCCGACTGGGCTCGAAAACGCCGACTAGCGGCAGAGTCACGGGTATGCTGCCATCTGCGGCGGAGCTGGCGCCGTAATCGGATGGTCTGGAGAACTTCCGCAGAATGGTCGGAGCGTTTATTACTCACCGGAACAGTATAGGTGTGCTTGTCCATTGCAGACTGGACGAGATCCTGGAGCTGATTAATCCGGAGATCCACGTCGTCACAAGAGGCGAGTGGGGACTGGAGGGACAGATAGCAACTGCCTAGCCAGATCATCGTGATAGGATCGCCAATTGACTCTCCTAACAGGACGATCGGGAAGTCGTCGGGGTGAGTCCGACCCAGCAAGGCAATTACAAGCAGGGGGTCGTGGTCGAACGAGAGGTCCGACACCGCGCTCACTTGTAGATGAAAGGGGACGGCCTTGACAATTACAATATCAAGGACATCCGGCGGATGACCCGCACGGGAAAAGTATGTCAGTTCGGACGGGCCAATGATGAGGACACTGGGATCATCTTCGACAGCCCTACGGAGAGAATTGCCGTAGGGGTTTGACGTTCTGCTGTTCCAAGAGGGATGCTTGGCGTTAAGGTCTCCGGCTACGATGGTTGGGAGGCCATCGAGCTCCTCGTGCGGCGGAGCTCGATGGCCGGGCGGGTGGTACGCAGAAACAAAGCGCATCTCCAGGCCGGCAACATCGAGCGCCACAGCACATGCTTCGATGGGGGTCGTTGCAGGGGCAGGGAGTTCTCTATGAGAGTTCCGCCTGTGGACTGAGATCGCCACTCCGCCAGATGCGCGGTGGCGATCGGGACCATTCCTGTCTTTCCTGTAGCAAGCATAGGCTCGTAGGGAGAATCGACGATTATGGGCTAGATGAGTTTCAGAGAGGAGTACGACATTTGCATCGTACTCCACAAGGAAAGCTGCCAATTCGGCCCGACGCTCCGGAACACCATCGGCATTCCACGCGACGAACCGAAATTGTCTAGCCATGGTTAGATGTAGGGACAATCAGGGCGATCAGAGATGTTAGGATCACCATGAGTATAGACGGGACATCCGGAGCAGCAAGAATTTGCGGGACAATGCCGCTGACCCAGGCCATCAGCTGAGGCTCAGTGACCAGTGGTGATCCACTGGCCGCAGGGGCCTGACTAGCCGACTCTGGGGCCGCGGAAGGTGCAGATGCCGCCTCCAGGGGAGGTTGGGCAGTTGGAGCTGGCTGCTCGGGGGCTGGCGAGGCTTCCGAGGAAGTCGCAGGGGACTGGGCAACAGAAGCTGGCTCCTGGCCGGGTAGATGCAGGGCAGCCGGAGGCGCGTTGTTAGCGTCCGGGTATAGTTGTTTAGCCACTAGTAGCTATCTAGCCTTACGCTTAGAGCGCCGTTTCTTAGGCGGCTGGGTCTGTGAGGGGGGTACTGCGGTCGTTGCCGCTTGAGGAGATGTCACTCCGGTAGGTGCTAATGTTCTGGGGGCCACAGGGGGCGCCGTAGCGACCGCTGCAGCGTAATTTATGGTTCCTCCAGCGGCAGGTGCCGCAGGAAGAACCGTAGATGCCGAGGCGGGTGGTTGGACTACCGCCCGCTTCGAGGGTCTAGGAGCAGGGCGAGGAGGTTCAACCTGACGGTTTTGCTCCCGCTGCTGCTTCTTTAGGGCCTTCAAGAAATGATTGCAACCCCTAAAGTTAGCTGGGTGCCTGCCTCCGCAGTTGCAGCCCGTCGCGGGTTGAGGCATCACAACGGGACAATTCTCTTTGTGGGCCTCCCCGCAGCGTACACAACGCGGCGGCATTTTACAATGCCGATGAGTGGCCGAATCGCTGACATTGGAAGCACTGGGAAGGCCCAGGCTTACTATTAAAAGCCCTAACCTGTACCCGGAGGTACAGAATGGTTTCTAGCTGGTAAACGTCAGCGAAGGAACCAACCTTCTGTAGTCTGATGTAAAAAGAATTGATTTTCCTTTTTCGGTCACCGGATAGGAGAGGGGCGACGGAGGTAGGGAAGAAACCCTTCTCAGCCAGATTCTCCCAGATCCATAAGATCGGGGTGTCATGGGAAATACCGGACCCCTAAGGAAGATCCCTCTTATGAAAGGCGTATGAAAGGCGCGACCGGAGTCGGCCAGGAATTTCTGGCAAGCCCGAAAGTCCTGCACCGACTTCAGCAGCAGTCGAATTGACGAACCTTGGCTTTTGGCCTCGATTCTTCCAGACGGCATTACTTGTTTAAGCTCCCGAAGGAGGGTATGCCAATTGCCGCACTGTGGCACGACGATTGGCGCTATCTTTGGTTGTTTTGGTGTTGTTTCTGGTTCTGTGATATCTGGGTGATATGCGGCCTGCCGACTCTGCAGCCACGGCTCGTGTCGCCGGGACAGTCCGTTTTGGGGACGTCGGCATGCTTCCACCGCTACCTTGCCGTTTCCGGGTAGGCACGGGCTGGAAGCCGTCCTCCGTCTCCATCTCGGAGTCCGACGACAACGTAGCGCCGAGGGCTGCGGCATAAGCGATGGATAGAGGATCCTGAGAAGGACCAGCAGAAGGCTGGTCCCTCGCGGGAGTGTCAGATTCAGAAACATGCATCTGTTACCATGAATTGGCGGGGTGAGTCCCTCCTTCTCATTGAGTGCTCTTTGGACGCGAGTTGTGGCGAACAAATAAAAATTTTTCTTTCTTCTGATTGGCTGGTGGTGTCAGACAATTTCGTGCGGCACACCAAAAGTTTATAAATATGGGTGTCGTACTCACAATCACCAGCCAGTTCGGCTTTCGTGTGGGGCATTCGACCACTCATCAACTGACGAGAATGGTGGAATGCATCACGGAAGCCGGGTGTCGGAGAGAACGGACCGTTGGCTGTTTCTTAGATGTTGAAAAAGCCTTCGACAGCGTATGGCATGATGGCCTATTATTCAAGCTTAGGGAAGTCCAGCTCCCGGACTGCTACCTCCATCTGGTTGCTAGCTTTCTGACGGAGAGGACCTTCTGCGTGAGAGTTGGAGATTCAGTCTCTTCCGAGAGACGAATCACAGCCGGCGTCCCTCATGTTAGTATTCTAGGCCCCCTTCTGTTCTCGCTCTACGTCAACGACGTGCCGAGACAGCCTAGAGTCCAGATGGCCCTCTTTGCGGACGACACAGCCGTATTTACGGCCGATCGTCATGTGGAAAGGGCCGTCTTACGACTGCAGCGCCAGCTCGACACGCTCGTGGACTGGACTGAGAATTGGAGAGTGCAACTCAACGCTACCAAGAGTGTAGCCGTCGAAATTTCGAAGCGACGGAAGAACCCTGTTAGGCTGTTACGTATCGGTAGAACGTACTTGCGCTGGTCCAAAGAGGTCAAGTACCTCGGATTACACCTCAGCCGTCGGCTCACCTGGCGTACCCACGCTCAGACAGTTCTTAAGCGAGCATCCGCTCGTCTGTGCGCACTGTTTCCACTCCTGATCAGCTCAGCCATGACCAGGAAATTGGGCAGGATGATCGTCGGCGCGTATCTGCTGCCGGTCATTACCTACGCTTGCCCGGTCTGGGGTTACCTCGCCGCAATGCGTAAAAAGAAGTTGCAGAGCGTCCTCAACAGGGGTCTTCGGCTAGCGGCCAAAGTCCCCAGTCGCTTCTCATCACGCCTTCTAAGGAGAGGACTTGGCGTCCGCTCCTTAGACGAAACGTTCAGGCGGCTTGCACGCAAATTTTATGCACGTGTGGTGAGGTTTCCAGACAATCCTCTATTGGCTGGGCTGGGAAGGTACCGAATACTACCAGGTGATTCGTGGAAACGCCCTCGGTGTATACTGCGCTAGTGTAGGCTAGCACAACAGCCGAGAATCGGCCTGCTATAGAGCACACGCCCTACTTGGGCAGGACCACGAGGCAGGAGCTCCAGAAGGTACCTCGGAACTCAGATCCCGAGCGGTTCGTCTTAAGCTGCTTGGCGGTGACACGGTCAAGGTTTTCGTCCGTCAGATCGAGGACCACCGCTTGGTCGAAACCTTTCTGCAGGCTAACTACCTGCAATACCATACATTTTCCCCCAAACGTTTCAAGCCCTTGCCAGTAATTCTGCGTGGGCTTGACGCGCACACTGATCCCCAGGAGATCCTTTTGGAACTCTGCGAACTCGGGTACCCGGTGCAGGAATTTTTCGCCTGTTCACCAACTCCGAAACCCGAGTACCTCTCCCACTCGTCTGTCTCCAGCTCGAGAAGGGCGAGGCCGCAGACAAGATATTCCACCTGACGCGGCAGTTTGGCTTCCGCGTCAGGGTGGAATCCAGTCGCTCCCTCTCCGGCTCCACCCCCAGCCCCTACAAAGGTACAAAAACGTACCGCGGCGCCTTCCGTAGCAGAGACAAGCCCTGTAGCCAATATCTCGGTATTGGAGCCGGAGAATCAACCCTCCACCTCCGCGGAACCACCAACTCCCGCCTCTGAACCAGAGGTAGCCTTGCCACCTCCGCGATATCCGCGAGCAGGCAAAACAAAACGTACAGCTAAAGGGATAACCACACCGGATGCTCGGCCCCGAGCTCCTGCCTGCCCACAGCCCAAGGAAAGTCCTGCTTCCCGGTACAAGTCCGACGAAGCGCAACAGCGTACTTTTCCTGTCGCACACTCAAAAACGTCTGCCCCTGGTCCTGTGGCTTCCACCAAGACCCGATCTCACGTTAATCCTGGTCGCTCTTACGCGGTCTCAGTTTCCAAGCAAACAGCCCAGTCCACTCATATCCGATGACGCACAGTTCTTCCGCGGCTTTCTGTCTGGCTACGAGCTCAAGAAAGTCGCATCCACCTTCAGGTCCATCCGAGACCGCCTGGAAACTGCCGACCCAACTGAGAGATTCATGCTCTTGGTGGAAGGTTGTAATGCCATAGGTCTTCTATGAACCGAGCCCTTAGACGAGATCTCTCATTTATAGCCTGGAATGCTAACTCCATCGGTTCCAAGCATTCCGACCTTCTAGAATTCCTGGCTCGGTTCAAACCCGACGTACTTCTCCTCACAGAAACCAACCTGACCCCGGCGAACCGGTTTCGATTACCAAATTACGTGGTCAATCGGGATGACCGAGTTGGCCGACAAGGAGGAGGCACGGCGATCGCGGTGAGGACCTCTATAGGTCATCATCGTGTCGTTTTGCCGCAGCGCACTAACCTAGAGGCCACCGCCATTGAGGTCAACGGAGCTCTTGGCGGCGTCCTCGTGGTTTCAGCATAAAAGCCCCCGCAAGCTGAACTCCTTGTCGGCGACTTGGACGTCATCTTCGATTCCCACCGAAGGGTAATTTTGGCCGGCGATCTGAATTACAAGCATCGCGTTTGGAATAGTGGCTTGACTACTCCGAACGGGAGGCGCTTGCTCAGTTATGTTGAATCGCGCCGGGCGATGATATTTGGTCCAGCGCAACCCACGTTCCTTCCGACACTACCTCACACGGCTCCCGATGTTCTGGATATCGCGGAGACCCAAGGAATTGTCTGCCCGGTCGAGGTATTCTCGCTTACGGAGCTGACATCCGACCACAACCCCATCTTGGTCCACGTCGCTATCCAGCACGCCTATGCACGTTCTGACCAGAAGAAGGTTATCGATTGGGACCGCTACGGCCCGGCCTTATGCCGTAGATTGCCGCCAGCGGCCCCACTCGATTCCGTTCTCCTCCTAGACGAAGCAGTAGCGGGAATCGAAGAGGCAATCATCTCGGCTATAGGCGTGTCTTCACGTACGCGAGCTGGTTTCACGCCTGACTACCAACGCATCCCTGAGGAAGTCTCTATTCTCGCTCGCGAGAGTAATTACTTCCGGAAACGTTGGCAGAGGACCCGTGATCCAGCCGATAAGGCAGCATACAATCGGCTCACCGGACGACTGCGTGGCAGTCTGAAGGCGTTTCGACGTAGCTGTTGGGAACTCGCTGTGGCCCGAACAGGGGATGCGGACCCGCAAACTCACCCGTACAGAATACCTTCCGCATTGACGGGACGGAGGCGAGGACCTCCACTCCCCGCCATTGTTGGACCTTTCGGACGACTCCTGGGTCGCCTGGATGAGAAGGCCGAGTACTTGGGCTTGTGTTTCGAGCGACAGATCGCTTCCAACCCGCCCATGGACTGGGACTTCGACAAACAAGTCGAGATGGCTGTGAAAGACTTTCTGTCTCTTCCGATCACGGCGGAGCCCGAACCCGTCTCTTTGGAAGAGGTCTCAGATCGGCTCGCTGAACTTCAGCCAAGAAAATCTGCAGGCCCGGACGTTGTTACGAACACCGTTCTACGACTTCTTCCCGAGCCTGGATTTTAATTCTTGACTGATTTGTTCAACGCGTGTCTCAGACTGGCCTACTTTCACAAGAAATGGCGAAAGGTGACGGTCATCGTGATCCCGAAGCAGGGAAAGGACGCTTCCCGCCCCGACAACCTCCGGCCTATCAGCCTACTCTCCGCTACGTCCAAGGTTTTTGAGCGCCTCGTGCAGCGTTGTGTACGAGAACATCTAACCAACTTTGACGTGCTGGTCCCCGAACAGTTCGGCTTCCGTGTGGGGTATTCGATCACTCATCAACTGATGAGAATGGTGGAATGCGTCACGGAAGCCGGGTGTCGGAGAGAACGGACCGTTGGCTGTTTCTTAGATGTTGAAAAAGCCTTCGACAGAGTATGGCATGATGGCCTATTATTCAAGCTTAGGGAAGTCCAGCTCCCGGACTGCTACCTCCATCTGGTTGCTAGCTTTCTGACGGAGAGGACCTTCTGCGTTAGAGTTGGAGTTTCAGTCTCTTCCGAGAGACGAATCACAGCCGGCGTGCCTCAAGGTAGTCTTCTTGGCCCCCTTCTGTTCTCACTCTACGTCAACGACGTGCCGAGACAGCCTGGAGTCCAGGTGGCCCTCTTTGCGGACGACACGGCCGTATTTACGGCCGATCGTCATGTAGATAGAGCCGTCTTACGACTGCAGCGCCAGATCGACTCTCTCGGGGACTGGACTGAAAATTGGAGAGTGCAACTCAACGCTACCAAGAGTGTAGCCGTCGAATTTTCGAAGCGACGGAAGAACCCTGTTAGGCAGTTACGTATCGGCAGAACGTACTTGCGCTTTTCCAAATAGGTCAAGTACCTCGGATTACACCTCGACCGTCGGCTCACCTGGCGTACCCACGCTCAGACACTTCTTAAGCGAGCATCCGCTCGTCTGTGCGCACTGTTTCCACTCCTGATCAGCTCAGCCATGACCAGGAAATTGGGCAGGATGATCGTCGGCGCGTATCTGCTGCTGGTCATTACCTACGCTTTCCCGGTCTGGGGTTACCTCGCTGCAATGCATAAAAGTTGCAGAGCGTCCTCGACAGGGGTCTTCGGCTAGCGGCCAAAGTCCCACGTGGTTTCTCATCCGCCTTCTAAGGAGAGGACTTGGCGTCCGCTCCTTAGACGAAACGTTCAGGCGGCTTGCACGCAAATTTTATGCACGTGCGGCGCGGTTCCCAGACAAACCTCTTGTGTCTGGGCTGGGCAGGTACCGTATACGTCCAGGTGATTCGTGGAAACGCCCTCGGTGTATTCTGCGCTAGTGTAGGCTAGCACAACAGCCGAGCATCGGCCTGCTATAGAGCACACGCCCTACTTGGGCAGGGCCACGAGACAGGAGCTCCAGAAGGCAGCTAGGAACTCAGATACCGAGCGGTTCGTCTCTGCGACGCACAACCGCACAGCCCAGAGCGTCGACCACTAGCCTTAACCACAGCTCAGTGGCCACTGACTGCGAACCTAGTCAGTGTGTTGCAGCCTCCTGCACTGAAGATGGCCGTCGAAGGCACGGCCGAAACGTTTGCTCAAACCAACTATGGACCACACGGCCTTACAGCCTGGTAGTCCGAAGTATATGTATATGTTTCTATTAGACTTGGTTGTTAATAATATTTACATTTTTTAATAAGTTATGCTCTTTTATTTGAACTTTTTTATTAATTAATGTATTTTTTATTTTGATTTTTAATTAATTTTTATATAAATTTTGTATTTTATATTTTATTTCACATTTATATTTTTAATTTGTTTATTTGTATGTATATATGTTTTATATATTTGTGTGTGTATGTGTGTGAGCGCGCGCGCATGTGTATGTAGGTGTGTATCTTATTTTAATATTTTCAATGTCTGTAATTAATTTCTGAAAACGATGGTTTTATTTAGACAATATATGGATGGATTAGATTTGATAACAGTGTTTTAAAAAGTTAGTACTCTCTCTAAATCAAATCATTAGGCCTATACAAAGATTACTAATCAAGGAAAATGGGTAGATAATGCAAGTTTTCATCATCTGATTTACGTACTGTTTGCACTTGTTTCAAAGCAGTGTTATTGTCATTTTCTCTTTAAATTTGTTTATTTTATCTGTTAACTCTGTTGTTTCTACTTGATAATATTTAAATAGAATTGGTCTTCTCCCGTAGTCATTTGCATATTTTGCGTCCTACGGAACTATGTTGCACTGATTTGGCAGAAGTACATAAATGCTGTTTTGAATAAATAACCCAAGGTTAAATGGAATTCACGTGTTATGCTGCTCATTTTCATTTTACGTTATTTTACAAACAAGTCTAATGTTTAGGGCATTCAAAACGTTTTTAAATTTTTATTTTGTTTGAATTCGTTTAATGAATATGTGTAATTACAAGTGATTACAGTTATAAATAATATATAACTTACGTTATGCAGATGATACCGTCATATTCGCAGATAGCTTAGAGGGGATGCAACAACTAATGAATAGAGTGACACAAAGCAGCCGTCGATATGGTCTAGACATTAGTGTTAATACAACGAAGCTAAGGATTGTATCTAATAACAAGTTTACAAACTGCAAATTTAATATAAATTAAAGGCCAGTTGAACGTTGTAATATGATTAGTAAATAATTTCTATCTGTTGATATGTGTAGATGTACAGCCCCACATTTTTGGGCCAATTCATGTAATATGCTAAAACGATTTGAGTCTTTTGTTCTATTTTGTGCAAATATGTTTTTTTTTATTTTTTCTATGATTTTTATTTAATTAAAATAATTAATTAATTGGTTACTTTCCTTGTTACTTTTTTCCTCACTGTGTAAGCGCTAACTCGTAATGGTCAATTAACAAATATTAATTTTATACAATTTTAATTTTATCTTGATTTTTTCGTTTAATTAAGTTCTTTATTTTATTTTTTATTCACTCACCTAGTTTAATAATTTAAATCTCACGTGGCACACAAAACAAAAGGTAATGCCAACTTATGCTTCCAATTTTTATGAAAACGCTAGCACTCGTAAAATTGAAAAATTATTAATTATTGAAATAATTAATCATACAAAATGCATTCCATTAATATTCTTTTATTTCCTTTTGAAATTCTTTTCCTTTCTTCTGAATTCACAATAAATAAAATATTTCTTAATTTGAATTATCTCAGCTATTTAATTTATCCGCTCAGCGGTTGGTACAATGATATGCAGCAACTCTGACATAGGTTAATAATTTACGTTATGTAAATATAACCTCGTGGATTCTTTTAGACTACAATAATTCTACCGAAAATGTCTTTTGTGAAGTATAAAACATAACAATATAAAGTTAACTATAACATAACAAAACAATATCTTATAACTAAAACAACGAACAGTTCGTAATTGCACAAGAGTGTCCTTTTGAGGTTAACAGTGTCTTGTGAGGTTATTCTTTTCAAAAATTTAAATACAAAGAAATAATTGCTTAAATAAGAAATAATTACAAAAGTGTTAGTGTTTTAGTTCAGTGTTGGTGGAATAAATAGTTCACAAATGTACATAAAGTGTTGCAGGTTAGGTTCTGATAATTCGTTAATAAATCGTTTTAAGAATTTAATTATTCACACTATACCTTCCTTTTTATACACACACTTTCTTAATCACTGTTATTATTTATTCACTGTTATTTTCATCTGGTTATTTGTAATGATTCACAATTTTTATTTAACACTCGTAGGTTATGAACTAGGGTCCCTCTTCACCTAACCTATCTTGGGATCGATTCTGATTGTAACTTCTTGTATTAAGGTGACACAGAGGCTCCGTTCTTTACAGCTCGAATTCCAACAATCAACTAACTCGCTTGGTTCCAATTTTGGGCTGGCTAATGCAAAATGTGAAAAACTCCCATTGGTTGAAACCTCTAGCATTGTTAGTCTATTGGCGTCACATTTTGTGATCTAAATGAACAAAAAATCTTCATTTTAACATATCTTCCTTATAGTCTGTACAATCGTAATAAGATTATCACCAACGAAATGCTTTTTTCCTCTTGATCATTTTAAGATCTCATAACATAGGTTTCTGTACTGTAATTCACAAAAGAACATGTCTTAGTTTTGGCCTAGAGTAACAATTTATGTTCAAAATTAGTCTTTTTGCTACACTACTAATTTCCATTGCTTTACATGTGATCTTTTGTTACTAACATAGATTTTTTATACTACTGGTTACAAAATGTTAACATTAATTTTTATAAAAACATCTAGTTTGTACTATAGACATGTTAATGTCTAGAGTGTCTTAGAATATTATTGCTTCTTACATTACTAATGCTTATTGCTAAGACAAGTTAACATTCAACATAATCTATTTCTTATACACTGTTTTATCTATTAACATACACAACGTTATTTAACACAATATTGTTCCCTTTTATCTACCAAAGTAGTTGCAGGTTTTGGTAACATTATAATCTTTTCAGATACATTTAGTTTGTCCTTTCAAACAGTTGTTATTACTTATTTCTTAATCTAAATCAGTTTATTTCTCCCTTTCTATCACTAACTTTTACTTAAAACTATTCCCTACGAAATATTATAACAATTTTCATACAAAATAAAACTTTTATCACACCATTATTTAGTAGTAATCCTTTTCTGAATTGTCTATGTTTTTATCTGTCACAAGCAGATACAACTACTTAATCTAATTGTATTGTTTTTTCTTATTATTTTTTAATTAGTTTGTTCAATCATCATTCCAAGTCTTGGTTACCCAGTTATTCTAAACCTTATAGGCTTTCACCTATTTTGAACATAACTTATTATCTACTGTAATTATGTTTCCAAGGTTCAATCTACATAGGTTTGATAGTTTTATTCTCTTATTATATTTTATAATATTCTTAACTTTACTTAATAATACTTATATTTCATGACATAATTTTACTACTTTCTTATTGTTTTATACTTCAATCTATTTATGTTAAAATCTTTATTCTGAGGGAACCGTCACGTTACAACGTGTAAGACAATTTACATATTTTGGTACTATAGTCAATGAAGAATGGGACCACTCTCAAGAAATACAGAGCAGAATTGAAAAGGCAAGAGCAGGGTACACTAGAATTAGCAGTTTATTCAAAAGTCACGATTTAACAATAAACACAAAGATACATACTCTCTGCTACATATTCTCGGTCCTCTTCTACGGTGTAGAATCTTGGACTTTGACTGAAGCCACAACTGAGAAATTGGAATCCTCTGAAATGTGGCTCTACCGTAGAATACTGAGCATGGCCAGCACATATAACCAGTGTTGAAGTTCTTAGAAAGATGAAGAAAGATACTGAAGTTATTAACACAGTGGAGATAAGAAAGCTTCAGTATCTGGGCCATCTCATGAGAAATGAACAGAGATTTTACTTATTGCAGTCTATACTACAGGGAAAAGTACTTGGAAAGAGAGGAGTTGGGCGACCGAAAATATCATGGCTGAGAAACTTAAGGACCTGGTTTGGCATGAATACAACTGACTTATCCCGTACAGCAGTGTAGAAAATTAAAGTAGCCTGTATGATATCCAACATCCGAAAGGAATAGGAACTATCAGAAGAAGAAGACAGTTATAAAAAGTTTAATTGTATTATAGTAACAGTATGGTAAACCAGGAAGTTTGCAGGGAACAGAACGTGTATAAGAGCACCTTATATTTGCATGGCTTATTTTCCGCCGATAGAATACAAATATGAGGATAGAATGCGATGGCTGCCGGCTGGAATGTTGTTGATGAGCTAACCACGGCACGACTGTTGCCGCCTCTTCACCGACAATATAAAACTGCATTTTCCCTGTTGAATTACTTCGCACCTTGTTATACTTATTACAGTTTACCACATTATCTAGTAGACAGCACGTGCGTGTTTTCCGCATAGATTATTTTTAACTGATATTTGCGCGTCCGCTCTCATATGAATGATTCATATCACGAACATATTTGGGCGACTTAACTTTCTTTTGCGTCAATAGCCCAATAGTTTGAAAATATTATCTTTTATATAGCTGGATAAGACACTGCACTTCCCGTTAATACAGTCATTAAGCAAAAGATGTTAATACTTTCTTTCAGGACCCCTTCTAGTAAATTACTGAAGCACAATTTGTGATCTTATACTGCCTTAAATTAAGGTAAAGTTTACGAGCGACCCATTCTCGGTGCCTGGTCGTTTCTTT
Source organism: Magicicada septendecula (assembly GCA_034769895.1). Lineage (NCBI taxonomy): Eukaryota > Metazoa > Arthropoda > Insecta > Hemiptera > Cicadidae > Magicicada > Magicicada septendecula. Next base: position 1,304,629,833 of record CM068367.1, read on the forward strand.
CATGGTCCTCTCTTTGCTTTTATCAGTAATGTAAGTTAACACTCTCTATTACGTACGAGACGTCTTTGAAAGCAACGACCTGCTACTTTACTTCATCTAAAAATGCACACGTTTGATGTATTTATTTAATTTGTGTGTCGTAATTGTCTGTAAAATATGAAATTGACAGGTGCAGTAAACGTCACATTTTGTGTGTAAGTTTTAAATCTCTTGAGTAAGCATACGAAGAAATTGCTTATATTGTAGAATATTACAGAATACAATGAGCGAATGCATTTAAAATTTTAAATGGGTCTATAAGGATGTTTTATTTTACAATTAAAATTATTTTCTTCTTCATCTTAATATTGCCATTATCATCTGGTTCACGACCGCATTAGAAGATGTGTGGTATTTTAAACCGCTAGTTTGTGCACAATAAGTCACAAGAAGCCTTCTGCAATTTTTCAACCACGTTTGAGTTGTTTATCTCATTATTTACAATAATATGATGGGTCTCCTTAAATCTAATAGTGTACAATGTTGAAAATTGCCTAATACTCTAAAATGTAACTTAACGAACAGTTAAAAATAAACTCTGTATCATATAAGATTACAAATTTAGACGATATTACAAATAAGTTTGCAAAGGTTTTTAAAAATATAGTATAAACACTTGGTACGTTTCACAGTTTTTATTTAACTCTGACAGCTGTTTCGACTTCTGAAGCCATTTTCAAAGAGATGAGTGAACACCTAAACACAGGATGTTAGGGTGGTGGACATCTGTTTAAGGCGTGTATCGAAACATACGTGAGGTGTGAAGATGGAGAGAGGGGTTGCAGGAGCTAAGGGAAGTTCAAGTGTCTGTAAAAACTAAATATAATCTGAAACGTACCAAGTGTTTATATATTTTTAAAAACCTTTGTATTAATATGTTTCGCCAAGTGCTCAACGCGCCATCAATTAAGTTTCTTAGTCAAGAAATAAGTTTACCTACATCAGAAAAAAAAGTTTATATAAACCGTATTTTTAAAATGTGTTGACTTTTTCGATCAAACTGTAGTAGAATTCTCTGAAATAAATACGAGAAGAACAAATATCAAGTACATTGATAAAAATTAGGGATAAAGAAATTATTTTACGCAGGCATGGCAGTCTTTCTCCCTCTTTCATTAGTTCTTTATCCCTACAATTTATCTCTCGTTGACTTATAACATCCCCCCACAGAAACACACAAATCTTCTACATTGTTCCATGTATACCTTAATTATAAAGAATCACTCAAATAAATAATTATGAATTTAACTTTTTTCTTCCTGGTACCTATATAATAAAATTATTGTTAGTAACCGGTGAGTGTCCATTTTGTTAAATCAGCCAGCGATAAATGTTTTTTTCTAACTCATCGCGTAGAAGCCGGTGAAAGGAGAAAAACCTGGTGAACAAACGAGCGCGTAACAGCATTTGGTGGTGATTTTTGTTTGTTTTGTAACGTGTTTCCGAGGTAAGACTGGAGAAATAAAGGGGGACACGGAGAAGAGAGCTCTATTGTTATGCTACTTTCTATATAAATATACGGATTACCTGCCCAGTTGTATAAATTACTTGCGCGTTGCCCGTTGTCCTGCTGTACCCGACAAAGCCTACAGCAACAGTCTTTCTTCCAAGCATATAGGCCTACTATTTTTCATTATGAAGCTCTTGTTTATTGTACCGTAAATGTATTCCGTACTTTTGGTTACGCCCTGAATTGTGAACAAATATCAAAGATGAAATAACAGTTAATTTTTATTTCTGAAATATTTGTAATAAAAACTCATACACACAAATATTAGTAATTTAAGTTATTGCGTTAGATTTTCTATATCTTTAATATGTAAGAAGCAGAACATTGAGAACCGATTGTGACGAAATGGCCATGTACAAAGAATGTCGCAGGATGGACTACTTAATATAACATTAAGTTAGATACTACCAGAAGAAAGGCAACAAAGAAGACCACTTGAGAAAGCCTGGTACCAAGAATTTAGAACGGTTTGGGGGGCGAAGAATTACAAGACAAAACGTGGCAGGGCTGAGTAGACTGGACAAAAATCTTAGAATTTAGATAGAGTTATCGGGTACTATAAAGCCGATAGAATAATGACGAATAGGTCAAACTACAAAGGTTTTTAAGAATATATAAACACTTGGTACGTTTTACAGATTTTATTTACTCTGAGAGCTGTTTCAGCTTATGAAGCTATTCTCAAAGCGATCAATGAATAACTAAAGAATGTTAGGGTGGTGAACATATGTTTAGAGCGTGTGTATCCAGACATGTGTGAGGTGTGATGATGTAGGCAGAGAGGTTGGAGAAGCTAAGGGAAGGTCAAGTGTTTGTAAAAGCTAAATATAATCAGAATCCAAAATATAAAACTTAACTAAACTAAATAACAACTTTTAATAAAAGGATACAAAGAATTAAGATTGTTCATTTCTTAAATTTTTGTTACTTTTTATTGCTTTTTTAATTTTTAGAATTTCTAATAAATCTATTTTTTTACCTTTTTGTATCCTGTGCAGTACTATTATGTTTTTTATATCTATGAAGTGATTGTGTTGTAAGGGGAATTATCTGCAAAACCTGTATTGGCTGTATTGGTTAAAATCGCCTTCTTATGTTCATAGCACCGCCACATTGTCCAATATAAATAGCACCGCATTCTACACAGTGTATTTTATAAACTCCATTTTTGTCTAGTGTGTTTGATTTGTCTTTATTGTTTACTAATAATGAAAAAAGATTACGCTAAATACGCTAAATTTTACGAATTTAATTAATATTCGAAGAGACTACCTGAAAGAGAATAGAAATTGCAGATATGATTTTTGAAGGAAAGGCAAAAGTAAAGTCGTCACATGGTAACTAAAGGTATTCAAATTGAATGGACAAAGAAAACTAACATAAAGTTTTCATAGAGAAAGTATTGTAGAAATAAGAACAACAATATATTTGAGGAAGAACTGATACACTATTTTCGTTGGTGTGATCAAGAAAATGTTACACAGATTACATTTCATAAATTAATTGTGCTCATATACAATTGGGTTAAATCTTAATAAGTACGTTGATTTAGACAGTTAATAACCTAAAACTTGAACTTTGAAAACAAGACATGTCACGTCCAGATTTATACATGTACATATCCCCACCCCACCACAACACATAACAAATCTGCCCCTTTTAGAAGATAAATTCGCTTTATACAGAGATGTTTGGCAAATTTAAGGTCAGTGTGTAATTAATTCTTTCTGTAATTAAACACTACTGTACATTATAAAACATAGTGTATGTGGTTGCGTGTTAATTCGTCTGTTTACTTGTGTCTCAATGAAGAAGGAAAGATACACACTCTGATGAACTACTTAATAAAGACTACGCATTTGCAAGATTACTACAGCGAGATACGTCTTCCTAACGAGTTGTTGAAAGGTTTACAAATCGAACTCATTGCAGACGAGAGCAAACATTAACGTGTTCGAGCAATTACCGGTATTAACTAACACTGATAAGCCTGAGAATGTGTTGTGTTTCCAGTGTTCGGTAATTTTAGGTCAGCAAAGCTTCCATAGCGGATTACACAAAATTATCATATTTTCGTAAAAAAATATAAAACAGCATGTTGTGATTACGTAGGCATAATTTGAATCAAAACGTATGTGATGGGAAAAATAATTTATATAGCCGAACAAAAAATAGGTATGGAGAACTACACATGACTTCCATGTTATAAGATTTATATTTAAAATCATTTAAATATCAATTGTAAAATTTCACAAGTGTGGAAAACTGAAATGAAATATTTCCATATAAACTACACACTTGTTGCCGATACACACATAAAAAATTACCACCTCTAACTCCAACTATCTTTTTCATTTATAGAAAATTACCCCTCTCTCTTCAACAACCCTTTTCATTTATAGATATTCCATCTACCTTTCTACAGCGGATTATTATGACGTTTTTTCAGGATACTTTATTTATCAAAATTGCAGGTAAACTACCCCTCGCCTTTAACCGATCTTCACCAACATTAATAGCCCTTGAGACCTCTCTCAAATGCAAAAACTCGGGAAAAAATGGAAAAAATTATTTTATTCTGTTTGAATTTACGGCAGTTGTGGTTCGCGTATAGAAAAAATTCTTCACATAGAGACACAGAGGCACAGACACACAGACACATACACACACACACACACACACACACACGCACACACAATTTTTGGAAAATGACTTTACTTCATGTTTTGAGGTAGTACAATCAGAATCATCCTTTATCTCGAACACGATTTTTTCACGTCCACTATACTTCCATTTCCTTACACAACATGGAAGAAAAAGTAACAAAGTTCGTGGTAACAAACTACGATAAGGGTTTTATTTGAGAATATTAATAAATAGTAATAAATGTAAATATAAAGAAATGTGTAAATTAAGTTATCAACGAAAACTGTTACGTTAAAAAAATAAGTTATTCCAGTAATAAAATTTGCGGAACAAAATACATTACAAATATCACGGTCGATTGTGTTCGTCGTTATGGAAATCGTTAGGTAATTATCGTGTTAAAGTAAAGATTTGAATTTTCTTAAGTAAAGAAAAGTAGTTTCGACTGACGCAGTTTTTAGACAGCGTGACACCGGGTAAATAACAACGCAGGAAATTACAATAACAACGAAACATCGGACGATAATTATATATTGTTCAACTCGCAAATAAATGTTATTTTGTTTTTACTTATCCTCTTTTTGTTTTGATTTATTCGATACTTTAAAATAAAATAAAAATTGTCTATTTTTCTCATAAAGAGATTTACGAGCTATATTTCTTTTTAATATTACAGACTCTTGTGTAGCCGGAGATATCTTTGATTCCAATGAATGACGTGTCCCGTTGTTTACTTCTTTGTTTCTAATGCTGTCTGTTAATGTCTGTTTAAAACCCTTTAGTTTATTTGAGTAGATAAGTAACAAGTTTAGCTGGGCTGATAAGTAAGTAAGTAAGTAATTAATTTATCTTTAATTAAGTTATCTTTAAGTAAATAAGTTGTTTTCTTTGTGTATCTTTGAGTTGGATGTAGTTATTTCAGAATCACGATTTTTCGAATTAAAACGAAAATTTACCTGCACAAATAGTTTATAATTATAGAAGCAGGCTTGTACTAATCTGACTATGACTGGCAAGACAGGCTGGTAATAATCTCTTACAACATGGCACTTTGGTAAATTGGTGTTTGGAACACAGTCGTTCATGTACTCTTTCTTGTGTAAATGGTAGACACGTTTAGACAAAGTCTCCGTATTTACAACAATGTGATTGTTAGTAATTTTGTTATTCAGGAACAAGATAAAAAATAAATATTTATTTCAAATTAAATTGCTAACGTGAACGGGCGACATTTTGAGAAGAACAATTCTGTTTTAAAATTGAAAATGTTTATAAGTACGTGTCGCACATTTGGAAACGACCGCTGGTGCGTGATCGAAAATGGGAACCGGTGAGTTTCCATAGAAACTACTTCTTTGTTGTCAGTAACGTAGTACACATATAAAACTTCGCTTATGAATGCGACTACATTTAACTTATAATCTGTAAATTGGCAAATGAAGAATAAATTCATTGATTGGTGAATGAACATATATATATATATATCTATATATATTTTTTAGGTTTATTGAAGCATTTTCAATGCCCTTCTCTGTGCATTGCATTTGTGCAATGCCTGTAAATTTTTGTCGATCTTCTCTCCATTATTTAGTTATCAAGTTTCAAAATTTTATTCTTATGATTATGATTGTGTACTCTATCAAGGCACATGTAGTTTACACACACACACACACACACACACACACACACACACACACACACACACACACACACACACACACACACACACACACACACACACACACACACACACACACACCTGCGCTTGCGCGCGCCCCCTATTATCTTTTGGACGTATACGGACGATCAGACGAAAATTTGTAGAAAAAGAACTAATCTCCTGGTGATTCTGTAATGGCCGTTCTGGCTAAGAATCGGTTGTCTGATATTTATTCTCCCACCAGGGATGGACTACTTCTAAAGCACTCCTAAGATCTCTAGGAGATACAGAAGATTTTAAGTAATGGAATCAAAGTCTTGGCGCTTCAAGCTCTTGGTACTACTAGTTTCCTCTGAAGAAATGCTAGCCAATCTGTCGATTTTGGTTCTACGCTACCCAAATTCGAAAGGTGGCCTAATTCACACACCGCTTTCGCGCGCGCGCACTCAACACAAATACTGCTCTGGTGTTTTGATTGTGGCAATCATAATAATGAACCTTTGAAAACTTAAGTATTATTAACGGAGAGCAAACAATATTGTCTTTACAGAGAGCACATAATTATGGATGTTGACATTGGTTATGAACAATTAATTATCTTATACTGTAGATTTGTCAGGGGTTTGAAACTTGAGTTTTACGTTAGAGAACTTTAGTAGAATTGAATACTATGAGTTATGGGTATATAAACGTATTATCAGAATACCGTAAATGAAGAGTAGAACAAATGCTTTTATATGATATAAACGTAGAGATGCCCGTTAATCAAGCGGTTTAAATGTGCATATAATTAGGCTCCTCTGAAATCGCAGGCAGACGATGTGTGACAGAATATCCTTGGTGTACAACGCAAAGTGGAAAATAAAGACTATTGTTTGGTTCAATTTAGGAGGGTCGATAGACTGTAACGAAGCAACGGAACGTTCCCGATATAAAAAATACATAGTTTAGTAAACGATAAATTAATAAACAGGTAGTTGACAACTAAATTTAAAGATCTATAACTTTTTAAAATGCGAGTAGATGTTCAAATGCAAAGAGATTCAGATTTGTTGCTCGGTCCAGTATGCAGTCGTGGATTAGAATAGGTGTCTCTTCCCCTCCCCCCAAAAAGGGTTAAGGTTTATACGCTACTGAATTTCTACAGATAATGATGCGCTAACTTCAGGTGTCCTTGGCATCAGATATAGTTTTCCAGAATGCTTTAAACATAGTCGTGTATGAAATAACTGATCCAGAAAAATGTGCAATACGAAAGCTTTAAATTTCAAAATGAATGTGCAGTTCCGCTTTATATAAATCTTTCTGAATGTTCATGTACATCGTTACGTAACGTATCGTATTGTAGGTATGTTAATGGCCATACGTAAATGAACGTTTTTTTACAGTATTGCAAATTTGAAGTGGTTTAGACATTCTTTGAACAAAATTCTACTTACTTGGCCATACGATCTTAATATTTTTAACTCGATTTTTTTTAAATGGTTTATCCTGATTTCATCAGCCTTTATATCTCGTTACTTTATTTCTAATCGTTTTTTACTGGCCGACTATTTGCTTTCCTCTAATATCCGTTTAAACTGCATGTAATATATTCCGAGTTGTCTGTTCATTGACCACGTCTCTGGCTCATATATCACTATACCAGTCAGATATTTTATTATATAAGTAATGATGTTGTTTAATAACACTGATGTTAACATTCCTACTGTTTTTGTTACTCTGCTCGTTCTCTTTGCAATATCTTTGCCTGGTATTCAGTTTCAGTATAGCATTGATCCTAGGTAGGAAAAATGTCCTTCCACCAGTTTCCGCCAGTTATAGTAAATCAAGATTATTTGTTATATATTCTGTTCTCTTAACGTTTCTGTTACGTCTTCTGTTCCGGCATTCAGCCGATATCTGTTTGCACATGCAGTTTACATCCTCTTTATCCTGTGTTATTATGGTCAGGTCGTTTGTGAAGGAGTAGTGAGTGGGTTCTCATAGTTTTTTTTTCAGACTACGTTTTCATGCTTATCTTTATGTAAATGTTGAAAGGTGCAGCAACTTAGAACAACTGTCAGCAGGCCTAACTTTTATTTAGTACATGTTTTTAATTTACACTTTTAACAGTACATTAATTAAAAGATGATCGATATCTGATACATGCTTGGTTTCATACTTTTTTTTTGGTGGGGTGCACTGTATTACTTTTCTTTCAAAAACAAGGTCACATAACAAAATTACTTTTCTGTTATTTGTTCCTCTTTGATTCAATATACGTTCTCGATCGTACTCACTTTAGACTTCAAATTATTGTTACTGTATTAAGTTCACTACACAATTCCTTGATTTTGTATGTGTAGGTATTCGCACTTTGCCTCCTTTATTTATGGGACTAAATACTTTTATTAACATTGGTGGCTGAAATATTCCGTTTAATGAACTGTTTGTTTATTATTGTTACTCTGTATATTTACTTTACATATGTTACTGTTTTCTATATTAACGATTTGTACATTCCCGATTTCATAAAACAATGTTATGGCGGTAAAAATCGGAATAAAATTTATATAAACTACGGAATTGTATGAAATAATAAGTAACGATGAAATATTGAGTTGTTACAATAAAATAAATCTGTTGGCTTTAAGAGCATTTGGCAGGTAATTATACTTGTCTAATTAATGATGTAATCTTGTATTATACAGAAAAATTAATTTAAAGTTTACGTAAATTTAATAGTACAAACGTGACATTTAATAATGTACACTGTTGATAGTAATATAATAAGAAGAGTCAGGGGCTGACTTCAGGGGGAACGCGCCGGAACGGCATTCCGAAATCTCTTCGATCCAAAAATATATTACCGAATAAATATTGTTACATGACATTTTGCCATGCATCTTGTTAACATAAATATGCTTTAATACTCCCACCAAAAGTACTAAGAAACATAATAGTTTTGTTTCACGAAATAATTAATTAAATACTTAATTAAATATTGTTTATTTTATTATTTAATTCATGTTAGCTAAGACTAATAATTATGTTTATTACAGTTAAAGTAATGTTAATAATAATAAGTAGGACGGACAATGTTTAGGAACTTACTTAGAGTGTTTGGTTGTATTTATATAAACTGTATTGTATACAGAAAGTTAAGAAGAGTTGTCATATGTGATAATATTAATAACATTAATGTTTATATTAACAGGAAAGTACCAAAATAATAGTAATAGAGATTTGTAAAACTAGGCATGTTAAGCTTAGACAGTTAAGGTATTTTGAATTAGAATTTCTATTAAAATTATAATACACAATGTCAGGTTAAGTTATATGATTACTAATTGTGTCAAATAGTTTTAATAAAGTGAAAAGTACAAGAAGAACTAATAATAAATAATTCTGGGACAAATAATTGAAAGTGTAATATGGTAACTCATGAAATATGTAATGGAAGATAGTCAAAAGTAGTGTCAAAATAATCAGTGTTTCATCAGAAGATCAAAGAAACTAATAAAGTGAAGATCAAAGATCTTATAAAAAAGTTATAACAGTTTAAAGAAAATGAAAGATAAAATATTAGAAGTTTGTTTATGTTGATGCTAAGATAGCACCATAGTAACATAAAATGTTACATTAGATACTAATAAAAGCTGAGATAGGCCTTAGCAACTAAAATAATAATACAAAAAATAAGGAGTTGATTATTGGACTGAATGAGAAAGGTTGACATTAAAATAAAAGTGACTAATCCAACATATTGTAAATGTCATATCTGTGAACTGAAAGCCAAGTTAAATAATAATATTAAAACAACATAAATAGAAGAAAGAAGTACTGTATCTTTAAAAAGAAGTAAACCAAGGAATCTCTGAAGAAATACCATCAAACTATCCAGGAAGAGAAGTAGTTTTTTGATAAATTACTAAACTGAACAATTTTCTTCAAAGGCCTAGGCCAGACTTCTCAAAGACATTGTTTACACTTTTAATTAAAACAATTGTGAACTGTCACTGTGAAAATAATCTATGAATAACATTATTTTCATTATAAAAAACTATTATTATAGGGGAATACTCTCATCTAAAGTGAAGTAGGTCTTAAAATCATTTAACACAACGTAACCTAAACACTGAACATTGTAAAACTATTAATATAATCTTGTTAAGGCACTTTGTAATTATTTATAATCCCATGTATTTTGGTACTTTTCCTAACATATCTGTCGTTTATATCGTAGTCAAAAGGACTTAACTTAACACATTCTATTTGTATTTTATTTAATAAATATAAAAATATAAATGTGGGCCTTGAGATATAAGAATTATTACTGCTACTGCTGCCATACTGAGCATATGTAAAGAACAGCCGGTCAGACTTTGTTAATGATTATATTTGTCTTTTAAAACAATTTAAAGAAAATAATTAAAGGATTTGAGTTCAATAACTACTAATAAAAGGTTTTCGTTTCTTTATTTAATGGCTATCTAAATGTGTATGATATTATGAATATTATATCAGTGACTGTGAATTGGCTTCATCAACTAGATTAAGTTGGCAACACTCTTCACTAGGAAATATGGCAGCCTATTCGAATCTGCTTTGCTGAGTTTTAGTTACCACAACTGGCTATTAAATAAAAGATTAAAAGAGATCGAATTATAACTGAAATAGAAACCTTTATAATATTTTAAAAAGATAATACTTACTGTTTTTACAAATAAATTTTATTTGCAACCTTTGATTGCAAATTGGCGCTCAACAAATATTACCCTGATAAAATACTCATCCTTAGATTATAAACAAGGTACACATTAAAAAGGTAACGAGTCTTGTGTCGTTACAATATACATAAACAGCAAAACCTAATTACTACGAAAATTTACTACTACTTTTTAAAGTGTCCCACCCATCAGCCCCACTACAAAATTAAACATTTGTCTAAATCAAAGATCAGCGCTAATCTTTATTTTAACTACTATCGTTCAAAAAATATTCCAATGAGATATAGAGAAAATGAACTAAAGAAACTTGCTTAAAAATTAAAATTACATGAAAGGTAAATGATCGGGAACTTCCGAGAATATGTGCTTTTTAATATTTTTCTGGAGAGACTTTCTACCTTGAAATATGCTATTTAATGAATAGCAATAAGTTCAAGTGAATGTGAGAGGTCTGATTTCTGGCCATCATACAGCATTGGACACAAAGGGTAAGGAAAGGTCAAGAAACATGACGACACAATGAGAAAGCTATGGAAACGTTTTTAAAATGTCCGAACCACCGAAACCATCACTTAGAGTTTGATTGAGACTCCGGAATGACGCTATCATGAATGACATGTTTTCGATTGTCGTGCGGCTAACCTGACGATGAAGCTCTTTAGAAATATCAGTAAACTTGATTACCTTTTTAGGTACAAGTTTATACGTATGTTACGTATTTTATAAGGTTTAAAAATGTAAACCTCCTTTGTAATAACCTGATGTAAATTTGTAAGCTAATATAAAATATAAGTTATTTTTGTGTGTGTACAGCTTTTGAATTGATGCGTTCCGGCACCTGTTATTTTAGAAATCAACCACTCAGAATAGTAATAAGTAGTAACAGCGCTAGGATAATATTACAGGGTACAGTAGACAGATGACGTGTTTAAAATTAATATGTTTGGATAAAACGTCGGTTGCAAGTTAGTTACAGGAATGTACAGAGTACTAGACTAGCGCTTTAAGAAAATAGACTAAATTAACAGCAACACAACGATTTCTGTTCACGCGTACGACGAAAAGAAAGGTATCAACCATTTGAAGGAAATGTTGTTTATACTGTGAATACAGGATAGGTTTATTGCATGTTGTCTTTTATCGTTTTGCGACTCAACTGGAAGTCTACAAATGCACTTTGAATAAGCCAGTGTTTAAAATAAAGTACAATATTGTGTATGTCAGAAGAGAGGAGGGAGAGGGAGAGAGAGAGAGAGAGAGAGAGAGAGAGAGAGAGAGAGAGAGAGAGAGAGAGGAACGTCACTGTAGGCTCTGTCTGATACAACAGTAGCCAGTAGAATGTAATTTATGTCACTGGGCAGGTAATCTGTGTGTTCCTAAGGGGAGCGGCATAACAATAGAGAGGAGCTCACTTCTCTGTCCCTGCGCTTCGTTTAGTGTCTCCATAAAACACGTAAGGAAATAAAACAAAACTCTCTCACGCTAATGCCATTATTCATTCATTTATTCTTTGTTCATCCGTCCGACCAGCTTCTTACAGTATTACACGGATAGACGACTTAAAATATCGGCATTCAACAGACTTTATATACTTTCGCGAGTTAATTTAATTCATTAGCAGCATATTAGATACCAATATATTTTATATATTAATTTTTGCGTCCTTCGATTCCGTCATTGACCGTTTATCACATTATCTATGTACTTACATTTATTTATTTTTAGATATGTAAATTTAAAGTACTTGGAATTAACAACATAAAATTAAATAAATTAATTGTAAAAAAGTTGTAGGTTAACATTATATAAATATACTGTCAAGACGATTTTGCGTCTTGTATGGAGCAAAATGAAGTACGTTCAATTATGCTGATCCCCTGCATAATGGATTACTGGTTGAAAATCCCCTGTTTTGGTTAACAATTGCTGTTGTTTGGTGTTGATGGAAATGTTTTTTTGTTGTTGGTAATTTGTTTGTATAATGAAGAAATTTGTGTTAGTGGTTGAAATCACAAGCAGAATGATCACTGTTGCACACCACTATATAAAAATTATCCCGATTAGCGCTTTCAAGCTTCACAGCTCATCGTCAGATCGGAATAGACAGAAATTATGTGAAAACAAACCCTTCACCCCTCTCTCCCCACCCTGCTCACACACAACAAGCTATAATATAAATGTCCCTTCCCCACCCCCTAAACCCTGTCCCACCATCTGTACCATCTGGTGGTACCATCTGTACCACAATGTGTCACACACACACACACACACACACACACACACACACACACACACACACACACACACACACACACACAGACACACACACACACACACACACACAACACTGAAACACAAGGAATTTTCTAGAAAAATATGTAACTGCACAGATGGTGGGACAGGGTTTAGGTGGTGGGGAAGGGACATTTATATTATAGCTTGTTGTGTGTGAGCAGGGTGGGGTGAGAGGGGTGAAGGGTTTGTTTTCACATCATTTCTGTTTATTCCGATCTGACGATGAGCTGTGAAGCTTGAAAGCGCTAATCGGGATAATTTTTATATAGTGGTGTGCAACAGTGATCATTCTGCTTGTAATTTGTTTGTGAATATTTTATTTAGTGTTTATGATATTTAATGTTATAAAATTTGTCACGTTTAGTATTAAGATATATAGTTGTTTTGTGTTAGTTTATTTTGTTATTTAGTTAGTACGGAAGAGAGAAAAGAGAAAACAATAGACGCTGTATAAAATATTTATATGTATAAATTTAAAGTACTTACAATTAACAACATAAAATTAATTAATTAATTATAAAAACGTTGTAGGTTATCATTATATAAATATACAGTAAAGACGATTTTGCGTCTTGTCTGGAGCAAAATGAAGTACGTTCAGTCATGATAATCCCATGTCTAACGGAGTACTCGTGTACACGTTTAAAATTGCTTTTGGATGGTGTTGATAGAAATTTTTTCGTTTTTGTTTTGTTGTAATTCGTTTTGTGAATAATTTTTTTTTGAGTGTTTATAATATCTAATGTTATAAAATTTGTGTCACAGGATATTGCGGTCACAGAATTTGTGTTGCGAGGTATCTGTTCAGGCGTGTATTTGTTTTGTGTTATAGTTAGTACAGAAGCCAGACACGATAAACAATGTACGCTTTATGAACTATTGAAATGCACATTACACGCATTTATAAATCTAATTTGGTAGTACACGCTTTAATGAAGCGCACAAATTCTTATGTATAAATAACATGTCTATAGGTACACAACAGGAAGAAGACCCTTTCCGAATTTGGTTTGCGCAGATTCTCCCATATCTCCCATTAAGTTTACATTCGTTTACTTCTATATCACTATAAACAAGAGTGCCAAGCGTAATGCAATAGTAAGCATAGTAATATAATATATTATAATATATTGTTGTATTGGAGTGTTAGTGGTCTCAAATATTTCTACTAGTAATTTTATACAAACCACTATGTTGTCTTTGGTATTGACGACCGCTTTCGGCAGTCAAGCCATCTTCAGGTCATTTACCAACCTAGGTCGTCAATACCAAAGACAACATAGTGGTTTGTATAAAATTACTAGTAGATATAATATAATATAATACTAAGAATGTAATATTCACCCACTTTTCCAAAATGATTTCGGCTACTTAATTATAAAAATATTATAGTTTTGCGATTTTATGTTACTTACTAAAACATTTAGACCTGTCTTCCGTGATCGGTTGTTAAAATCAAACTTACTAACATTTCGACGGCTCGAACGATCGTCACAAAGGAGAGAATCGACAAATAGAAAAACGGTGTGAACAGAAATCTTTGTTATTCAGAGAACTTGGTCGAGCTGAATTCACATTGCCGTATTTAATGGAAAAGAATGTTAAGAGAACCCTTGTAACCAATTAAAGATATAAAACATAGCATACGTGGATAGTTAGAAGATAACAGATAGATAGGTGGATAGATAGATAGATTGGATATATAGATAGACAGACAGACGGACAGACACATAGGTAGATGGATGGATAGATTACGTAAACTGGTGAATACGTATGTTTTGAAGGAACCAAGTTGAGTATACGCAAGTATAAAATTCTGTCTATTGCTCCCAGTTAGGGGCTAAGATCTATAAAAAAATAAATTGAATTTTGAAAATTAATTCATGTGTCTTAGAATTTTAACGTACCGTAACGTAATTGAATTTTGGAAAAGTTAAATTTTAACGTACCGCCCAGAGTTATTCCTGCTCAGATACTTTACACAAATATTTTATAGAAATATTGACTGCAACGACATCAAGAATCAATTTAATTGAAATAACGACGTGATAAAGCAGGCGTCTGAGAGCAGTTCAACACATGTAAGAGGTAGGCTTATTTTCTACCGACACGAGTGCAAATAAAAAGGTGGAATGTGATAGCTGCCGGCTGGAATGTAGTTGATGAGCTAACCACGGCACGACTGTTACCGCCTCTTCACCGACAATACAAAACTGCATTCTCTTCTCTGGATTGCTGTATCAGCACGTTATATAAACAGTAATATATGAATAAAACAACCACATTAACCGCTAATGTATTTTGTCATATACATACGTGGACCTTGCTTGTATGTGTAGGCTGACTACGCGTATAAATTATTTCTTCCACGTGGATTACATTAATAGGAGAAAAGCAATATATGATAAATATACTTCAATAATATTATTTAAAGTTGAAAACAGGCTACAAACAATAACTTTATTCTGAATTTGTTTGTTATAACGTACATATTATTAGACAATTATTAATTTCTAAATGGCAGGAATCTACAACCAAGCATACGGCTACTAATGAACCTACCCCATTTTATACGTCCCTTACGGGAATGATTGTGCGTATATATATGGATATATGCATGAGCATAGGCAAATTAATGTTGTCACGAAAATATATGGAATGATATTAATTAAATAATTAATAAATTAAACAATGGTTGAAATTAAGTTTCAAGTAAAGTACTCCTGATGTACTTGACAAATTATTCTGTTGACCAACATAAATTTACTAAAATAAATTATCATTTAACAGTTTGTTTTGTACACTTTCAAAAGTTTTTATAATATATATATATATATATATATATAATCGAACGGTAATATCTTGACTTGACTGTAGTGTGAAGAAAGATGCCCGTCCGATTAGATTATGTAACATCTACCAGTTGTACATAAACATCGCAGTATGTTCAGTAAGATTCCATCTGTATTCAGTAAAGTCTTCGAGGGCATCGGGGGTTAATCGTGGTTAACCTGGGTTGGACTTGAGGTTTCTCTGTGGTTTCGGCTGAGCGTCTGCCTTGTGATGATACTGTGTCTGCCTTGAGCGGTCAATTTGGAGTGCTGTTTTCCTAAATAGTATGATATTCAGTAAACTCGTACGGTAGAGCTGCCTCATGGTTACTGTCCATAACATCATCAGGCTTCTGGTCAGGGTTCAAAACAAAAGCTCAATGGAGAGCCAGGGATAATATAATCAGAGGCTTGATACATCTTTGATAATATCTGACTTTCTGTCACGAAGTGAATATAAGATAGTGGTGGAAGACGAATCTAAGTTGGTCCGGAAAACACTCCACTGCGATTCATTACCACGAGCGTGTTAACACCGAGAGACAGAAAATGCTTCAGATTAATAAAATTGGGCGTTCCTGCAGCAACTTTGAAAATCCGGTGGTTACAGACTAGAAAAAAAAGGTACGAGGATTGTTCAATAGAAACACGTTTGATCTACGCAGCTGTGACTTCGTCGCCATGGCAACGGAGTTCATTTGTTTATATTGTCTGTATAAGTACTAGTGACGCGTCTGTCAAAAATATTTGCAGTTTGATCTTTTTTAAGCGTTGTGACTGGGTTGACAAATGCCATCTATGATAGAAAATCCGTCCAAAGATAGTCTGCGTGCCGTTATTCAGTTTTTGGCCGTTGAGGGGCGTCAGCCAATGTGAAATTTATACGAGAATAAAAACTGTATGTGGCGACTATAGTTATTCCCATACGGCAGTGGTTGAATGGTGCAATAAATTTTAACAAGGAAGAGAACCACTAAAGACTTGCCCGTCATGGACCTGCACGTGTTGCAGCATCAGATGAAAATGTGGTTTCTTTCTATTCTTTCAATCAATGGTTTCTTGTCATATGCTATTCTTGGCAAATTATCCTATCCCATTCGTCGTGCAGGCTAACTCCATGGCCGCCTTCCACCATTGATTAGTTTGTTTGTACATTGTGTATCACAACGTCTTCTTACATCCTGTTTAGATATTGAGTCAGTCAGGGTGTGACCCGTAATCGCTGTCAAAGTAGAAATATCAATTGTTCTGAACAGCTGATTTGTTTTGAATGTTTCAGCTCTGGTTTCAGATGCATGTTGGTCGTTGTAAGCATTTCAATGGTTTCGCTGTGTTCTCTACTACCATGGAAGTAGCAGCCACATAAACGCAATTACCTTCTAGTCGCTAAGGAACATGGCGGGTTCAGTCGGTACTTTTACATTTTTTCTAGTACATTGTGTGTGTGTGTGTCTGTGTGCGCGCGCATGTGTACATCTTTGTTTATACCTAATGCTTTACAACGTCACGTTACCTTAGGTAAGGGAGGTAACATCAGGGTTTGTTTACGAAAATGTGTACGCCCTATTGGGCAAGTAGATGTATAAAGGAATTGTCTTGTTTTATTATTGTACATTTCTGATATTATGATGAGCTGTGAAGCTTAAAATGGCTAATCGGGAATTTTTCTATAGTGGTATGAAACAGTGTAATTTCTGTTTGTGATTATAACCACTAAATCAACATTTCTAATCCAATAAAAAATAAAAATCCTATTTTTACATTTATGGTTATGCGATCCCAATGTAGGTAATCAACTTGTTTCCTCAATGCGGAACATTCATTAATATAGTAATCCAAATATCGGATGACTTATTTTTTTTTAATTAATAAACTCTGGTAACAGCTGTTATGTCAAAATCACTTCTCCGACATTAAAGAGTAAGGTTATGTAATTAGCGACATATTAATTTCCTTTGATGTTCCCGTTAAACGCAATTAGGAGAAACGTATCGTCACGCTTTGCCTTTTTGACAAGAACTAGCTCGCGTCGCTGGTCTACGTAAAATTCGCACTGATTCGGTTCCCAGAAATATTATCGTTTAAGCTTTCAACGTAAGACTAACGGAGAAAACGATATAAAAAACTGTATTTAGGATTTAAATCTGTTGCATTATACACATTAGGTGAGAAGTCGCTTCACAAAAATTAACAGTTTTGATAACTTCCAGTAACTTCCATATGTTTTGCGGAGTTCGATTACTGACTACATAAAATTATGTAACATATTTCCATGAGTACACGGACAAAACAAACATAATTAACTCAGATATAACGAATTTTAATAACTATAGTATATTATATGTAGTCTTATTAAAATGGGAATACGCGTATAATAGGTATTATAGTTATTCTTTAAGTTACACGTACACACGCATTTACTTAAGAACACTCACTAAAATATAAACATGTTAGTTATTCTACTACTACTACTACCACGATTGGGTCGTGGACTTGAAAATGGTAGAAACACTGAAAGGCCTCGTCCAGAACATGAGATTTAGCAATTTAGCAAATAAGCACTACAAAGTTGGTACTACTACTACTACTACTACTACTACTACTACTACTACTACTACTACTACTACTACTACTACTACTGTTACTACTTCTACTACTACTTCTATTTCATTAAAGTGTTAAGTCTTGTATTAGTTTGTGCAGGTAAATGAACTAAAAGTTTCTCTATTAACTGCCATTCAGTGAATATATCTTACTCTGGCTTATTAAAACGATTTTAATAAAAATTAATTTCCAAAACGCAAAAACAGTTGTTCTGCCCTTTCAGTCTCAGAGTTCTGTAAATCTTACAGTACTTTTTAGTTTCGTTTTATTTCCGTTGTTTACTTGCATACCTGTATTATGGCCTTCCTGTCGCATCTTGTCATTCTTGTCATAGCTTTTTATTGTTTGTCAGATCAAGTTAGAGGTTCACCATGTCTTTCTGACCTATAATTCATTGCATATACTACACACTGATGTAAGAGTATTTGCAAAATCTGTTTGTAGTTGTAAAAACAGTGTCATTCCCAGGAAACGAGCCAGTTAGGACAAAAGTAGTTGTGAAAGGTGAAGTGGTCGAACAGGTTTAGCGTTTTAATTACTTTAATTTTTATAATTTTTGTGTTCGCTAATGACCGATGCTGATGCAGCGACCTGATAAGTAAATAAATAAAAAATGTAGTCTTATTTGTGGTGTAATAGACTTACATTTTAAAAACAAACAAAAAAGTGGTACAAGAATTGAGATGTATAAACCGATCACAGTGCAGACATTGCTTTATAGAAGTGAGTCATGTTTATTATATAGAGACAAGAAAACTATATGCAGGCGGTAGAGATGAAACGCCTCAGAGCTTTTAAGGGATGTAAAAGACAGAGTAAGTAATGCAAACATAAGAAGTAAATTGCAAATATACAGTTTTCAGGGTAAAATAACAGAAAATAACAGGGGGGAAGGTGGGTGGGTCACATGAACTGAATGGAACCAACCAGACTCCCAGTTTAATTCTGGCATACACCAAAAGAAGACTTCTTGAAGGATAAGGAAAAGATGGGTACCACAGCAGATAATTCGTGCCTAATACTTAAAGTACAGAAGAAAAAGAAGAAATGGAAAGGAATTTGTAACACTAAATGAAGTCTTTGTCTTCAGCAATCCTTAACGATTTCAGGCAAGCGGAGTCTTGTGAATTTGTAAGTTCGACAATTAATCAGTAAATCCTGATGATGCTTTACAACTCTTCTTTTTTTTCTTTATTTCATATTTCCATGAATATCAACATGTTGAATAACATCTCCCATAAATATTAGTATTCTTCTAAATACAAAAGACAGTGGATGAACTTGGAAATCAAAGGGTTTTTATGATAATGAACTGTCAGTATTCGGTTCATGAAACTTACATCAGCCTGCGATAGCATCTCGTTTAAAAGTTTCGATTTTTTATTACAGGTTGCATTGTGCGTCAAGAGTTTTAAATAGATAAGATGTAATTGGAAAGATTAGACACTTTACTAACCTTTGGTTTGTGTATTTTGGTTATCTAGTGACATTTCCATAGCATTGTCAGGTTATACGGATGTTGTTGTCACCGCCACCCTACGCTTCTCTCGACTTCCCCACACGCAATTTTCATTGTTTGATATTTCAATCCCTCTAAAGTTATTTAGTGTTTTGCAGAAACAGAGAAGTTTTTTGTAAAGCTAATAAACTACACGTTTGTTTTGGCTAGTCTATATAGGCCTATTCTAATTTTCTTTCAGATTCTCACAGTTTATTGCATTTGTAGTGTCAAATTAGGACTAGTTAAAAGTCCAGTTGTATAAACAAAACACTGAAATTGAAAAGTTTTTCAAATTTTAGATGTTTCTGTACGTAATCATAAGTTTCTAAATGCTTTATGTTCTATTTATGGTCATTCAAAGATTCCCCTTTTCTTGATTAAAAGGTAAACAACGCAATATTCCATGGATGTGTGTAAAATTAATGACATAAAGCCAAGGATTCCAGATGGAATTTTGTTTAAACGGTTTAGAATATTGGTTCTAAGACTGTTAATTATATTCCTTTTATAAACGTTTTATGAATTATTGCAAAAAAAGCAATTTTCCATTTTCACAGTTTTTATAATAAACTATTATGCTAAGGTGCTTCTAAAAAAATCAGTTTTCTCCGAATCTTGTAGACAGTTGAATTCTGAACGGAACAGTCTAAACGACATTGTATGATAGTGGTTTTCAAGGGTAAACAATCAGTATGTTTGATATTACTTTGAATTCAAATGCAAGATATTTATCCTTTTAACTTTACTTCTATGATGTTCATCGCACCGAATTATTTAGAATTTAATCATCTACCAAACTTAAAGACAGACTTAAAAATTAAACATTATTTAAATGTAAAACTTAAATAGTGTTACATTACAAAAATATTGAGAAATTTAATTTACAGGTCCTTTCCTACACTTTTTATAAAAAACATAAAATTTACAGGTTTGGAACACACTTTTTGGATTATTTAGGCGTAGTTGTACTTAAAATCATAATCTTTGTGTCCATACTTTTGACCATCTAGATTTGGTATTACGTAATTTCCTTTATGGCTATGAAGAGGCAACAAACCTTTTACTGGCTATAAGTAGAAAATAAGGATTTTTGTAGAACTATGTTTATACAAACTTTTCTCATTCGTTTGATGAGAATAAGACACCTATGAACAATGGTAAACATTTTCTGAAACACCTAATATGTAACATTTTCTGAAGTTATGTATATACTTTTGACATTACTTTATTACTAATATAATTTTATTTAATAAACTAACTTTTATTAGTGGAGTAAAGATTCTTCAATTAAATCGGATATTGCGTTTATTTGTAATCTCCTGATAAGCGATTTCATACCATTTTGGTCATCATCGGGCTTTTATTTCACTCTGATGATACGCTAAATTCCTCTAAAGCTCTTATCAGAAAACACTTAATTATCAAATTTCGTGTTCTAGTTAACAGATTATTTTAATCTACTAACTATAAATTGTTTTTAGGACATTGGAAATTGTAATTTTAAATTGCGATGATTTGTAGTAGTTCGACCGAACGTTAGTCAAAAGTTCATTAGAAATTTATTAAAAATAATAAAAATTACACAACAAATTAACAAAATATTCAAACGCAATTCTTAGTAGTCTGACAGCACCAGACACATTTTTAAAGATATACGTTTTGTCTATTAGCTTTGCTCCGTAAGAACTTGGTGAGTTATATTTTCTTTACGCAATAGAAGAATATGATTCTGAAACATTCATTCTGTAGCTTCTTATTGTTAAACGTTTTTATTTTGTGGATACAAAGAGTTGTATGGAAGGCTGTAGGTAATAATAGAAGAAGAATAAGATAATAATTGAAAAAGAATGAGGTAGTCAGCTAGCGACAGGTTTACAGGCGTGTAATTAAGTGTAGTAATTAGTGCGTAGTGTTATAAATAGTGAAATAAAGTAGTATTAATTATGGCATAATGTATTCATTGATTTAGGTGCTGTTTATTTGTATTAGTTGCTGTTGTGGTGGGGTACTTACAGAATTTCTATTTGGTTACAGTAGAAGAATGTATTGGAAGTGAAAATTGTTGGGGAAGTGTTAATTAAATGTGTTGTTCTTTACATTTCAGTATTCGGTGAATTATTCCACCATCCTGAAGACTGACATACACGTTATGTATTTAAAACCATACGAATCGTATTCATTCTCATTTATGATTTGAGCAAACCGCTCTACATATGACTTCCTTCTCTTTGTCTATCTCTCCCCCTTTCTGTCAGTCTCTCTGTCTTCTGTCTCTCTCTCTCTCGCTCTCTGTCTGTCTGTCTGTCTGTCTGTCTGTCTGTCTGTCTCTCTGTCTCTCTCTCTCTCTCTCTCTCTCTCTCTCTCTCTCTCTCTCTCTCTCTCTCTCTCTCTCTCTCTCTCTCTCTCTCTCTCTTTCTCGTAGAACTCCGCTCGTTCTACTTTATCTATTCTCTCACACAAACACAAATACAAAATGTCGAATAGGTTGTGTCAATATAATTATGTCGCTCTTCAGTTACAACTACTGACACACTTACATTAGCTGGTGGCGCTGGCTCGTAAACCTTTACAATCAACTAGTGATAGTGACGTAAATAAGTTTTTCTGCTCTTCGTGTCAGTTTGGTATCACAGAAAAACTGATGATATGATCCTTGTTTCCGTGTTTTCCACTGTCGCATTCAGGAGCGCATCCACTAGTTTTATCCGAAATGTGAGGTCTATTGTTATACCGTGCTTTATATAAACACAAGGATTATCTCCCCAGTTACATAAACTACGTATACCACTCGTTCTGGCCACTGAACTACCCCGCAGTAACACAGCAACAGGCGGCACGCTTATCTCAGCTGCACACAATATTACTGGTTCCTTTAAAATAATCTCCCTTATGCAATGCATGTAGGAATATTATGTATGTACCTTTATCCAAGCGGATTTTAGTTAAGTTTAACAATTAAGGCAGGAAAAATTTTACACTGGAACGTTAAAAAAGGAATGTAATAAAATCTGTCAATTCTGTTTTACCACAGAAAACGTTGAAAAGATATCAAGTAAGTGTAATTAAAAATTAAAAGTAGGTAACGGTGGAATGACAAAAAGTAGGTGACACAAACTTAACTGGAATGGTATCATTACGTGGGGTTGAAGTATGAGGTATAAATAAAGTTAACGCACGAAATACTTGCTACGGCAATTACGTGACGCTCTCGAAACGTCGTAAGGTGCAGTTCTACACGTTTCTCGGCTAGCCGAGCGGGTGCAGTGTCTCTGTAGCCACTCAAGGCCATGCACTAAGTACCTTCCAGACTGTTCGGGAGGACTATTAACTACAAAAATTATGCTGGAACGCCGCCAAAAGCATAGAAAATTAGTCTGCAACATGTGCGGGACCTATGTAAGCAACGACGGCCGGCATAGTGAGTTAGTTACCGTGGACGATTTCTTTTGTGCGGAACAAGTAATTAGTATAAAGTGACTGTTGTGTTATAATCAGTTCGGAACTCTTATAGGTGACACTATTGCTGCGTGTGGACAATTTTAACTTGAATTATTGTGTGAGAGTACCTTGTCGATTACAAATTGTTATTTGTGACACACTAATTAAGTTTGGTAATTAGTGACTTCACTGATTCTGTGTTTTGTTTCCTTTGCACCATCCGACGATACGTGTGATCGTCGTAACAATGTGCTCCGAAACGGGACGGACATTGGGCGATTACTTGTTGGCATCTCGCTGTCGAAAAGACAAACAATGTAGACACCAGGAGAGATAACAGAGAACAATTGACGAAAATATAATGGAAGTGATAGAAAGATGGCAAATATGTGGTTTGAAATGTAAATATAATAACGAATGAAATATTAGAATATGTATTAGAAATGTATTACAATGAAACAATAAAACAAAAGGAATAGAAAAACACCGACATGTTGGTGGAGGGATGAAACTGAAGATATGATGCGAACACGGAACTACGGAACCTGCAACAGAAGACTATAGAAGTAAATAAATTGTAAGAACGTGTTGTGTAGACAAATAGGGAGATAATAAGGTGTTAACAAAATTTTTAGGGTAATTTTAAAATATTAAAAAAATAATTTATACACAATTTCTGTTACTTTTCAGTAAAATTTAGTTTCAATTGGTAATCTATGCCTTTTCATGTCATAGAAATTTTACCACCCTCAATTACCATCCTCAATTATCGCTTTAAAATTTATCAAATCTAGAGAACAGTATGTGCTATTTCCGCTTTATTATCTCGGAAGGTGTTTTTAGAGAAGCTTTTCAGATGAATGTGATGTGGGAATCTCTCTGAACTGTGAAAGAATAAATAGCATACGTTATGCGGATGATACCGTCATATTCGCAGATAGCTTAGAGGGGCTGCAACAACTAATGAATTGAGTTACAGAAAGTGACCGTAGATATTTTCTAGACTTCAAAGTTAATAAAACGAAGCTAATGATTGTATCTAAGAACTTAGAACAAGTTCACAAACTGCACCTTTAATATAAACCAAAGGCGAGTTGAACTTGTAAGCATATTTACATATCGTACTATAGTCAATGAAGAATGGGACCACTCAGAAGAAATAAAGACCAGAATTGAAAAGGCAAGAGCAGTGTACACTAGAATGAGCAGTTTATTCAAAAGTCACGATTTAACAATAAACACAACGACGAGACTTTTACGCTGCTACGTATTCTCCGTCCTCTTCTACGGTGTAGAATCTTGGACTTTGACTGAAGCCACAACTAAAAAATTGGAATCTTTCGAAATGTGGCTTTACCGTAGAATACTGAGCATTTCATGGACTGCACATATAACTAATGTTCTTAGAAAAATGAAGAAATAAAGCGAAGTTATTAACACAGTAAAGATAAGAAAGCGTCAGTATCTGGGACATGAGAAATGAACAGAGATTTTACTTATTGCAGTCCATACTACAGGGAAAAGTACTTGGAAAGAAAGGAGTTGGGCGACCGAGAATCTCATGGCTGAGAAATGTAAGGACCTGGTTTGGCATGAATTCAACTGGCTTATTCCGTGCAGTATTAGAGAAAGTTAAAATAGTCTGTAGGACATCCAACATCTCAACGGATAGGAACTATCAGAAGAAGAACAATGAAGCAAAATTTTCTTGGAGCAATTTCAAAATAATTAAAAAAATAGTGTATACTTAATTTCTGTTACTTTTTAGCTAAATTTAAGATCACTCGATAATCCATGCATTTTAATTTCATAGAAATTGTACCAACCTCAGTTACCATCCTCAGTTATCGCTTTCGAATTTATAAAATCTAGAGAACAGTAAGAATATTCACAAAGTATCCATCAGGGGGCACAACTGAACACTGTTAGCACAAATTTAATTACTAATGTAATAAGAAATGTGAGCAGGAAAGATACTAGTTTCTCTTTTTATCCTTATATTTCGCTTTATCCATAATCGTTAGGCTTTATAATCAATGTTCAATTCATAAATTAGTTTAGCCTTTATAATCGTACTACTTATAACGATCCTCTTTTCAATATTTATTCTGAAACTACCTTAAATAAATTTAGTCTTAGAGTCCGGGTGACTAAAACTTAGGATTGCTTGTGCTACATCGAGCTAACCCAGTGTCACTGTGAAGTGTCCCAAATAAATCTAACTTCTATTAATGTAAACAAGGAACAAAAAATATTTTCATTAAGGCAATATTTTATTTTAAAAAATTTAATACAGGATTGAATAAATTATTTTTTTTTAAGTGAACAATTATTCCTTTTCTTAAACACAAACAGGCCATCCGTGGACCACGCGAATATCATTTTTTCATCTTCTTCTGCCGAAAGGCCTTCATTCCAACACTATGCGACACCATCCTTTCCACTGTCCACCACTTTCTCGTCTTCATCTTGCCGCAGAGAACCTCAAGATTTTGAATTTTGTTTCTGTATGTATTTCCAACCACACCCAAAGAAATAACTAGTTTGGATCATTTCCTACTTGAGGTGTTTGATGGATCCGTTCAGACTGGAAAGTTGCCAAATATAGCTGAAAATTTGTTTATTTAATCTGGACCGATCCATCCAAACCATATGTCCAAGAAACCTCAGTCTTTGTCTTCGGAAAGCCGTTTCCAGATCTTCCAGATCCCTGTACAGCTCTTCTTTGGGTCTATGTCTGTACCCAACTTCGGTTTCCTTGAGGCCATAAATGTTCTAAAGAAAGCTTTGTTCAATATAAAGAAGAGGTTCCAGATTTTGAAAGCACATTGTTTTCACTCCATACATAAACACCGGCCTGGTCACAGTGCTATAATGGCAGACTTTTGGACTTCTAGAAAAGTTTTTCTTTCCGTACAGTTCTTGGGTTAGAGTAAAGGCCTTTGCTAATTTGAGTTTCCTTATCTTAAAGGATTCTTTGTCTGAGTCGTTTCGGGATATGATTTCCCCAAGGTATTTAAAATTGTTAGAATATTTTGTTTCTCTATACTTGGTGTCCAGGCACGTTTTCGGGAATTTAAATAGGGTGGTCATAATTTCCGTTTTAGCAAAGGAGATTTGGAGGCCAGTTTTCTCCGCTGTCTTTAAAATTGTCTACTTGCCTTCTTACTTCTTCCTAACTATTCCTTTTATTAAACTATTAGTAATTTTTTCCAACCACTGGTCGCATCCGTCAGATCAAGTATTTAATTTTAAAATCTTTTAAAATAAAGGCACCGTACGTACTAGCTTGCCGCAGCTATAACGCAACACCAAGCACTCGTTAAAAACAATGTGCTGAGGATCATCACGTCCTCGATCACAAACATTTGATACGAACCACTTGAAACTGACGTAGTTCTGTTCAATTCCATCTTTCTAATCGTACGTGTACGACGAAAAATAAACCTCCTACAACGTTATATGTAAAATAAAACCAAAGAGTTCTCAGTCACGTGGCAGGATAGACTCTCCATGATCATAGAAGAAACACAGATATTATGAGTATACGTGGCACTGAATATTATGAGTATACTCGACAGGATCCCCCAGAATCGGCTGAATTGGTGGGAACATCTTTACCGAATGGATGACTGCCGCAGCCCCAAAAAAACTCTGGAGCTGTAAGCCTAGGGACGGAGAGGTATGGGACGTCCGAAGAAGCGCTGGTGTGACCAGCTCTAATTGAGACCGAAACAAACCATCCTTGGTTTAATCCGTGAAGATGATGACGAAAACAAAAGAGCGTTGACCTCGTTTATTATAGATCACAGAGATGTTTAAAAATCACGCAGCATTGAGTGAGTTGTCGGTAGTCATACAAAACCCAGAAAATTAGCAGAAAAACGAGTTTTACACAAAACTACAGACTATCTTTACGCAATTAATGTCAAATTTTTACCGGATATCTGAAGATTAGAAACTCATGTGCTAGATCTGACTACGATTCAAGACGGTAAGCATTTTATCAAGTGTTTAACATTTTGTGATTACTAAGTATTACAATAATCTTCCGTGGTCCTAAATTCGCAGCTACATCTCTTTATGTATTATTTGATGTTTTGTAGTAATTTAGCTTCCCAAATTCTACGGCACTCGTAAAATTTCTAACTCTTTATGAGTTTCAACATATTATCCGTCCACTAGTTGTGAATGCGTCTGCACGCAGGAATGCGCCTGGTCTGAACACAATTCCCATTGTGTTTGACATAAAATTCGACAGTGAACCGTTTCTTGTCCGCTTTTGCCTAGTGTACGCAGAAAATGCGACCCGCAATTTTGAAGGTCGCAATTGCAAGTCGAATTATGTTTGAACTATGTTGTTCTAAAGCTTTCGCGGCCGGTGTCAGTTGTATTTAAAATATCTACCTGGCTGTTTGGCCGTGGTCCAAGGTTTACATTCAAACCAAACGTTTCAGCAGCACCACTGACTGCCATCTTCAGTGGATATTCGAATCAATTTAACACGGGGTATCGTACGTCAGGCCCAGAGTACTATGGTGAAGGCCTTTAAAAGGACTGGGACCTTTAAGCCTTCACCACAGTACTGTGGGCCTGACGTAGCCCGCGTTAGATTGACTGGAATATCCACTGAAGATGGCAGCCAGTGCTGCTGCTGGAACGTTTGGTTTGAATGTAAACCTTGGACCACGGCGAAACTGCCCGGTAGATATTTCAAATATAAATATTTGAGCTATGTTGCTGTACAGCCGAATTTGAACACTAAATGTTGTAATCTTTTATTTAACAGTCACCGTTATAGTCTGTGTTCAGAACTTTTGACAAGGATTTTGTATGAAAGAATCAAGGATTTTAGAAGTACCAAGGCCGAAATAAAGTAATACCTGACTAGGTAGGCTAAACAGACCACCCGAAACAGTTATTGGTAGAGGTTTCGGACCATTAACAACTTTACAATATGCAGAGCTGCAGAAGCACCAGTCAAATTGCAAATATTAAGAGAAGTATATCTGTAATAATAAATATTTATTATTCACACATTTCGTTGAGGTTGAGTGAAGTTTACTTTAATTATAGTAGACTAACTGAACGAGACGAACGTTTATTAGCTGAACGAGATTTTCACGTTCTGGGCAAACCAACATGTTAACAGTAGCGCTCGTCCGACCAGTAAATTAGCTTAGCCTACCTCTGTTACACAGACGTTTAATAAGTAAAAGTCAGATATTCACCGTTGCGGCTACAGTATATGCAAGTTCCAAGAACTTCAGTTCCTGGCCGACTGGAAGCTATTGGTTAGAAAGGGAGGACATTAAGCGGCACATTATCGTCAGCTTTACTCACAGTGAGTCAATGAAACTAGCAAATGAATGAATAATCGGTCACATTGAATAAAAAATAAATTGATGTTTTACCAGCTTACATACCAGAACTTCCGATGGCAAAAATAGAAGAATAAAAGTTTGGATTCCTTCTTCTGCCACTATTCGGCCAACCGACTTCTGCTTCTTATATAACCAAAATGTTTTTTTTTTTTTTTAATTTTTGCGAACGACAATAAAATGTAAATAGTTATTTGAAGAAGCTCGACGTAGGCTTATGAATGTAGCATAACCGCCTAAAACATAGGTGGAAATAGCATATTAAGATAAATAGAGATGACGTCAAGAAATAAAGGCAAATAAATTCAAAAATATATTGTTGTTTTCCTAGTGAGCCCCGGGTAGTAAAGACTCATCACTACCACTTGCCTTTATGAGTGACTGTAAATTTGGAAGGAGTGTAAAGGCATTATGATGATGATCACATACGTATTGTATTAAAATGTGAAGACTAAGCAACCAGGATACTAATTCAGTACGTGTTATTACGTAAATTTTACTTGAGCAAATCACAAATTAATAAAACGCTTTGTTAAAAAAAAACGATTTTTCGAACTTTGAATAATGTTTGTTTTAGAGATTTCATGTTGTAATTATGTTTCGAAGCCTGAAATATATGGAAAATTGGTTTAATAAGCTTTAGATGTCATCATAAAACCTAGAATTGTGCACACAAAGAGGAACGTCCTGTGTTAAACATTAAGTAGTTTGTCATTACAAAGAAAAATTAGTAGACTTCAGGTGCATTTTCTTGTAAAATGTTTTCTTTCTCCAAACAGGTCTCATTTGAATGCGCCAACCAATTTTGCCTGTGTGTCAGAAACTTTTTCACATTTTCAACGTAGTAAAAAAATGCTGCTACAAGGGCCCCACTTATTACAGAAATTGTTAATATATGAAAACGTGGGATTATTGTTAAAGCAGAGAAGAGAGAGAGAGAGAGAGAGAGAGAGAGAGAGAGAGAGAGAGAGAGAGAGAGAGAGAGAGAGAGAGAGAGAGAGAGGGCAGACTTAACAGAATAGCGCAAAGATGGAATGTTTCTGCAAAATATTAAAGAATCTTAATTCTAAAATTCGTATCATTTTCTTATGGTTCATTTAGTTTCGTTCAAAAGAGCCGATGATTTTACTCGCGAGCCGCCACTGTTTTAAACGTAGCTCATAATTGGCATCCACCTGCTCAACCAGATGCAATCCTCTGTAGGACTACAGTAAATATTCATTTTAAAATGAAGTATACTAAAGCGGCCTGAGTGCAGGATACTACACTGTTGGTGTAGATTTAACTCGCTAAAATAAATAGTAGACATGAGGAGAGGACAACAAGCAAGTAATTTGTATAACTGGGCAGGTGATCCCCCTGTATTTACATACAGTGCAACGCAAAACAGAGGTCACTCCTCCCCTTCCCCCATTGTTCCAAACTCTATTCTATAAAACACGTGCACAAAAGAAAACGAGAACTTCTCACACTAATATCATTCTTCATTCATTTATTCCCTAATGCGACAATAGTCTGGTTTTCCTTTTCTACAAATGTTGGCGAGTAAGGTAAGCGTTCTTACAAACAGCGCTTAATAAAGGGTAATTAATTACCCACATCTTTAGAGTATAAGAATATGCGAAAAATTCCAGAAAGGAAACGCGGCCTATGATTTCGTCGTATGTAAGGTAAATAGGCCTTCTGCTAAGCGATCTTTTTACTTTTTTATACTTGCTACTTCACTCTACGTTGGCTACTCCGTTGGGGGAGAACACAATAATTTTTTTCAGTTAAGAACTTATTTATTACTTGTTACTTGACTTCTGTTACTAAAATAACGAGATATCAGCATACAATTGTTAAACTAAAATTCGTGACATAAAAATTTACATTGTAATAAATATGTGACAATTTTTTACACTAGTATTATAAAGATTACAACCTTAAGTAATTTACTTCCTACGAAATTCTTGCAGAGTATCTAATTCTCTAGGGCATGTTTTTTAACCATTCAAGCACCATTTCTCAATCTTAAGCTTCTTTTCTTAAGACTTGTAGTTGCTTCGACATTCTAGGTCCGTCCAAGTCTCTTTTTCTCGAAGATCTACATCCCTACATTACATACTGGCTAAGGTAATTTACAGTTGACGGGGGCAGAATAAAATTATTATTTTGTAATAAATGACACCTTACAGTGCCTTCGTACCTGCAACTAAGTTATTGCCGTACTTTGTTCTGTTTATTTCTTATGAAATAGCACATAAATATTCTATTTCTGTTACTAAATCCAAGTGTGTTATGAGAATCTAACGCTACATGCTCTGACATTACTTTCTAATAATCACCAGGAGTTTGAACATTCGTAATATACATGATTAAAAATACGGTAATAATATAGATAACTCTTCGGGGAGGAGAGAGGTACGCTGAAACTGAAATCTAGTCAGTCGCTAACGTTAAATAGAAGCTGCCCAACAGAAGTCAGCAAAAAACTGTACTTTGCCGGTGGAGATGCATCTGCTATACGATTGGTCAAGTCCTAAACCTTAACGAGCTATCTCATTCATTACTACCAAAAGTAAACGAGCTCACCATTATAATTGACAGGGTCAAGACAAGGACAGCCTGTGCAAATGGATTACGGTAGGTACACCCGCAAGGTCAGGCCGATGAAGAAACTTTATACGGCGGCCTCACGCCAGAAGAAAACTAGGTGACAATAGACTTTGGGAGGAAAACTAGGTGACAATAGACTTTGGGAGCAAAACTAGGTGACAATAGACTTTGGGAGCAAAACTAGGTGACAATAGACTTTGGGAGCAAAACAAAATGTTCACACTTAACTAAAAATTTTATTGTTTTGGAAGTTTTCTTAAAATACGACGCGAATATGATTATAAACTTGGCTATCAGTCGTTCTTGAACAAAACTTTGTTATTAAACAGAAAGATATGAAAAGCTGAATACTGACTGGAATACAGGTGAAAACATTATTTTGCCATTTAGTATTGACAATAAAATTTGCATATTTATTTAATTTTATAATAATTAATTGTTAGTATAATTTTATATTAAGGTGAAAATGAAATTTTATAATCTTATTTAATTCTCAGGTGAAAATGTTAACTAAATTATTTACTAACTTAAATCAAAATATGTAAGAAATTTACAGAAACGAATCGTAAATAGTAGAGGTGTAGACAACCCTCGGAGTAAACAATTATACGTCTTTCATCCACACAAAGACAAATGAATAAATACACTCGCACAGACACATCAACACAGACAAATTAACAAATCGCAATCTCCCGCACAAGCACAGTATGTGGAAGTTCCCATGAGAATATTTTTTTTTTTCTTTTGAGTAGTCTCTAATAAAGTTATATTAGCTGGGTGGATGTGCGTACGCGTCGACCGATGTGAAGATTTCGACTTCCCGCGTAGGAAGTGATACTACGAAAACCTTGTCAGAAAATGTTAAGTAAATGGGATTAACAGCCTACTTGTTTGCGTTGAGCGCGTGTTTCCCAGAAACGTGTTGAAGACAGGAAAAGAGAGGAGTTTGTAAAGTGAGCTTTGAGTCTGAGTGTGTAAAGTTTTACGTGCCGGACTCTGAGTAAACGTAAAAATTTCCTGCCCAGTTGCAAAATTTAAGTCATAATTATTTAAATATTGATGGTTAATGGAACAGACAGGAATCAGTGGAAATGCCGGATTAATGGATGGTTATTATTAACAAAACGTATTTAAGTGACAAAAAGTAGCGTACATTGTACATAATGGTAAAAAATTAAAAAAACTTACATCTGATTAAAACATTGGATTGAAAATATAGTAAATTATCTTCAATTTTTCTTAAATTATCGAAGTTAGTTGTATGTTTATAATTTAGTCAAACGTAGGAAAAAATGAAACTCGCAGATTAATGTATTTTACTATTCCATTGGCATGAAAAAGCTGTACATTTTCTTCTGTATCTTGGATGGAAACGACACTTTTAACGCCTTTTATTGCAATTTTTTCAACACGAGAATTTCACAAGCAGACACGCCATTTTCTTCTGCCCACTTAATAGTAGTGTGTAGGCGTCCATTGTATCATGGCGTACTGTATGAACAGTTGTCGCTGCTTCTCCCTCTTCCTCATCTACACTGGTCATCGCATCGACTATTTCATCGTCCATCATAAACTGGTTGTTTCAACGTCGTCACCCTCCAGCCACTTGTTTACATCGTCCGTTGTCAAATCATCTGTTTTGTCTACTAGTAACATTTTTCACTCACAATCTTAAGTTATGTAAACACGGCAAATATTTACAGACACAAAAACTGCAAATAAACTGGACTGACACAGCGAGGGACTAATGATACAACTCACGTCTATGGTCAACTACTTGTTTCCCCTCCACGCCGCCAGCAAACGCCTGAAAACGCCGTACTACTGGAGAACCCGGACTACCGCAGTGCCGGATTACAGAGGGTGTACTGTAGTTTCAACATTTTATTTACTCGACGTGACTTAGATTAAGATTAGTACCGTAGTTCAAGGAGTGCTAAACAATAACCGATCTGAACTCAGCAACGATGAATAGTAGAATCACGCCAATAGGTGTCGGTGGAGCAAGGTGTCTGATTCATTGCAAAAATGGTTCAAAGATACATGCCTACGGTGGATAGGGAATCACGATAATAAACAGTATGGTGTTGTGTTTACGGAATAAAATAACTTATTGAATTGGTTTCATATGCGAGTGGAACATAAAAGAAGGTAACTTGATGCTCAGCATGAATCGTTAAAATCGTTTAACAACGCTTATTTTAAACGAGTAAAAGGTATTTTACTACTCTACTGTTTAAGTTTGTATATTTACATGAATCTGTAATACTCATTAGATCTAACGTTTTTTTGTATCGGCCATCTAAGGACCACATGCCAATTTCAATTCTTTATTCTTTGTTCTTTTCTTTTTCTCCAATATTCTTTCATCTTTTCACTGTGCCTCTTCTTTCTGTCTACAGTCCACTTTGAACCTGCGATTTTATCTCTCCTACCCTGATTCCTTCCATTTTTTTTAACACTTTTGCCCGAAAAACTTCTCTTTCAATAGCTTTTTCTGCGTGAATATTATTTTTCTGGTGTAGTGCCTTCATTTAGCGGACTTTCCATACTGCAATTGAAATTGTATAGAGTTCAATAGTAGGAATTAAATTCCAGGATAAGATCGGATTGTTAGTCTGAAATGATTGTTTCTCGTGGTTTACACCAGTAGGTTCTTCCGCTCTCTCTGCCGTTTGGAACTGAGATGCCTCATCCGCCTTTGAGACCATTTACCGGGTTTCACCAGTAACCATAGGAAGGGGGGCCCTTAATGGGTGCTATCATCCGGAGCCAGACGAACCCAGATTTTTGAAGAGGTGGGCTCCTCTAAGACTCTTCCGCACGTCCTGCTGTTGGATCATTATGATCTCTTCCACCATTCCGTCCGTTGGTCTTCACAGAGGTCCGTTAGCATCTGTAGCTACAGTGTGGCTACAGAAGATCCCAGGGGGGCACGACAGGGACGTGGACTTGACTTACTTTAATAGACTTACATTAATAATTTCAATGATTTAAAAACACTCTAACGTTTTCAATCATTGACACCTTTAATTTACAAAAGTACTTCTTCTTTGTACTTATGGAAGTCTTATAATTTACTGCCATAACTTGTTAATAACTACTCATCTCTAAACTCGTTGAAAGTTCCAATGTTTCACGTGTTTCTTTTATTTATCTTTCTACATATTTTAGCTCATTAATACAGCAGGAAAACGAACCGAGTGTTTTTAACACTTGAAAACACCATTAGTGTATTAAGAAAAAAATTAGCACCGACAGGTTGTACGAGCCGAGGGACTGACTGCGGTTTCCAAATGGCATACGACGACGACTACACCGAGACGATGAAAATGTAATTTGTATATGAACTGGTTAAATTAAAAATAACAAAATAATAACATTACGTGTTTGCGTGTGTACGGTGACCGAGTAGGGGTGGCGTATATTTATTGGGGCCAGAGCAAAGTCACATCCCTGGCAAACGGCCAACCGGATCCACTTCTGCTCCTTGTTAAATGTTGTTCGCTACTGTTCTCTCTCTCTCATCCCCTCTCCTGTCTTTTCTCTTTCTTCTTGCCTGTTCCTGTTTCAGCTTTGTCTGCTATGTATCTAAGATTCTAAACCGTTTTTAATGTTCAGAAGAAAGGAAACTTAAAAAAGAAATAATTATTTTAAAAATTGAATTAACTAATTAAATAATTTACTTATTTGTTAACATACCATTGATCTAATTAAATAGATCTAATTGGCCATATATCTTAAAAATTACTAAGATAGACTATTAAATGTACTTATCATGTTTTTACTTCTTATTTCTTCAGTTTTACGTTTGTGTACAAAACAAGAGTTTCAGATAATTGTTAACTGACAATCAACAGCAGTCCCAGTGCTTATTATAAATTACATAAAGCCTAAATACGCAATCTCTTTTACCAAAATGCTAAATGCTAAATGCTAAATAAGCATTGTCTTTTACTATCTGTCTCCCAATGCTCCTACCAGCATGGGATAGTGATTACTTTATTTTCTTCGTTCACTGTTTTCACACCTAATTCATTTAATTTGATTGCAAACACCATTTAAAAAAAAACACTACTTGTAATTTGTTATTTAAGTGTAATGAAAATTTATATCTGAACGCTAAAATTGAAAACACGCATACTGAATGACCTTCTATTCTAAGTAACAATCTCGCGTATTTAATTTTCATGCAAATTATAATATTTTATGAGACATAAATAATCTCAAAAATTATTTGTTGTGTAATTTAATTGTTATGCGTGTGGCAAGCGTTTGGTTAACTCGGCTGACAGTCTTCAGATTATATACAGTTTATAAAACTACGTTACACGCAATGTGCTACGCGTTTGATAATTATGAATAATTATGAACTCTAGAGAAACGATGGAGGGAAAAGACTAATAAAATATAATATTAGTGACAATATTTTCCGTTAGTGTTACGCTCTACTATGTTTTATTAAATAACTGTTAATTAGTGAGTCCCGAAAAGTATGGGATACTCCATAGGTAAACCCCTCCTTTTAAAATGATAAAAAAATCTTAATTATACGTAGAGGTGGAACTCTGTGTTTCATCTACTCATGGGGAATGAATTATTTTCCCTTCTTTTGGTCTTATAAGGTAAAACAACTCCATATTATATTTGTAATTAAATTAATGACGCACAATTCGTATCTTTTAATGTAATTTTAGTTAAAATATTTTGAATAATTAATTACAAGGGAGTAAGATATTTTATAACAGTCTATGAAAATTCCTAATGATATACTTGCAAACTGCATTTTTCAGTTAAAAAGACCTATTAAAATGCTTTAAAATACATTTGTGTTTACATTAAATGATTAAACAATAATCCTGGATTTTCCTATAATTTGAATAAAAGTCTAATTTGAATAATTATGTTTTAATTTGAATAAGTTTGTTTGAGTAATTTGAATAAGTTTGTTTTTGTAATAATTTTAGCCTAATACATGAAATTGTCTTTTTATTTACCAGTTCAATCTCTGTTTCGGTACGGGCTGTTTCAATCTCTGGTTGTGGTACAACTTTCGTTCCACCACAGCCAGAAAGAAATCAGACATCTAATAGCCACGTGCGGTGCCCAGTTATTAAACAAGTTGTGCGTGTGCCTGTGTAAGTGTCCACGCATAGGACCACTATATTATTATCCCCAACGATGGGAATGAGCAGGCAGACGGCATTCTGAAGTAGACTTAAAAACACGATTGCAGGACAAATGTCGTGATTATGAGTCGCCAACAAAACTACTACGCCATCACCAGTCGAGCCATACACCGTATTATGGAGAATTACGGTTTTAGCCAATTTTTACGAAATTTTGTATTACTTTTATGACAGGCCTCAGAACTATTTCTTCGTGTCTTTTAATAAAATTCTATCTGAAATAAATAATTTTATGACAACAATGTTATTCACATAGATGCAGTATTGCGTTCTTTTACCTTTGATAATAATAAACAAAGTAATAATCGACTGGCCATAACTAAAGGACAAAACATTTCCAAACCGATGCATATACAAAACGTTTTAATTATTTTGATAAGAGAAATACACATATGAAGTATGGCAAATAATTCATGAAACACTCCAAATATTTAAAACTGAATTCGGCTTTTCGTTAAACACATAGGAATGTTTAAGATACGTTGCAGGCGAGAAAATATTATAAGATTGGTTTAAGAAATAATGTCGATTATTATATTAGTGTTTATTTAAAAATGTGTAGCTCATCTAAAACAGAACTAATAAAATTTAAAAGCTGACACAAATTAGGGGTTTCCTCCTTATTCACGGCTTAACTGTTTAGTGTGTTCCGCCTCCAAACTGGTCGGACCATCCCAGGCTTCTCTTCCCTTACGGCTGATACAATAAGGCTATCTTGGGAAATCTGTCACTGCGCATTATGCTAATGTATTGCTTCCAGCTACAAATATAGGCATAAATCTATATATAGCCTGAAATATGTGCAGAACAATAACCATAAAGAAGCACAGGTGCATGCCTGCTTGACAAGAAACGACCCTTACTTTCCATATTACGGCAGTGTATAATAATCATTGATGTGAATGATTATATAGTTTTAACCTAAGACGTTTAACATATGCAGGCATGTTCTCTCATTAGTGTTGGATGTCGGCATCCACATTCTATTCTCTTTTTTACTTTTACTAAAAAACCTATTGTCTTAACTAATTATACTTCCTTGGTTACATAACTGCTTTACCTTTTTGCATTTGCAAACACATACTCTTAGCAACTTTATATACTTATAAGTGCTTACGCAATCCAAACTACACCACGATACTCAATGGGAAGCGTTTTAGGAAATTAAAACCGTGAGTTTTAATTTTTAGGATTGTAAATGACATTTACAAGGTTTACATATAGCCAAAAACGTTAGTAAATAAGAAGTTTATAATATTCAAAGGTTTTTAAAAATATATAAACACTTGGTACGTTTCACAGTTTTATTTAACTCTGGCAGCTGTTTAAACTTCTTAAGCCATTGTCAAAGGGATCAGTGAAAAACTAAACAGAGGATGTAAGAGTGGTGAACATCTGTTTAGAGCGTGTATGAAAACTGAATATTATCTAAATGCAAAATATAAAATTAACTAAACTAAATAACAGCTTTTAATAAAAGGGATACACTGAATTCAGTTTGTTCATTTGTTAAATTTTTGTTACTTTTTATTGCTTTTAGATAAGCAATAAATCAGAAATTATAAAAGCAATAAAAAGTAAAAAAAAATTTAACAAATGAACAAACTGAATTCTTTGTATCCCCTTTATTAAAAGCTGTTATTTAGTTTAGTTAATTTTATATTTTGCATTCAGATTATATTTAGTTTTCACAGACACTTGACCTTCCCACTGCAATCGCCTCTCCATCTTTACAACCCGCACATGTTTCGATACACGCTCTAAACAGGTGTTCACCACCCTTACATCCTCTGTTTAGTTTTTCACTGATCTCTTTGACAATGGCTTAGGAAGTTGAAACAGCTGTCAGAGTTAAGTAAAAACTGTGAAACGCACCAAGTGTTTATATATTTTTAAAAAACCTTTGTATAAATATGTTTCACCAAGTGCCCAACTAGGTTTATTTTGAGTTATAAGTTCGGCACATATATTCCGAACAGGATACGGAGACACTGTTTGGCCAGTTGCATACGAAAAACGTTCAAGCAAACAAAATTAATCCTGTTTCGATTGTACTACAAATGGTTCAATGCGGGTGAAACACAGCACTTATATGTAGGCCTATCTATATCTACATATATAAAAGCCAAATACCACTTACTGATTCATACACTCACTCATCACGAAATCTCCATAAGTATAAAGCGTACAAACTTGAAATTCGCCACATATTTTCCTCTTGGTTTTAGGTGCTCGCTAAGAAACGGTTTTGAAAACTTTAACGCCTAACCGCGAAAAAACGGGAAAACCCGCCAAAAACCGTAACACCGATAATGCAGCATTCTTTAAACTGAACGCTTGTGTTGCTGATTTTTAATACAGTTGTTATTAACCTTTAGTTAAAGGTTAGTGTTGTTGTTAACCTTTAGTTGAATTCAATCAGGAAGAAATTTATTTAAATTTCAAGAAGTCTTATTTCAGTTCAGTAGTTTTACAGCATCTCATTTTCTTTTTCCACCAAGCCCTTGCTTTTCATTTTTCATTCCTGTAAATAAGAAGGGCAGAGAACCCACTAACACTTTAGTTCATAGTTTACGTTTAGTTTACTAGCATTTAATTTCTTTCGACATTTCATCTATCAAGCGTATTCTTTTTTTATCATTTTCAGAAAGCCTTATTCTACTTAATGTGTAGTTAATTTTCGCAACTGTACGCCATTTAGTTCGAACGTCAAGCATTTGTGATATGTTTTACTAGGATTTTAAAGAAACCCCTTACAGGTTTTAGTTTTTATTTTACTTTAAGTAAGTTTTACTAGCATTTCATTTTGTTCTAGAGAAAAGTTTTATTTCATTTTATTTTAAAGTAAATCTAGAAGAAACGTTTCATTGTGCCTATTCTCCTCCCTGTCCTACCTGATGCACGGCGACGTCTCAATGGCTGATCAAATTGGGGCTGACATTGTGCGTCACGTGTCCAACAACTGGCAGAGGTTTAAACCCTTCACTCAGAACCGGTCTGGGGCTCCTTACAGTAATAAACTTCGGTACCTCACCGAAATGTCTACGCCTTACACCTACGGAACAACTTGTGAAATCAAGGCGGCGGGGAAATATTCCCTTATGAGTTTCAGGTGTTCCAAGGTGCATCCTTCTTTTTGCTACCTTTTGGGAGGCACTATATCCATTCTTTTGACATGGGGAGTCAAAAGAATCCGGTTCACAGGAGATTTTAAGGAAGGGCACTTTCATGGTCTAGTTCCATTGGTCGACCCAACAAATTCTGATAATGTTCAATAACCCAGATAATGCCCAACAACCACCAACCACCAGTGAGCCAACGGAGTGTCAACCGAATTTGTCCTGCATCGTGTTCCAGCCCCAACTCACTCCGTACTAGTTCAAACTAAACCTACTGAGTTCAGACGAAACTGTTCCTTCTACTACAACACCATTAAAAGTGAAAAGAGGGAAACACGCAGAAGGTTTTCAGATGCGATTAGAAAAAAACCAGTGAGGGAAGCTGCTTCAAAATATGCAGAAAAACAACCCCGACGTAAACAGATTAGCTGCAAAAAAGTATATCTACTAGTAATTTTATACAAACCACTATGTTGTCTTTGATATTGACGAGCGCTTTCGGCAGTCAAGCCATCTTCAGATCATTTACCAACCTAGGTACCAAGGTTGTAAAATTACTAGTAGAAATATTTGAGACCACTAACACTCCAATATAACAATTAAAAAAAAGTATAGTCAAAGTCATCCGGAAGTCAACAAAGAGGCTGTAAAAAAATACCACAATACTCATCCCGAGATAATTATGAAAGCTGTCTACAAACATAGAAAAATAAATCCCAAGGTACATAGGAAAGCTCTTGACAAATTCACAAAGACTAATCCTGAGGTACATAGAGAAGCTGCAAAAAGTATGCATCTAACAACCCCCACGTTAATCAGGCAGCTACAGCTAATTACAGTGAAAAGAGATTACAAATCAGATTATTGCCTTGGACTAATAAGTTTTTGTCTGGTTTTAAATATGAACCTCAGACTAATTATTCCAGGGAGAAGGTTGTTGACCTCGGACCTCAGTCACCCTGTACCTGGTGACGTGCCCTGAAGTGGAAGGATGAGACTCCCGGAATGTGCTGCAGTGGCGGTAGTAAAGTGCAGCTCCCTGCCCTTGAACCCTACCCTGAACCAATAAACAGCCCCCTCACCCACCAGCATCCAATGGCAGAGCATTTTCTTTCTGCTACCCGGAAGTACAATGGATGCTTCCAAATGACGTCTTGGTGAAGGAGGGCAACTTTATGCAAACATTCCAAGTGCAGGGGTAGGTATACTACAGGATAGGGAGCCTCATGCCGGAGCCTCAGCAGCAGCCTTCATTTCTCCAGATATACTTTGTTGGTGACGATGACAATGAGAGGGACATCCGTTGTGATATCTACCCTAGGATTAAGCCAGTACTGGTTCGCCAACTGCAGAAGTTGCTGCATGAACACAACAAGTATATTCTCGACTTTAAGGCTGCTGTTGATTCTGTTCCTAAGTGCCAGAAGAACTTCCAAGTGGCGATTAACGCCGATAGGAAGCCTTGTGGAGAGCACCGAGGTCGTTTCAATGCCTCCACGACTAGAGAAGTGGCAGTTCTCATTGTCGGTCAGGATTTTGAGAAGAGGGACATAGTTCTCCACAGCAAAGACAACAGATTGGTACGAATCAGTGAGACGCACCGTGCCTATGACCCAGTACCCTCCGATGTTCTGCCGTGGAGAAGATGGCTATTACATCAATATACCTCAGCGCGACCCGAAGACCAAGGCTCCTCTCAAGCAGACTGTGTCTGCTGCTGACTTTTACAGCTACAGGATAATGGAGCGTGATGGGGAAGAATGCTATCTACTGCTGTTCCGCAACCTTATCAATCAATTTCTGGTTTATACAGGGTGATTCAGATAAGTCAGAACTCCAACACTTATTTACCAACATCATTTAATACCAAACCGTAAAGGTTTATGCAGTTTGTTTTAAAAGTAATAATGATTTCTCTGTGTTGTTGATTGTTGATTGTTAGATTGTTATTCATAGCGTTGACCTTGACCTTGCGAAACGTTGTGTAGTAATGCATCATTCCCCCACTCGCGCGCTGGAGTTCTGACTTATCTGAATCACCCTGTATGTATGCAAAAATTGAGACTGAAAGACTCAGTTGGATTTGTAACAATCAAAAAAAGCTGAGAAATGAGGAGTATGTGCACCTGAAGGACGCCATGACTAGAACTGACGGCCAGTTATCAGAGCTTGGGAAGATGGTTGTGTTGCCGTCCTCTTTTACTGGAGGACCCCGCTACATGCATGAGCGAACTCAAGATGCTATGACTTATGTAGGCCATTTCGGACGGCCGGATCTGTTTATTAAATTTACCTGCAATCCGAAATGGCCAGAAATCGTAGAGCTCTTGAAACAAGGCCAAAAGTCTCACGATAGACATGACATAGTAGCGAGGGTTTTCCACGTGAAAGTGAAGCATATAATAAAGCTCCTCACTATAGGTTGCATCTTTGGCCCTACCAGGTGTCACATGTACTCCGTGAAATGGCAGAAACGTGTACTACCCCACGTTCAGATTCTCTTGTGGCTAGAAGAGAAGATAAGACCAGAGTCCATTGACAAAGTTATAAGCGCTGAAATACCTGATCCCGACCTAGACCCAGCCATCCATGAGATTGTCAAGAGACTATAATCCACGGCCCGTGTAGACCCCTCACCCTGTATGGTGGATAGAGCCTGCACCAAGAAATATCCCCGGCCACTTTTGAAGGAAACTCAAACCGGAGAGGATGGTTATCCTCAGTAACGCAGGTGGTGTCCGGTAGACGATGGGTTCACTGCCAAAATCAGTGGAGTCGATCTTGACAATCGCTGGGTGGTGCCATACAACCCCGTCCTGTCTCGCACCTTCTCGGCCCACATTAATGTTGAGTACTGCAATTCTGTAAAATCCATAAAATACATCTGCAAATACGTTAACAAAGGGTCTGACCAGGCAGCGTTCACCGTTGAAGATCTGGACGAGGTGACGAGGTACGAGGTAGGACGATACATCAGCAACTCTGAGGCAGCCTGGCGCATTCTCTGCTTCCCTATTCACGAAAGGTTTCCTCCTGTTATGCACTTTGCCGTACATCTCGAAAACGGCCAAAGAGTTTATTTACTGAGGAAAATGTCGTTGAGGAGATGATCAATAACCCTCCGAAAACAATACTTCTGGCCTTTTTCGAGCTGTGCATAGTCGATGCTTTCGCAAGGACCCTTTTATGTTGCGAAGTTCCGACTTGTTACGTATTGAAAGGCAACATGTTCTGCAGGAGAAAACAAGGGAAGCCTGTGCCAGGTTATCCGGGGGTGAAGAAAGATCAGGTTTTGGGCAGAGTGTACACCGTCCATTCCGGTAATGCTGAGCGCTACTACCTACGCCTCCTCTTCCACGAGGTCCGTGGTCCTATGTCATTTACTGCCCTATAAACTGTGGCAGGGGTAGTCCACCCGACATTCCACGCGGCGTGCAGAGCACTTGGCTTGCTGGAGGACGGACGATGCTCACTGGGACCGGACTCTGGAAGAAGCCTCCATCTCTGACTCTCCTAACAAAATCCGCTGTTTGCCATCATGCTGGTTTTCTGCCAAGTAGGAGATCCCATCACATTGTGGGAGAAACACCGAGACAGTCTTGCGGAAGATGTTAGACGGCAAATGGAGAGAGAGCACGGAGATGCCCAACTGGACTTTAACATTGTTTGCAACCAATGTCTCATCCTTCTTGAGGATATTGTCATTTCCATGTCGGGTAAAACACTCCTACAGTTCAGACTTCCACCACCTTCACGAGCGCAAGGAGCCGTTGTCGCCAACCGGGAATAACTGAGGGAACTGGCTTATGATACCGTTCAGCTTTCAAAAACAGTTGCTGCGAATGTTCCAAAATTAAATCAAGAACAGAGAAAAGCCTACGATGAAATCATGCACAGCATTGCTTCTGATTCTGGGCAGTTGTTCTTTCTTGACGCTCTTGGTGGCACTGGCAAAACGTTCTCGATCAATCTATTGCTAGCCACAATTAGGGGCGAAAGGAACATCGCCGTTGCCGTTGCTTCCTTAGGTATTGCAGCTACCTTGATCGACGCAGGCAAGACGGCTCGCATTGGCCTTCAAGTTACCTCTCAACCTGAATCACTCTGTATCTGCACTTTGTAACATCTCTAAGCAGAGTGACATGGCTCAGGTGCTTCGTGAAGCCAAAGTTATCGTGTGGGATGAGTGCACCATGGCCCACAAGGGAGGTATTGAGGCTCTGAACAGGACGCTCCAGGACATTAGGGGCCGCAACCGTCTTATGGGTGGAGTTACGGTGCTTTTGGC
Source organism: Magicicada septendecula (assembly GCA_034769895.1). Lineage (NCBI taxonomy): Eukaryota > Metazoa > Arthropoda > Insecta > Hemiptera > Cicadidae > Magicicada > Magicicada septendecula. Next base: position 1,304,673,644 of record CM068367.1, read on the forward strand.
TGGCAACTTCAGACAGACCTTGCCTGTTGTGCCAAGGGGGACACGTGCAGATGAAGTCAAGGCCTGTCTCAAGTCATCTCTCTTATGGCCTAATGTCAAAGTCCTGTCCTTGAGAGTTAACATGCGTATCCACCTCCAACTTGACTTGAGGGCAGAGGAGTTTTCTAACTTATTGCTTGATATTGGTGATGGCAAGCTTTTGGAAGAGAAGGGAAGAATAAATATTCCCGATAACCTTGCCCATCTATTTTATTGTTGTTAAACTTATAATAAATGAGTCTTAATCTGTAACAGAAACTTAGTTTACCCTCTTTAACTAAATAATACGGCGTTATTTTATAACTCATTAACTTTCAAGCTTTAATAGTTGATTGATCGAGCTTAAATAGTTTTTCTTATTTTCAAAATATCGGTATCTAAGCTTCAAAAATAACCTATTCCTTTTTTCTGATTTCACATCCCGTTTTTTCTGATAATCACCGTAGCGAAGAACGGGTATCCACCTAGTATTTTACATAATTTAAAAAGTAGAAGACATTATTGCCTAGAGGCAAAATTATTGTAGTATTAACTGAACTACGTCGCTCCAATATTTCGTCAATGTTTAAAAAATTTGTATGGCATATTAGCAACTAATGTAGTGATATATCGCGTGTCGCAGTCACGCCTGGACAAGACGTTTCTATTTGCCCGGACCCGCGTTCTGCTACTGCTGGGGTAATGCAAGAACGCCTGGTCGGGAAGGGCGACGCTTCTTCCCGACAGGACTTCGCGACAAAGTTCAACGACGCTTTACGGCGCAGAAAGGGGTCGTTGCCTGAACTTGAACGCCCGACAGGAACGAACGCAGACGAAGTGTGTAAGTTAAGGCGCTAGCGGGGTAGCTATTACTGGTGGAAACGTATTAGTAATAGAAAGATTTTGGAAATTGTTCTACTGTGTTCAGATCGAAAGATAATATAACTAGTAATCTTTACTCACCGAAGTCTGTAAAGATACAGGAAGCGTCTAAAAGCAGAAACAATAGAATACATAAGAGGTGAGTGTAGGGAAATATTTTGTATATATTGTGCCAAAAAGGGATTTGAGAAAGGTTTCACGTTTAACTCAAGAAAATTACAGACAGACATAATTAAATAATTGCCAGGATACGTCGAAACATATAATGTTTACCAAAGCTCGACATGCCTTAACATTATGCGTTACTGCTGGAAAGAGGAAGTTAACATCTACAATTAAACAGACTGATTAAGAATTTCGACAGGTGCTATAAAAGGAAAGCAGAAATTGTATGGCATAAAAGGAAACACAAATGAACAATAAAAAGCATGAGAATAAAAATAAAATTAGTACGTTGAAGAGAACAGAAGTAATAAATAATAAATGTTATCATTATTATATTTTATTGCTTATATGAAAGTGAATGTCTAGCATTGATTTATAATTTAGACAAACTGGAAATATTTGATAGACGAATTATTTGGAAAATATTAAGCCCACGAAAAACTTTAGAAGGTTGGAAATTAATAAGTAATGATGAAATATATCAGAGTATAGAAAATATAACAGAAACAACGAGAAAAAGAAGACTATTATTTTTTGGACACTTATATAGAATGAACGAAAATACAGTAGTTTAACCAACATATCTTTAAATATCTGTGGGGGAAGAAATCAACATCAAGTTAGATTAAAGAAGTCCAAAATTATTTAGAAAGAAATAATATAAACGCAGAAAAAACAATTGAAAGAGAAGTTTTTCCGGTAAAAGTGTTAAAAATGGAAGGAGTTCAGGGTAGGAGAGAGAGAAACGCAGGTTTAAAGTGGGCTGAAGACAGGAAGAAGAAACACAGTGAAAAAATTAAAGAATATTGGAGAGAAAGAAAAGAACAAAGAATAAAGAATTGGAATCTGCATGTGGTCCTTAGATGGCAGATACAAACAAATTATCACTGTTCGAGTCTGTAACTGTAGAAAAGCCTACATTTTGTCCATGAGCCTAGCCTACAATGAGTCTTACAATGAGTTCCTAGATTTTGTCCAACAGCGATGGTGTATTGTTATACATTGACCTTAAAAAAAATATGTAGGCTATGGGTATGTGTACTCATGCAGATAAGGCTGAAGAGAGAATCACAAAATTGAAAAACATTAAATTTTATCTCTTGCAGTCACATGCAATACTTCAATTTATAACACAGTGATGAGAGCGTTGAGAAAACCGTCGTTGTCCGTTGATACGTGTGCTGTTTACCGTCACACCGAGGGACAAGTTAACGACTGCACGGTAGTTTGGTACTGTCCTGGATATAAAACTTTAAGGGTTCAAAACAAATGAGAGAAAACAGAGTGAAGCACAGAGAGGTTCATTAAATTATACCAGTGGGGTGAGTCAGGGTCACACTGTTCAACAATGTTTTCACAAAAATAGAACAGCGGTAGCATTTGGAAACAGTGTGTAAATCGGCGCTGTCTGCGAAGAACTGGGTTACGACCGACGTCTCTGCCGCGCTCAAGGACGCGACACGCCGTCTTACATACAATGCATCCCGTGTTCTTCTTTCACACATTAATGTTAGGAACTTTAAAATGTTCGTCCTAGTGTACACGTCCTCGTTCAGCTGTTTCCTTTGCTACTTATAAAATTTTACAATTGAACAGCGTTTTTTCATTAATACCTCTTATTGTTATTCACCTAGTAAACTTACTTTTACGAGGGACAAGAATAAGTCGAAAAATTCGTTCGCTAGTGCTGTGCGGAAGTAGCCCTTAAATATGTTTGAAGGAGCACCGTTGGAATTACAATTACGCCTATTTTATGTCACTACAGTTTCTTGTCACAGACATCAGTTACGTTAAAAAAAACATAAGAATGGTAATTAAGGCAGAACAAGTATTTTAATATTTTGATGTTTCTTTACATTTTAAGCACGTGTGCGAATACCTTTTGCGCGCGCGCGCGCACACACACACACACACACACACACACACACACACACACACACACACACACACACACACACACACACACACACACACACACACACACACACACACACACACACACACACACACACACACACACACACACACACACACACACACACACACACACACACACACACCATCATTATCATCATCATCATCACCATGCTCTTGCTCCTCTCCCTTCTGACCATCGTGATCATCATCGTAATCATATTCTTCATGATAGCTACCGTCAATTGCGTCACCTGTATCCTGTCGTCATTGTCGCTATAAGCACTGTTTATTTGTTGCTCTGCTGAAGGAATGGCAACCTGTCATTCTAAAACGATTTAGTATAGGAATAATGTAATTTACAAGATCGTCACAATAAAATACGTCATTGTTTCAACTTGAAAAGGGAAGTCATAATGAATTCACTCTGTTGATTTCAGTTTTTATTACACAGTGAACATTTGTTATCTTTCAAAATGCCTAGCAAAATGTTTTTATAATGCTTCTTTCTTATCGCCTAGCACTTCCATTCTATTTCTTAATTTTGTAAACGAATTCTCATGTTGTAATTTGTGTATCTCTTTATTTGTATTCCTGTCCCTCATGGATATTTATCGCACACTTCTTTCGATTCTCAGCCGTAAAGTTGATAGTTTCTGTGAGCAAGACGCAAATTATTGCATTAAACACGCATTAATTTCAAACACGGTTGATAATTAATGGGGTTGATAATCTCATCAACGGTCTGCTTTCATAGATAGTTTCACATTCTCAGGGCAAAAAGGAGCTATCATTCTCTACCCGTTCACGTGCTCTTTCAGAAAGTTATGGGAACTTGTCCAAGTACAAATCCTAATGCTCTTGACGAGAAAGACTACTGAAGCCTCATTTCACCTCTTAGACCCTAAATTTGTTTTATAGGTATGGATTATTAACAGCGCGTACGAGACTTATGCTTTTAGCAACTATATAATCTAACTAGAATAAAAAAGGAATATATAAAGGTATATGTATAAATGGAGATACTGCAAAATTTATGTACTCTAGAAAGCTAAAAAAAAACAGTAAAAATTACTAATAAACCAGTAAATTTTGAAATGTCTCCATTGATTCAATCAATAATTCACATATGTAATACTTATACATAGTGTAATACTGTTCAGATTTATATAAGTTTTACATTACACTTCAATTTACACATGGTTTTTATTTGTAAATTTGTTACTGTAAATTGGCTTAGTCATAAAGCTAGATTAATTTTAATTATGTAGTAACTGTACTCTGTTTTTTCCATACTGTTAAAGGACAGTCTCAACATTAACTCCATCAATAATATAATATTTATACATATTGGACATAATATGTTTTATATATTTTACATTTTATTGGAATTTACAGATAATTTTACTCGTAAATTCTTTACTGTAAATTGGTTTGAGGGCAAAAGCTTACTGTATATTACTTACAGTCGTCTAATAATTGTACACGTTTTATACGTATTTACGTCATTATACTGTGAATTACACATAATTTGAATTATAAATTGCTTCCTCTAAACTGTCTGCATTATAAAAGCTTAGTGTAGGCTACATTACTTACAATTGTCCAGAAACTGTCCTTTGTTTTGTTCCAAACAATAAGAGAACACTCACCTTTGTTCACTTACCTTCGTTTTCCGGGGGTTTTCCAATTGCCTCATTTGTCATACACCACCTTTACCCTTCCTTCAACTACGACATTCCCTCAGTTCAAATCAAACCTCTGAAGATGTAACTAGTGCAAAAATTGTTAGGAGGAATAAAATTATCATTAGAATTAAATCAAGAGTTTATTTACTATATTTAAAGATTTTTAACATTTTCTATGTATCAAAATAATAATTATTTTGATGATGTAAAACACACTGTCTCAAATACCTCACATTCACACACGCACACGCACACGAACATTCACATTCACTCAATTAATTGATCATGTTGTGTTTGATATTTTCTCTTGTATCCGTACACAGTACCTGATGATGACAACAAATATTGTCTAAACGTCGACACAAATAATACACAATTCGTGTTATACTTATTCACCGATCATCACAAAACGTTTCATTGTTAAAATTTATTGTACGAGGGTCACTACTAAATTAAGTCTAACAACTTTATAATACTAACTAAAAATATTATTTCAGGTGTGTCAAAAGTTTGACTACTTACACGTTTGTAGTCTAAGTTCATCTCCAACAAATTATGTGAAAATAAATCAAAATATTGTTATAAATGTTGTGGCACAGTTAAAAGTTTGTTAACCGACTTTTTCACATCGTACATAATATTTACGATATCATATTCTTTACCCAATATGCACTGTGTTTTTAAGCTACCAAGAGCTTTGCCACGATCTAGATATCATTTGCATTATAAAGTAGGTTGCAGAGTTTGTTCAAGCCATTTAGTGTTATCGCTGACTTGCGAGCAGACTAGTTTAGCAGATAGTTCATGCAAGATCGTAGGATAAACTTCAGTTACATGTTGGTCAAAAGTTTAATAGTCTTGCACAAACTGAAAGCATTCTAAAAAAAAAGATATATGAGAACAGACATGGTGAAACAGCCACGACATGAAGTGTAACAAAATCGAGAACACTAATTATATTAATTTAGAATACAAAAAAGTTCAATCCTGTTAGGAATTTTATGCAAATAAAACATTATCTACTAAATTAAATTCTATTCTATGGATGAAATATATTGCAAGAAAAAAGCTGCTTTTATGAGGCCACAATGGAGAGTATTGAAAAATAGTAAACATGTGTGCTGAAAAATCATTTTTCGTCACCAGTGTATGCGGTTTGTGTAGGAGAGCAAAACTCGAATGGAGTATGATAAAAGAGACAGATTACTGGAAATGAAGTGGTGGCCTTAAGAATTAGTAAATTAGGAAAGCAAATAAATTAGAGGAGATAGTGGAAGCTGTCATGGTTGTAAGTAGGTGAAGAACAATAGAGAGGTAGGTAGAAGTGGAATCTATCTAGAAACGTGGAACGATGTTGCTCCATCTGCTTATGATGATGCTGTAAATCCGTAGATGAAGATGACGGCGAAGCCTTGTAAAAGAGCTATATCACTATTTTATATATAACGTAGTGTGCTGTAAGATTATACAAACGATCCTAATTATGTTCCGTTGCATCATCATCATCATCGTCATCATCATCTTCATCATCATCATCATCATCATCATCATCATCATCATCATTCTTCTTCTTCTTCACAACACGGCATAGGCAAGCCGCTGCCTGTTCCGCCTTGAAAGATCCTCCGCACATCTCTTCCTGGGCCTACCCACACTCCTGTGTCCTATAGGTCTGTATTTCCAAATTTGTTTGGCCAGTCTGGTACCTGACATTCTTCCTAAGCGTTCCTTCTTCCGTTGTTTGTAATCTTTTAATTTTTGTGCAATTTAAAACTTGCAACTCTACTCTTATGGGCTCATTCTTTATACGGTCAAGTTTAGAACACATTTTAAACCCTCTTAAGAACGCCATTTCCAAGGCCTGTATTTTACTGTCTTGTCTCTTGGTTGTTGTCCATAATTCACCTCCATAAGATAGTACAGGGAGCGCCAAGACTTTGTAAAACTTTAATTTTGTATCTCGACGTTCCTTGTTTATAAAAATACAGTTGATTTTCCCACACATCGTCTGGAATTGACCTAACTTAACATCAATATCATAAATCCTATCATAGCCAATATAATTTTCCAAATAAATTAAGTGGCTCATCTGTTCTGGAATTCGATTGCTTGTCTTTTTTGGGTTGCACTCTTGCCTGATTTAAAAGGTAGGTGAAGGACAAAAATTTTGCACTTCTTCATATATAAACCTCTGCATATAAACACACACACACACACACACACACACACACACACACACACACACACACACACACACACACACACACACACACACACACACACACACACACACACACACACACACACACACACACACAACACGTCTGCTTGAAATGCATTCGTCGAACTTTTTGCTACTGAAGTAGGCCTGTGGTGGGTGCCGAAACACTAAAAAGAAAGTGTGAACCATCCTTCAAGCAATCGACCACGGCCCATTAGCCCGGTATTTTTTAATTTTCATAATGTTGACTCCGGGCTTGATAGCCTCTGTAATTACACAGTTTATGGATAACCAACAGAACGTGTACGCAACACCGTACACGAACATTTAAGTATGGCAAAGTTATCCCCTAAATGCGTCCGCGTTTGCTCACACTCTCAAAGGAAACTACTTTAAAAAGATATTTCAAACGATTGTTAAGTTACTCTGTAGGCGCAATCCAACCACAATTTGAGTCGATATAGCCAATAATGAGATTTTGTTGTATTTAAGCAATGGACCTAAAACGGTAAAGTAATTACAAAGAAAATAATTCCATCTGGTGTTAAGGAATATTCTTTTTGACTACCTTCAAAATTGGGGAAAATAGTCATGAATATTACACAAACGTATTGTAGCATTTGACTACCAAATTAATGATAAATCAGTCACATTTAGTAAAAAAATAAATTGACGTTTTACTAGCTTACACACCAGAACTTCCGATGTCGAAAATTGAAGAATAAAAGTTTGTATTCCTTCTTCTGCCACGTTTCGGCTAACTAACTTCTGTCTCTTATCTAACGAAAATGTTTTGGATTGCAAACGATAATCGAATGTAAATAGCTATTTGTAGAAGCTCGACGTAGGCTTAGGAGTGTAGCATAACCGTCTAAACATAGGTGTAAATAGCATATTAAGATAAATAGAGATTATGTTAAGAAACAAATCCAAATAAATTCAAAAATTGTTGTTTTCAAAGTCAGACCAGGGTAGTAAAGACTCATCACTACCACTTCTCTTAATGATTGGCTATAAATTCGGAAGGAGTGTGATGGCATTATGTTGATGATGACATATTGTATTAAAATGTGAAAACTGAGCAACCAGGATATCAGTACGTGTGATATAATATCAGTACGTGTCATTACGTAAATTTTATCTAAACAGATCACAAATTAATAAAACGCTTTGTTAAAAAAAAAAAACATTTTTCGAACTTTGAATAATGTTTATTTTAGAGATTTCATGTTGTAATTATGTTTCGAAGCCTGAAATTATGGAAAATTGGTTTTAATAAGCTTTAGATGTCATCATAAAGCCTAGAATTATCCACACAAAGAGGAACGTCATGTGTTAAATATTAAGTAGTTTGTCATTACAGACAAAAATTAGTAGACTTCAGGTGCATTTTCTTCTACAATTTTTTCTTTCTCCAAAGAGGTGTTACTTTAATGCGCCAACCAATTTTGGCTGCGTGTTTCAGAAACATTTTCACATTTTCAACGTTGTAAAAAAATGCTGCTACAAGGGCCCCACTTATTATAAAACTGTTAAAATATGAAAACGTGGGTTGATTGTTAAAGCAGAGAGAAGAGAAGAGAGAGGGAGAGAGAGAGAAAAGGCAGACTTAACAGAACAGCACAAAGGTGGAATGCTTCTGTGGGTAGGTCGGCCACAGTTATTCCCCTGCAGCGTGCAGTAGCATTTTCTAACAGTCACATACTGCTGTAGTCTCGTCGTATACGTCAAGCCGAGCGAGCGAGCAAGCGAGAGAGTGAGAGAGAGAGAGAGAGAGAGAGAGAGAGTGACGAAGGAAGAGTAGTTAGCTCTTTATAACTAAACAAATCGATTAAATGCAACTACAACTTACGAACTGTAAGAGGGCATAAACTGTCAGCTGTAGAATTGCATTACAGATGTAGAGGGTAGAGCAACATTTGCAATTATTGTCTTCATAACTTTTATGATTACAGTCTTGCATGGTTTATGTAGTGCTTTAGCAACTTGTGTGACACCGAGGTGGGTTGTGTTATCGAGGCGATCTGAAGAAGAGTTTGAAACGAAAAACCTAACAAAAGCTGGGAACCAAAAAATTAACCGAATTTATTTGTAATAAATTAATATATACTAGAAATGTTTCTCTCGATCACGTAAGGAAACCAAAGCAAATGCATCTTTCTTTAGCAATTACTTCTCTACCTATGACCCTTCAGCTTTCAGTGCATATAGATATTAAGAATTTTGGTAATACAAGGTACTCAATATTGGGATGGTTATTCAAACGTTTGATGGAAGAAATTATTTCATAAATTTACACACACACACACACACACACACACTTTACAATATGCAAAATTAAAAACATCTCGCTTAAAAGTAGCCTAGTTGGTCTGAGAAAGTAGTCTTCTTTTTATATCAGTCCAGTCCTGTTTGGGGTATGTCACGCTTTGAAATTTTCTAATGATTTCTAGGCGTTTTCAAACTTTGCAGCTATTTTACAAGCATCACCTTGAAGGCCCTGTATCGCTTCGCAACTTCGGCACAGTAAAAACAGGTGTTCAGAAAGCGTTCGGTCAGTTGTTCTTGGGACTTGCAATTAAATTTTCCGGGGTTCAATTAATTTCTTCCCACTGTTCCAATTTAAATATTCTGCTTGGTCCGTTTAGCCTTGCAGAGGTACAATTGAAATTCATTCTTTAAAAAATAAACGCTTTTGTTTTAGAAGATACCTTTACCTTGTCTACTGATATTACTAGAATTTGTCTAGTTGTAAGTTTAGTTACTTTATTACATATCCAATTAAAAACCATGTTTATTATAAGCCATATTATTTAATAATGCAAAATAAGGATAGCATTACGATGTCCGTTAAACTGTAATTTAACTGTAATTTTCAAATTTAACATCAGCTTGTCAAAATACATAGTTGTTTTCTAACTGAATAAACATACAAATTTTGGAAATAAATAAAAGCGGAAAAAATAAATGAAGGGTAAAATGAAAGGAAAGAGAGAAGATAAGAAGAGAATAAATGGGAGTCAATGATAAATAGAAAGTACTGACATTCGAAGTGGAAAAGATGAAGTCGCTTTTAGGGAACAAGTAGTCTATAACTTTTGCCCATGTATTGTTTATAAGTTCTGTAATATGCTACATATTGGTACAGGATGCGTATAAATTATTAAAAGCGTTTGCTAAGGAAAAAATATGCAAATTAGTAAAACTAAATAAAAATATGACGAGGTAATTGTGATGCTTCTTCTTCAGATTAATGCAATGAAATGTGGGAGGATTTTCGGTACACGTGACATTAACAATTTTACATACACGCACGTGTTACACAGTAGGAGGATGTGAGAGTTACTGTACGATGTAAGTAAAAGTATGAGTGTGTGTACAGTATCTGAATGATTGAATACCAAATGTCAAACTTTATTCTGTATTTATATTACTGAGTAGAAAACAACGTTGTTTGCAATGTATTGAATGTCCAGTAGACAATGATTTTAAATAAATCATAAAAACAACGTCGGATATTTATTTACACCACACACAGTGTTTATTTTTAAAAATACACATTTCAAAATTTAAAATTAAAATTAGTATTAAATTAAAACAAATTTTATAAATACAATTTTTAAGTACATAACATTTTATATTAAATTTGTATAATTTATTATAACAATATGATTTTTATTTAAAATGTTCAGACATCGTGGATCCCTAAGTGTGCGTCACAAATTTCTATAAAATTGCAAAAAATCTATGTAAGTTTGCGTAAGTTTTAGACTGAATTTAAAAATAATATGGATGTATTGTTAATTTTTGAAAACTTAAAAATTTTTAGACACGACCTAAAAAAGAGATTTGAAATTTGAAAAAATTTGTAAAAGTCTAGCTGGGCCTGAGAGTAAAGGCCTGTAGAATGTAGCGTCTACTATGAAAAATTTTCAGCTTCAGCAGGAAAACGAACCGGCAATTGAGAACTCGAAATAGATTAAAATTTTAAAAATGTACGTGAGGAATCAAGTTATGAGGAATTTTATTTAAAAAATATACTCTGTGTTGTTAAAGTTGTTGTTGAAATTTATTCCCGGGCTGTTTGGCCGTTGTCCATTGTTTGACACCAAAACCAACGTTTGGTCACAAACGTCTATCACCTTACGTTAGCGAAACTTCAAATTTTATACAGATGATGACAGTCGATGGCACTGTCAAAACGTCTGGTTTTGGTGAAAACAATAAACCACGGCCAAACAGCCCGGGAATGAATTTTAACAACATTAACTTCGGTCGTGTAAGCCTGCGAAGTATATTAAACTCTCTGTTATTAATAATTTGACAGAATTAATATCTCTCAACACTCCTTTCAAATTTTGGATCGCCTTGAAAACGTTTGTAATCTGCGTTCATATAAAATTTATATATTGTTATCAATTATGTATATTTGTAAAAAGTATCAGATGCAGCCCTATATGTATCTACGAAACATACATACATCAAAATTAGTAGCTGGGACTAAATTATTTGTCGTTTAAGCATTGCGGTTATAAATTTAACTAAAAAACCAATATAGTAGTTTGCAATTTTTAGTCTTTCCTTTACGTTGGCTTTACAGTTGTTATTTGACTAAAAAAACGTACTAGAGTAATCGGGGTTTTTCTGATAATTAAAAAATGTCTTATTTTAAAAGTTAACTAATAATAAACATAATGTTAGGATGGTCTACTGATCGCCAGATGGTACAGTGGAAAACAAAATACATGACACCAATAAAGTCACTATATGTTGACTGGTATATGTATAAACGTTTTCTGTACCAAATCTAATATTTAATTGTTGGTTACTGCTTTTATAAACAATTACAAATACCATTACATTATAAGTAATTTAAATTGTAAAATTCTCTAAATTAAGTTCTGCGATATTATAATTTTCTCGTTGGCTTTAAAGAAAACATTTGATGATGTAAAACAAACTATCTCAACTCGTTCACATATACAATGGTACACACATAAGCAAGCACGCACGTGCGCGCGCGCGCGCGCACACACACACACAAACACGTTCACTCAAATAATTGTTCTGTTATGTTTACAGATCCTGATGATGACAATAAACACTGTCGAAACGTCGACACAAATAAGTTAAAATTTGTGATATATTTTTTACCGATCCTCACAAACCCTTCACCGGAAAAATTCATTGATTGACGGTCACTAAGAAATTAAGGATTTATATAAGGTGTGTTAACATATAATATGAATTGTTCAGAATAGTTTGTAAAAGTCTAAATCTACAGTTGGCGATTTGAACGTTTTGATTTATATGTACCATATTCACCCAGCCCAAGTTGACAATTGACGTAGGCCTAATAGGTTTGGTTCTAACTCACCGTACATCAGTTTAATGTGAGTCTCTGTAACGAGTAGGCGATCCATTCACGGCGTTAAGTGATGTCTTCTTTACGACAGCACATAACGTGTTGCATTTATATGCCAGGAATAACCGGTGTTTGTGCGACTGATGTTATTGCCGATAGAATGTATCCTGAATGCGGATTGCACCCGTTCGGTCTGAATAAAGCCCCTGTAAATTTGACTTAGCATTAACATGTAGCTTTAAGGATATTTCTTATATTGTTGTAGTTGAAGAATTTTGATGTTACTACAAGAGTAAACGATAAGGAATTGTGCGCGCACACACACACACACACAAACTATTTAAACATTTAACATAATATACAAGTAACGCCTGTATCACTTTCATGTGGGAAATACTCCAGGTACGTTTAGTTTGAATATCCTCTTATTTTGTCTGCTAAAAATTCAGCATTCAGCAATCCTGAAGTTACTTTATTATTTTAAGAAGAAACAAAAATTAGTATAAGTCTCATAGAAAATCATTAAACATATTTTGATTCATGATACCAAAATTATCTCCTAAAAATATAAAGTGATTTTAAAATGTCTCGTTACAGCATGCCAAAATATTCTCTTCAAATGAAACACCGATTTTATGAAAACATTCAGTTAATTAAAATTCACATTAACAATTACTCAAAATTAACGTAATAAAACGTTTATTACTTTTTAAGAAATATAAACTATATTGAACATTGACACAAAAATGTATTCCTAATATTAATATCAAGAAACTGTTTCTAATTTGTAAAGGCAGTAAATAATTTTTGCTGTAACTTTAGCAGGTGTACATGCCAAAACCCAAAGTAAATGTTTATGTATAGAAATTTTTATAAATCTTAATTACTGTTTTTAACAACGTTAGGCAGACAGATAAACAGATACATAAACATGTAGGTAAATAGATAAATAGAAAAACAAAGTTGTCGTCAACGGGAAGGCAACAAAAAATTTCAAAGTGTACAGTAGATAGACAAACAAAATTAATTAAACAAACTAAAAACTCCTGCATTGTTCAGATCTAATTTTAAAGTATCCACTCTTCAGAAATTTATTCTCTTCAGTTGTAACAGCTGAAAGATATTGCCGTCAAAGTTAAAATAATTTTATCTGCGCAAATGTAAATTACTTTTACAATACAAAAATACTTTACTTGGAAAAGTACGTGAAGTTTACAGAAAGTAATTTACAAGTTTTGCATAAGGTGTAAATTGATTTTGTATTAAAACTTTTGTTAAATAGTTTTCAGTCTTAATTACTGGAAAACAAGTAGTTTACTCTAAACTGTCACAAATATTCTCGATAGTTACATTTATGAAATGCAAAGCAGAAATCCGAATTAACAAAAACTCTTTCTTTGTTTTTTCATAGAAATTTTACGAACTTTTCTGATTAGCGTCACAATTACTTTTCATCATTTGCAATTTATTGTGAACGTTCTTTTCTTTTTTTAATGCGAATTCTGGCCAATATGATGTGTGACAGATGCAAACGAATACTGAAACAGTTGCTGTGTTAGATTACCATATAAAATTTTGGGGAATTATTTTTATACGAGTAATGGAAAGTAATGTGAGAACATCCTACTCTTGGTAACGAGGAATACAAACTTATGATCTAATATCTTACATGGGTAGAATTTACCGTTGTGGATCGGCTAAGATATGTGCCAATCAGACATTGAAAGCTAGGATAATAACAATATATTGTTACTGCGACACGATGTGTTGTCGATTCACATACTTTTGGCAATATTGGAAATGGTAATCTATTATTTATTACAAAAAATTGAGCACGCTTTCCCAAATTCCTGACAACGCCCGGTTACTGTAAAACTATCTGGAAGGTTCTAATGTGTTTATACAATACAAAGAGGCTATGTTAGTTTTGCGGATTGTTTATGCAAGCGATTGCAGTGAGTAATAATTGAGTGTTACCATAGACCGATTACATACTAAAACACAGAACTAATCATTCTTGTAACATTTCAACGTACGACTAACACGATTTCTCCTTCTTCATTTATACACATCCTGTACCAACACCTAAAATGTACATAATGGACTTATTTTCCATATCTGTAGAACTGTATTTAAATCTAATATAAAGTTATTTCAAGCTGACATAACCTTCCGTCTTAGAATATCACGTATTTATTTTCGCAAACGTGCTGCAATGAAAGCGGAAAACATATCTTGACAAAATATATTGGAAATATGTGCGCGTCATACATAAACATACGAGAAACAGTGCAAATTAAGTGCATGCCCAGGAAAAAGCAAACATTTCTGATCGTAGTTGGTGACAAAAATTTGTGTAAAATTGTGTGTAAAAAAAATAGTTCCGTTTTTAAATATTGCCGCGGTATCGATGCCGTCACACTGTTGCGGCCATTGTTTTGATTCGTTGGCAAGCCAACAACGCCTACAAGCCAATAACTGCGCAGTGAGTAAGCTTCTTTGGACGTGTTAATAATGTCGAAGAAATTCGAGATGCCCGCCGTGTGTGAAAGTAGGTATGTAATTCAGTTCTTGCATACGAAAGGCATTAAATAAATATAAATTCACCGTCATACTTTAGATATTTATGGAGAAGAAGCAGTGAGTGCTTCAATGCTACCAAGATGGATACGACTTTTTTGCATAGTGGGATCCAAAGTAAGCGATGTAGAATGCTTACCCGGGATATTACGATGAACACACACTGTCGCTGCAACGCAACATCTCCTCACAAAGTTTGGATAGCAACAATTTAATCATCCGTCTTATAAACCAGACCTCACACCAAGCAAATATCACCTTTTTAAACATGAGAAATCTTTTCTTGCTGGCCAAAGATGGCAAACAAGTTGTTAATACATGTTCCATACACAGGCAGGAATTTCTACGACGAGGGTGTGAAACGTCTGGTGCCTCTGTACGGAAAGTGTATGAAAAGGTATCAAAAATGACGGAAACTATATAGGAAAGAAGTCCAAGGTGTGTACTTTAAATAGCAATAATACTGTTTTGTAAATATATTATTAGTTTCCTTTAATACCTTATCGGAACTTA
Source organism: Magicicada septendecula (assembly GCA_034769895.1). Taxonomy (NCBI): domain Eukaryota; kingdom Metazoa; phylum Arthropoda; class Insecta; order Hemiptera; family Cicadidae; genus Magicicada; species Magicicada septendecula. Next base: position 1,304,688,990 of record CM068367.1, read on the forward strand.
CTTTCTGAACAGCCCTCGTAATATGCTACGTCAGAAACTTGACAATAGGAATGTTTATAATCACATTTCTAAGTGTATGATTTAAAATTGTATTTTAAACTTGTGCGAGGCAGCCAGTGAGTTGTAGTAGTTCGTAGTAGTTCATGTTATACACATAAAGTTACTCTATCTAAAACACACACGCGCGCGCACAGACGCACACGCAGCATTCAATTTAATATTTAGTAAACGTGACCGTTTAAAAGCGGACGGGCACTGCACAACATCGAGTGGTGTATTCTGCTTAACGGCAGCGAATAGGTTACCCTACGTACGTACGTATGCATGCAGGAAATAACAGGTGTCTGTAGGGCCGGTGTTGTTGCCGGTACGACGCGTAACCTGTTATCATTTTGTCATACTCATACTGAATACTGCACACATTGTCCTTACGGTATACAAATATTTAACTTTGACCAGCAAAGACAAAGGTAATATTATTTTAGTTAAACGATTTTGTCACAATATAGGCTATATATAAATAATAAGTGGCAGTGACAATAACAATTAGAAACAGAATTATCACTGTTACACACCACTATAGAAAAATTATTCCGATTAGCGCTTTCAAGCTTCTCCGCTCATCGTCAGATCGGAAATAACCTTCAAAAACAGGTCATTTCCGATATGACGATGAGCTTAGAAGCTTGAAAGCGCTAATCGGAATAATTTTTCTATAGTCGTGTGCAACAGTGATAATTCTGTTTGTGATTATAACCACTAACACAACTTCCCTAATTAAATAATAATTAGTGTATAAACATAATAAGTATGAAAAAGGAGGGACATATCAAAACACAAAAACTCAGAAGTCAAAAGGCCGAGAGAGAGTAAAAGGAAAGAAAGAGATTGGAAATAGAGGAAAGAAATTGCGCGACAGGTGGCGGAAGAATTGCAGGTAGGCTACAGACAGAAAACAGGCAGAGAGAACGTAACAATTTTTTTGGCAAATTTAAATTTCAAACTTTCTTACAAAGGCTATTTAGTAAACACTATTGCAAATATTTGACACGTCACGACATACCACTCACTGGGCAGCACCTCGTTAGTAACTAACGATTGCTAATTCCCTCTTCTTCTCAGTTAACGTTGTCATCAGTTTCAAGGCACAAAACTACTGTATCAGGTTGAATTAATACTCTGGATAAACATTCTACTTCTAGTGTCGATTTGTCGGCCTATGTCTATCTCCCGAGAAAAATGTAGGGCTGTGTGAAGCGTTTTTGTACTGATATACAATGAGCCTTAGTTTCAGGCTGAGAATTTTCTGTAGATTCTCTAAACGACATCAACACTGGAGGCTTCTCCGGTATCACGGAATTGAATTTTACATATGGGGACCATTGCTGTATAATGTAGAATGTATCCAGAGCAATTTGCTACAAACTGACCGCAACTACGAAAAAAGGAATACAATACAAAATATAATATTTCCAATAAAATATTATTAGGAAGAAAATATTTTACTTAAAAAAAAAAATTTCCAGTTACATGATAAAAATATAGAGATATTCTTCTAAGGCTTTCACGGCCGGTGTAACTTGTATTTGAAATACCTACCGGGCTGTTTGGCCGTAGTCCAAGGTTTACATTCAAACCAAACGTTTCAGCAGCACCACTGGCTGTCATCTTCAGTGGATATTCGAGTCAACCTAACGCGGGGTGTCGTACGTCAGGCTCAGCCTTCACCACAGTACTGTGGGCCTGACGTATGACATCCCGAGTTAGGTTGACTCGAATATCTCAACTGAAGATGGCAGCCAGTGCTGCTGCTGAAACGTTTGGTTTGAATGTGAACCTTGGACCACGGCCAAACAGCTTGGTAGATATTTCAAATACAAAAATATAGAGAGTTTGCTTAAATGAATCTGAACTCAACATTCTTCACCTTCGTCTGGTGTAAATCTAAACACACTAAATATTATACTGACACATTTAATTAGTTTACACAGTTTAAAAGTAGAAGAAATATAATCTTAGCTATATTGTGAAAAGGAAAACAATTAATTTAACTCCGATTTTTGTCTACATTTAATATTACATTTTGATAATCTTTACTTCTGCAAGAGAACTTTATTTCTAATGACAGGTGAATTAGGCTCAATGGTCCAGTAGTACCTTAGTTTTTAATTCTTTTCTCTTCTCTTTCGGCGTGTGTGTTCAATTCGTTTAATTTTTGTTTTTTGAAATGTACTCCACGGTAGCTGACATGCCTTTGGAAATGTTGTGAATGTTGGTCAATTTTTGATTAGTGCAGTTGTATACGAACTTACTTCGTCTTAGTAAGAAGGTAAAGTATGTAGATCTCAGATTCATTTAAACAAACGCTTCGTATTTTAACCATGTAATTGTAAGATTTTAATTGTAGTTTGTAGGTTTGAAGTAAACTGGTCAAATTTGAATTCCCATGGGATAACAGGAAACAGTATCGTTTGAAAAAGTAACTATCGTTATGTCGATAGAACACAGGATGACTGCTGTGAAAACGTAGGTTAGACCAGAAAACGTTATCCTGAAGGACACCTCGGTTGATACTGGAGACGCTTGAAGCTTCCTCGTTTATAGCTGGAACGTATGTATTTTAAGTAGGCGAGAATAGAAAAAAATATTGATCGAAATTTTAGCTCCATTAATTTGGTCAAAGAGAAAAACAGGGAGCAGAAGTACCAAAAAAAATAATATAAAACGATTAACAACGGCTCTAGATAGGAAGATAATAAATGAGAAAGCAATGAGGAAAAGGGAGAAAAGAGAAATAGGAAGCAGGAGAGAGAAAGAGAGAGAGAGAGAGAGAGAGAGAGAGAGAGAGAGAGAGAGAGAGAGAGAGAGAGAGAGAGAGAGAGAGAGAGAGAGAGAGAGAGAGAGAGAGAAGGGAGAGATAGACAGACAGACAGATATAAACCACGATGAGTGGTAATTAGCAATTTAAGGTATATTTAACGTTATATTAAATGCCTGATGAACTGATTCGAAATTAGCTGAAGGAAGGTTTCTTGAAAAATCTAGTTAAAATGTATAAGGTACTAAGCGCTTCAAATTCACCCATTTGGCACACGACATGTGTAATTTGGTCTAACTTGATATAATTCTAAACATGTTAATTATCATATTATCTGTATTACGTTACACTTAACTTTAGCTTTATTGTAAGTGACAAAACAATTATATTAACTATTTCAGAGCCGATTTTCGGCTACATTGATTATTACGTTTTGATAATCTAACGTATTTTATGGATATGGGTTCGCGATTATGGTAACTCGCTTGACAGCGGACTGGTTAAGTGGGAAGTTTTGACGCTGGAATTCACCTTGCGGGTAGTAGTGATGTACACGTGACCGTTGACTGTACATTATTGATTGACTGATTGATTAATTAACACATACCACAGCCATCATTGTCCATATTACATGTGTAAACACGCACTCGCAGGAATGTGTACACACACACACAAAGACACATAAAATTAAATACAGTACAAAATGGGCATTCGTAACGGTAACTGAAGGGTAAAAAAGCCATAGAAAATTACTTTGTAAAACAGAAGTATATTCGGTGATTTAGATAAGCTGCAGTAGTAGCTAGATAAATTTGTAGCAGCAGAGATAACGAATGAACAATTTTTTAGGGAATTTGAAAACAAATTAAAAAGTATAGACCAGTATATTTTTAATTCTGATGCTCGTCACATTTTGTTCAATTCCGATGAGTAATGGTAATGTTATAGCGCCGAGCAGAACTGTCTGCCACTGTAAAAATATTCTTACAAATTCTCAGAGTTGCTCGTCTGCCGTAGAATACTGTGGATTTCTTTTGTCAATACTATACGCCAGTACTGGCAGATGTGTCTTCCAGACCATTTTATGACTGGTCAATCTACAGTTGACACTTTGTTGTTTGCAAACGATCAGGCTATTCTGTCGGACACTGAAAACAGATTGCAGATGGGTATACATTTGTTAAATGGAATCTGCAAAGACTCTATATTGCAGATATCCACAATTAAAACCAAGGTGATGGCTTTTTGTGGAACTGATCCCGTACGGGCAAAAATTGTTATACATGGTACTGTCCTTGAACAAGTTAGAAGTTTTGAATACCTGGGTTACAGTGTGTCTTATAATGAAGCAACGCCGTGGTGAATAAGTTGCATAAGTTCAACCTTATGTGCGGGAACATCAGGCAAACCCTAAGGAAGACGCCTAAAATCCTACAAGGTGGCGGCTCTTCCCACACTTCTTTATGGGTCTGAGAATTGGACTTTAACGAAAGGGCAGGCCAGGCGCATCCAAGAGGCTGAAATAAGGTTTCTCACGCATGTGGCAGGGTATGAAGATCATCATAGAAAAAACACCGATATACGGCAGGAACCGAATATTATGAGTATACTCGACAGGAGCGCCCAGTATCAACTGAATTGGTGGGAACATCTTTGCCGAATGGATGACTGCCGCATCTACAAACAACTATGGAACTATAAGCCGAGGGGACGGAGAGGTGTGGTCCGTCCGAGAAAGCGCTGGAGTGACTGACCAGCTGTAATATTTGCCTATTTGAGACCGGAACAAACCATTCTTGGTTTAAACCTTGAGGATCATGATGATGACTATACGCCAGTAGTAAGCTTTCCTCTTTACACGAGAGAACTGACAGCCACTTAGGTGTCAGTTACACGAATTCAAACGATAAAACAGTGACGCTTATAAAACTTTATAAGCAAGTGTATTAATAAAAATTTTGAAGGTTTAATTGTTTATCTGTGTTTAAGATTATTTAATTTTAATTAGACTATGGTACAATTATTTAATTTGGCGACTTTTACCAAAGTAGTATGCTTACGATGCATATTGGATAACTGTGTAACTGCGGAGAACTATAATAACTATAATATACGAATGTGTTTGTTTGAAGACGTTTAGATAAAGTATAAGTATTTACTCTCTTGTTTTTAGTAATTAATTCCACTATTTAAAATGAATGCGTGCTAACACTTACATGAATCTGAGGAATTCCATATGTCGATTGGTATGTGTACATGCTAGACAATAAAAACAGATTAGAAAAACCCAGTGAAAAGTTTTCCAAGAAGAGAAATTTCTTGAAAACAGTTTATCCGAATATTCATTAAAAAGTTTGTACTTACGCCTCTGAAATATAGACTTTCAGAAGAGAAGAAAGAATAAGCTTGAGGTATTCGGTATGCTGTATTAGAGAATGTTACAGGAGATACCAGTGACAAAGTGTCATACAGGTCTACTAATATGAATTACACATTGCTATAAATAGATGACCACATAATTATAAGACCAAAAAGTGAATGAGATTTAAAAAGGTCTATTTTTACATTGAATACAATCTTCCTGAAATAAAATTTTAAAATCTCCAATACAAATTCATCTCCAATATTGATTGATTACTCGTTAGACACTTGATGAAATATATTACTACAAGGTTTTTAAAAACACACAAACACTAGGTAAGTTTTACAGTTTATTATTTACCCCTGAAAATTGTTTCATCGTATTGAGCTATTCTCAAAAATCTGCTAATAGCAACTAAACAAAGTGTAGGGTGACCCAAGTGTTTGTATGTTTTAGAAAGCCTCTAATACTAAAACAAAAACAATAGTCTTGATAGAGAAGAACCCTTTAAGAACAAAATTGAACTTGATAATAGGTATCACATTTGTTTGGATCAGGTATCACATTTTCATTATTATGCTGTGATATCTCATACAGGAAGGAACAAGATATTGAGAGAAAATTAAAATACATTTAGTTCTACCTAAAGACGAATTAGAAAACTATTAAAGAATAACATACAGGGAGAGGAAAATACGTTTGAAGTTTCATAGGATCATGATAGTGCCAATTTTAATGTACGACAGTGAAAGATTGGCCTTCCTGAAAAAAGGTATTTCTAAAATAAAGACATCTGAAATGAAATTTTTAAGAGCTATTGGGGGATGTAGGTAGAGAGGCCATCTTAGATAGAAGGTAAGGTAATACAAGAATATAAGGTTATACCTCAAGGTACCATGAGTTATTAATAGAATTAAGGAATAAAGGCAACGTTAGTGTCTCATGCAGGACGCATGGTGGGCACGCCACGCGTATTCGTATACAAGTGCGGAAATGTAAACCAGCGAGTAGAAGGGATCGTGGGAGAGACGAAACAACTGGTCAGAGACTCTGTGAAACCGAATCGGCCTATAGCCATATCCATGGAATGAAGAAGAAGAAGAAGAAGAAGAAGAAGAAGAAGAAGAAGAAGAAGAAGAAGAAGAAGAAGAAGAAGAAGAAGAAGATGAAGAAGGTGTAGAAGATGCAGAAGGAGAAATTTTGTACTGGCCGTTATGTCTTGTGACGTTAGTAAAGCAGAGAAGAAAGCAAATAGTGTTCTGTGAAAGAAACCATACATACTTCTACAGTCCAGCTGTTCTTTACACGGCAACGTGCTCTTTAATCCAAAGAAGATAGTATATTACTAATATTACTAATACAGTAAACATTAAAGTAACAGTTTTGTTTATTCCAGTGTAAATTCCTGACAGACGTGTCTCCACCTTAATTTCGTTACTAAAAGCGCAGTTTTTTCAATCGAATATTAATATTAATATTATGCCGTATTAGGTTGTGGCCGTTTCAAAAAAAAAAAAAAAAAAAAAAACACAGAGACCAGATGGCATAGCTAATACAGATTATGTGGATGAGTTGGGGTGTGGCGGTGGCTGTGTGCGTTAGTTCCACATTTACGGACGGTTGCTTGCGTGCCGTCCTCGGTAGAATGTTGACTTTTCGTTGAATTTTTCAGTTTAAACGTCTTGAAATTCGCCAACCTAAACACAGAGCGGCCAGAGTAGTTCGCCCCTTGGGAGATATTTCTAAGTTTAAACAAGTTTCGTAATAAAAAATTCTTAAAGGCTGGTTCCCTTAATGTAATCTTCAACGTAACTTCGCCTTTCCAAATTTCGTCAGACGTCGCAATATGCATAATTTACAAACAAATTTAACGTGTATCCTACGTGTATCTGAGGATCCCACATGGACAAAAAGTTTGGTGATAAAAAAATAATGTCAATAGAACGTTATTATCAACCTAAAAAAAAGTTTATTAAATGTTCCGACAACGGGAGTCTATGAGTGAAAATAAGGCATATAAACAATAGTGTCTTGTTTTTCGTTAACTTTGACGTTGCGTGTAAAACAAAAAGTAGATTTTAAATAAAATTTAAGCGCTAAATAATTTTAGAATTAAAACGAAACTAGGAGATAGCATAAATAAAAAGCAACTGATAGTCGTTTATTTCAGTACAAAGTAATTAAAAGTCAAATATGAGAAACGTCATAAAAATTCTTAAAACTTTAAAAAGTTTCATTTTGTGTGTTCGCGTGTCTATGCCCAGGTATTTGTTGTACGATTTTGTTTTTAAACGACACAAATTTTCCGAAGTTTCAAAATCGACAAGATCGTATCATTTGATCAAAAAAGTTTGAGTTGACAGATTTTTCAATATCGGTAGACATGTTTTTTTAAAAACTTTAGAACAGGTAAAAGGATTGTGTTAAAAATTATTAAGAGTAACAATAAAAGTAACTAACAAGTATGTAATATTTTGTTTTTATAATAACTTTTGGATATTACAAAATTAGAATTTATAATAGGATTTATTTTTATTCTAATTTATTATAAATTAGAATTTGGTGATTAGAATGACAGAGTGATAGGATATACCAGTGACAGACTGTTTGTCATACTGATCTACTATTTTCAAAGAAGGGCTCAATTACACATTACAGAGATGACCAGATAATTATAGGAAAAGTGAAAGAGCGTTGCAAAGGTCTGTTTTTACATTCAATCCAATCATCCAGAAATAACATTTTTTAAATCTCTGTTATCTGTCTTTGATGTCTGTACGTAGTGATTTCCGTGTAGTTGGAAGATTGCTAAGGTAATGTTTGCACTCTGTGCGTGGATGACTTAGTACATACAAAGTCTAGCATGCATTCTTCGAAGACTGTCGTTTATACGGAAAACTGAATGTCAGCAGTTAAGCAGTACTTCTTGTTTATTCGTCACTCTCGGTGTACTGAAAGTTGGTGATGTCTCGTGTGGTGGCGTCTCTGTTTTATCAAGCAAAAAAGCTCCTTTACGCTTAGATGCCAGTCCACGCCTAAATGTTTCTGAACCAAGAGAGCTGTTTACTTATAATACCACGAATACCCTCGATTATTCCTATCACGAATAATTGTAGGAGTCAGTATTTCTCCTCCCTGAAGACGTGACAAATATAATGGAAGAATGGTGCTTTTTTATTTCCTGTAAGTCTAATATTTTTCTAATATTTTATATATTACAAATGGCAAATTTAATTTTCCAGTATATGTATAGAAGAACTGAACTGTACTTGAATACCGTTACTAGCGGTTTCTGCAATTAATATAAAGACGCAATTTCCAGATCGTTTTTAAGAAATCCTAGTATTTTTATAAAATACTTACAGCTTACTCCATGGATGCAATTTTTCTCATTCTTTAGGTAAAATGCTACCAGAAATCATGACCCTGAGTTAATAATTTTATTAATAAAGTACGGTATTGCGTTCTTTCGCTTTGAAGATTAGAAATACAAAAACCTTTTAATTGACCATAGGTATATGGCGTTTTCAAATTTATTTTATGTATACATTTTCTATTACTTCAATGAGAGAAATACGCCTATGAAGTACGGGAAAATCTTTCTAAAACACCCTGAATATTAACTTTAAGAAACCTATTCCTTAAACTTAACTGAAAATTAAATAAGGTATAAAATACTTTTCCATACATTATTAAACCGAAAATATTAATTTTATTTTAATTCGCGGTCAAAACGTTCTACGACTTTGTCCGATGTCCAACCTCCATTGTTATCTGTCGTTGCAGTTTTCATCTTTTAGTCCTTTATTGCTCATTGATCTTCTTATGCTCTTTATCCTTATTTTCTTGGGTTGTCCTTTCTCTCTGTACCCATCTCATTGTTTTCTTTGGTAGTCTGTCTTCTCCCATTCTTTGTATGTGTCTGTACCAGATTAGTTGTTTTTCATCAATGTAGTTGATGATTGTCTTCTGTAAGCCTATTTATTTTTTTGATCGTCTCATTTTGTATTCGCTCTAGCCTTGAAGTTCTAGCAGCTCGTCTCAAAGCATCCATTTCTGTAGCTTCTAACTTTCTTTTTACCTGTTCTTTTATTCTCCAAGCTTCGGATCCGTACATCAAAGTGCTTCTAATCATATTATCGTATATTCTTTTCTTCCTTTCTTTTCCAATTTCTGTGCTTCATAGAATCCCATTCAATGATTCAACGAATGGTCTAATTCTTGATCGCTGCTGCCTCTTGAGGTATGCTCTAATTCTTGTTTTGGTTTGTTTAGTCTTAATTTTGTTTCAACATCATAATATTAATTGCTTCTGAATATTTCTTATCCATACGCCATGAATTTCATAAGTAAAACACGGTTATATAATCATAATATAATACATAAAAATTAATTATACTTATTTTCAAAAGATGCACATTTTTGGTTTTTATAGTATTGAAGAGTAAAGCCTCTTTCACAACTTAATTACTTTTGGTAATAGCACAATTACAAGATTATCTGTATCTGCACATACAGATAATAACGTGTAATGAGTGCTTGTGCTGCGTAAGTCTTATGTATTTATAGTTTTCTTTTAATGGTCTGATGTAGCCGTCGATGCGCTAATTACTAAATGCCCCAATAACTCTAATGGATTCAACAACAATCTTCCATTACGACGCCAATGTTGATCAATTGTATTAAGGTTAATTCACAGTCAACATTGTGTTATTTGCATAATTGGCTAATAGTGTTTGTGAATTAATACTATTCGATACACAATAACACATTAGACACATTTAAATTTATGTGGAGTTCTTAGTACAGCAACTGACATAAACATAATGGCGTCGTCTGACAGTACTTAGTGCAGCCGTCGTTACATTCACTAGAACCAGCAATAAACAATAACACAGTAGTGATACAATCAGCTTATTTGAAGACATATTATACGATATCCAGTTCCTTCCTGAACTGATTCTGTCCCTGATGGCTAATCACGCTTTTTAATATACTAATTTTTAAATAAACGTAGGTAATTAATCTAGTACAAATTAATAGCGAGTATGCTAACAGTGTTTTATTCCTCAACTGCTAGATAGAAAAAAAGGTTGATATTATTACTAAAAACGTACGAATTTTAATAAACGGTTAATTGTGACTGAGAGGAACAAGATATAATAAAATAGAATAAATGTTCAAGGTATTACATAATACAAATTGAAAACTGGGTTTCCTTTTTAGTTTGATTTTTATCTTCCTTAAAGGTTATTGAATAGTTTTTGATGATATTATGTTTCAAGTAAATTAAAGGGTACGATAAGTAAAATCGTTCTTTGGTTAGTTTCTGATGACAATGTAGAAAGAGTTGGTACTAAACTCTTCTCTACCCATCAACTGGTAACAATTACAAAACAACATTAGAAAATCCAGTCAGAGGTTTGCGAGTATAAGTTTAAAAAATAAGTTGTTCTTCAGATAAATTCACTTGTTATAACACTAAAAATATCATTTTTTGTTTTAAAAGTAGTAGACTATTGCAAATAATGTTATTACTTAATTCAAGCGAATCATTTTTACTCTACGTATTTCCATATTTCCGCTCCATATGAAAAGCATATATAAAAGTGTTAACAAGGACACAAATAAATTAATTGTTAACTACGGAACTGATACTAAAAATAATTTGAAAATCACGTCATATTAAATTTATAGGTAAAGGCTTCTCTTTTGATTAAAAATAAGATAAGTGTTAGGAATTTAATTGTTTCTTTTTTTTATCTACCGAACGCTCTCGATCTTTCCTGCAATGGCTTCTCTATCATGTGGCAAGTGAAAACGTTCTACTTATGCTGGTCCACACACTTATAATTTTAAGCCAGAAATACGTTTTTCCAATAACACGGAGAATCTTGATTCTTCGTTTCAGTTTTAATTGTAGAGAAAACTATTTCCTTTCCCTCAAGACGTGACCGAGATAAGCGATTATGCTGTTTTAGTCGTGTTTAGCAGCTCGCGCTTAAAATCCACTTTTCAAAGAATCTCAGAGTTGGATACCCTTTCGACCCAAGCAACCAGAACCATTTTTTTGAGTGTCTTAAAACTCAGAACAAGCAGGTTTTACAGCCAGGAGTTCGTGCGTAAACCAGATATATACACTCCAACAGATCATAGAAAAGAAAAAAGCGAAGAACAGGGAAGTACATCTAGCGTTTACCGACCTTAGAAAACATATGATACAGTACCCAGACAAGAAATGTTTAAAGCTCTATCACAATTGAAAATACCGAAAGCCCTGACGCAAGCAGTAAACGATGTATATAAAAACAACAACGTACAAATTAAAGTATTGTAGGTAACAAAATTGTCTGTAGGTTTAAAACGTCCAAAGGGTTATTGCAAGGCTGGCCAACATCACCCACGTTGTTTAAGATATTTTTATAATGCACATTAACCATGTGGAAACAAAAATGCCATGGAATGGGAATACCGATACGGAACGGACACCTGTACACACTATGCTTCGCCGATGACCAGGTAGTTATAGCCCAGGATGAAGAAAATCTAACCTACATGGTCAGAAAGCTAAATGAAGAATACACAAAGGTGGGATTGGAAATAAACATAAAAAGACTGAATACTTGACAATTAGAGATGAAGAAACAACAGAATTAGAAGTGGACGAAAATGTCAAAATTACAGGAACAGACAAATTCAAGTACCTAGGATTCACACTGAGTAAACAAGGCACAACGGAAGAAGAAATAAAAGTAGATTAGGGCAGACTAGAACAGGGATTAGACAATTACACAGTGTTATATGGGACAAAAATATTAGAAAAAGCACCAAAAAATGATATATCAGACCATAGTCCAAATTATTATGACGTATGCAGCAGAAGTATGGGTTATTAACAAAATGAATGAAAGGACGTTTCTTGCAACAGAGATGGAATATTGGAGGAGGTGCTGTGGAATAACGAGAGCAGACCGAATAACAAACGAGGAGATCAGAAGAAGAATGGAAACGGAAAGAAGTGTAATTGACTACATCGAAGAAAAAAGATTGCTGTGGTACTGTCATGTCCGGAGAGCCCAAACTAGGTGGATCAACAAAGTGACGGAATGGAGTCCATTAGGAAGGAGAAAAAGGGGAAGACCGAGAAGATCTTAGAGGGACAAAGTGGATGAATCTGTGCAATGTATAGGACTTGAGGAAGGACAATGGGAACATCGGGAGAATTGGAAAGCCAGGTTCAAGGAAGGGAGACGGCACTAGCTGTACCAACCGTATTATATATATAAGTACTTACTTGTAGGTCCTAGATGAATTCAGACAAGATGAGAGTATCATAGCATGTTTGAGGGTGTTAATGTACACTCCATTCACTTATCACAAGGTCTTGATCACCAATTGCTTCTTGTCTAGTACGTAAATGGCATTATCAATAGTAACTAGGTTTAGTTTCCCCAAATAATTCAACAAACGAGAAAAATTAAAATCCGTTTTTTCATAAACTACGTGTAACACAAAATGTTTTACATTTAATATATAATGACTTACATGCAGACAATATTTTACCTATTATTTTACAAATATATAATAATCTTAGTATAGTAGACTGGCATCAATCCGTCAGTTATTTGATAAGGGCCGGTCGATTAGCGTAAAGTGTGGAAAGATGTGGACCATCCATTACGCAAATAAAGAAGGCCTTTTTAGTAAAGCAAGGTGAAAAGGCAACACGAAACCTTACTGTAAAACTTAATACATTCATCTATACAATAAAAAATAAAAAATCATTTAAATGTCCAATTCAAAAGATCTAATGTTGAAAGTGCCTCGTTAACCTTACTGACAGCAATACCATGTTCTAAGTAAACTCAAACAATACATTGAGTTCTTGGATTTCGTTGTCCATTACGTGTCCGTTACTTATCTAAATTCAACTATTTCACTAACGACTCGGAACACAAAGTTTTTTATGAGTAAAAACATAAAGTTTTACCTTACAGCATGAACCGGTTTTCACTTTTAAAAAGCATCTTCAGACGTTGCCGCTGGTAATGCTGTCCGTCTTGTCGTGGGCGACGGAATCGATTTTCGAAAGATCGATGTTGTGTGTGAGGGGTGAGATGTGTTCGAATTATGCGTGTGATTTGAATTGGTTCTGTTGTTTAGGATGTCGTTTTTATTTGTTTTTGTGTGTTTGCATATTTCCAATTGTTCTAGAGTGTCTAGTTTTAGGCTTTTGTGTGTACGTGTAGAATGTACATGTTATTGTCGATGTTTTTGTATGTTTGGTTTGCTTCAATGAGGTGGTTTGCTAACTAAAACACGACCCCACCGATAGATACCAAAACACAGGTAAAACAACTAATCAACAAAGCCAAACACATAATGACACACAAACAAAAGCCCTACATGAAACAAATCCGACCATCAGCACCTACCCTCCAAGCGCTTCCCAAAATCCATAAAGAAGAAATTCCGATTCGCCCCATTATCAATTACCGTAATGCCCCTGCATACAAACTCGCAAAACATCTAGACAAGATTATCAGACAACACACACAACTAGACAACAACATTGCAGTAAAAAACAACACAGACCTAGTAACAAAAATAAAAGACAAACACATCCCCCATAATGCCACGTAAGCCTCCTTTGACATTAAAAACCTGTACACAAACATTCCCATCTCTGAAAAAATCACCATCCTACAAAACAAACTCAAACAGAACGACACATCAGACGAACTTATCAACGAAGTAACAGAAACTTTGAACATTATCACAAAACAAAACTACTTTACATATAACAATAAATTTTACACACAGAAAAATGGGCTCCCCCATATCCAGCATTCTAGCAGTAGTCTTCCTCCAACACTTAGAAAAAACAAAAATCATCACAAACAATAACAGACACTCACATAAAATACTATATTGGCACAGATACGTTGATGACATTCTAATACTATACAGGGGAAACAAAAGACAATGTGAACAGTTACTAACGCACATAAATAAAATACATAAAAACATAACCTTTACCGCCGAATACAAACACAAAATCTTACGAACAACACAACGTCTTAGTCCTCTCCATCACAAAACTTGAACACAGGCACAAATTCAGTATATACAGAAAGCCGACTACAACTGACACACTAATACACAACTCCTCCAATCACCTAATACAACACAAACTAGCTGCCTTCAGAACCATGATACACAGACTTAACAACATCCCCCTAGATGAAAAAGACTACAAAGACGAACTAAACACGATAAAATATCTAGCAGAATCTAACAGATACGACAGAACAATAGTCAATAAACTCCTACACAAAACACAAAACAAACAACAGACAAAGACAGAAAACAACAAATTCATAACACTAACGTACATCAACAAACAAACTGAAAAAAAAGCCCAAAAATTCAAAAAAGCAGGATACAGAATCACTTACAAAACTACTAACAAAACAGAACACACACTCTCAAAACACACACACAAAGCACAAAGCAATTTCGATCTACCTGGTGATTACAAACTAAATTGCTCAAATTGCAACAAATTCTACATAGGCCAGACAGGACGTAGCTTCAAAGATACATTGAACACACAAAGGCACTCCACTCCACTACAGAATCTGCCTTCGCAAACCACCTGATTGAACCAAACCATATACACAAAAACATCGACAATAACATGAACATTATACACGTACACTCAAAAGGTGAAAACTAGACACTCTAGAACAATTGAAAATATACAAACACACGAAAACAAATAAAAACGAAATCCTAAACGAACAGACACAATTCAAATCACACGCATTATTAGAATTCATCTCACCCCACACACACAACATCGATCTTTCGAAAATCGATTCCATCGCCCACAACAAGACGGACAGCACTACCAATGGCAACCTCTGAAGATGCTTTTTAAAGTGAAAACCGGTTCACCACGTAACAACCACGCTCTGCTACCATTTGTAACCTCTCTCTCTTTTTTTTTTAGGAGAGGCTACTAGATATTTAGAACTAGGCAGAAGGCCTAGGACGAGCATAAAATGTGCTGGGTCCAGTGAGACGGGACTTGCAATTAAAACTCTCTCTATTAACAAACATTAAAAAACAAATAACTTTTATTATTTCATGTTAATTACAATTCATATTTTTGTATATTATTGTGTTTAAACCATATTCATAATTTTATATTATTATGAGCATGCTTCATAATTGTGAATATTAACGTTTGTTAACTTTGTGAATATTACAATATTTCAAGTATTATTACCATTATATAGCTATATACCAATATTATTAATTATTTTAACACATAATTCAACAACCCATAATATAACATATTATATATATATATATTGTAATAATAAACAAAGTATAGGTGTATGTCGTTTGTATTCAAATATTTTTTGTTTGAAGTTTGTGTATTTTGTCGAACGTGAATTGTCGTTCGGAAGCGTCTGGTAGCCTACGTGCCTTACCTGTCCCTTCTCGCACTTTTAGTAATTCCGGGTAGGCGCCAAATTGATTTTCTGGAAAACAATTAAAAGTTTTTATTTGTATAGTGTGGTGATTTGTTATCGAAAATTCGAATAGTTCGCCGTCTGGCTTGTAACTGATTCTCGTGTGAGTGGGGGAACACTTGTTCCCAACTTGAATTAATGTTGGTTATGTCGACCCACTGCTAGTAAACAAAACGTACATAATATTTTCTACAAATAAATACTGGACAGTTTGTTATCAGTACGCACATTTTTATTAGGCTTTTGCTTGTTAATTATTGTTAACGCTTCATAAAAATAATAACTGTTATAATAAAAGTTTAGCCTCGGCAATATAATCTCTCGCTCTGCGGAGCGCTAGGTTGGCAGTGCAATGTTTACAATTGACTCTGGTTATTATTTCACAAAATAAATCTGCCAATTGGGTTCTTTTAAGTACGAAACAGAGGTTTACATAACAAGATAACAAAATTAGAACGTATCATTAAAAGTTTGTGATCATTAAAATTATACAAGGTTTGCTATAAATTAAATATTGTGGTGTTGAAGTGTGACAGTGTCGTTGTGTAACATAGGTTATCATGTGTTCATTCAATGTTTACAAAGTTATTTCGCTAGTTTATCAATCCTTGAAAATATATTCAGTGATAGTGAGATTTTTATTATATATTTAGAAATTTTGAAAGAGAATTTGTTTTATAATGATTAAATAAATTCAGCAATACTCAACGTTAGTAGATATGATGGGTATTGTCAGTCGTCCATGTAAAGTAATGGGCCGATGTAGATTTTTCCTACTTCTGATCTTGGGCTCAAAATTTGGTTGTCATCTTCTTCAAGTTGAATTACTGGGTTTTTTTCTGTCATCTGGATTAATTCCTAGCTGGTCCTTGGTGTAAATCAGTTGTAATGGCCTCTCATCTGTTGTACTGCTACTCCTTCTCAAAATTGTGGGCACTTATAATGTTTTTCTCTAGAAAATTTGGGCCCTTCACGGCGTGGCGTCTCTCCAGTTTAGCGTCACTACGTAAAGTATTGTTCCTAACTGAAATTAGTCAATATTCAATAATGATACAATACAATATTGATAATATATATATATATATATCACTATTATTCATTATTCCGACACATAATTCAACAACACCTAATATAACATACATACCTGTACACATATAGATCACAGACAAAGTACAACATATTAAGCCTGGCGCCCCGCCTGCATATTTTTATCAAATACATACATAAGGGTAGAGAAAATCTGGACTTGCCATAATACAAGAAACTACAATTATAAACTTAAGGTGCCAGTACAGCCTGTATAATTTTATAAAAATTGTAAGGTTTTTAATTTTATTTCAATTTAATTTTTAATTTTTAATTTTTAATTTTATAAAATTAATAATTTTATTTTTAATTTTTGTGTGAACAATACACACAGATCTATTTTACCCAGTTTTAAAGTCCCTGAGATTAATTAAATTTAAATTGTGAACAATAACATTTCGTATCGCAGTGTGCGTGGGTGCAACGACGTGAATTCTCTCCATCAGTGATCTTCGAACGGTCGACGGGCAGAGTTGTAGCAGTCATCAGTCGAGCTGAGTACGCGGAGCGTCGAGTAGCTACGCAAACAGTGTATTTCAACAGAACAAGTAACATAATTGTAAAGCAAGCCAATAGACTCAATTTTAAAAGACAAATTTTTAAATAAACAGTTGTACAGTATAAATTAATAAGACAATAGTATTTTATGTTTTAATTTAATACATTTTCCTACCTCCAGATACAGAGTCTGTTGTAATAATTTCTATATTACCTATCTATACAGTTTTAAATTGCATTGTTGCAATATGTGTGTGTGTGTGCCTGCGTGTGTGTGTGTGTGCGCGCGCGCGCGCGTTGACGTTCTGACACAACAAGTTTTTCTTTTATTTTTTATGAGGACTGAATTCCTCAAGCGATAATTCAAATTCGAACAATATTGGCGTTGTTTACAAGTACGGCTGCAGTGAATTTAATATCTTGAGTGTAACACGTGTGTTACCTCTGGGACCTGTACGATTCCGTGTCCATTAGCGACACCATTTTCTACCTTCGTATGATCGCTAAACGACTGCAAACAGTATGTCGTCATTGGTCGGACAGTGGATTCACACTATGAATGCATTTAACGTAAGTATGCGGTATTAAGTACTTAATGCATTTAACTCAAATGTATCATAAAGCAGAATGTACTGTTGAATTAAAAAAGTTAATTGGTTAAATTTTTATCATAATAACGACATTGTTTATTTAGTCGTCATCAGAGTGATTTAAATACTCAAGGAACGTTATTAAGTAATTCCATAAAACGACATTATGTCAAATATTTTCATAAATATAGTTGTCTATTGTGCTCTGTTTTTTCACTAAAATTGACAGCACTCTTACAATAACATATTAGCTTTATTAAATCAGCGCTACTAATACGGTGTGCGTCACTTAACAGCCAACACTGCTACAAAGAAAAATTTCTAATTCGTTTGAATCTTTGCTTTATATAACGTTGGCCTATAAAGTTATTTCCTCTCAGATAGTAGGGATTCTACAGGATTATGTTTGATATTACTGTTTCTCCAAAGAAGAATAACTTTTGTTTTAAATGTCTTGTTTATTTGGCCAATCACAGAAATACTGTACAGTTGCAAGTAGAGTATAATTTCTTGTCCGCAACATACGCTCAGCTGCATTCCATGCAAACGTTTTACGCTTAGTGGAAAAGACATTTTCAAGAATTGTTTTATTAATATTACGAAATGAAGAGCTATCGCGTAAACAGGTCTGCAATTAGTATACAATTTTATAGATACTAATAAAAACTGTCTCTCTTTAAGTTTTTAGGACCGGTCATTATTTTCGTCACCTTTAGTACAAAAGTGTACCAAAGCGTGTGACGCTTTCATTCTCTCAGCAAGCGTCAGCTTCATCTGCCTGTTGCTTACGGCTTTGGTCCGCCGTTAATCATTGATAAAAGTAAAAATTCATTTTTAAGTTTCATTATAACTATGTAAGTCGAAAAAAATTTGAACGACTGGCCTCTTCATTTTTTGTAGACTTAAAGTTTTAATAATGTCACTAATTTTTCACGCCTGTCACTATTTCTTAGTCCCCATTATTTACAATCAACAATACTCCCGTACCAAATCAGAACGAAGTTCGGTATCTTGATCTCCATATGGGCAAGCAACTAACCCGGACGCACCGTATATATAAATACAAAAACAAATATAATTAAAATATAAAAAATGCACTGGATTACAGTTGCAAAGTCTGTGTTTTTTGTCTAGAACAAGCTCCTAATCTAAAAAACTTTAATATGCCCCTTACGGCTGTTAACTTTGATAGACCTTCCATTACTGAAACATTAATTTTTTACAAAAGGTATACGATCCAAGGCGCTTAGACGCATCAAGAGGCCACGTGGTATGTAGGCCTACCGTTCCATACGATACACAATGACTCCAATATCCCCTCCTGATGATATTCGAAGGCGAGCAAAAAGTCGCTACACACGTCCCTTGGGCCACAGTAATACCGCTCCCTGGATAGCCAGAATTACGCACGCTCCGACGCACTTGGACCTCAAAATGTAAAATCACCTGCAACTGCACAGTCAATTCACTGAAATTGCGAGGCGGCGCCGTTGTGTAGTTGACCTCTTCATGGTTTCCCGTCATGGTATACAATTGTCTTGTACAACATTATGCATTGTAAGGTACCAGGTTTGAAGCTGACTGCACGTGCAGAAATACATTTTGATTGGGCGAGTTAACATATTTATACTGTAGTTATTCTTTTTTTGTATATAAAACGTACACAGTTTATATTTAAAAATTATGAGTTTGAAAATAAATAAATTTTGAAATATTTGACAGTTGTTGGAAATGGAAAAGAGTCTTTAATTGTTTTATAGTTTATAAAGAGTTTTTATAATTCCACTTTCCTGAATTCGGTGGGATTAAGTTGCATAGGTCCGGATGCTGGCCTGCTCCTGCTTCCACACCGGCCGTTGCCCTCCTATGGTGGGATGTCGATCTCAGGGTTTCCTCGTGGGTGTTGTGCCCGTCCAAGAAGCTCCTGATTCAGTCCTCATTGACAGCCATTGTTAAAGCCATTGTTTTGTATGCGGTTCTGTATCCTGCTTTTTTGAATTTGTGGGATATTTTTTCAGTTTTGTTATTGATACATGTTAGTGTTATGAATATATTGTTTTCTGTCTTTGTCTGTTATTTGTTTTGTGTTTTGTGTAGGAGTTTATTGACTATTGTTCTGTCGTATCCGTTGTATTCTGCTAGATATTTTATTGTGTTTAGTTCGTCTTTGTAGTCTTTTTCATCTAGTTATTCGAACATATCACTCCCCGCACACACAACATCTGTCCTTTAAAACTCCGATACCGTCGCCAAGAACAAGACGGACAGCCTCCCAGCGGCAGCCTCTGAAGAAGCTTTTTGAAAGTATAACATCTTCTCCTGTGTTATAACTTAGGGAACCCGCAATAATTGGTTCCGCCAATTATTCAGGCTGCCTTACTGGTGACGAGCTGAAAATTAATCAGAACAACAAACAATAAATCTACAAGGATTCAGGGAAGGGGAGACTGTTGATTTATGCACTCAGTATAGTAGGTACTCCTGATGACATCTCTTTATTACATATTGTATTATTTTCTCTACTTAAAATTCTCGACACATATGCTTCAATAGCTTACAGTTTACATGATGATTATATTTTTTCTTTACAAGGCCCCTCAAAATAAGATGTACATGAATTTAATTAATTCTCCGGATCCGGGATTTCCTCTAATACGTTAAGAATGGTTACCTCGCCATTTAAAGCTTTCAAAATTTTGCCATTTGAAGAATGGTCTTTATTAATCTTTTAAACAATAAGGCTTTACAGTTTAGAGCTATAACTCCTTTACTAGGGATAAGTATACAAGTTATGAGTATACAATTACTGTTATACAATTACTTAAAATCTCTTAATGTGGTTAAATTAATTGTCTTTTGTTGAATATAATATTTAGTATTTCATAAGCACGGAAGGCTTGCCTCCGTGTCACCTTTTTTGGATGTCTTCCAGCTCTGCGTTATTCCAGTCGTAGGTCCTCGGTTGCAGCATGTTTGAAGTAGGTCAGGTATGTCTCATTATCTTCGTATCCGGGAATGGTGTAGTCCTGAAGTCTTTTAGATCATGGTGTCTCCTGGTTCTCAGCTCTTGGCTAACTGATAGTAATAGCTCGTTGATCTGAATGATTAACACAAAGTTTCATTCACCTGTATCCACTTCACATGATAGTTTGATTGTAGCACTTCACTTCATGGGATTACCACAGTTTAAATTACATAAGTATTATGTTTTAAGATTTTTGAAGAGATGTCACCGGCGCTAAATTTTAGTTATTCATCCTCACTCGTTTACACCATATTTATATGAGTCGCCGTTCAACTACATTAACGCAACACATTGTTTAATAGTAAAAAGAATGCGTCAGTGTCTTAACTGACGGATTAATTACATTTTGTAATAAACTATTTTTAACGTTGCACATATCGGCAGTACACAGCTTACTGTTTGACCGCTCCCTAGCAAGTGGGCGAAAATAGTTAGGGGTGAGAGTATTAATCTCGCGACGGTTCAACTCAACATAAAAATAGTTCCAAGTTTCTTTTTTATTTAAAGGACTAAAATTAGATTAAATAATTAAGTAGAGAGATTCTTAGTTACAAATGCTATCAAAGTACATTATAGTGATCTAGGTTAATTATTTAAATAATAATCAATTTACAATTATTTTTAGTTGGTTAAGGGGTCGGAAAACAAGTTGATTCTGGTTAGCACCTGTTTCTGCAGGATTAATTAACAAGCTTTACCCTTTCTGTACAATCGTATTCCATTTAATATATTATTAGACTTTTATTTAAATATTATTATTATTTAATGATTACAATACGCTTTAGGTTAAAATGTGAGATTTTATTAAACACTTAAAATTTATCAACCTATACATTATCAATTTAATTAACTAACACATTTTTTTTTTTTAATGAAATCGTCACATACTCCGCCTCTTAAGAAACACAGACTCCTGATAATTTGGTCAGCAATGTACCGGGAGTATGCTTGGGGAGTACTGTGTGAAATTTCTCTCACCAGTTTTCTTTGTATGTAATTACGATTAGCATTAGTCATTCTTGACTTGCTGATTCTTACTAACTGTATATATTTCATAATTTACAGACTAATTCTACTACTACATAAAATTCACACACTATAAAATGTATTTTAAACATTCTAAATTTTTCTTAACTCTATTACTTATGACTACTACCGGATTTTTCTTTAGCTGTGAGTTATTCTAGTTATAGAATTTACTCTTTAATTACTCTTTCTTTTTTTTTTATTGGATGTCAGCTGACTTCTTACTTTGCTCTACTTTCGATGAATAGGATTCAAGGTTGATCAGGCCTCGTACCTATTTATACGATAAGGTAGCCAAATGTTACTCAAGTACTCTTTACATTTGAGTACCTACATCTAATACATTTATTTAACTTGCACTCTACCATTTCCTTCTTCGTGATAACGTTTTATCTGCGAAATATGTGTCCTTCGTACATATTTTTGAGTAGAGGGTTCGTACAGGGCTACAGTTACTGGAGTTAAGTATTTGTGAATTTGATAAGGACCGCACCATCTGTATGATAGCTTGGAAGTTGTCTTATCGATTGCACTACTCGTTGGGTGCGTTTTATACATAACTAAGTCACCGATTTGGTACTTTACTTCATTATTATCATTTTTTCGCTCGTGATATTTCCTTGATTTCGCTAAGTTTGTTCGTAAATTAGCTCGCGCTTCATTCCATATTTTCCTAATATTTTTATCCCTAATTTCAAGGGGTAACAACTCATGTATTTTCCACTTTGTGGATAATGGGTGGTTAGGTTTATACTTGAACAATAATTCGAATGGGGTAGACTTATGTCCTTCATGATATGCTGAATTAAAGGCGAACTGTATCCAGGATAGGTTCTGGTCCCAAGAAGTATGATCGTTAGCATGGTAGGCTATTAAAGCAGATTTTAGGTTTCGCAAATACCTCTCAGCTATATTACCTTGCGGACGATACTCTGTAGTGGTAATGTGGTCTATACATAGTTTGAAACACATGTTCCTGAATTCCTTGGACTTAAACTGTGGTCCGTTATCCGACACTAGATGGACAGGAATACCGAATTCTTTAAATAATCTATGCTGTAAAATACTTACTGTTGTCGTAGCTAAGGCTCGCCGCATGGGGTACATCCAGACGAATTTGCTAAAAGAATCTACGCAAATTAGTAACATTGTATTTCCTGATTTAGAACGCGGGTAGGGTCCTGAAAAGTCTAAATAAATTTTGGAGAATGGGGTAGCAGGAATCTCTGAGATTAATTGACTTATTTGGCTGTTTCTCGCTGGTTTGCTGAGTGCACACAACTTACACTTCTTTACAAAGTTAGCGATCTCACCGTTCATATTTTCCCAGTGATATTCTTTACGAATTCGATGTATGGTTTTATTTATTCCCATATGTGCTCCAATGGTGGAGGAGTGATAATATTCCATCAGCATAGGTTTAATAATATCAGGGGCGATTATTCGTAAATATTTTCCGTTCGCTATTCTACAACATAATACTCTCTTACTTAATAGGTATTTTTCTGACTTGTTTCCTTTTTCAAGTTGTTCAATAATTGGACTCAAACGAGGGTCTTGTCGTTGGTAATGGGCTAAATCCGTAAATGCAAGAGGAAATTCGGTAATTAAAGTATTAATAATCGGCGTTTCTCTACTCTTGTTTTCGTAAGTATTACTACTCGGCTGGAACATACGTGATAGGGTATCGGCAACTACGTTTTGGGTGCCTCTAATATGTTGTACTTTGAATTTAAAACAATTTAATCTTAATACCCATCTTCCGATACGACCTAACTGTTTTGGGTGATTTAGTAGCCAAGATAAAGCTTGATTATCTGTTTCTAACAAAAACTCTTTATGTTCTAAAAAAGGTTTGAACTTCTCAAAGGCGAAAACGATAGCTAAACATTCTAATTCGTATGCGGAGTATTTCTTTTCTTGGTCTGTCAGGGTGCGTGAAGCATAACTAATAGGTAATCTAGAGTTATCTACTTCCTGATATATTACGGCACCTAGGGCTACACTTGAACTGTCTGTCTGCACAACAAATGGTTTTGTAAAATCGGCTAATTGTAGTACGGGGGGGTGATATTATGCTTTCTTTTAATTTCTCGAATGCGGTTTGATGTTGCTCATTCCACTCAAATTTAACTCCCTTCTTTCTTAAAGTATTTAGCGGTGCTGCAATTTCGGCTAGATGTGGGATATACTTGTGGAAATAATTTATCATTCCTAAAAATCGGGCAATTCCTTTCGCATCCCGCGGTGGTAAAAATTCTCTGATAGCACGGGTTCGCTCTGGGTCTATGCTTACCTTTCCGTTGGCTTTTACGATGTGACCTAAAAATGAGAATTGTGTCACAGCAAAATTTACTTTACTGGGGTTTACGGTTAATCCAGCTTTCTCCAATCGTGATAGTACTTCACGTAGATGTTCAAGATGTTGCTCAATTGACTCGCTGTAAATAACAATGTCATCTAAGTAGTGGTACACATATTTAAACTTTATGTCATGAAATAATTTTTCTAATAATCTGCTACATACAGAACTACCTTGGGATATACCAAAGGGTACCCTTGTAAATTGGTACAGGTTGAAAGGGACGGCAAATGCGGTTAGACGCTTTGATTCTTCCGAAAGGGGTATCTGATGAAAAGCTTGATTTAAATCCATAATGGTAAAAATTTTTGCTTTCGTAAAATAATGAAAAGCACTGTGGATGTCGGGAAGTGGTATGGATTCAAATTCTATCCGTTTATTTAGTTGTCTATAGTCTACAACTAATCTATGTTTGTCGTTACTTTTGGGTACTAAAAACGCGGGGGATGAATAAGATGACGTAGAGGGTTCGATGACTCCTTGTTCTAACAATTTATTAATTTGGTTCCTCATTACTTCCATTTTTGGAGGTGATAACTTGTATGGGGCTAAACGTATTACTTTATTGTCGCTCAAATTTATTTTATACTCTATCAGGTCTGTCAGTCCTAACTTCGGGGTGAGGACATTGGAGAATTGTTTTATTAAAGTCTGTATGTTCCGTCTATCTTTACCTTCCAGGTGACCTAATTCACATTCATGATGCTTTAGATGTGAAGAAGTCGTGCTAGTACTTTCTCTGTTATTTGAATTATCATCCAAGTTATATTTCCGTGAACGATCGAATCCAAAGTAAAATTTCTTCTCGTGAATGTCTAAAATTATTCCTGTTTTACTGATAAAATCAGCTCCCAATATTAACTCGGGCCCTAATTCGTCGCATACCAACATTGGAAAATACCACGTTAGATTTTTAATTTTTACCTTAAACGTGATGATAAGTTTTATCATTAAGTTTTGTTTGTTAGCTGTAGCGCATTTAATATTTACTGATTGACTGCGTTTAACTAAATTATGTCTAAGTAATTTATTGGCTAGCTCTTGACTAATTAAACTTCGCGTTGATCCGGAATCAATTAATCCGAGGGTGGATGTAACACCAAGGTCAACTTGTATATACGGTAATTGACACTCACTGAAATCACATTTATTAATAGCGTTACATTTATCGATAAATTTTTTTACATAGGGGTCTAATTTTCTTTTCTTATTACTATTAATTTGTTTTATTTTATTGTCTCTCAGGGGTTTACCTGTTTTCACGATGCTGCGGAAAACACAGGGTTTCGGATCTCCCTGCCTTACATGTTTTTTTGGATAATGAGTTTCCGATTGTACTGTTTCCGTTTACAGTTTCTACTGAGGTGTCCAGGTTTTCCGCAGTTATAGCATACATATTCCTTACGTGGGGTCTCACTGGTTTCCTGTCGTGGTTGAGGCTCCTTGGACTTACCATGGCCATGAACATAGGTTGATCTTTGAAATGGTCTTCTTTCTCGTAGACTTCTTGCATCTGAGACTAAGGCTTGCATTTCTTTTCTATGTGGTGTAGTGGATACCGGTGCATGTCTGTGCTGATCTGCGTACCACACATTGGAAGAGTGAATACTACATTGTTCAAGGTCAGCGAATGTAAGGGGTCTACTTATTAGTGTTAAACGGGAGCGTTCTTCTGGAGATAAGCCTACTAGGATAGTATCGACCAATTGTTTTTCAGTCCAGTCGACTTGCAGTAGACGTGAAGATTCTCTGATGTCTGCAATATAGTGGGCCAGTCTTTCTTGAGCTCTTTGTACTCGAAGTACGGTATTTCTCTTGATCTCCTCATAAATTCCCGTGGGGATAAAATATTTGATTATATTCGTATGAAGTTCTTCTACTGGAAGAGACGAGTTTAATGATTCTAGTACACGATCTCGTAATGGTGGTTTACATTTGGGTAAGATGACCTGCTGTATTTGCCAATCGCTCAATTGTTGTAGATCTTTTATTTGCAGTAGATATCTGATAAAAGTCAATAGAGTCGTGATACTTAAGCCATCGGTGTAAGGAATTTCATTAATTATTTTCTCTACTGGGTGGGAAATCTTTCCGTAGAGGTCAACATTAAAATTTACGTTTGGTATTTCTTTCGAAGGATTAGTGGTTGCATTAGGATTTGTAATCGCATATTGGCTAGTGCGAGTACGCTGAACTTTAGGCGGTGGGGGTTCTAACATAGTTAGGGTATTTAATTCTCTACTAGGTAATTGTTCATGACTCTGTGGTATCTTAGATACGGTGGGTTTATCGGGACACAATTACTTCTTAAATAACACAAGTCACAAAATTTTTTACAAAGGAGTCGCAAAATTTAAGCAAATTAGCAGCAGTGGCGCAATTTATAACATCTTCTCCTGTGTTATAACTTAGGGAACCCGCAATAATTGGTTCCGCCAATTATTCAGGCTGCCTTACTGGTGACGAGCTGAAAATTAATCAGAACAACAAACAATAAATCTACAAGGATTCAGGGAAGGGGAGACTGTTGATTTATGCACTCAGTATAGTAGGTACTCCTGATGACATCTCTTTATTACATATTGTATTATTTTCTCTACTTAAAATTCTCGACACATATGCTTCAATAGCTTACAGTTTACATGATGATTATATTTTTTCTTTACAAGGCCCCTCAAAATAAGATGTACATGAATTTAATTAATTCTCCGGATCCGGGATTTCCTCTAATACGTTAAGAATGGTTACCTCGCCATTTAAAGCTTTCAAAATTTTGCCATTTGAAGAATGGTCTTTATTAATCTTTTAAACAATAAGGCTTTACAGTTTAGAGCTATAACTCCTTTACTAGGGATAAGTATACAAGTTATGAGTATACAATTACTGTTATACAATTACTTAAAATCTCTTAATGTGGTTAAATTAATTGTCTTTTGTTGAATATAATATTTAGTATTTCATAAGCACGGAAGGCTTGCCTCCGTGTCACCTTTTTTGGATGTCTTCCAGCTCTGCGTTATTCCAGTCGTAGGTCCTCGGTTGCAGCATGTTTGAAGTAGGTCAGGTATGTCTCATTATCTTCGTATCCGGGAATGGTGTAGTCCTGAAGTCTTTTAGATCATGGTGTCTCCTGGTTCTCAGCTCTTGGCTAACTGATAGTAATAGCTCGTTGATCTGAATGATTAACACAAAGTTTCATTCACCTGTATCCACTTCACATGATAGTTTGATTGTAGCACTTCACTTCATGGGATTACCACAGTTTAAATTACATAAGTATTATATTTTAAGATTTTTGAAGAGATGTCACCGGCGCTAAATTTTAGTTATTCATCCTCACTCGTTTACACCATATTTATATGAGTCGCCGTTCAACTACATTAACGCAACACATTGTTTAATAGTAAAAAGAATGCGTCAGTGTCTTAACTGACGGATTAATTACATTTTGTAATAAACTATTTTTAACGTTGCACATATCGGCAGTACACAGCTTACTGTTTGACCGCTCCCTAGCAAGTGGGCGAAAATAGTTAGGGGTGAGAGTATTAATCTCGCGACGGTTCAACTCAACATAAAAATAGTTCCAAGTTTCTTTTTTATTTAAAGGACTAAAATTAGATTAAATAATTAAGTAGAGAGATTCTTAGTTACAAATGCTATCAAAGTACATTATAGTGATCTAGGTTAATTATTTAAATAATAATCAATTTACAATTATTTTTAGTTGGTTAAGGGGTCGGAAAACAAGTTGATTCTGGTTAGCGCCTGTTTCTGCAGGATTAATTAACAAGCTTTACCCTTTCTGTACAATCGTATTCCATTTAATATATTATTAGACTTTTATTTAAATATTATTATTATTTAATGATTACAATACGCTTTAGGTTAAAATGTGAGATTTTATTAAACACTTAAAATTTATCAACCTATACATTATCAACTTAATTAACTAACACATTTTTTTTTTTTTTTTTAATGAAATCGTCACAAAAGCGAAAACTGGTTCAAGCTCTAAGGTAAAACTTTTATGTTTTTACCCATAAAAACCTTTGTGTTTCGAGTCGGTAGTGATTTAATTGTACTTAGAAATATTTTTCTAGGATATAAGGCGTCAAATTAATACTGACTGTTAATGATATAGTTACAAGATTAATTTAGCTTAGACCTTTATAAATTAATAATAAAATATATATTTATAATTTCGTAGTTCATATCGGGTTGTGCTGGTCAACCGGACGTTCAGTTTACGAAACACTGGTTTACGGCATTTTAGACGTTATTACATGCTTTTTGGGCTTCCATGTTTAATTACTTTTCTTTTGTTTAACCAATTATATTCTGTCAACGATTGCAACATTCCGTTACTTACAATGTACATGGTGTTTAACGTTTTGTTAGCAACCAACCGCAGCTCAATTTAAAGAAAATTATAAGTTAAAGTTTGCTGCTTTTGAAAATTTATATTACATTCTTCTGCCTTATTTCACTTACTGA
This sequence comes from Magicicada septendecula, assembly GCA_034769895.1. Taxonomy (NCBI): domain Eukaryota; kingdom Metazoa; phylum Arthropoda; class Insecta; order Hemiptera; family Cicadidae; genus Magicicada; species Magicicada septendecula. Next base: position 1,304,717,798 of record CM068367.1, read on the forward strand.
TTTGCTGTGTTGTTATGCATACATGTAACATATGTATACATTTATATATATGACTTACAAATAGTAAAGTATATAGCATGTATTCTACAAACAACTATGTATACATGATATAATGGTCACATGTGTGATAATGTGCGTCATTTGGCATTAATTGATCGACTTTTGTTTTTTGGTATTTCTGAAAAGAGCTGCAGCACTCTAAAAACTCATCTTTGTAGAGTGTATATTCACAGAATAAACACGTGTTGATTTACTGATAGTGCAGAATCTAATTTCAATGTTGAAACTGTAAAAGAACATAGAAAAGTTAATGCATTTATCAGCGAGCGATTTTCAACACAATCAATTCGATACAAATTAGTATTCTGATACACAAACATAGTATGACGTTGCGTTGATTGTAACTCGGTTATGAGATGGATGATTGATTGAGAGAAGAGTGTTTTTGCCTCCATAGGCCAGTAACACACACACAATACTCGCATAGACACACACACACACACACACACACATACACACCTAGAGTTCATTAATGATTGATTGAGTAATTAACAAGTGGGATGTCCGTCATTAGCTATATTATTTCATCGTGCACACACACACACACACACACACACACACAGAGCTAGTACAGTATGTACTTTGTGGTCTATGATTTTTGAAACACAAGTATAAGGAACAAGAACAAATAATTAATTATTTGTTTTATAAACTGTGTATACAGTCTTAATATGTTAACGTCTCAAAATATGAAAAATTTTAATTTTTTAACTAAACCTGTGGTATTAAGATTACATATAATCAAAATTTTACGGGGCAACAAGTAATGAATGGCAAGTTTGCGTCAATACTTTCTTGAGTGAACAAGAGTGGAAAATTATAATAAAGAGTAGACGAATATTATCACAAACCTATTACAATAAACCAAACAATTTGGAAAGTTTTAAGAAAGTTGTTCATATGTTATTAATTTAATATATTAAATTATTTGAACGGGAGTACCTGATATTGCTTTGTCAATTTGTAAGGTCTGACACCTCGCGCAACGCCTTCATTGGTGAAAACTCACATTTAGAAGACTTTGAGATTGTTACTAGATGAATAAAAATGTTGTAATGCGGTACAGGCATACAGAAAGCAAGATAACACGCTTCTAAAAACAAAATTAAGTGATTTTAATTCTTAAGTTATAACTTAATTAAAATATTTAAGATTAATTATCCCACAAAAATTAATTGTACGCTGGTTTACATACTATATTGTTGTGAAGACCTACATATTACAAAATGTGAGTTTACTTCGAATAAAATAAAAAAAATAATTTATAAAATTAAAAAACACGACTGCCAAAAAAATAAATTAATAAATAAAAAATAAATTGATGAAAACACTAAATAAAAAAAAACTAAATAAAAATAATATTTAGTAAAAATCACAAAATCTAAATAAAGTCGATTTGAAAAGCCAAAAACAAGGTATTGAAATTCAGTTCTGATCAGATTTAACGAAAATGTTATGAATGATTAAACGCATAGTAATTTTATTAGATTTAAATTACTTTTCGATGTTGAATATATATCAATGCATCATATGAAGACTACAATTATAAAAAATATTGCTGATAAAATTTTGCTCTTCAATTTTAATTTTCAATGCAGTCGGGGGCTGTTTAATGAAAAGAACAAATATATTTAGAAACATATTTTCTATTTTTCTAATAATTATAATTATTTTTTATAATTGTAGTCTTCATATGATGCATTGATATATATTCAACATCGAAAAGTAATTTAAATCTAATAAAATTACTATGCGTTTAATCATTCATAACATTTTCGTTAAATCTGATCAGAACTGAATTTCAATACCTTGTTTTTGGCTTTTTAAATCGACTTTATTTAGATTTTGTGATTTTTACTAAATATTATTTTTATTTAGTGTTTTCATCAATTTATTTTTTATTTATTCATTTATTTTTTTGGCAGTCGTGTTTTTTAATTTTATAAATTATTTTTTTTTTTTATTCCTTTTTGTGTTTAAAAAGAGTATAATGGGAATGTGCAGTGCGTGCGTGCGTATGTGTGAAGTGAAAAAAAAATTTCAATTTTTACATAGTTTTATTAAGAAACTTTATTATGTACATAGTATAATTAGCGTATGAACTTATAAACTTATAAATCTAGTATAACTTTATTTTATATACTATTATATAACTAGTATAATACAAACATTTCGATTAATTGTTTTATAAATTATGTAATTAACTAAATAATTTCATTTATTAGAAATGATAAAGAAAAAACTTTGGTCTACAGATTTCTGAGTCGATTTAATTCCTCAAGTGAGTTTTTATCATGCGGTTCATGCAACAATTTTCGTGGTTCCAGACAACTTATTGCTAATCCCTCTAATGTTTTCACACGACTTAGTGCGACGTAGGCCTGACCGTTGGCAAAAATATTACTACTCAAATCAATGACTGCTTTGTCTAAAGTAGTGCCTTGGAGTTTATGTACTGTTACAGCCCAACACAATATTAATGGCAGCATACGTCGTTCTACTTTGCCCTGGCCTCGCAAAGCATCATATTCAACAGTGGTGGGCTCTATCTTTACTCCAATACCAGCAGTATTTCCTCTAATTGATCTTTCATCAAATTCTACAAATACGGCTTGTGGAAGCTCACCAGGTTGAAGCTGATCTCGACGTAGTGCAGGCCACTCAATTTTTCTAATGATGCCGATTGCTCCGTTGACCAGACCATGATTAACATTAATGTTTTTTCGCAACATTACTCTAGTTCCGACTCCGATTACTAAAGAGTTTGGAATACCTCCAGTTTTGTTTGGATCCGTTGGTATGAAGTCTTTCTTTAACTTTTGTCCGTAATTCTTAGCTTCGACAGACACATCCACCGCTGCAATATCGTAAACTTTAGATGATGTTTTCAACTTTTTAGTCATCATAGCATTATATTCTTCTACCTGTTTAGTGGTTGGGAAAATACGCAGACACTCGCCATCAGCAAACTCATCTGTCAAACGAACTCTTCGACGATCTAAAATTTCTAGCAGCTGTATGGTGAGTTGGCCGACTCGTAAATTATTTAGAATGTCTATAAAAGTAGTGTCGTTAGCTTGCCGCATATTTTGAGGTAATTCGCAGAAACTAAACAGTGTCCACAAATTAATTTCAGCTGATAAGTAATGAGGCTGCTTGAAGCAGTAGGTACCACTAACTGCTTTTGATATAGGTGGCAACTGCATTAGATCGCCAAGCAAAATAATATTGATACCCCCGAAGAGAGTATCATTCATTTTAAGCTGTTGCAACCTTACGTGAATATTTCTTAGGGTAGTATAGGGTACCATTTAGATTTCGTCAATGATTAGCCAATTAATATGCTTCCACCTTAGCCGTTCCCTTTGAAGACGCTCATCAGTAAGAGGGCGAAGAGCTGTCACCTTGCCTTTTTCGATAGGAAGGGTAAAAGTAGAGTGCAAAGTACTACCTCCAATCAATCTTGCAGCGACACCTGTGGGTGCTGCTACCGTAACAGCTCTGCTTGCAGGTAAATGAGAAAGACGACGAATCTCTTCTACAATAATTTTCAGAGTAAAGGTTTTGCCGGTGCCTGCTCCTCCAGTAACGAACACACGTAATGGCTCAGTATTATTTTCACTTGGAAGCAATCTGTCTGAAATCATTTTGAACAATTGGCGCTGCTGAAAATTCATTAAGTTTCCTGCTGCGGCATATTGTTGATCCGTCATTTCATGTATTTCAGGTTCACCATATTTCGCAGAGAGAAATATATATAGCAAACCTATATATATATATATATATACATATATATATACTTTCTGTTTCTCACGGATTGCACATCTATACTCTCACACAATAGCGCGCTAACATAGTATTAGTGAGCGTGGTCTTAAATCGCGAGCACTATCTGGAGTGAACTTTACAGAATACCTTCCACTAGCGTCACCTGATGGACCAATAAACGAACAAAAAAAATCCTTAGAACCGATCACTTGTATTCACTTCCGGTCAAAACCGGAAGTCAACTCACGGTGGTATATAGCCTATGACACTTCTGGTGAAGTAAGGAATCCATCGAGCCATCGAACATCAAAATCGGTAAAGCCGTTAAAAAGTTATAGTGGAACAAACATACATACATACATACATACCCTACCACTGAAAACATAACACTCCTTTTTAGCAGTCGTGTAATAATGAAGTACTGAAAAGTTAATTATCACTTATAACTATCAATTTCATGCGGACTTCAGCAGAAAAATTATACAGTAATTACGCGGTCAGACAATAATACAAATTGAAATTGGTAATATCTTCTATATACTATTCCGACGCGGAGCACAGTATTTTAGATAAAGTTGCAACAAAAATTTTATCTTTCTCCTTGAGCCAGCGTTTGCTGGTCGTGAGCTTTGACAGAGGCAGCCGCAATTAGCGCTTTCAGTTCCGTTGTTGGAGTTGGAATTTTTTGTTTGATATGGTTAACACAGATCGCTGTTGTGTGTACGGTGTAAAATGTGTTCACCCAAAATATGTAATTTAAATTGTGCTTGTTCTTTTAGACTGTTGTTTCCATATGAATGGTACAGGGGAAGAACGATCACGGTCCAAAAAAATGAAAATTGAAATATTGCCAACAATGGCTTCAGTTTTTCGAGTAGTATAGCCACGTGGTGGTTATACAGCTCAAAAACGGTTAGGATCCACGCTACAGCGTCGGAATGTTTGGGTATACAGGGGAAGAACGATCACAGTCCAGTCGTTACCAGGTAAAAACGATCAGGTTCCATTGAAGTTACAACACGCTCGCCGCTATCGGCCGGCCAGGCGGCTGTTGCCTGTTAGTCAGTGCTCTGCGTCGGTACTGTGCACAGCTCCTGTGTTTTTGTTCGAGTTTTGTGTTTCCAATATTTGTGATTAAATATCAGTGTTGTGTAAAATGAGTGACAGTGGTTCTAGTAATGAAGAAAGTAGTGCCTGTAAAGCCGCTTCTACTAAGAAACGACGTAAGACGGGCAGAGAGCGGGATGCAACGAACCGTTTGAGGAACACGACGTATGAAACCGGAGAACAATGCAAATGCACCAGGCTATAGTGCTTCCGAAATGTCAGCCCTCAGGAACGTTTCGAATTGATTACGACTTTTAATGGTTTAACCGATAGAAATAGTCAAAATTCTTATTTATCGGGCTTGAAATATGTACAATCTGTAGAGCGTCGAAGACCTAGAAAAAGCTTAGAAGAAGCTAAACTGTACGACTTTACCTATAAATACAAGGTTCGTGTACCGCGAGAAGGGAAAGTTGAAGAATTACAAGTCTGTTATAAAGCATTTATTTCTTTTTGTGGCCTCACAAATCGTCGAGTACAAACTATAAAACAATCACTCGCTTTAACTGGTAAACCCCCTACTGATAAGAGAGGCATGCACAAAAATAGACCCCGTAAAACTTCCGATGAAATTGAAAAGGCATTAATGGACTTTTTTGGTTCTTTAAAGGGAAGAAAAGCTCATTATTGCTTACACGATTCAAAAAGAGTTTATTTGTCTGAAAACCTGAATGTTAAAATGTTGCTCGCCCTCTTTCTAGAAAAAATTCCACAAGTTGAAATATCGTACGAAAAGTTTAGGCAGACGTTCGTTGAAAAATTTAATATAGCTTTCGGTTATCCTAGAATGGACACTTGTGCAACGTGTGACGAGCAAAAAGCTAAAGAAACAATGCTACAGAAGTCACTAAAAAATTCCTCAGGGGATTCTCGTATTCAACTGGAAAAAGATTTAAGCGACCTCCAAAACCAAATGAAGCTTCATAAACTAAAGGCGGAATGGTTTTACAGACGAAAAAGAGATGCAAAAAATGAAAGTAGGAAAAGTGTGAAAACGGAGGCCATCGCTGTGGATTTTGGACGCAATATTTCAACCAGTGAAGTGTATTTCAGACGCCAGCTTTCTTTTTATTTATTTAATGTTCATGTCTTGTCTAGCGGCGAATCCATTTTTTTTTCATACGATCAAACTGTGGGGAAAAAGGGAGCGGACGATGTTGTCTCCATGATTGACAATTTTATTCATAGTTATCTTGATGAATCTGTTGAAAATCTTAAAGTATTCTGCGACGGATGCGCCGGCCAGAATAAGAACTTTACAGTATTGAGATACTTCCGTTATATGACTGTGGAGAGAAAAAGATTTAAGGAAGTTACAATTGTGTTTCCAGTAAGAGGTCACTCCTACATGGAACCGGACAAAAATATGGGCCTTTTACCAAGACATTCAGAGGCTGAAACACCAGAGGATTATCGTGAAATAATGAGATCTGCAAGAACAAAACCATGCCCTTTTGAAGTGGTATCTTTTCAAAGGGAAAATTTCAAACAGTGGCGAAGTTTCCTTGTCCCAAAGTACACGAAAAGATTCACAGCACCAACAAGACTAATTAAAGAGGTTAGAATTTCCCAAAACAAGGTACGGACAATTGATCATCGGGATACATGCACAGGACCACTCATATCTACAGTAATAACTCAGCCAGTTAAGAAAAGCAAGAAGTCAGTCAACTGTGAAGGTTCTCGGCTTTCAAACACACATACCGAGACTGAGTGGTCATATAAGGAGCCAATCCCTCTCCCAATTGTAAAATACAATGATCTACAAGTTCTCAAGCAGTTTTGCAGAGGAGAAGCCCAGGAATTCTACTCCAATCTTCGTCATTCACAGCAAGGAGAAGGCAACGAAGAAGACGAGGATTACTTTGACTAAGGTAGGCCTGATTCAATTTTTTAGATAAAACTAAACTCATAAAATGTACTTTAAGATAAAATTATCAAATATTTTTTGTTTTGCGAAAAACCAGTATTAAAACATAGCCGTTTTTTTGTTTTCAGATTCTAAAAACAAAAGGATCTGATGAAAAGATGCAACCGAAGCTTACAAACTTAAATGCAATATTCTTGTAAAATTCACATAATTCATATTAAAATTTTGTAATTTTGTATACATTAAAATGAGATAATTTGAAAAGTAAATAATTTGCATTACTGCCGTGTATTCAAGAAAAAAATACTATTATCATAACAAATTTGTAGAGTAAAAACTCTATTCAAAATATTAATAAATTCATAAAACAACATTTGGAAACTTTAAGTAGCAATTTTTAAAAATACAATATAAAAATATAAATATTAAATATATTAAAATATTAAATATATTAAAATATTAAATATATTAAAATATTAAATATACCAAAAAATAAATTTTATTTTTTGGTATAACGAGCTTTGTAAAAAAAATTATACAGGAGTAGAAGGGAAAAATGATCAGAGTCCAGGTAATGATTTTTTTCAAAAACTTAAAATAAATAGAAAGCAAAAATATTTTGGGATTATCTTTGTGGATCTGAATATGAATAAGATAAATTTATGAATAAACTTCATTTCATGTAAATAGAATATTTATAACCAAGTTAAATGAGTCTTCAAACTTTAAAAACGCTCTCCTGCAAAATTTACATTTTGTGACCCTGATCTTTCTGTACCCTTCATATATTTTGTGTAATTTCATATTTCAAATTGGTCAAGTGTGTCTAGTTTTCGACCCCCAATGCTCTACCATAAAAAGGCAAAAAACATGTAGAAAAAACATTCCCAGTAAACACACAAAATCTGAATTACGTATACTCTTTGATTACATTACGCAACGCACACACAACAATGACGATCAGCCGTTTGAAACAACAGTGCTAACTAGAAAAACGAAACTGACAGCGCTCCTAGCGGCATCCTCTGAGGAAGCTCACAGCTACTGAAAACTATGAGCAGTCAGATAAAAGTTCTGAAAATGTTTATCTAAAATACAGTGTTCCACATCGGAATTGTATGTTGTTACGTCATCCCAGAACATGCTACGTGTTTGTCGGCTATTCCAGAGGAGCTCGGCTATAATGTTGTGTGCGTACGTGCTCTCAAGCGTTAGCCAAACTGTTCCAGAGTTCGCCGGCCGCGCGCACTTATCAAGGCCGCAAGCAATTACGCTCTAGAGTAGCGCTGACGTGTAGTATGGATAATCCTAGAATTTCAACGGGGTATAAATATAAGCATTCACAGGCGCTTAGTTCAGTTTTAGTGGCGATTAATTCCAGTGCGGTTCGATGTATTGTGCCTGAGTGTTATGTGTTTTAAACTTGTGCGGGACTCTACTAGTTGACATTTCTATCGCACGTGAACAATTCTTATTTGATTTGTTGTAAGAGACTGTCTTGTTGAACGCAAACTGGCTAATGGTGATAATTAAAGCTCATGATTAGTGACTTAATTGGTGTCTTGTATTTTGTTTTCCACTGTACCATACGACGATAAGGAGACCGTCGCCACAATATGTACGTCATCGATGATAACCAGGACACGTCATTGACAACAAACCCGAGAATACAAATTGATGTTTCCAGTGCCTTAAATCCAGTTTCAGATACACACAACGAAAAACGTTTTGTATAGCCAACGAAAAACTGTTATTCTTTTAGCCAGCAATATTGGGCTGGCAAAGAAAGTAAAATATTCTGCCAATGTACGACTTGATTTCGGTAGGAGATCTGCGCACATATTATTCACTTAACGACACTAACATTCTTGTCACATAACCTTCGTATTGGAAAAACTTACAGCTCTACTACAATATGTATTAGCCGAGTAATAAAGCTCACGAATTGTCGTAAGGATTTATTTCTTGTCCACAAAATCACGCACGGTGTGGGAGCTCCTGGGTCCACTAAATTCTCTGTACAGTGACGTGTCCGTGTGTTTGGTTTTATGTCAAATATTTCTTCGCACCTTGCTGTGTACGTCATACACGGAAAGATTAAACTGTCCATTACGAGATCTGATGTTTATCTTTGTTGGGACTACCGTTACGGTTACTCGCTACTGAGCATGCCGTCAGCTATATTATTTTGTTTGATTACAATACGACAAATACAGCATCTTATTCAGTGACCTTTACTTTCATACAACGTGTTTTTAGCCAGAGTTATATTTTACTTTCTTTGTAGCAAGTTGGTCGGTTAAACCAATCATTTTCTTTGAGTCGTCTGTTTGCAATTGTTCATCGAGGTTCCACGAAATTTTTGTACGTGTGTTCTTCTCCCGGACGTCGAATTCAAAACCAGTTTAGGTCATCTTTGGTTGTCTGTTAAATTTGGTAACAATAACAAGTAAATTGTTTTACACTTTGGTGTCAACATGCAGATAGTCCACTTTACCTGCATTCATTTAACTTCTTCTTAGTTGAACCTCCTGTCAAACTTCTAACTAAGACATTTTATATCTTATAGCTCTTTTTGAATTTTATTATTTCGAAGCACTATATTTGTCCAGTTGATTAACTAACTAGTTTCTTAAGTAACTTTATTTGATATATCTATACTCTATGCGTTGTATCCTTTTACAGTATCAAAAGTCGGACAATTGGTAAGCAGGACACAGGATATCTAAAACCTCTAAACATGTGAATATGGAGTGAAATTGTAGGATCGATTTGAGTTTAAGAGTATAAGAAAGAATTTAAATTTTTATTCGGTATATGCGAGAGGAAAAATATGACTGAAGATATGGGAAGTAAGTTTAGAAGAAAGTAAAGTTTGGAGTCACGTTATAAGGCATAACAGATTTTCTGAATCGCAACAGAAGGAAATAAAAGTAAGACTTAACCTTTTAACCTTTTGAGAAAATACTAAGACTTAACCTTTTAACCTTATGAGAAAATACTTAGATTGTATCGCACGCTTGATAGGCTTTGGGAGTACCTATGAAGTAAAAGAAACCCTGAAGGTAGTCCACTAGTCATAATTTTAACTAAGACATTTTATCTCTTATAGTTCTTTTTGAATTGTATTATTTCGAAGCACTATATTTTTGTAGCTGATTAACTCTAGTTTCTTAAGTAACTTTGATATATGAACCGCCTAGTTGCAGCGGTAAGGCGCCCAATTCAAATGACGAACGATATTCTGATCATTCCAGTCACAAAGAGACAATGTCACAACTAGGTACTTATATGTATCGTCTACTTTAATATTTCTCTTCCTAATGTCCAATTTAAAATGATAAATATTCAATATTTATTCATGCTTATATGTTTTAAATTTAGCGTTATTCTTAAAAATAAAATATTATCGCAGACATAGATAAAACTAATCTAACGTAATGCATTTGAAACAAACTTTTCTATAACAATGCATTTATTACAAAAAACAGAATAATGAAAATTTAGTTTCTAATATTTGATTAAATTTTTTATTTCAATTTGATTACGCGTGAGCCATAACATTGGGGTTTAGAATATTCAAGAAAATGTTGTTGCATCTGTCTTTTGTTAAATCTAAGATACATTTCTGCGCTGTTTAAAACAGCTACGGATTTATAGTAGATTTTTTAGATAATATTCTGAGGGTAGGCTAAGAGAAAATTCTTATCTCTAGCTGGAGTGGCAGAACCGAAATTATTGAATTATTGACTGTAGGTTGAGACAATAACGAACGAGAATGTTGTAACCAGACTCTCTTGATGATTAGTAAGCTGGTGTCGTCGTTAATTTACTTGTATTCTGAAGGCTTTAATTACGTGGTTGTGCAGTTCGATGAGAAACGTCAAGAGTAGTGAAACTGCCTACTGACAGGAAACAAAGAAGCTCAGACACCATGGCTCCTTGTCCTGTGCGCGTAAAGTTAATTACAGGTGGTTCTTTTTGCAATAATCTACCTCAGCTTTTGCTTATTCGAACTCGACCTATACTTACCGGTTGTGTAAACAAGTCTCTACGACCTAGTGTCCCTGGCGTAAGTGGGCCCCTTTCTGACAAGTGTCAAAGACCTCTCCGGGGTGCGGAGGAGAGAAAACAGGTTCAGAACAGGAAACTGTCTCTAAAAACACATTGATTATATGATGAGTGGGCTGATTAGTGAAATGATATAGACAAGAAAAGAGTACAATTTTATAGGCAAACTTAGTGTCTGTATTGTTATGTGTGTGTGTGTGTGTGTGTGTGTGTGGGTACCTACAAGGAAACAAGGAAGATTGTAAAAAAAGTTCAAAGTTAAGAAAAGAGCTTTCTGAGAAAAACAAAAGGTTGTTCGAGACGAGATCGTTTGCTAAAGAAAAACATTAGAAATCAGCTACAGATATTTTCCATAAGCGACACAATTCAGTAATATCGCATGAATCGAGTGGACTCGGTCTCACCTTCTGGACAGAGTGGAGGATAGACGGCTGCCTAAAGGAGCATATATTTATAGACCCTAGGAAACAAGGGATGTAGGAAGGACTGAGAACAAGTTGCAGACATATGCTGTGAAAACGGATCAGACAGTGTGCCTTCTCTGCGAAGTAAAGAAGGAGAATATAGACGGGAAACCACGTTGGAGGTCTACATGGGCTTCTACAGTTGTAGGAGTTGCGATGCTGTATGAATTGCAGTGAGAAAAGTAAGCGATTATTAACTATGGTTAAGTAAATTTAATGATCAATTCGTTACTAGCAAAGGTTGTAAACTATAAACACTATGTATCGAGGTGTGGCATTTGCAATGCAGTATCGTTAAACAAAATGTAAATTGGAATACTAAAACTTATTATTGTGTAACTCGCGTGTGGTATTGAACTGAGTTTACACTGTAAAGGTCGTCATATGTGTAACAATATGTAGACAGTACGTTGTGTTAAGGGAAATGTGAAAGTTTAATGATTAAATTCAAATAAGGAAAGTAATGCTTAAAAACTACAGTTGTATATTGTGCCATTTTCATTACACACGAAACGTCATTCACACAGACGCACATGTTAACCGGATTATGCGTTATACATGTCAATTTATTGTAACAGTGCATTCCCCGAGTGAAGAATAAACGTCTGCAGCATAAATAATAAATTACGACTACACTAAGTGTACAAAGGTGACAATTATGAATACCTTTGTATTAACGGACGTTTAAATCTGATGTTTAAATAGGTTACGTTATTATTTAAACACTTTCGTTATCTTTTGATTCAAATGAACGAATTATATTTTTTAGTACTGGTAAAATAAAACTTAATTCATTGAACATCACGCTGTTTAATATGTGTATATGCGTTTTTGTGTTCCAAGTGATAGTATACGAGGTTTGATCGAAAACGTCTTGCAATTTTGTAATTTCCACCGCTAAAATTGTCCGATTAATAATCTGTTTTTATGTCCTGTTGATACACATGTTACTGACAATCATATAAAATTTTAGTCCTATTTGATGCATGATTTAGATTCACAGCTAATCCACTAAGTCATCCTTAGGCGTATTAGTTGATTGTTTGTCATTCAACAATGCAAGATTGAAGACCATGGATTATATTTTGTGTAAACTGTGAGCTAAATTGCCCTGCCCAGGTAATCGTGTTCAGAAGGACTTTGGCAAGACTGCTGTGCTTGAAGTAAGTTGCAGTAAATAAGTTGAAGATCGTGTTTGTCAGATGAACATTGTGTTTGTGTGCCCCACGAAAATTAATCGCTAGGCGCAATGGTAAATAAAGAGTACTATTAGAACATTTTACGCCATTTGTATAAAGCTTTTCGTAGAAAGTGGTCAGATTTACGGAAGAACAGTTTATGAAAATTGCAGACCGATAATGCGCCTTGTTCAGATCATTATTAGTTAAGAATTTGGCGTTAAGAGGCCAGGCAAAACAAACCTCATAATGATAACACGGCAACTGGCGTATTCACCAGATGTGTCCCAACGCGATCTTTCCTCCTTTTAATAGTGACAGTTTCCACGATCGTTAAAGACGCAAAAAGAAAATTGGTGGGCGACCTCAATGCTGTACCAAAAAGCGCATGCATGGAATATTTTGAGGACTGCAAAACGGATTGCTCAATCGTATTATGTTCTGCGACTACTTTGAAGGAGGCAGTATAAGTGTCGATGAATGAAGGCATAATTTTTTAAATAAAGAAGAACTGCAGTAAATTTTTGATCAAAACCCGTACAAAAGAAAATACTGTTGTTATGCTTTTGATTCCATAAAATATTATCCTCATAAAGATTGTGTCTGTTTATATTAAATAAATATATCAATATACATATTTGTATCACTCATCTTGGAGGTAGTCACTTGAGCTAAATTTGAAATACTTGAAATACGTTTACAAGTTCTGTGAAGTACTGACCTAAGTGACTTTCAGATTTTTACATTAACAATCACGTTTACACATATAGGAAACAAACATAAACACTATACAGGAGGACGGGCACTGCACAGCACTAAACGATGACTGCTTAACGACAGTGCGTGGCTTATCATGTTTACGCACAGGAAATAATTGTTCTCTGGGCGGTCATTGTTACTGACGTTAGTAAACGTCGGTTTGTTTATATTCCATCTAAATATCTTACACTAGGTTTACAGTTTATATTTTATTGTATTTTGAGAACACGCACTAAAAGGCAGTTCTAACTTTAATGTAGCTCGCTGTAAGTGTTGAACGATTTCATAGACGATAGAAGAGAAAAAGGAAAAGAGACGTAAATAGACATAGATGAATAGTAGAGGTTTCACACAGGTTAAACGAAGTTAGACAGATAGATAGAAGTAGGCAAAGACAAATAAGGGGGAGAGAGAGAGAGAGAGAGAGAGAGAGAGAGAGAGAGAGAGAGAGAGAGAGAGAGAGAGAGAGAGAGAGACGGACAGACAGAGACAGAGAGAGTAAGATAGCGTGTGTACTTTTTTTTAGAATAAGAAAGATGCTTGTATATTTTTTACATTTATCATTTAAACCGCATAAATAACGAATTTATCACTCTCGTGGCAGATAAACTAGAACTGAAGTGACGTTTTATGAGTTTGCATAAAACGTTGGTTCAGCTATCGTAGTAAAGGCGCTTACCGATCCTTTTCATCTCGTTTTCGATCATGTTCTGTACCTGTTTCACTTTCTCGTATACAAACCTGGCCTTCAATAAACGCTGTATAATTTACTGAAATTACATTTGCAAAATAAATTTATTTAATTAATTGATTATTTAACTTAACGGAGGACTTGATAATTCTATTGCGTGTAAGTTTCCAATAATAATTGCGTGTATTTAAATATAATTGAATTGTGATTAATAGTATAAATTCTGTTCTTAATTTATTATAAATATAATTGTAATAATTTTATTTGTATTTAATATACTAATTTACATCTGATGATGATAGATCACTATAAAAAATATGTAAATTTACAAAATAATAAAAAATATATATTCTTGTAAAAAGGTTTATTATTATTAAAATATAAAAAACAGTAATAATATAATCACTATAATAGCTCGATTAAATAAATATATCCTATTATTTAGTCAATAATATGTATTAACAGACAAATAATTACCAGATAAAACATGAATTTAGAGGCAATTGCAGCACACCAGAACGTCTACAAGCTCTAATTGAAGTTTGGTAATGGGTGATGTACGCCATAATCAGTTGGTATGCCATAATACGTCAATTAGAAGTGAGAATTTGATTTAGTCTATTCAAATTTGCAGTGAAGGCGTTTCACAAATACGGGATTGAAGAAGTATATTTTCAGGATTTATCTTAAGTATGAATACAATCTAAGAAATACGAATACAAATGAATATGCTATCAAATTAAGTACACAAAATTGTGAATATATGAGGGCAGGAGGACAAGATTTCACCAGAGCATCTCCTGTTAGCAAAAATATATTTTTTTGGTCAGTTAAAAGTCAATTAAAAGAGAAAACAAAGAAATTTGTACGATCCGTGTCCTGAAAGTAAAGATACAAAAGTCTTAAAATGTATTAAAACATTTACCTACAATTCTTAAAGTAAGAGACACTTGAACACATATAACTTACACTTATTTTTCAACATAATCACTGCCATTGTCCAAGCAATTATTAACCAGGGGAAGTCTGCCGCCATTCAATTAAACCTCGCAATTCTTCACCTCTTGATTTTCTTAAACTTTTTCGGTCGCATAAAGGAATAAGTGAAATCGCTGGATATAAGATCCGAGCTGTGCGGTGGACGATCAAAAACTACAATAATTGTTTTTTAAATAATTGAATAATTGATCATCAAATAATGAATATTTTCCAAATATTTTAGAGAAAGTCGACAGACACAGAAAACGACCTACCGATCCTTTGTTCGTCGTGAAAATCAGACGTTCCTTCTGAGATTTAACGACAGCACATTCTGAAAATTAACTGTGTCGAGCAGTACAATAAGGTCCAGACATTTTCGTATAGCATTCATTCCACGTGACAGAGTTTCCTCCGTTTGTTTTGAATAGCCCGTCAAAACATCTCAGTGTTTCACAATATGCATCGGAAGTAATTCTTTCACTTTCAGGCATGAAGTCAGCCAGAAGAACACCTTTTTATTCCGAAAAAACTGAACATATAATATTTTGGGACTGAAATTTATGCTCTGACGTTTTTTATTTTTGGAGGAACGGGAAATGTCGTTATAGCAATGATTGTCGCTTCAGACCAGACGTATGGTGATAAACCCTGCTTTCATCTTAGCGTCTAGGAACTTGTCTTCCTACTCTGCATAATGTGTAAGTAACGTGAGCGCGTAACGATTCCGTATTTTTCTTGTGGTCGTCGTTTACATTATAAGCACTCAAGGAGCATACAATTTTTTATAACCTAATTTCGTCTAAACAACTTCATTAATCATACTCTTAGATTTTCTGCGATCATTTTATGAAGTCTTAATTCTCTCACTGTCAGTCACCGAAATGAACTAATGAATGATTTTCCAAATATTTTAGAGAAAGTCGATAGACCTAGAAGACGACCTACCGTTTCCTTGTTTGTCGTGAAAATTAGTCGTCCGTCCTGAGATTTTAAGACACCACTTCAAGACATTTTTTCACTCATAAAGTCACCATTAACAGTTGCCATTCGTTTGTCAATTTCCGCTGAGCATTCACTTTTGCATCACAGAACGTACTTTGCATTTGGAGGGCTTTTAGATCGACGGTACCAATTTCAAAACGTGTAACTCAAACCAGTCAAGCAATGATTATATGGTAATTGCTATTACTATTCTTTTACTGAACATGCGTCGAGTCTTTACATGTGTGGCGTCGAGTAACAGTAATAGTAGTGTTGCCATCATCACAAAAAAAAACGCCTGAACTACTGTAGACAACGTTTTACCATATAGTCTTATATAGCCGAAAAGACCGCTCACACACATCATAATGAATCTCATACTTATTTCCATTATAATGAAGAAAGGAGACGGATACAAATATATCGAAAAAGGTACACACCAACCGCTCCCACAAGTTTTCTTTCTCCTCAGAGAACGTGAAACCTTAAATCTAATATAAGCGAAGTACTTACCATTTTGTACCAGTGCCAGTGTTAAGATGGCACCCTGTCTCATGAAGGCCGATCACTCCCCGACACTAGCGAATGAAGCAGGGCCGAAAACAAAAGAAGCTTTTCGGCCACTTTACTAATAATCGCGTTGTTAATAGCCTTCCCAAATATTTAGGAATCAGTCTGCTGAATCAGCACAAACAATCTTTTGTCACTGACTGGGCTCGTCCGTACACAACAAACAAGGTAAGACACACTATTGTAAGACTGATTAGAGAAACGTTTTATTAATAATTTGAAAGAAAACAGAAATCTTTAGTTGTTTCGGAGGTCGAAACATGTCCATCGGTCGTTTAAGGATAACATCAGAAACTCTGGAATCATCGTATAAACGCACGTAGACATACCCCAAGCAGCTTCACTGTGTCACCTGAATTCTTTTAGCATATTGTTACGACCGTCAAGAGATAATGTGTTGTACAGTGGAAACAAAATAACTGACACCAATGAAATCACTAATTACAAACGTCATTTAGACACAAACAACAGTTAGAAATCGACAAAGACATTCTTATACAATAACTAAAATTAAAGTTGTCCAACAAATAACAATAAATGCCACCTTACTACACATTTGCACTAATTAACACAGAAATGACTTCTCACTAAACTGCCACAGTAACTTCCAGTCGCACTCCAACATCTGCAGGTCTAAACGTAACTGCTAAGCCGGCCGTTGACGCTTCTATATACCGTGCAGTGGTTCCAGAGAAATCTATAACTTCCCGACCGACGACGAGTCGAAATGGTTGAGTAATTGACAAGTGCTCTGGAATTTTCTAGAAGCTGTCAGTGCACGACTTTGACACACTGCGCTGTCCGCATGCGGTAGGCTGGTCGAGGAACGTGTGGAAAGGCAATCTTGAATTATCTTGAGCGCTTCATAATTACCTTTCATCTCAACGTAACAATATGTTTTCTTGTGCTTCGGATTCTTATATACTGCTATACATAGTGTCAAATTATGAGTAACTACTGCTACTCCTTTACAGAACTTAAACGTTCTATTTTGAGGATTTCCTTCTTATAGCGTTTCTACTAGTACCAAAAACTAACAATAAAACCATTAAAAATATCAAATTATTCGATACAAGAGACGAACGTTAAAATGAAAACATCTAAAACAGTTTTTATCTGACATCTATATACCCGCGAGAGCAGTCACCTAGACCTGAAATATACATTTTTGAGCTGGCGTAGCTTACACACCGCCTTCTTCACATTATCGTCAAAGCAGCACTATGTGCTGGCTAGATTACCGGTATTAAATACTTGAAAACCCCAAAATGGTAGCATAAATTCTCTTTCTGACATAAAAGACATATCGTTAAAATAAGAAATTAAATTAAAATCACTTTCAAAAGAATGGGATGTATTTTTTCAGACCACGTCTTGAATTCAGTTACAGGATTACACACGCATTATTCTCGTAGAGCCATTTCTGTCGTGACCACTTCAACCCCTGTTGAAAACATTAATGCTACACTTCAATATGTGATATCGGGAAAGTAACATTCCATAAAATTTTATTTCATCTTTACACTACATATCGTTTGGCAGGAAGTTAAATGTGTTGTTGCATTGAACTTTCTCTACTTATGTTCAATTCTTTGTGTAATATTTTATTGCAATCTCAATACCATACAAAGAAGGCCCACTGAGGAGGACAAAATCCTATATACACTACAGTTGTGGGTGTAACGTCGTAATGCTTTGTTAAGTACTCCTAAAGTAGCTTTCATACCATTATGTAAGTTTCTTAGTCTTCGATTGTATTTGAACAAATTTTCTTGATACTTATATAGGCCTAAAAAGAAACATCATAAGTATTGTTATATTTCAAGGAAAATAAGTTTTATGTGTAAATTTGATTGTTTAATTAATGGTATCCGTAAAGTAAATTTTAACACACACACACAGACACACAAAAACATCATCTAAATACTGTTACGACGGTCTCACTGATCGTCGTATGGTACAGTGGAAACAAAATACAAGACACCAATGAAATCACAAATTACCAGCTTTAGTTAGCACATTTAATAATTTGTAATCAACAGGTTATTCAGCAAGATTAGTCTCGTACAATAATCCAATGTACATTTGTACACACGCAATAATGATGTCAACTATTAGAATTCCACACTAACTATAACACAATAACACTTCACCGTAGTTGTGTAAATCGCTACTCGAACCGCGCTAAGGAAATCGCTCGACAGATCTAACAAGCCGGCTGCAATGGCTTTTTGTAGGTATCTTTTCTAGATATTGTCTATCCTTAATTTGGCATTTCCTCAATTTGTCTATCCTCAATTATCAGCTACTGCGTATTTCAAGTATTCTTCAGAGGACTCTCGAACGTTCTTGAGCGCGGCCTTGACTGAGACACACATCTGCTCAGCTGGTGAAGTAACGGGTGGAAGAAGTTCCAGGCTGTTCGACAGCGTTCTCGTTACAATACGTATACGCGTGTTTATGAAGGAATTGTAAGATAATTCAATTATCCGTATGCAACACGCACACACACACGCACACACACACGCACACACACACATTTACATACTTATACAAATAAAATCAAAAAGATATAGGTCGGCATAATAACAACAGCTTATTAGTACATTTTTATTTATTGCAATACGAGAAATACATTAAAAATTATAGTTAATTCAAGATTTTTACGTCAACTCTATGGTCACTGTAATCAGAATTTATGGCGCCTATTTAAGGGATATTCGAATCGACATAAAATAGCGTAGGCAGAAATAAATAGACATACCTGGTAGGTTAGGATGTCATTTATTTAAAATACCAAATTATCATTGCAGTAGCTGGACAGTAGAATGAGCTTCCCACAAATAGACGTTGTTGAA
This sequence comes from Magicicada septendecula, assembly GCA_034769895.1. Classification (NCBI taxonomy): domain Eukaryota; kingdom Metazoa; phylum Arthropoda; class Insecta; order Hemiptera; family Cicadidae; genus Magicicada; species Magicicada septendecula. Next base: position 1,304,737,156 of record CM068367.1, read on the forward strand.
AATAGAGTTTCCTGATAATACAGCTAAATTAAAATTTATTCTAAAGAAACTGCATCAATCTGTTTCTGAAGTAAAGATTTAATTATTTTCACTTGATGCTGAGGCTGTTTGTCCCATTACTGCTGTTTCTAAGCATTATTTGTTCAAATAAACCTAATGTATGGATACATTATTTTACCTTTTAAATTAGCATAATGTGGTTTATACTTTTCCTTATTTAAAAAGATATACAATGAATACAAAACGAACGTAATAATTTAATTTATTTCAAGCCGAATGTAACCTTGAAACCACTTTTGAAGTAAACATTTATAATGAACTTTTGTGGTTTTTTACGATTTGCATTTTGCTAGTATAAGCAAAGTTGAAGCCCTAGTAATAATAATTCTAAAACATATATCAACTTTTCACTGGCTACACGTTATTAGTTCACGACTAGTTTATAATTCAACTGCCCTGTGTTCTATTAACTAAACTGATTCCAGATTCACAAATAATTTCAAATTGAAAAATTAGTAATCTTATTTTTAAAACGTTAACAAAGTACTTCTAGAACCGTCACTTTGGATAGTTCTCATAGTATATATAAAATTTAATACCTGTTATTATAATATTATTAAAATGTAATAGTTATTTTTATAATTGTTGTAGCCCAACTCAAACACACACACACGTACACACATACACACATACACATACACACACACGAACGAGCTTTTAATTTTCGTGAATCCCTTTTCTTGACGTATTAAATAAATGTCGAATAAATGACAATTGTCAAGTTAAATTCACATGTTTTTTTCTGTACGAGACGTTAATTGGCCTTCTACACAAAATATGAGAACTTCAAATCTTACAGTAGAGCTAGGATAATATATTTCGATATGTATTTGGTATGCACATATTTGATATCGTAAGCCATAAAAACTGGTACATGTGTCACTTAAAAAATAAATGGAAATTTGTTTTAATTGTAATTATATCATTAATAACGTATATACATAAGGCCGATAAATGTTTTACACATACACGCACAGGCACACACACACAAACACACAATTACAATTCTATTATTAACGTTTGTCTGTTATAACTTTAAATTTGAATGTTTCCTACAAGCGGTCTCTATTTTTGCTACCATGTTCCATAAGGAAATGGAAGTATGGTCATGGCGAAAAAAATCGCGTTCAAGATAATGGCAGATTCTGATTGTACTACCCTCAAAACGTGAAAAAAGTCATTTTACTTCCATGTTCCTTAAGGAAATGGAAGTATGGTGATAGCAAAAAAAATCGTGTTCGAGAGTATTGCAGATTCTGATTGTACTACACTCAAAACATGAAAAAAGTCGTTTTTCGAAAAGTGTCTGTGTGTCTATCTGTCTGTCTATAGATTTTTTCTATGGCAAACGATAACAGCCGCAAATTCAAACAGAATCAAATATTTTTTTGCAAACAGCCCTGATTTGTAGAGTACTCACGACCTATTGTTTTTGGTGAAGATCGGTTGAGGCAAAGGGGTAGTTTACCTGCTACGGTTTGTTTTATCAAGGGTAATTTTATTTTGCAAACGATAACAGCCGCAAATTCAAACAGAATCAAATAATGTTTCGCATACAGCCCTGAATTGTAGAGTTCTCAAGATCTATTGTTTTTGGTGAACATCGGTTAAGGGAAAAGGGTAGTTTACCTGCAACGTTTTATGTTTTAACAAGGGTATTTTCTATGGCAAACGATAACAGCCGCAAATTCAAACAGAATCAAAAGATTATTTGCATACAGCCCTGATTTTTAGAGTACTCAAGACCTATTGTTTTTGGTGAAGATCGGTTAAGGGGAAGGGGTAGTTTACCAGCAACGTTTTTTTGTCAAGGGTAATTTTCTATGGCAAAACGGTAACAGCCGCAAATTCAAACAGAATCAAATAATGTTTTGCATACGTCCCTGAATTGTAGAGATCTCAAGGCCTTTTGATTTTGGTGAAGATCGGTTAAGGGGAAGGTGTAGTTTACCTGCAACCTTTTATGTTTTAACAACTGCAAAGTACTTGAAAATTCATTTAAACTTTTTCAAAGAATGGTAATTGTTAAAAATAACATAATTTTGTTGCCAGGCAATGAAATTATAATTTTTTCATTTTAGTGTAAATCATGTATGAGAGAAAATATATCGTTAGTGGCAGGCAAGCATATCTCAATTATGTAATGTTTACGTTTCCATTTTATTCTTATGATTATTGCAATAAAAAGGCAGGGAACACACACACACACGCGCGCGCGCTCGCGCGCGCACGCACAAAATTCGCGTTATTTGTGGTCTCACTCATGTTTATTTTCTTACATTTGCTGGCTTTTTAAATGGAAAGTGCCGAAACCCACACCAAAATAACGCGTGAAAGCCGAAAAAGTGTCCAGTGTGGATAGCGATTTGCTTCCTGTGGATCGCTGGGCAGTGTAACTGCACGTGTTTACAGAGGAACGATTCATAGACAGACTTTTCGTTTTTAGGGAATGAACTGTCTGCAAGATGCTGAGGGCCCATGAGTGACTTCGGAGCTCTCCTTTTCCGCGTGTTTGTTCTGTGAAACGTACGCTGTAGATTCGCAGCTTTACTCTAAGCAACGCTCAATAGGAAATGTTGAAAATTTTTGTCCACGGTGTACCCTCATACACACTAAACCTGCTCTGATGTTTTAATTACGGACATCATAATATTAAAACTTTGGAAACTTGAGCACTACTTAATGGAGATCAAACATTAACTTATACAAGCCATTAATTTAATGCATAATTTTTATATATATGTGTACAACGTTATCGGCAACAAAGAAGTAGTTTTTGTTAAAATCCCTTCCCGGGATGTTTGGCCGTAGTCCAATGTTTTCTACAAAACCAGACGTTTCTGCAATGCCATCGACTTCCATCATCAGTGAAAATCGAGTGCGATAACGTGAGGTGGTATACGTTAGTGACCACAGTACTGTGGTTGAGGCTGAAGCAGTAAGTAAAAAGAAGTAGTTTCTATGTTTCATTACAGATATTTCATTTCGAAAATGATTTTAAATATAAATTTTAGAACATGGAAGTCATGTATGGTTCTCCATACCGATTTTTTGAAAAGTGTCTGTGTGTAGAATGTTTCTATGTCAAACGATGACAGCCGCAAATTCAAACAGAATCAATTAATATTTGCTTACAGTTCTGAATTGTATAGGACTCGAGGCCTATTGATTTTGGTAAAGATCGGTTAAGGGGAAGGGGTAGTTTACCGGCAACGTTTTACGTTTTAACAAGAGTAAAGGGCTTAATTTTTATAAATAAGTGTCCTTAAAAGAAGGTCATAATAATCAACTGTAGAAAGGTAGACGAAATATCTATAAATGAAAAGGGTAGTTGAAAGTGAAGGGGATAATTTTCTATAAATTAAAATGGTAGTTAATGATGGAGACAGTAAATTTTATAAGTTTTAAATGTGTAACACGTTATTTACAACAAAGAAATAGTTTCTATGGAAACATTTCATTTCACTTTAACAAAATTTTATATTTTTTCATTTTAATTTAAATCATGTGTAAGAGAATATATATCGTTCGTGGCAGGCAAGCATATCTCAATTATCTAATGTTTACGTTTCCATTTTATTATTATGATTACTGCAATAAAAAGGCAGGCAAGACACACACACACATTTCGCGTTATTTCTGGCCTCACTTATGTTTATTTTCTTACATTTGCACGCTTTTGTTATCGATTTGCTCCCTGTGGATCGCTGGGAAGTTAAACTGCATGTGTTTACAGAGGAACGGTTCGTAGACAGACTTTTCGTCTTTAGGGAATGAACCCTCTGCAAGATGTTCATGGTCCATGAGTGACTTCGGAGCGCTTCGGAGGTGCGTAGTTCGGTTTCTTTATAAGAAAAAAGTAAGCCTACCTAATTTTTATGGATAAAGTGACTGAAAATAACATTATATTAAACGACTACCCCATAATTACCAAAATATCTATAAATAGTGAAATTAGTTTGAGGGTGGACGATATTTTTTCAAAAATTACCGAACCGAATTTAAGTAAATTATTTTAAACATAAATCTTACAACCTGGAAGTCATGTATGGTTCTCCATACCGATTTTTGTCACATGAAACCGACAAATTACGTAAAATATGTAAAAGAAAAAATAATGGTTTCTAGAAGTGGTACACTAACAAAAATACGGATTGGCAGAAAAAATGCGTTTCAAGTAGGGAACGAATTTACAACATGATCTATCATGATAATATTAATAGACACAAGTTAGGTCGTTAAGTTATATTCTTATTGTCTTAAAAATTAAAGATTGGATTTGTAGTGTGGTTTCGAATAGGTTGCTAAGTCGTTTGTTAAGAAAGAAAAATGTAATAACTCGTGAATTTAATGATTTCTTAAGATAAGTAATACGAATTTATAAAGGTAATTATGACAAGTTACTTAAAGATTTATCACTTCTCTCCCATGCCATATTTGATTACATGTGTTTTCTAGTCATATATTTCTTACCTACAATCAGCATGACGTATTTAGTTTTCCTTACCTGCTTGAAAAACTTATAAGTGGAGAGCTCACAAATTTTGATTTCGTTTCAGATGATGAGCTGTGATATATGATGATCATACGTATATCCGACCTGACGATGAGCTATGAAGCTTGATAGCGCTAAACGGGAATTTTTTACATAGTGATGTGCAACACAGTAATTTCTGTTAGTGATTATACCAACTAACACTACCTTATTAATTAAATAACATCTTAATGCTTTTCAAGTAAAAGTAGCTTTTTGGAACCGTCTTTGAACTAAGAATTTATGCAGATAAATTATAATTTACTTAGTTTAATTACGTACAAGGTTACATACCAGTTTTGATAACTAAATTTGTTGCACGTGTATGTGCTAGTTTTACACCTGCGTTAAGCTCAGTGAATTAAATTTTCCCTCATCTTACAATGCAGCCACTATATACACAGACGTTATTGTCCTAAAGAACAAGCGATATTCGCGATTTTCAATCTGTCTAAAAACATTTTTAACACGTTTTGTTTTTAAAGGAACCAAATCATCAAAACTTCTTTGCAACTTTAAAGAAATAAAACCATTTTATTTTAATGAAACGTAGTCTACTGTTGTCTTCTTTCTCATCTAGGTTAATAAAATTATAATGATGATGTCCCACTTTTCAATGGTTTCTACTTTAATATACATCATACAACAATAATTGCTTTCTAGTTCACAAACACACACACACGCACACAAATGTATATCTTAGAACATGTGAAGCGAATATATTTCTCTCTGCATGACATGCACTATTCAGGATTTGCTTGGGTTCGGCTCAGGGTCCAGTCAATTCAACCCCGTCTACCTGCTGTTGGAGCAAAAGAACATTCCGCAACTTCAGTCAGTAACAATATGACATCTACACGATAGCAAACAACTCGACATTCGTCCCCATCCACTGCATTTAGTTAAATGCAATGTAGTTTCTCACTGCCGGTATGAAACTTCTGCGACTACCGCAGCCAACTATCTTTAATAAGCAGGGAAAAATTTAATTTTTATGCACGGTAATCAAATTGTAGAACTGGTGATCCATTTTAATTATTTAGAATGTGATATTGGCTTAAATAAGAATTATGATATTGACGTTACGTTGCGTAAGTTCTAGACGATCTGTGGGACATTCAATAGTATTTTTAGAAACAAGGTAAAGATAAAGAATTAAAGTTTTATAAAGTTATGGCGGTCCCTGTACTGTTTTTTGGGTGTGAATTGTGGACGACAATCAAGAAACAAGAAAGTAAAATACAGGCCTTAGAAATAGCGTTGTTAAGAGGAGTTCTAAACTTGATCGTGTAAAGAATGAGGTCATAAGAGAAGAATTACAAGTTTCTAACTTGAATGCCCGATTAAAAGATTATAAACAACGGTGCAACGAGTGTGACGATTTAAATTGTAACAGTAATTGTAAAAAAAAAAAAAATTTAAAATTAAGTTTGCGAGCGATTAAGCAATTTTAAATCTCACTATAATACCTAAAACACCTGTATGTACTCAGTATGAGAATAAGAAGTAATTAAGAAGTCCCAAGAAAGACTAATAAAAAGGGAAAAATTTGTAAAAAGTTATTATTGTCATATTTAACCCTTTGATTGTTATCATGCGGTGACCTGTTAATTCCGGACTCGACGTGTCTACCGAGTCGTCTGTAATTTAGAATAAGATAAAAACCCTAATGTTAATAATTAAAAATCTGAAGACACAAATAGTCGTTAAAATAACTCACGTAAATTATATATGTTTATTAAGGCATTGTTTTTGTAATTAAAAATGTTAACTTAAATAAAGATAGGGACTATATTCTCGCGGAGTAGTTGCCCCTCTCCCTTTTGTTAAGTACCAGCCGAAGCGAGCAGTAAAACGCTCTCTCGCTATGTTGACTTCAAGGAGTGCAGACGTACGAGCGAAAGCTCTGACAAAATGTTGCTAATTTATTTGTTTTAATTTAAATATAGTATACTAGATACTACTTCTAAAAGCGTGTGTCATGTACCAATAAGTATAAATATGTGATAACAAGAAGACATAATGTGTAACACAAAAGACAGAAATAGTGTTAAACAAGATGACGACTCCCTTCAAGAAGTAACTACATTTTCAACATCATTCCTGAAGATGTGATCTACAGGAACTTCATAGAGACACGTATACCAGGCATAAGACGCTGTTTAGGACTTCTGAGAATCTACAATCCATACACCAAAGAAGCTCCAATCTCCTCTGTGAACATCCGAGCTTTTCTTGACAAAAAACGCGACCTGGATGATGACGCCGACTACAAGGACTCCCAAGACGGACACCCCCAGGACGAGGTTTCTACATTCCATCGTAAAGGTGACTCGATAGCCTGTCTATCGAGGGTTAATAATATATGTTACACTACACACTTCTAAAAGAGACTTTTCAAAGACGATTAATCTTATGTAAACATTAAAAGAGAAAATCTAAGTATAAACTGTAAAAAATTTAATTATCATACGTTGTAACGCTTTAAATGTTAATGCAACTTATTATCGTTCCTAGTATTAGTACCATTCTTCAAGTGGTTAAAGAAGTCTTGCAAGCTAATATAATGAATTGAAAATAACTAAAAGTCTTTATTACTAAAATACAGAAAGTTATCTCGGATCCGAGGTTTAGCAATATAGAATCAATTTGATCCCAAAGTTTTATGAAAGCATTTAAATATCTTAGTTTAATTAATGTCATGGGATCTGTCAGTAACTGTTGTTAAATAAAGAGAAGTCGTCTTGTTACACATAAAAATGAGTGCGTAAATCAGTAATATACCTTCCCTTGTTTCCTTACACAGATAGTAAGTAATTTGTTCAGTTAATTTGATTTGAATACAGTTCGTTACAACGTAGGCAGCCCATGTAATTGGCAGAGGTCAGTTAAGATGGGTTCCCTGAATTTTTAACGCGGGAATACGTTACACGAGAAAAGTACTCTAAAAAAGAACGTCATATTCTAGTTTGACCAAACATGACTGGCAATATAAACCTGTAGGACACAGATGTGTGGATTGACTGAGGGAGGATTTGTGGATAGCTGGAGGATATTTGAAGGCGTTTCAGGCAGCACCTTGCCTGTGCCGTAATGTGAAGATGGTGATGATTATGATGATAATGATCCACGACAATAAACGTAAATATGTTTTCAACTTACACAAGCTTATTTTACGTAAGATTTGGAAAATATTATAACACACACACACACACACACGCGCGCGCGCGCGCGCACGATATTGCCCTTTCCCTTTTGGTCCCTTGCCTATCTCGCTTTTCTCTCCATCTGTCTCAGTCGGAATCTAGTCTTTCTTTTTATCACCTTTACTGTTCAGTTATAATAATTAAGTAGAAAGAACAACAGTAAGTGAAGGCATATTTATATGTTAATGTGAACTCCTTACCCACAAAAGGAGTATACCCAGAAAATATGAGAATACATCTTGCTCACAAAAGATAAGTGCTGACACTACACCACACCTGGACAGACGTTAACAATTCTATTATTGTCAAATACCGACGTTAAAAAAATTAATTTTCTCTTTGTAAGGACGCAGAAACGAATTCTGTAACTACAATTACAGCGCCGATTTGACTACACTGGCAGGTAATTGATAAAATGTATAAATTCGACGTCACGGTGTTAAAATTTACATCACAAGTATTAAAATTGCTTAACTTTCTAGTTTTTGTTCTAGTGCACTGTAGTGATTTCTCTAGCAATTTTGTAACAATAAAAACTCTCTGAAGTAAAAAAATCTATTCATTTTTAGGTGAACAGAAATACGTAATCAGCATTTGTAATTCCTCAAAAACGTTATTTCTGTTGTATTCACTCGGTAATGTTTAGGAGCGAAGTTGTGTAAATGCTTGAACACGTAGAAATTAACGTGTGAAAGTGTAGAAGAATTTAATGTTAAGTGATAGGAAGATTGACTACGCAAAGTCAAAAAGAAAAGAAAGAAAAAAGAAAAGTGCTAAAACAAACGTGATTACATAATAAATATAACTGCTTACACGAACACACTCACACTCACTTATATTCATCATCATTGTCTCGACAGCCCTTTGTGGGTCCTGGCCTTCTTCAGAAGATTTCGGCATTCTTCTCTATGAATAGCCATATTCTTCTAGTTTCTAACCCCAAGAGTACTGATGCCCTGACTTACCCCGTCCCTCCATCTCAGTTTTTGCCTTCCAAATTTCCTTTTACCTTCTGGCTTTACATGAAATATCGTCTTAATAACTCTGCTTTCACAAGCACTTATAATGTGTCCGGCCCATTCTAATCTTTTTAATTTAATAAAAGTGACCACATCAGGTTCATCATACAAATTATAGAGCTCTAAATTATATCTTTTTCTCCAGGCTCCACTCTCTTCCAATAGGCAAAAACGTTTTCTGAGAATCCTCCTTTCGAACATATTTATTTGCCTCTCATCTGATCTTTGTATCGTCCATGTCTCTGATGCATAAGGCAGTACTGGGCGCACTAGGAACTTATACATCAGTACCTTGGCCTTCCTTTGTATTAACTGAGATGTTTTCTGAAGGCCTGCACACACCTATTTGCTGACAAAATACGCTTTCGGATTTACACACTAATATTATTTTTACAGGTAACTTCTGAGCCGATGTGGGTAAAGCTATGTACAATTTCGAAGTTATAAGAGCCTATTTCTAAATTTTTAAGGCCTACACAACAGTGCTATGTTTCTTCCCAAAGATCCGTCCGGCTATTTCTTCTTTTGATTTCGCAACCATATCATTTTACAGGATAGAGCCGTCAAACCTAAGGGAACCCCTAACCTGGAGGGTCAGGAACTTTGATTTTGGGCTGTTCTTCCCCTAGAGACATGGCTTCACTTTCTCTAACGAGCGAACTCTGCCCGGTCGCAGTAGGCTATCTAACTAATATTCACAGATATTTATTTAATATCAATATATTCCCTCAAGAATTCGGCGCAAGGAATGTTACGTCGTCTGGCCGTGGAGTAGCTGATGCAAGAGTTACATCTATAACTTTATTAACAATATACCACTGCCTCATAGTACCTCTGTTTCATCTATTTCATCGTCTTGTATTTCATCAGCGCTCTCTCGTAACCGTAATTTTACATGTCACGGTTCGCTTATAATAACAACATCATACATTTTAGTTTAAAAACAAATTTAGACGATAAAAATACATGCTAAAAATATTATCGTCTTGAGATATGGCAATCGAATCTAACACTTCTCATCCGGCTACACAAGCTAACGCATGTGTGCGTGTTATTTTGTGTATATGTGTGGGAGGTGTGCATGTGTGTGTTTATGTTAATGCCAACTATCAAAGGGATGATTGATTAAGGGGAGACTGTTTTTACCCTCCGAGTTCATGTTGAGGCCAACAGCGCGCGCATGTAACTACGTACTGTACGTTAATGATTGATTGAGTAATTAACAAGTGGTCGTCCGTTATTGGTCATAAAACACACACACACACACACACACACGCGGAGAAGAAAGTAACGTTTAATAATTGACTCTAAGTACAGGGTTGTTTGTAGTTTATTTACAGTGTGTTACGTACTTCTTAATTGATTTCAATAAAATTGTGTCCTTACAAATACATATAGACATCATCTATCACACACTCCACAAAGCGGACTATCGTTCGTTATCCTTATACAATGAAGATTTAAGGATGTAAGAATATTTATTGTATCTAAGAATAAATACAACCTTAGATTATGAGACCTATTGTCGAATGGCGTTAAAACTGCATAGTCGGATGTGCCTAAGGTGAGAAAATAATATGACGATAAAGACTACAGGTACAGGAAATGTACTATCACATGAGTGGTACGGGAAGAAAGGAAATAAACAAAAATTGGAGGTAATTTCAGTTTTAAAATTGTGAAAAAGTTGTTTTTAATTTTTAATATTACATATTAAATATAGGTCATGCAAACATTTATAAATTAGTAAATTAATAATTTCACACATACACAACAACCTTATAACAAAGTTACACGATGCAACACCAATGGGCGGGGAGTTGTTCGTATGAGTACATAAAAAACAATGCAGTATCTGTTAATAAAACACTTTTCTTAACAAATTATGTTTTCCTGGGGAGCGCAGTAGTGAATCACCCAAACCATTTTTCTCCTTTGAGGTCACAATGCTTTCTGTGTATTTTTGCTACTATCTGTGTTTGCATTAGCGATTTCTTCACTTCGGATTGATATTTTTATTGGCGAATCGACGTTTGGAAGGTCACTAAGAGTCATCGCACAGACTCTTCAAGACTATCAAACCTAGTGACCTGCACACGAGACTTACCCTCTGTTCAACTGTAGAAACTATGTTTTAAAAGACATTAGTATTAAAAAAGTGAGTGAAAATGTTTGTTATAAATATTAATTTATTGCTTGACTGATTTAAACAGCTATTTAACTATGTACGAAAAGGCTGCAAGTTGCTGCGTCATAACGCGTGGATCCACGAATGGGGAATAGGGGGCAGTTCCCCTCCATAATTGGTCACTTCAAACAAAATTTTGTGATTGTGAATACGATACAAAATTTATACATATCACTTTATGTAGGTGTATGGTTTCATTCTAAATTACATTTTTTGTAACCGTACCTTACCCGCATGTTAATTTTTGTTTGATAACTTAAATGAGTAGGTGTGTGTTTTAAACTGTATACACTATTAAAAGAACATTCAACTGACAAATACAGATGTGATTTTATATTGTACGTATAATAAATTAAATGTGTTGATAATAACACACTGTATTTTTATCTTTACTCATTACTATCATTTATACTTTAGACTGGTAAAGAATTGTTTAACTTTACATATCCCCCTAAAGTCAATGCATTACACCCTAAAAAAAATTGCTTGGTGGATCCGCCCCTGGAGTATTTAAGAGCACAGATAATTTTGTAAACTGCCACCATTTTAACACAATTGTCCTAGCTGTTAGGCCGTGGTCTAAGTTGGTCATGTTTTTCACCAGACGTTTCGTCCACACCGATGACGGTCACCTTCAGTGGCGCGGTAACACAGATCACAATACCCGCGAACGAATACGAACAGTGGCGAGGGAACACAGATCAAAATACCCGCGAACGAATACGAACAGTGGTGCGGTAACACAGATCACAACAACCGCGAACGAATACGAACAGTTGGGCGGTAACACAGATCACAATACCCGCGAACGAATGCGAACAGTGGCGCGGGAACACAGATCACAATACCAGCGAACGAATACGAACAGTGGCGCGGGAACACAGATTACAATAGCCGCGAACGAATACGAACAGTGGCGCGGTAACACAGATCACAATACCCGCGAACGAATACGAACAGTGGCGCGGGAACAGATTACAATAGCCGCGAACGAATACGAACAGTGGCGCGGAAACACAGATTACAACCACCTGGGAACGAATGCAAACAAAGACTGTTCTGTCTTTTTTTGGGTTGTTTGAGTCTAGTCCTCATAGGGCCGGGCTCGTGCTGGTCTGGGGCAAGCCCCCTTCTTCAGCCAGATGGTAAGGGAATTGTGGGGAGTCGTACGCCATTGCAGACCGGCCGTTGAGAGAAGGTGGAGGCACGTGGATGGAAGATTAGTGCATTTTGGGGTAATTGTGTGCACAATGTAGTTGGTTGCTAGGTGTGAGAAGGAAGAGGGAGATGGAGGCGCCCTCCATGATTATTTATTTTTCTTTTGCAGTGCAGCCAAGACTGGGGCGAGTAACGCAGGTCGCCAAAGCTGGAGGGAGGAGACAGGGTGGCGTCAAGGTAGGCGGAGGACACATAGTATTTGATTAAAGAGTTGGGAAGTAGGTGATAGGAAATTTTATTATTGTGAGTTCAAGAAGGTCTCTCGGTGGTACATTTTAGAATTATAATTAGAGTATTTTTGGTTTTATGAGCTGCTAGTGAGTTCTGTGTCTTTGACGCTGGGGATTCGTATGACAGCAGAATAGATAGAGAGTTACGAGTGGCTAATTCTGTCCATTTCTTAGACGCAGTTGGCGAGGAAGACTTGAAGGAGGACCATCAGCTATTACAAGGAGACGATTTATTAAGAAGGAAGGTCTACTAATGTTGAGGGTAGTTCTGTTGATTGATGTGTCTATTGATTGCAGGGAAGTGCATCTCGAGGCCGTTTGGGAATATTTCCAGTTGAGTTAAAGGTGTCCAGGTGAGGTAATAGGGTATTTAACGCATACAAAGCTATGTTGGAGATCAGGGTCAGCTGTAAGGAGAACAGGATGTGTGTATGTGATTATTGGACCGATGCAAGTGGTGTAAATTCGTCTTAGTAATTCACTGGAGCAGTGGTTGTGTCTATTTAGAGTTCTGAGAGATCGGAGTCGGGCACAGACAAGGGAAGTTTGGAGTCAAGCGTGACGCCCAGATATTTGCATTCAAGCATCGGTCATACTGTTGATGGGCCGACGCGGTCTGGAGGTGTAAAGAAATGATTCATGTTACGTCCGGTTGACTGTTCTGTTCTGTTGAGGCATTTATATTTATACGCTTTTGGCCAGTTATTTGAAAAACCATTCGTCTGGTGAAAAACATGAACAAGTTTGAGCACGGTCTAACGGCCCGTAAAAATTGTGATAATGTAAACCATGAAAGGCCATGAAAATTACGTTCAGCCAACATTTTGTATTATTATTTTGTTAAAAAGTTTTAATGTTTTTGAAATTAATATGTGCAACATTTTTTGAAGCCCTTACAAAATTCCAACCGAATAAAATACTTCGTAGGCTTACACGGCCAGAGTCAATGTTATTAAAATCCATTTCCGTGCTGTTTGGCCGAGGTCCATTGTTACTTTCTAAAACAGACGACTGTGGTATCTTAACCACAGTACTGTGGTCTCTAACGTGTTCCACCCTACGTTAGTGCAGCTCGAATTTTTACACCCATGATGGCAGTCGATGGTACTGTCGAAACGTCTGTTTTAGAAAGAAACAATGGACCACGCCCAAACAGCCCGGGAATGAGTTTCAATGACTTCAGCCGAATAAGTTTATAAATAAAATAGGTCTATAGGTCTACCGTAACAGATATTGGTCGAATAGAGAGAGCTCAGAAATGTAAGTATCTAGGAGAAATAATTGAAGAGAATGGTTTAGAAAAATCTGCTATAGAAGAAAAGATTCATAATATGGAAAGGGCATATGGTATAACTAAAGATATTTACAATAAAAAGTGCATATCTAAAAATGCGAAAATAAGGCATTACATTAGTGTAGTGAAGCCAGAATGCCTGTATGCAAGTGAATGTTTAGCATTGAATTATAATTTAGGCAAACTAGAAATATTGGAAACACGAATTATTAGGAAAGTATTAGGCCCACGAAAACTTCAGAAGGTTGGAAATTAAGAAGTAAGGATGAAATATATCAAAGTATAGCAAATGTAACAGAAACAGTGAGACAAGGAAGACTATTATTTTTTGGACATTTATATAGAATGGACGACAATAGGTTAACAAAGCAGATCTTTAAATATATGTGGAGGAAGAAGTCAATATCAAGTTGCATTAAGGGAGTCCAAAAAGATACAAAAAAATTATGTACACGCAGAAGAAGCAATCGAAAGAGAAGTTTTTCGGCAAAAGTGTTTTAAATGGAAGGAGTCCAGGGTAGGAGAGAGAGAAAACGCAGGTTCAAAGTGTCTTTGTGGGACATCTTGTGTAGTTCTGCTCTTAGGATGAAGGCTTTACGTATCGCTACGTCCTTAAAGAATGTAGTAAAGACGCAAACCACGTACTAAAGGAAGCATAAGAGTCAGCGAGGAGCGAAGTAATAACTTATGCCGGTCACATAAACGTGCACGCTGAAACACACGCACGAACGTTTCAGTTTGATATTCAGTAAATGTGAACGTTTGGGGATTAAGTGACGTCTGCTTTATGGCATAGCGTAAGCTCATAACGCGACGTATTTATGTGCAGGAAATAACAGGTGTCTATATGGCTGGCTTTATTGCCGGTGTGACATAAACCGAATGTCGGTGTGCTCACACCGTATTGAGTATAACGCATAGCGCATGTGTTTATGGTGTTAACCCGCCCCAATGAGATGATGCCCTTCCAGCTCTCAGGATAAAAAAGTTACGAAATACGCAGCCTACGTATTAAAGTACGCGTGGCCGAAGTGTTAGAGATTATACCGACAAATCTGAAACAAAGTGGTGATGTAGGTATAAAAATAGAAAATACAAAATGAAGTGAAGGGCAGTGTGGTTTGTAAGTCTGTACATATTTTTAATGTTGTATAGACGCTATTGAAACTTACAAGTAACATGTTTTCACAGTCACTTTAGGAAACCATGAACCTTTATGTGTCCTTTATGCGACTAGTACGAAAGTACCTGCATTATGCAAGCTCATAGTTTCAAAAAGCGCTGATTCACGCCCTTGTGAGAAAAACTGAATGTCTTACTCATTTGGTATTCAAGTACTATTCAAGTAAAGTGTAGAGTAATTTGGTATGCGACCATGTTGTACGTTTATCAGAGATGCCTAAACTCGTAATTTACTTTAAATAAGTAGTATCTTAAAAAAGAAATAAAATATTTTTCTAAGAAACACACACACACACACACACACACACACACACACACACACACACACACACACACACACACACACACACACACACACACACACACACACACACACACACACACACATCAAGGAAAGGTTTTTGTCTTGAATACTATTCTTCACCGTATATGATGTAGCTTAGGAATTGCTTATCACGAGGCGTAACTGTTAAGTTTAATAGAGAATACATGTATGGTGTTTTTAATTTTAATTTGTGAGTTGTGTCTTATAATCTGTCACTTTAATAATCAAAGGTTTATATCTATTTACTGTCTTACGTCTATAGGTAATATACTATTCCTACTGGTACGAATAGTGCCAGTATTAAAGGCGGTTGCACTCCAAACGTTTACATTCTTGAATTATATTCTCTTTTTTATCACGCTTTTGATTTGCAGTAAATAAAGATTTTATGTCCGAAAATAGATTTTTTGTAATTGTTATTATATAATTTGTATTTATTGTAAAAATTTAAACTATAATTTGCCTAAACTAATTGTATAATTAGACAGACTCTGATCGTTTAAAAAATGTTTTCATAAGAACACTCGAAACGAATCTGTAAATGGCGTTACGTGCACTCCCCTGCCAAACCGTGTTTGTTGGACTTAAAAAATTACAAATTTGATACATACCGTATCCAACTATATAAAATACCTAATACATTAATTTAATAAATAAACTCTTTTTACCTGACACTTGTTTCACCAATTACGGCAGATTCATGTGTCAGAATTGGACTAAGAGATTTGATCTGAAATATTTTCAAATGTTAATACACTTGAAATCCTAACATACATTTTAAATCTCTCAATTCTAATCTAAAAATGTGAAACTCCCGTAACTGGTGAAACAATAGTTAGGAAAATAAAAACATCTCTATAACTATTCCAAGGGTTTGTTTATTTAAGTAAAGTATTAATAAAATGTTTTTGCAAGTGCCGAGCAACCATTCGATCAGTGTAAAATATCTAATATATTTGATTAATTTTACTAATTTATTTTATATTCATAAAATATTTGTAGTTATTTTGCAACGTTACATAAAGGAATTAGGTAATTCTACTACTTTTACTAAGTCACAAAGATATTTAGAATACTGTTTAGTTTTTAGTTTCAACTAATTTATCTAACAGTCTTTCAGGCAGCCGCACTGATAAATGATGACAGCAGTCTTTAAGTAACTTATGATATAAAATGGGTTTGAAACCTTTGAGCAGTACTTTGAAGGCTGCAAAGTTCAAAAATATTCGGCTGTTCTGCACGCTGTATACACACAGGAAACAGACTATGGTGTACTGAGAACCAAATTTTTTCCCTCCGTATAGGTCAGAAACAAATATAGAAAACAATCAAACATTTGAACACTATCCCAGTCAATTTTTGACGCTAAAGTTAATTGACTATTCAAATCGACAAATCTAGCGTATGAAAGCATGCGTCGGTGTCGATGATAACTTGGTTATGAGAGTCATGATTGATTGGAGGGATGATTTGCCCTCCAGAGTTCATGTTAACACCAACAGCGTGCACACGGCATCAGGCACTGTACATTAATGACCAATTGATTAATTAACAAGTGACGCGACGAAAACTGGCCTTATTATATCAGCCCCCCTCTCATTCTCTCTCTTTCTCTCTACCTGTACAAAATGGTGCTTCATAATAGTTCCTAAATAAAGAAATTACTTCTTCAGTACCACCAATTTCAAGTAGGGATATGTATAACATACTAACATTTATAAAGCCTACACAATGGGCAAACTTCATTCCGTAAAACACATTGCCGGACAACGTCGATCATAGTGACGTTTTCATACCATTTCGAGTCCAAAGATCTATAATTGTCCTCAAAAGAAGAGAGCGACGGATGACAAATCTTGTTAGATAGATCTCAAACAAGGTATTCTAACCGGTAAGAGACTTTAAAAAAAACTAAAATGACTGATGTAACCCGCTAAGAGGTTTTATCAAATCAGCTGATAAATGTCTTTAATATACAAGAAACATTTAACACATTTCTAGGATAATAAGTCCGAATACAAGCTGTAAAAAGGTTTTATTATATATATATTATATACATATATATATATACATACATTGCAACAGTACACAGGAAATGAAGTTCATTTAAGTGGAATACTAATGCTATATAACATTTTCTGATGGCCATAGACATGTTTTAAATTGATTGTGTTCTTTCTTTGTAAAGTAGTCATAAGTTTTGAACCAAGCTCTGTTTATAAAAGTATGTTATGTCAAAATGTTTACAATTGCATTCTCTTTTATGTCATGTAAAATGTTTGTATGTAAGTGCGCGGGTGCGCGGGTGATTTAGATTTTATTTAATAACTTCGAGGAAAATTAACATTTCGTTTTAAAACTTGGACAGAGTATTCACATGGTTATAAGCTACATTTTCCATATAGTCAGTTCTCCACAATTATAATTTTTATACGGTTTTTTAAATGAATTTAATCTCCTTTTATTCTCGTTATCTCCTAGAAAGTAATAAAATTTGTAGTTTGAATCAGGACAGGCCGTTGCAGAACCGGACAGAGTTTAAGCCAGATTTCAATCTACCTGTGTTCTCATCTGTGACGTTGGTAAAGTTTCAACCAATCAGAGGTCTAAATTTTATTTGAGACGGACACTTTCAGCGAACGGACAGCTCAGTTTCTTCTAAGGACTCGTTTTAGAAAGACGTACTCGCTGCCACGAGTTTTTCGTTATAAGACGGGTCGTTTTTCTGTAGACATAGAAGTTGGTTCACGGTTCGAGGTCTTCGAAACCATTACCAACTATAAAACTCAATTATAAAATAAATAATTCTAGTGCTTTTCGCGTACAGTGGAAGATTTTCCGGAGTGGGGGCAAAATATCTGCCGAGATATTTTGATAATTACGCGAGAACACTTCAAGAAACCGGAGTTTATGTATGATGAATACACGATCTATTTTACCCAGTTTTAAAATCCCTGAGATTAAGTGAAGTTAAATTATAAACAATAATAGATCAAAGACGTGAATTGTCAACGTAGCAGTCATGGGTCCACGTGCAGGCACAGCGGTCCAGTCGTGGTGCGGGGAGCGCACGGTGTCGAAGCAAACTGTCGGAATTCAACGCAACAATTAACATAGTTGTAAAACCAGCAAATAGACTCAATTATTGAAAGACAAATTTTAAATAAACAATTTAAGATTATAAAGTAATAAGACAATAGCAAATTTTAATGTTTTAATTTAATAAATTTTCCTACCTTCAGATATAGGCTCTGTTGTTATAATTTCAGTATTACCTATCTATGCAGTTTTAATTTGTATCGTTGCAATATATATATATATATATATATATATATATATATATATATAATTTATATATAATGAGTAACAAGATTAAATTGAGATTTTTGAAATATGTAAACTACTTGATATTTACCAACGCACAAATTAATTAGATTGATCATGTCTCTCTCTCTCTCTCTCTCTCTCTCTCTCTCTCTCTCTCTCTCTCTCTCTCTCTCTCTCTCTCTCTCTCTCTCTCTCTCTCTCTCTCTCTCTCTCTCTCTCTCTCTCTCTCTCTCTCTCTCTCTCTCTAACACACACACACACACACACACAAGCAGCTATGTAACATTTATTTTATTTCGACTATAATTATTACTATTATAAATAGAAATAACAGTTAGTACAACTACTAGTACTGCTGCTGCTGGTACTACTACTACTACTACTACTACTACTACTACTACTACTACTACTACTACTACTACTACTACTACTACTACTACTACTACTACGACAAAAGTATTAGTAAATAAATTAAATATTTTATTTTTGCAACGTTAGTTATGATTGTGCTTTATTCACACAGACGCGCTCGTGTGTGTGTTTTTATGAGTGTGAAAAGAAAATTAAGTAATTTTGGAATTAAAAGTGATGAAACGTGCTATTTCCGTTGGAACGTTAACAATACTAACAACAAGAACATAGGTTAAGTTAATTTTTTAAACTTAAACAGACAATTAACACGATAGAGTCATCGGGAAAATTCTAGTAATGTCCAAAAGCCTATGCACTACAGAAGCATTATGCCATTAAATACTATAAACATGACGAATTTAATGCCAGTAAGGCGAGTATTTACAATTAAGGTTTTAGAGACGATCATTATATGCGAAACTTCAAATTTAACCTTTGTAATTACTAACTATGTACGAAGCAATGAAAAAAAGAAATATGGCTTTCTACCAAGCACTTACCATACGTGATACTGGGAATCTGTCGACAGCGGAGAGAATCGTTTGAAATTGAAACAGTGGTACAAAGTAATTTGTAAGAAACTTGTAATAACATATAGTAAATAACTTGTATGTGAAATTCATCAGCATAATTAACGAGGGCTACAAAGAAAATTTTACTGATAATAAGGATGCTATTATGCTAATAGATGAAGCATCCTTTAAACATTTCTAATTACAGAAATAAATAAGTGCTAATACTTTGGATTAAGTTAACTTACATCAGAAAAAGATCAAATTGGGATCTGTAAACTATGAAGTGGAGCAGCAATGGAACAAATACTCAGATTCGAACAAATCTCAATGTTTGGCGAATTTAATGTGAATATGCTAGAAATACGTAAACCAAGTTGGGTGCAGTTACACTATATCCTTAAGGTACTTATGTGATCAGTCGTCTGAGAGTAGGCAAACCAAACTGATTTCAGAATCCACTAACAGCCTCTCTTAGTTACGAACCATTTTCAAAAGAATGTCTTCAGCAAAGTTTACTAAATATTTAAGCTTTAAGAATTTAGTATTGTCATGGCTTTTGAATGTAAAGAAAATTTTCTTCAGTGCCGTTAAAAAGATGTTATAGAAACATCAGTGATACCAATGGATGGAAAAGAAAACAAAATATACTTGAAGTGTTGAAGTGAATAGCTAAAACTATATTGAATTAAAATATAAAAATAACGAAATTACAGTAAATTTAAGTTAATAATAGTAAAATTAATGTAGGGTATTGTACACATGAAGTCAGGAAACGCAAGTCCATGGTCCGTTGAGCGCTACAGCCGTGGTATAGCTCTCGTCATACGACCGCCACAGAGAATCAGTCTGCATTTGACAATAAAGTTAAACTGTGTTTTCGAGCCACTATTTTTTTGAATTTCTCTATTACGTCACAAACATCCAAAGGAGATGCAGTTTTTCCTTTTTACAAATTGTTAATGGATCCGCGAAGCCCGTACGGCAATAAACTAAAGAAGTCCCTTGGCTGTGCTTCTGCGGTGGTACTGGTACCGTGTACGTGTCTGTCTTTTTACTTCTTGCACCACTTCTGTTTTATCAGAGTCACCGCAATAAGGTCGAGCATTTCTATGTCGTCTATATATATCATTGTCAGAGGCTGTCGTAAAGAATTTTGATATTAAATGTATTTAATCTCTCCTTCACAGCATAGGACTACGACGAATCTTGAGTAAATCGATATAGACAATGAACCATCGATCGATTATCATTTTCTCGTTACAAATTACCCTTTGTCAAGGTCGAAAGTGAACAGAAAATTTTCAGTTATTGGAGCAAAGGATTCTGTGTCCCCCCAACAGAGGGATAAAGGAAAAAAGGAAATGTTAAAAATTAAAATAAGTGTTCAGGTAAAAACGTAGTCTCATAACACGAATTAGGCTAATTTAGGAGAGTTAGTTATGTGAATAGAACAGTTTAAATTGTCGGTAAGCTACATCCTTATAACGAGGACGGTATCTCTTCGTGTACAAATTGCCAATTCTGTGGTGCTTGTGGGATGGTTCAAATTTTTAGCCTAGTTTTTGAGGTTGTGTTATGTTCTCCTAGCAGGTATCCTTCCAATGTATAGTCAGACCGCAATTTATCCAAATCGGTTTACGATATGTATATTGTAGTAATTTATTTCACAATTTCACAGCAACTTACAAAATTTTAATCTTATGTTGAACAGTTTTTTGCTTGCTATTCGAATGTTGCACAAATGTGCGTATTATTATAGTCTACCCAGTTGTTCGATCCGTATTAGATAATTGCCAGTGATTTATTAGTTTTTCGAAAACAAACCAAAATTTTAAACCGTAAAATGTGCCCGTTATTGTGTACATTCGTAAACCTAAGACCGACCGAGACGTTAGGAACAAGCGCTACCGGGAAAACTGATTTGCATGCAACTTCAACACAAGTTGTGGCAAACCCCATAACGCGATTTTGAATTATTATTTTTGAGAACCTGTTGTACCTATTTTATGAAAATTTTTGATTTGTTTCTATGGAAAAAATAGTACATAATTTTAATTCTACATTTGTGCAATTATTTTTAGAGAGATGTATTCATTAAGACGAAGTTTAATAAAAAAGTCGTATAAAATGTTTAATACTATCAGCGTCTGCAGAAGATGGGGGAAAATTTGTGTCAGTTTTCTGGTATCGTTATCTCATTTCTATTGATGTTAGATGTCATCTTTATTGTTGCACGACTTCGTCAGCCTGTATGTTAATAGCTATCAATTTAACCATAATTTTCAACGCTTGACTACAACAAATAAATAAAAAATAACGAATTCTTTTTGTTTTAATATTTTTAGTTTTATTCACAAACATTTAAATCCACCCTTCCAAAATCCTGCCAGAATCCGCCCTTCCCTCCAGGAGGAAATTCTGACTGCGTCTCTGGTTTAAGGATACGGTTTTGTACGGCGGCGAGAGTTTTGAAGTTTATAAACGCCTGGAAGGAAAACTGGCTGACGTAGAGATGAACGTTTGGACAGAAGGCGGCAAAAGTGTCAAGCTGGCGAAAACTGGGAACGAGATAATCTGACAGATCACGAGTATGACAGTATTTTAGTTCTTCCCACTTTCCGCACGTAAATAATCATATTCATATTACATTATATTTCGTATATACGTTTTCACCCACTGCACCTACTACTACTACTACTACTACTAAATCCTGTCGCTCTGTGCAGAGCATAGGGTCTCGTCGAAGCTACGCCAACGGACGCTATTTTGTGCAAGGACTCTGAGCTCTCCAAAGGACTTCCCCACCTTTTCTGCTTCCATCTCCTCCACGAGATTCTTGGTCATTCTCGTCTTCTTCTTCCCGAAGGGTTCCATAAAAGGGCTTCTCGCTCATCAGCACTCTGACTCTTCCGCAAGGTATGTCTAATCCACCTCCATTTTCTCCTTTTGATCTGGGTGGCAATGGGTTCCTCGTTTGTCCTCCTCTGGAGACCGTCATTTGAAATAATGTTTGGCCAGAAAATTAGGAGTATTTTCCTCAGGCATCTATTGATGAAGACCTACAGACACTTGCGAATTTCCATGGTCACTTTCCAAGTCTTACTCCCATACAATAAAACAGCGTTGACATTGCTCTTGAAGATGCGTAGCTTTGTTGCAGTTGATATTTCTGTTTATTTTGCAAACTAGGTAGAGTTGTGTAAAGGCCGCATCAGCTTTGCTAATTCTTGTTTTAGCATCTGCAAATGCAACTCATTACTCCTTCTTTTGTAATCGCACTACCCTTCTATGTTTCCTTCTTGCATCACTGCAGCTAGTAAAGAAAATTTACGTCAAGTAATTTATTACGTATGTACTAATAAATTTATAACCTATTGTTACGAGGTCGACTGATCTCGTCCATGGTACAGTGGAAATCAAAATAAAAGACATCAATGAAGTCACTAAAATCCAGCTTTAATTCTCACAAATAACAGATAATAATCAACTTGTACAATAATTCCAGTTAGATTTGTCTACACGCCATAATAATATCAAGTATAAAGAATTCCGCGCTATAATCACTTTTCACTAATACACCACTTGCGACGCACTGTGTAAATCGCCCGACATAACACTGGACACTAAGCAGCAGGTATGGGCTGTTTATAATCTGCAGGCTTCCATAATATGCGTCTTTAACAAACACGTGAAAATTCTAGAGAATACTTCAGCGCGGCCATGCAGAAACACACACCGTTGGGCTAGTCAAGAAGCTTCTAGAACGACACCATCGAACCCACGAGACGTTCCGCATTACGTAATACTGCCTCGCGTGTCAACCGCCACGTACGCGTTACAGCTGCGGGAATAACCGAGAAAAGAGTAGAACAGCGTTCTCCAATGTATTAGAACGTTCCGTAACACCTTTTCTGCGTACGTAACACTACAAATATCAATGGGAAGCAATTAAATAATGCGTGTTCGTAAAACAATAACAACTGTTTTTATAAAATGGGTGACGGAAATTCGGTTGACCGTCTCGCCGATGACAACGCAATGTAGACAGTGCTTTGGCGACAGGTTGTTTTCACCCGCTGACATCACTGCTGATCTTTACGTGAATAATGCCCCACTTGGAGTCACAGAATCATGGTTGTTAATTATTAGTTGACTGTCGTTAATATCATTGAATTTAATGGTGACAATCATCATCTACACACACAGACTGTAAAGCGGCGGTATGACAAAATTAGTTTTTACTGTGGTTATGTTACTTTCTCTATCAGCCTTAGTGTGAATTGCAAGGCTGCGTTTGGTCACAATCACGACTTCCTCCAGGCTGAGGTAGTGGTTGGATCAAATAACAAGAACATGATGTATAGTAAAAGTTATCGTTTCCCTCTCTTTCCGAATTAAATTCTAATTGTACGCACGATTTGAGAAAGAGAGTCCTCAGTATTTCTAGCTTTATTCTAAAATTTAGGGCCAAAATAAAGAGAACTTAAATAATCAGTAAGTTTGTTGCTAATAGTTATTACGTCCGCACGGAATCATTTTACGAATGTAATACTGTTTAATTGCATGTTTAGGATCTTCCGCCGTCTGACGCGTCTCACGTCATCTTACGTAAGTCACGAATACGTCTCCGGAAATTCCGGAAATTTACGATTGTTTTTAAATTAATGAATTAATTCCACTTGGCTGGGGGCGCATGTTGGGAAGCACTGCACTCGTCTGGGCAAACGACTTGTAACTTTAATTATGACTTAAATGTACTTTAAACATTTAAAGCCATAATTACACGTTAATAATGTTTTAATTTTTGAAGAAAATACAAATAAATAGTGTTAGATTCCTACACGAAAGGGAATAAATAATATACTTACACACTTACATAGGCGCGCGTGCACACACACACACACACACACACATACACACACAGACACAGATGCGCGCGCACACACACACGCGAGTTAGCGCGTCACACACACTTTGTGAACTTCCCTGTTCTGTCCAGCGGACTTACAGGGTAAGTAGCGATTATTTTTTAATGTAATTTTTCCGCCTTTAGATTTCTAAGTGTCCTACGCTGCCCCTAGTTCAAATTACTTTTCAGTGGAACAGTATGCGATGGATTCCGTTTGCCTCCTGACGTATTTTATCCGCACCCTCTGTATATAACCCACGTATGCCGGCTTTAACGTTTGAAATGATATCCTCCATCGGCGCAGACGCAGGAGTAATAGCGAACTTCTCTCTCTTTGTATGAACAGATGTTTCATCCGGGGAAAGTTAACCCCCGCTGTTATACGAAAGACGGGTCAGCTCATTAGGCAGTCTTCCTTGTTCGATGAAGTTAAGGTTGCGCTGCGTTTTTCCCATGCTCTACCGCCAAGACTTTATGGTCTCCCAAGAATCCACAAGGAGGGTACATCGTTGCGTCCGACTGTGAGTGCCATTGGAGCTCCAACGTATGCTCTGGAGAAACATCTTACGTTGCTCTTGAGGCCTTAATTCGGTCGGGGTGTGTCTTATATCCGGAGTCCTTGAATGTTATTGAGAAGCTGGAGATCCTCGAGGTTGTGACTGGTGAAATCTTTGTCAGCCTCGATGCGGTATCTTTGTTTACAAAGGTTCCTCTGCATGAGATGGAGTGGGGATGGAAGAGCAAGCCGGCGTTCCTAGATGTTTTACTCCTGAAAAGGACCAATGGCAGCCTCGGTCACAGGGTTTACAAAGAGCCGACGCACACTGATCGTTATTTACATCATGCCTATTTTCACCATCCTCGACAGAATCGCGCCTCGATGAAGACCTTGTTAGGCCGAGCGAGACGCATCTGTGAGTCGGGGTTCCTTAAAGAGGAGCTCGGGCATCTAGGCTCGGCGCTGCAGTGGAACGGTTACTGACGTAACAAAAACCAATTCCCAGAAAAAGTTCTAATTATAGAAAAAGTTGAATTGTCCAAGATCGATGTAAATAAGATACACTTTATCCATAATCACTCACGGAAAATAGTATAATAAAAGTCTAAACATCAGAAAGGACTGAATGACAACTGACAGTATTATTATCTCTGTCGCAGAAATAAACCATTCCTCAGTTTATAGTCAATTTACACGTCTCATTAGCGTTAAGTGTGAATTTGGAACACCGGAAGTAATACTAATTATTACATGAAAAACCATTAAACGAACGTAGTGTATAAAGATGATAGTACTACACTCGAAATTGAAAATGGTTTAATTAACATAGTTACTTTAGCAGAAAATGCATTACGTGTTAACAGTTACATAGTGTTAGAATTAATTAAATTAATATTAAAACAAAGCATTCCTTTAGCACAGTTGATTACGTACATCTGTGCTTCCACGTGCGTTTGTGTGTTATGTTTACACACTACGAAAATCAATTTTAGCGTAAACGTTTACTGAACGCAAAGATAATTACCTACAAAAGGTAAGGTAAATGAAAATGCCATTCAATTTGTTGGCATTCAGGTTTCTGCGTGTGGGAGGTTTAATTCTTTCAGTTGTAAAAGCTTATTGTTATCTGCGTGGGCCGGAGGCACTGCTTGCATCAAATAACATCACCGTTTAACTTTCACTGTTGCGTGGTTGCGGTTAAATTCAATCTGAGCGCCAACTATGGTCCGATGATTTTAATTTTTTTTTGCGACTTCGGCTAAAATTTGTCGTACAAGAAAAAAACATTTTAATTAACTCGTATTGTAATCGATGCAGTTGAATGTGAAAGAGATCGTACGAGAATAGTCGTACGTACCATTTTTTATATAGAATGGTAATTGTTGTTTCGTGGTCAACATGTTATTTTTGCAAGAAGTGAAAATTTGATCTCGATATGTAAAGAATTGGAATTGGGTTGGTTGGAATTTGCGTTTAAAGTCAAATGTGCAGAATAAGGTACATTAGACTACGTTAATATTCTGAACTATTTTGTAGATAAGGACTTCCTTTAGTAGTGGAGTACGTGTTTAACGCATTTTGTTTTGCAAGAAGTCATACGTTAAAATCAAATTTGTTCTACGATAATGAAATATGTATTCGCAAAACAGTTGAGCAATGCTGCCGTTTTGTGTATCGTACATATGGTAAACATTTAGTGTACACAGCCTGGACACGTTGTGTACTAGAATCTGATATTGCTATTGAAAAATCTCCCGGTCCAGATGTAAATTGTGAAGGAGCTGACGACGTAAACAGTTCGTGTCGGTCTCTGGCTAAAGAGGATGCAGCTTTACAGAAAACATTAACAATCTAAAAAAATGTGACTTTCAAATACTTTCATAGTTACTATAAGTATATAAATATTTTAAGGACAAGATTTAAAATAAGATATTTTGTCTTATTCATGTCCTTCATAAATTTTTTTTTAGGAGGAAAGAGTCCAAAGTTGTCCAAAATATCTAAGCCTCATATTTTTATGTACAATCTATTAGAAATATTTTGTTAAAGTATCTATTAAATATATTAAACCTTTCTGTTTTATTTTAATACTTAATGTTGTTCTCAGTAAAAAACGTTCGTAATTTCCTGTATAAAAATTATTGTTTTGAATACAATGAAGGAGTTGTGGTGCTTAATTGATGCAATGCTCTTAATAGCTAATTTTCATGTGTAGAGGAGCCCTGGGGGTGCTAGGAATTTTATCTAATATACAAAAAAATTACCCTGATTTATAGGCCAAATGATAATTATCTTTTACGAAATTGTGAAAGATTAGAAATTACTGTGAGTGAGGTAAGAACTTAAATTTAACATACTCTTAAGAAATTAATAAAATATAATAATGTCCATTTGAGTGTGCAGAATGATGAAGAGCGGTTTAGACGAATAATTTAAATTTTAATATACTAAAATATTATTCGGTACATTCAAGTATTAATTAAACACATTTTTAGTCATTTTGGATTCTCTCTTACCCATGTAAGCGAAAATAGGCATCTGACCCCTCCCTCCTGTAGTTACCAAATTTCGTGTTTATTTTATTAAGCATACAACCTTTTTGTGTTAATTATGCAGGCCAAAATATGTCCCTTGGCCTTTATATTTATTGCAGTTATTTAAGTAGCAGTGTACAGACATTAAAAGACTAACATAAATATCGTGGAAAATAAATTCAAACACTCAAATTATATCAAAGTTTTAACAGTTATGTTAGTTCTTAATTTAATAATAAAAATTTTCTCAAAAAATTTAAACAAAATATTAAAAATATAAGATGTTTACTTCCGAATTAAAATGCAACCAGTTAATTATAAAAGATATAGGAAATAGTGAAGAAAAAAAGTGTGCTTTTATTTTGGTGTGTGGACCAGGATCTTCTAATCCTTTCTTCAAATTCATCAATTATTACATTGCCAATGGGCTGGATTGAACTGTGGTTCGTTCCTCCCAGGACATCTACCACTTTTCCATCAAACGACTAGAGCTTCATCGCTCTTTTGTACTTGAAGACTACACATTAGCAGTTGGCGCATCAAACAACGATGCAACCTGGGCGTAAATAGGATTATATTTTGTTTCTGCCAAGTACTATCTCCTTGAATTTTCTCCTGTAGCGATCAATACTCAGAAGAACCAGTAGTCGTTCCAGGAGTACAAATTGACTTGTATACACGCACAAATTGTATTTATAAATAAAAACAATTGCATACATGTGTTTGATTATAGTAAAATAAAATAAACGTCTTACGTCAATAAATACCCCAGCCTGAGAGGTAAGGTTTGTAAGAGTGTTCACCTGCAAACACCAACCTGATTCGTTACTGTTTGACATTACTCAATGATAACTGTTGTTTACACACACACACACACACACATACACATTCAAACAGTTTTTGCTACAGTCTGTTCCTTGATGCATATGTAATATATTTAAAATTTATAATTACTTTATCTCAAGATGTTTTTTCTTCTATTTGAGACATGTTTCGGGAAACATGTTGTTCCCATCCTCAGCCTTCTTAATTTTGAATCTTGTGGAATCTTGTTTTGGTTGGTTGTTGTTATGGTTTCCTGTTGGTTTTTGGTATTTTAAACAGGTATTATTGTGTCTGATTGTGGTGTATATATTGATTTTTTTTTTGTATTTCTGATGTTGAGTGCTTTGAAAATTGTGTCATGTTTTGTATTGATTTGTATTTGTTCAGGTATTAGTTGTTTTGTGTTTGTATATTTGTAAATTTTCCCATATGTTCATTATGGTGCTTTTGTATGGTATGTGTTTTATTAGTGACATGTTGGTTATGTCTGGGAATTCATGTTATGTGTTTATTGCATGTGTGGCAAATTTTTTTTTTTTTTGCGCTTAGATGTTCAAAATGACGTTTTTTCAGTTGTTTTTCTGTTTGTCCTATGTAACATTTATTGCGATCTTGGCATTCAATTTTGTATATACCATTAGTTGTGTATTATCTTTGTTGTGTAAGTTATTTTTTATTTTTGTGAATTATTTATAGTAGTTTTGTATAATATTTTAATGTCTGTGTTTTTAAATAGTTTTGTTAGCTTTGTCATCTTTTATTTATGTATGTGTGTGTGCCCCATATTTTATTGTTGTTACTTTTTGTGTTATTCATTTACATCATTTCTTAATTGTTCAGTTTTTATTTTATATTTGATTTTATAGGGTATTAATAAAGACTACCGCTGATTAGGCGTGTCCAAGGCATCCCAATTTTATTTATGATTTACGATGACAGAAATCCGGGACGTTGTAACAGGAATGTTCCACAGACTGTTGAGTATCGAAAACTTAGTGCCTATTGATTCTCTTGTAACAAGATACCAGCAAACTAAATTATATAATGCCAAATTAAATATAGTTACACAAAATCTGTATTTTAAGGTATAAGTATATTGATGGAATGGGTTGATGGTTGTGAGTGTAAAGGGAGTAAGCCAGTCTTGAGACGCGACAAGTAATCACTCGTTCTGGTTCAGCTAAGTTTCGCTAAGTCATAAGTGCACCAGCAAGAACCATAAGTTATGTCAAGTTTACCAAGTCTGGTTTTGCATTGATCTGTTTCATCAGTAAAGAAATTCACGTACGAAATATATTTTTTTAAATCCAATACACTTCTGGAATACACAGTTAGCATAACTAGACCAGTTAAAAACAGTTGTAACGTTGTAATTTAGTCATTAGAAATAACATGTAAAAATTAAAAGAATATAGTATATAACAAATAATTGCCCTATAGTGATATAGAACCATAAAAATTATTTTCCTATTTTAAAAAGAGCATGTTTTAAAAAGTAAATTTGGTAGTGAGTATTACAAAAGTAATTCACTATTTTGTAGGAGAAATAGTTTTAGAGAAAGAACCCGGCTCGCCCGAGTTCAGGTTCTACGCAGTTCACAAGTAAATAAAGTAATGCAACGTCACGTTTCATCCAAACAGGAATTAAATAGAAGTCGACATAAAAGATAATATTAATAAATAGAAACACACGAACAACACACACACACACACACACACACACACACACACACACGTCATCAGAGAGTTACTAGTAGGCCAAAACTGTCTCCTTTATGAAAGCTGCTGACAATTGTTCGCATTTACTAACATAACGTATGACGTATAACGTAAGTATAACGTAATATTTACGCATTTTATGTAAGGTATAAAATATTCCACTAGTGTTTTCGGGGTTCACGAATAGACAGAACAGATATCATCTTTCAAAGGTTTTATTTTGCGTAGCAACGTCTGCTTTTTGTCAGTCCGATAGTCTCATATGATCGAAGGGCTGACACAACGGCGACAAGATTTTAAAAGTAGCTCAACAGAGATAAATAAAGATCCCCATGCAAGCGTTTAAGTATACGTTACAGAAACCTAATTTCTGCTTAAACCCATGGGCTGACAGATAGCGTACAAGAATAAGACGATGAGCTCAACACGGGTATATAGGTTAGAGCAGAAGCAGGAGCAGGAGCAGAGCTGGCAGCGGTAGTGATCGATTGGCAAACGATGGAGTAATGTTGTAGAAAGACGGTGGCGGTGGCGGTGAGTCTGCGCGGTGTGCTGTGCGTGTGTATCGACTGCGGACGGACCAGCCCATTGCGGCCCCCACCGCCGCCGCCGCCGCCGTCGCTACTGCTCCTGCTGCCGTAATGTTTTATACACTACTTACCTTACGCCGCCATCCGCCCCCAAATGACCATCACCAACGTTCTTACCTTTAAACCATCAGCGACACATGATAATCGTGCGGTAATTCGTTAGTTTCTATCAAAAGATAAACCTTCACCAGTTCCGGCTGACATGTTTTAATACGTTGTTGTATTCAAAGGGTTGTGGGTGTGCGCGCTCGCGTATGTATATATATACACACACACATGTGCGTATGTGTATGTACATACGTAAATATATACACGCGCGCGCACACACACACACACACACACATATATATATATTATGAACAGTTCTTTAAATAAACTATTTCTTCTTTAACAGTTCTTCTTTAACTATTTCTGCAAGTAACATTTTATAGTATTAAAACCTCTATGTTACTAATAGTAATATGTAGCATTATTGAAATATAATCATTTCAATTGTTTGTTTATTCATATTTGAACCTCTGGTGATGCTGATTTAAAGTGAAACGCGCGTATGGTGATAATAATGTATACGTTTTCTTTCAGAAATAGTTAATATTTGAAAAACTGTTCATAATATAAAAACCTGCAAGAAATATTAAAAAGTTACTTCCAAAATAAATAAATATATTATATATGTATATATAAAGTGTTTATGTGTGTGTATAGAAGTCAAAAGGCATTTAGAATAAGATAATAGAAATGTTAAAAATGAAAGGTGTCCGGGGTAGGAGAGAGAAAAACGCAGGTTTCAAAGTGGACTGAAGACAGGAAGAAGAGACATAGTGAAAAGATGAAAGAACATTGGAGAAAAAGAAAAGAACAAGGAATAAAGGACTGAAATTGGCATGGTCCTCAGATGGCCGACACAAAAAAAAACTATGTACGAGTGTGTGTGTAATTTGATGTGATTTCGAAATTTGTAAAATTCCTTTGACAGATTGTGTGTTTGTTTACAGACATATACACAAACGTTTACTCGGTTTTATTTGTTATTTTATGTGTACATCAATCTATACTTAGCGGCGGATTGCATCTATCTATTTATTTGTATGTCTACCAATTTACGTGAATCAGCACAGACACAGACCAAGACACAGACACAAACTCAAAGATAGATAGACAGATAGATAAGCAGACAAACATATGCGCGCGCTCACACACACACACACACACACTCACACGCACAACACACAGTGATATCGTACACCGATTTTTGTGGATAATTTTAATATTTTTTACTTCCATATTCCTTAAGGAATGGAAGTATGGTGATGGCAAAAAAAATCGTGTTCGAGATTATTGCAGATTCTGATTCTACTACACTCAAAACATGAAAAAAAGTCGTTTTCCGAAAAGTGTCTGTGTGTGTGTCTGTCTGTCTGTCTGTCTGTCTGTCTGTCTGTCTGTCTGTCTGTCTGTCTGTCTGTCTGTGTGTGTGTGTGTGTGTGTGTGTGTGTGTGTGTGTGTGTGTGTGTGTGTGTGTGTGTGTGTGTGTGTGTGTGTGTGTGTGTGTGTGTGTGTGTGTGTGTGTGTGTGTGGATTTTTTGTCTATGGCAAACGATAACAGCCGCAAATTCAAACAGAATCAAATAATTTTTTGCATACAGCCTGATTTGTAGAGTACTCGCGACCTATTGTTTTTGGTGAAGATTGGTTGAGGGAAAGGGGTAGTTTACCAGCAACGGTTTTTTTTTATCAAGGGTAATTTTGTTTGTTTGGCAAACGATAACAGCCGCAAATTCAAACAGAATTAAATAATGGTTCGCATACAGCCCTGAATTGTAGAGTTCTCACGATCTGTTGATTTTGGTAAAGATCGGTTAAGAGAAAGGGGTAGTTTACCTGTACCGTTTTATGTTTTAACAATGGTATTTACTATGGCAAACGATAACAGCCGCAAATTCAAACATAATCAAATAATGTTTTGCATACTGCCCTAAATTGTAGAGTTCTCAAGACCTTTTGTTTTTGGTGAAGATCGGTTAAGGGAAAGGGGTAGTTTACCTGCAACGTTTTATGTTTTTAAGGGTATTTTCTATGGCAAACGATAAGAGCCGCAAATTCAAACAGAATCAAATACGTTTTTGCATACAGCCCTGATTTCCTGAGTACTAAAGACCTATTGTTTTTGGTGAAGATCGTTTAAGGGGAAGGGGTAGTTTACCTGCAACGGTTTTTTGTCAAGGGTAATTTTTACTTTTTACTTCCATATTCTTTAAGGAATGGAAGTATGGTGATGGCAAAAAAAATCGTGTTCGAGATTATTGCAGATTCTGATTCTACTACACTCAAAACATGAAAAAAAGTCGTTTTCCGAAAAGTGTCTGTGTGTCTGTGTGTGTGTGTGTGTGTGTGTGTGTGTGTGTGTGTGTGTGTGTGTGTGTCTATAGATTTTTTTTCTATGGCAAACGATAACTGCCGCAAATTCAAACAGAATCAAATAATTTTTTGCATACAGCCCTGATTTGTATAGTACTCGTGACCTATTGTTTTTGGTGAAGATCGATTGAGGGAAAGGGGTAGTTTACCTGCAACGGTTTTTTTTATCAAGGGAATTTTTTCTTTCTTTGGCAAACGATAACAGCCGCAAATTCAAACAGAATCAAAACATAATTTGCATACAGCCCTAAATTGTAGAGTTCTCAAGACCTATTGTTTTTGGTGAAGATCGGTTGAGGGAAAGGGGTAGTTTACCTGCAACGTTTTTTTAACAACGGTATTTTATATGGCAAACGATAACAGCCGTAAATTCAAACAGAATCAAATAACGTTTTGCATACAGCCCTAATTTGTAGAGTACTCAAGATCTGTTGTTGTTGGTGAATATCGGTAAAGGGGAAGGGGTAGTTTACCGCCAACGTTTTTTTATCAAGCGTATTTTTTATGGCAAACGATAACTGCCGCAAATTCAAACAGAATCAAATAATTTTTTGCATACGTCCCTGAATTGTAGAGGTCTCAAGGTCTTTCGATTTTGGTGAAGATCGGTTAAGGGGAAGGGGTAGTTTACCTGCAACCTTTTACGTTTTAACAAGAGTAAAGTACTTGAAAATTTATTTAAACTTTTTCAAACAATGGTAATTGTTAAAAATAAAATAATTTTGTTGCCAAGCAATAAAATTAAAATTTTTTCATTTTAATGTACATCATGTATAAGAGAAAATATATCGCGCTTGGCAGGCGATATTAAGATTTAAATATAAATCTTAGAATATGGAAGTCATGTATGGTTCTCCATACCGATATTTTTCTCTAGTAAACGATAACAGCCGCAAATTCAAACAGAATCAAATGATGTTTTGCATACAGCTTTGTATTGTAGAGTTCTCAATACCTATTGGTGTTGGTGAAGATCGGTTAAGGGAAAGGGGTAGTTTACCAGTAACATTTGATGTTTTAACAATGGTAATTTTTTATATGACGAACGATAACTGCCGTAAATTCAAACAGAATCAACTAGGTTTTTGCATACCTTTTTGAACTAAAGAGAACTCAAGGTCTGTTGATTTTGTTGAAGATCGCTTAAGGGAAGGGGTAGTTTATCAGCAACGTTTTATGTTTTAAAAAGGGTAATTTTTTTATGACGAACGATAACTGCCGAAAATTCAATGAGAATCAAATAATTTTTTGCACTATTTCCTGAGTTGCAGAGAGCTCAAGGTCTATTGATTTTGGTGAAGATCAGTTAAGGTAAAGGGGTAGTTTACCTGCAAC
This sequence comes from Magicicada septendecula, assembly GCA_034769895.1. Taxonomy (NCBI): domain Eukaryota; kingdom Metazoa; phylum Arthropoda; class Insecta; order Hemiptera; family Cicadidae; genus Magicicada; species Magicicada septendecula. Next base: position 1,304,771,494 of record CM068367.1, read on the forward strand.
ATTTTATGTTGTAACAAGAGAAATGTTTCCATGACGAACGATAACTGCCGCACATTCAAGCAGAATCAAATATTTTTTTGCATGCTTCCCTGAATTGTAGAGGACGTAAGGTCTGTTGATTTTGGAGAAGATCGGTTAAGAGAAAGGGGTAGTTTAGCTGAAACATTTTATGATTTAACAAGAGTAAAGTACTTAATTTTTATAAGTATCCTGATAAGAAGCTCATAGTAATCCACTGTAGAAACGTAGATGAAATATCTGTAAATGAAGAGGTTAGGTGAACGAGGTGGGGGTAATTTTCTATTATTAAAAATTATAGTTGAAAGTGGAGGCGAGAATTTTTTATATGTTTACTACGTTATCGGCAACAAAGAAGTAGTTTTTTGTTAAAATTGCTTCCCGGGCTCTTTAGCCGTAGTCCAATGTTTTCTGCAAAACCAGACTTTTCGGCAGTGCCATCGACTGCCATCATCGGTGAAAATCGAGTGCGAAAACGTGAGGTGGTATACGTTAGTGACCACAGTACTGTGGTTAATGCTGACGCAATAAGTAGAAAGACGTAGTTTCTATGGAAATATTTCATTTCGAATATGATTTTAAATATAAATCTTAGAACATGGAAGTCATGTATGGTTCTCCATACCGGTATTTTTCATTTAATACGGCAATAAAAAGGCAGGTAAGACACAAACACACACACACACACACACACACACACACACACAATTCACGTTATTTCTGGCCTCACTCATGTTTATTTTCTTACGTTTGCACGCTTTTTAAATGGAAAGTGCCGAAACCCACACCAGCATAACGCGTGCAAGCCGAAAAAGTGGACATCAATTTGCTTACTGGCGAAGCTAGTAGTTAATGAATGGGTAGGCAAAAATCTTATCTTAAATTTTTTTTAAGGAATCACTAAAAGGACGGTGGGTCAAATCGGACGCTGAGGTAGAGTTTGCTGTAACCGAATGGTTCCACAAACAGCCGTAAGAATTTTACTAGCAGGGAATCTACAGGTTAGCGCAACAGTGGAACTCATGTCTTAATGTTATTGGAGACTTCTTTTAAAATCGTTGAATAAAAAATGCTTTACAGCTCTATACGTGTGTCTATTGAACAATTCTTGTATTAGTCATATACAATAATACAACTGATTGAACTTCAAATTTTTAAACTTGATTAGTTTCTATATATATGTTTAATGTTACAAATAATTCAAATAACAATGTTGATCATCTGTTAGTTCAGCGGAATAACAGTGACACTTTTAATAACCGCATAAAATAAACACTTAGAAACAACACAGGCGCTTTAACTTAACTGTTTGGACCACAGAAGTGAGGCATGCCTCAACGCTCTATGTGTACAGCGCGGGACAATCCCCCCTCCCTACACTTCCCTATCACACCACTACATTGCTTACATACGATGTATACAAAAAACGCTGAGGCAAGTTCAGGTTGCCTCATTCGCTTTAAACGAACTATGCCGAATCTCACCTGTCACCATCTAGCGGTCGCTCAATAAAGCACGTTTCGGTTTAATAAATTTGACAGTCGCAGTAACAATGTATAATCTTTACTTTATGTAGTTCATACGTATTTATAATTTTTATTCTACAGAATTTTTTAGGGTAGGCATTGCCTCAATTGCCTCCATGTAACTTCGCCACTGATATATATGTGTACAACGTTATCGGCAACAAAGAAGTAGTTTTTGTTAAAATTCCTTCCCGGGATATTTGGCCGTAGTCCAATGTTTTCTACAAAACCAGACATTTCGGCAATGCCATCGACTTCCATCATCAGTGAAAATCGAGTGCGATAACGTGAGGTGGTATACATTAGTGACCACAGTACTGTGGTTAAGGCTGAAGCAGTAAGTAGAAAGAAGTAGTTTCTATGGTAATATTTCATTTCGAAAATGATTTTAAATATAAATCTTAGAATATGGAAGTCATGTATGGTTCTCCATACCGATATTTTGTATACGAAATATTATTTTTTCTTCAGTTTATCATTATTTATGACAAAAATATCGAAATTATCATATCTTGTTATGAAATTAAGTTAAAGTATCTATCAGATCATATGTATCTTCAAACTTTTGAAGGTTTTCGAATATATCTTCACCAGAGGATGTGAACTGAATCCAGTGTTATTGCAAAGCTTACATTTCAGAACCTAGCTACTGCATATTACTTTTTTTCCTTAAACTGCCATATGTTTTATAAATGTTTTGTAACGTATGAAAAAATATTTCAATTAGTTTTTTATTGTTTTTATATTTTTGTAACTTATTTCCAGCATTAAGAATTTAATTTTTATGATATTTTAAAATTTATCATTGTTGTTTGGACAACAAGGTGGAATCCTTCTCATGCAATCCGGTCCTTAATTTTAACTTATTGAAATGTTCATTCAGTTTTTTGTTGTGTTAGCTAATATTTTAACATACGTCTGTAACACAAACAGCTGTAATTATTGTTATTTTAATTCTGACATTCAAACATCCTTTAAGAGTAACAGAATACACATTGGCGCCCATTCGCCCGCGTGCGTGTGTAGTTGTTATGTTAAGCATGTGAGATAGACAACAAAGAGCGATGGGAAGAAAATAACAAATAAATTTAAGCTGAAACATGTATGAGTAGAAAAGAGGTTGAAATCTTTATGTTTTAGCTTGCAGACGAGTTTTAAACTTGTAACCTACTTTCAAGATGCTATTCCGACTCAACCCCGTCGTATCAGTGTTCGATTGTAAGCATTGTTGTGAAAATACTGAAGAGAATGAAATAATTTGTATCCACCATACATAACGTGGGAAGAAGTTTTTTTTTATTTTTTCTGCAATTTTAATAAACGGTAGAAATTTTATAAATTTGAACAGTAAAAAAAAAGGTTATTAAGTACAGGAAAATAAAAACAGGACATTTAAGGATCTAGGGGAAATAATTCAAAACAATGATTTAGAAAAATCAGCTACAGAAGAAAGGATTCATAAAATGGAAAGAGCATATGGACAATATATATAAAGATATTTACAATAAAAAGTGTATATCTAAAAAATGCAAAAATAAGGCATTACAGTACAGTAGTGAAGTCATAATGCCTACCTATATGCAAGTGAATGTCTAGCATTGACTAATAATTTAGACAAACTAGAAATATAGGAAAGACAAATTATTAGGAAAATATTAGGCCCAGGAAAAACTACAGAATGTTGGAAATTAAGAAGTAATGATGAAATATATGAGAGTATAGAAAATATAACAGAAACGATGAGAAAAAATGACTATTGTTTTTTGGACATTTATATAGAATGGACGACAAAAAAATAAATATAAACGAATAAGTCAACATTAATTTGGAAAACTTAAAGAAGTCCAAAAGGATTTAGAAAATAATAATATAAACGCAGAAGAAGCAATTTGAACGAGACTTTTTCAGGTAAAAGTGTTAAAAATGGAAGGAGTCCAGGTTAGGAGAGAGAAGGTGGGAGGTTCAAAGGGCTGTCCAGGGCAGGTTCAAAGTGGACTGAAGATAGTAAGAAGAGACACAGTGATGAAAGAATATTGGAGAAAAAGAAAAGAATAAAGAATTGAAATTGGCAATTGGCATCCCCTTAGATGGCTAGCATTTTTTAGATGACCGATAAAAAAAAAAAAACAGGTTAACGACGAAAGGAATAATTTGTTACAATATTTTAAAATCAAAATATAATATAGGATTATAGTCTAGAAGGACTACAAGGTTAATAAAACCACAACAGTGCAGTTACATATTAAAACTGACTAGTAGAGGAGTATTTAAAATTTATAACAGAACACCAATTTTTAGTTATTTAGTTATTGATGTTATTCTGATTATAGAAGAGAAACGTTTCCAGCACTAAACGAGGCGACATCCTTAGCGGTATATTGAGCCTCAGTTTATTTATAATACTCAGTTATAGTGTGTAACTATTGCTACCGCACCACATTCCGCATCATACATCGACCGACACTGTGGTGTTAATAGTAATAACAATCAGTCATGATTTTTCGCCGAAAAACCGTATAGAAAGGCGTTTGAAGGTACATAGAAATGTCTATACAAACTCTATTGAGAACAGTATTAATCATATGTATGTATTCAAATAAATCAGTAACGTTTCGATCTGTTTGTATTTTACTTTAATTTATAGATCTATTGGTGCTACTAATATTTTAATTTAGTGTGCTAGTCAAGAGTATCTATTGTTTTACTAAAAATCTGACATTAAAACTAATAGCAAGTAAAAGATAAATTAAACGAAAATGATGGAATTTAAAAACCACTTTACATAGGCAAGGATTGCGTTAACAGAAAAACTGCCAAACGTAGGTTTCATAAAATACGATACTGTCGAGCCCATTCCTGCTCCAAAACAACAGGATCACACAACCATAAAAAAAACATAAAAATTTGGTAGTGTTTTGAACAGTAAGTCATATTTCGCTGAACCAGATCTTAATTAAGAAACAATTTACTTTTGAAATCGTGACATAGTTTTTATTCAAGAAAATGATGATGATTTAAAAAGAGCTATGTTTCAATTATAAGAAGTGGCAAGCGAGTACTCACTGACAATTTCAGTAATAAAGGTTAAAACTAGGCCCTTTATAGGTAAATATTTAATGATGAGTAAGATGGTTATAAACAACAGCACTTTAGAACAAGTAAGCCGCTTTAAATATCTCGGCTGTGCAGTAAGCTATGAATCTGAGTATGACATAAAAGAGAAGACAAATAAATTTAGGAATATTTCTGGTATGATTCACAGACATCTTACAAATTAGAAAAACACAACAGAAGGATTAAACTATATAAGGCAATTGCAATACCCACATTGACATATGCGAGTGAGGTCATGACAAAAATGGATGCGGCAAGATTCAGAGTGCTGAAATACAGTTTCTTCGAAATACTTTAAATTATACATTGAAAAATAGAATAAGGACTATGAGTATCAGAGCAGAACCCAAAATAAAGAACATAAATGAAATTATTTCAGTATACAGAAGACAATGGTGGGATCATCTGCAAAGGATGACAGAGGATCGATTGCCGAAAGCGGCATAAAGTCATTGGTAGAAGAGACGTGGGTTGTCCGAGGATAAGATGGGTGCCGGAACAGGTCTATACAACCTGAAGAGAAGAAGAAGAAGCAATCAGTAAATAGTAATAAAATATATTTAATTACGGTTTTAATAAATGAGTGTTAATGAAAGCACGTTCTGCTGAGAAACACGTTTATTAACTATTTCTGTGTGATAATTTCAGGAACATACAGTCTCTTTTTTGCTTTTCGGGATTTAAACAAAAGCTGGTAATATGAAGTAAACGTAATATATAAAATAATCACGTTTTGTATATAAACAAGAGGTTGTTTTGAATTTAACGCCCTCTGACATCTTAATTCAACGAAGGAATTATCTGTTCAATCACGATTGAACCATAATTACTTTATATTTCTAAAATAGAGTTCTATTAACATTTAAAGCTACACAGTCATATAAACGAAAAACATAACGTTCCTTTATAACACAGTGTGCCTTAAATAATTGGGAAATTATTTATTCGAAAATTATTTAATTGTGGAATAATCAACGCACGTCGATTCTCTTGTAAGAAAACAATCTGCTAGATGTACAATACCTCTGTGCTTGCAACATTATTTCCGGTTCCGGTCTGTAAACACAACATAACCTAATGTTAAGTATCAAAAAAGTACAAAAATATAGATTAATTTTATGCTATACGTTCATTTAAATATGTAAATAAGTAAGGAGAATAATGTGACATTCAGTAAGGAGTACAAAAGGTTATACACATTTGTGACTTATGGAATCCAGTAACAAATAACTCTGACAAAATATTTAAATTAGTATGACACCTTTTCACTAACGTAACTGTGAATATTTCTAACACAATAAGTAATAACCCTTACACGTATTTTATTGAAATATATTCAATAAATTGTAGCGACATCTTATTTCCTTAATACAAAGTTGTAAGAAGGTATGTTATTGGAAGATACACATCTTATATTTAAGTTTGTAAATTGTAATAAACATTTTAAAAGTTATAAGTCCCAAGATACCATGTGGAGTAAGTGTGCGAGGGCGCGCGTTATATATAGCAGGCATTCTATACGTAGGCCTACACACACACATACCCAATACTACAAATATGGTATATAAATATATTTTACTTAATGATTTTTTTGACTACTTCAGTGCGAGGTCTGGCTGATACAAAAACATAAGTACCCCAGTAAAGAAAGGGGGTAATTGCGAAATGAAAATCTGAAATTTGCGAAATGAACTATAATGAACACATTTGTACATTGCAACTTTCGGTAATTATGAATATCGTGTTTGTGTGTGCGCGAGCGCTAAAATGAGCGTTTGGTATTTATAACTATATTCTTTAACTATCTACGTATGCAACGCCTAATCCTGACCTTGTTTAGGTGGCTGCTGCTGGTATTACTACTACTACTACTACTACTACTACTACTACTACTACTACTACTACTATTACTGCTGCTGCTGCTATTACTGCTAATACTACTACTACTGCTACTAATACTACTACTGCTACTACAACTACTACTGCTACTGCTGCTACTACTGGTAATACTACTACTACTACTACTACTGCTGCTGCTGCTGCTCCTACTATACTACTACTACTGATACTGCTGCTGCTGCTGCTGCTGCTGCTGCTGCTGCTGCTACTACTACTACTACTACTACTACTACTACTACTACTACTACTACTACTACTACTACTACTACTACTACTACTACTGTTGCTGCTGCTACTATACTACTACTGCTGCTGCTGCTTCTATACTACTACTACTACTACTACTACTACTACTACTACTACTACTACTGCTGCTGCTGCTGCTGCTGCTGCTGCTGCTGGTGCTGCTGCTACTACTACTACTACTACTACTACTACTACTACTACTACTACTGCTACTACTATTACTGCTACTACTACTACTACTACTACTACTACTACTTTTTTCTTGGCACCGTTACTAACAACGTCAGCAAATAATGCATTTATTGAAATCATCAGTTCAGCCATTTCAAGACTCGTCCGACTGGGTTTAGAGAAAATTGTCGAGAATGAGAATAAGTATGACAACATATGACTTAAAAATAAGGATGCTTTATTTGTCAACAAGACGTTTATATTTTAATCCCTGAAGAAACGGAAATGTAACAAGGTGTAAGCTATCTGATTTTAAATTTGTAGAATTATTACTTTTGGAAGACGACCTCTGGGTTGTTTTTTTCAGCTTATTGACTAAAACTATAGTAGCTTTTGCAAGCAAATTTGGTTCTTCTTTAAAGTTTTTAATAGTACACTTTCGGCAAATAGACATAGAACATACTGCCTAAAATATACCTAGTAATTAAATGTTTTTGTTACTTTGTTCAGTCAACGAATTGAATATTTTGAATACACTATAAACGTACCTATTAGTAATACTAAAAACTGTAAAGTGCCCGTATGTATCAAAATGACATCAAATACTTTATTTCCTATAACATGCTACGAAAAGGTTAACTAAAATTCAAAGATAACGTTTTTTCTGTTTTAGTAAGGAATATCCTGGTTTCAATTATTTCTAATTTGTGTTCTGTATTGTTACTATTTTCAAAGGGTAGGATATTGCATCTTGCCCTGTTTGTATGACAAAAATGTACATCAGCAGTTAGAATATTTATTTTTTTCAAAACCGTTTAGTTAAAATTCAAAATATCGAAAACAGTTGTGAAAATATGAATCATAATTGGGGTTGGTGACAACGATTTAGCAACAGTTGAAGAAAGCACTAAAATAAATCAAGTTCTAAAGATGACGTTAAAAAGTATACCATTAATAAGTCTAACAATCTAATTTAAATAAAAACGTAACTAAAATAAATGTAAATGAGAAACTGAATATGAAAAAAGAGAAATAGAATGACTCAGAAATGTAGATTTCAAGGAATGTTTAATTTTAATTTCAATTTTAAAATGGTGAAAATTTATAGCTGCTAGGGCACGTCACATGGACTGATAAAATAATTGAATTATTAGAATTAGAATTAGAATTACCTGAATACATAAAGGTCTAAAAAAAGGAGGGAGAGATATCGATCAGGAATTAAGGAGATATGGGAGAGGAGGAAGAGACAAGAGAAGAAGCAGGAAGGAACCAGTTGAACCAAATATAGTAAACAGTGGCTCATCCGAAAAAAAGACTAAAAGTTGAAAGAAACTACTTTATACATGACATAATCAAGGAAAGAATAAAATAAAATATTTGATGTATATATGCACGACATTACTTTAAAGAAATACGAAAATTAGAAAATTTATACAAAAGAAGGCAAATGTAGAAATAGTTACGAAATAAACATCTGTTATTGACTTGTACATTACGTACACAGGTGCAAAATCTTACATACTAAGCAAAAAATTAAATATAATAAGAGGCATTCAGTTTTTACTTTCAAGCTCACGTGTGTGTTAATACAATATGTAATTGTAATTGTACGTATAAGAATTACAATAGTTACAGGTGATAGTAATTGTAATAGCAGAAGCAGCAGCAGCAGCAGCAGCAGTAGTAGTAGTAGTAGTAGTAGTAGTAGTAGCAGTAGTAGTAGTAGTAGTAGTAGTAGTAGTAGTAGTAGTAATAGTAGTAGTAGTATAATAGTAGTAATAGTATTACTATTATTAGTAGTAATTGTACTAGTAGTAGTAAATTAAATCATATTAATTGGAATGTAAATTATAATGTTTGCTTATCAGTAAGCCTTTGGCAGCTACGTGAACAGACATTTTTAAATAATATCTAACGGACTTTGATTAAACATCATTAAACCAAGTGAAGGAGGAAAATTAGACAACTTGGAAGGAAGGAGGGCTGAAATGAAGGAGAGGGAATAAATGTATCTGCCTGTATCAATCAGACGTTACAATTGTTTGAAAACTAAGGATATTATGAGTGAAGTAATTTGCAATGGTATAAAGACGTGGTAACACGGTGTCGTGAATAGGGAGGAAGTTCAACCACGCAATCTTATGCTGGCCTTCAGACATAGTAGATATATATTTAATGTTTTGTTACAAACTGCTGGCAGTAATAATTTTTCCTACAAAGTATTATTACGACTTCAGATTTTGTTATTAGAAATCTCTGTTCAGGTTTCTATTTGCGGGTATATGTTAGCTGCTGATCAAATTGTCAGCTGCTGATCGGAACACATAATTCTTATTGGAATTTAATAATTAATAAGTATATATATGGTTTAGTCCAACAAATATTTTTTTATTAGCCGTGACATTTGTTTAACAAGTTACGGCACTTTTAGAGGTTACATTTGAACTGAGAGAATGGGTGTATGAAATAACAACAAATAGCGAGAGGGAGGGGTGGAGGTCGTGTATGAACAGGGGGCAATTAGAGAAAAGCAGGTAAACAGATAGTGAACAATCCTCAAATATGTCTCAGCCTGTCTTCCATATCAGTTTACTTGGGTTTGTCCAATTGCCCACATTGGCAATTGAAATATAACCTCTGAAGCTGACGTAGCTGGTGAAACAATTAAGAGGACTAATACGAAATATTTTTAGAACTAAACCAAGTGTCCATTATTAAAATGTTCTACCGAGTGTCGAGCAATTATTTGTTTAGTGTAATATAATTCTTACCGTCATAAAGACTGACCTTGCAATGTAATCTACAACCAAGTCAGTTTGAACATTTCATTTTTTTATTAAACTTACAAGTCGATTCTGAATATCTAGAATCACAAAAGTCTGGAAGAAACAAAACACACACACGCACACACACACACACACACACACACACACACACATACACGAAACAATTGTTTGTTATAAACTACTAAAAACTTAACTAGTTTCAAAATATATCTCTCTGGTAGAAGAAATGTCTCTGTTCAGTACTGTATCGCTCCAGACTTTAAACGCAGTATTGCATGTTCTCGACACCAAAACAAAGTTTCTTCTTGAATAATAACAATAAAACATGATGGAAGATCACTCTTTGCCCCCTAACACACAATATTACAAGTAGTTAACCGAAAGTTACAGCATGCGTTTGCAATCACTAAAAATGAATAAACTTACCAGGTCTAAGCTCTAGTACAACTGAAACAAACCAACTGTTTGACACAACAGCTGTTATGGTCGTTTTTTTTGGAAGACGCAACTAAAACGTTCTTTCATCTCATTTTTTCCAACAAGCATTCGCATAAAGAACACCATCTTTTTATTCGTGAAGGTCGTCTTAAGATACGGATAGGGGTTTGACCGAAGAAATGATTTGAAAAAAAGTTTTTAAAAATTTTTAATAATATATTACTTGTAACAGTGTTTTTATTAAAATTTCATTTATATCAATTTTTCAAATTATTCACAATTTTTTTTAATTAACATTATTATTATTATTATTATTAATAATAATTCAATCATCAATAATGATATTTTCATTTTATTTGTAGTTTCCTAATACTATGAGCAACAATATGTATGTATCATCATCATTATTAATGTGTATATATATAATATATAATACGTTGAAATCATCATCATCATCATCATCATCATCATCAGGCATACGACAACGTGTCTGATATCACTTTTCACCTTTAGTTCGTTTTTTTTTTTTATTTTGGCGAAAACATCATACTTTACACAATATAACCACAGGGTATTACGCACTATCAATAAAAACTTATATGTATATATAGTACACACATTCTGTACACTCGCACACTTTGACTGTCAAGACTTTTTTTTCTTTAAGCTGAATTAATTCTAATAAATAGAATATAATAGAGCATGCAAAAACTTAATAGTTCTTAGTTAATTAGTTATTTGTTCAGTTTTACGTAGGTTAAATAACTATAACAGTGAGAATAATTTGTTTCGTTACTTATTAATTTTGTTTGTTTGTTTATAGTAGGAGTGGCTATACAATACAGAACAGTAATTGTATTTATTTGTTTTTGTTTTTGTTTTTACTATGAGCGACATATTATTCACAACCTCCAAATATTTGTTTTTTTTTTAAAGATTTTTGTCTTTTTCTCTGAAAGAATTGTACTATCATACACCTACTATTATACACGAAATAATGTTTAGAATAAAACGGTTCGCACTCAAAAGTCACCCACTAATAGTAGATATAATGAATATCACATTTTTTTTTGCAAATCATCCAGTTAATATTATAACTCAGTAATAACAAGATTAAAATTATCAGGAATTACAGATTACATATAGCGCGACATCAAAATAAATTACAAATAATAAGAGCAAATTACATTAATGATGAGTAATCATTAAACATAAAAGAATTTGCAGAAAGCAAACTAACATATATTTATTTGTCCGCAATCACACCCATTTGTGTTATTTCCATTATGGGCGCCTCTATGAAACTGATAATTTATTATATTTACTACTGAAATTAGCGTTATATCTTGAGAAATAAATTATGCGAACACAGTTTAGTAAATGCTCATACGTGTGCAAGTATATCTGTCTTTTGACAAATCGTTACAAAGTATCACGGAGATACACGAGTTCTGACTTCAAGTCAAGTTAGCAAGATTATACTAATTTGCAGTTAGGAAAAGTAATTTAAAACACTCGGATTTACTCAAAGTCAGGTTACCAGTTTATATTAGAAGGCAAATAAAACAAATTTTTATTTATGGACCTTAATAAAACATGTTATTACTATGGTGCAACTTCTAGACTACGATCGTTAACACTATCAATCAGAAACGTAATTTAATACCCGCATGTTAATTTTCAGTGTATTTTTGTTATTGAAAATAATGTATTATGTAACAGACACACATAATCTGCATTAGCCTGCACGTTCCTCTATACCGCTACATTAATTACGCAATCTACTTATGAATAACGCTTACTATTCTGGCTATACAGGCCTAATGGGTAATGGTTACACTGATTGTGTGTACTGTTTTAATGAATAGTACTGTTGTCCATAGTAGTATAAAGATTATATACAAAATTGTATACACTATAGTAGGAAAAACCAAAGGTTGCACCCTTACGGACAAAATACGAAATTAAAATATAAGAACCGAGTTAAATGTATATTCTTTGGCCAGTAGAATAAGGGAACGACAAATAAAATTGAGGCACCATATCGAGAGAATGGAAGGTATGAGACTACCAAAACATGTAATAAGATACAGACCTCAAGGAAGACCAGATACAGGCAGACCAAGGAAGAAGGCAGACCTTCAGTGAAGGCGCAACAGACTGTAAGCCTGTACCTTGACGTGGAGGAGAAGAAGAAGAAGTATAAATTTTACCTGTGCTGTCATACAGAATGTCAGTAATGACTGAATGTGGACAGAGACGTTATACAAATAAACGTACTTTTATTTCGGCAAGTTATATTGAAAATAGTGATTGTTTCAGTAATTACTTTCTATACTTACAATGTGTGTGCGCGCGCGCGCTCGTGTTTCTGCATGGATATTCAAATTCTTAATAGAGGTACATTCCAAATGAAAAATTCCGTATTTACTAGTCCCTTGTACATTTCGCTATTCGTTATATAACGTTGTGACAGGTACCTATAGGTTATTTCTATGGAAGATGTTTTATGTACCCCTTCTACAAGCGCCAACGTTTTAGGATTAAAGTTGTTTTAAATAATAACATGTTATAGACTCCTCGTTACGTAATTTATCGTTAAGCATTATTGAATGTTCCTGTAACGACAATACCTATTGTTCCGCAAAATTGTACATTTATAGATTTTTGAAACAGCTACATAAGTGTGTAAATGATTCATGTAAGTTAAAACTCAAAAAGCTATTAAAAGACGCCGGTAGCCGGGTCGAGGTCAAACTGGTAGAAAAACAATGACAAAGACAACGTGAAATCTGTCAGCGAAGTGACTGCCAAGAGATGAATGCAGTGATCGAATATCGTTTACGCCACATTCATTCATTCATTATATTTTATTATCGTTTCTACATGTTATCAATTTTTGTTGTCAAATTTATCCAGTATAATTTAACACGTGCTTAAAATTTTATTGCCAATAGTAACTTATATGATGTAACGCTTGAAGATATTTTTTTAACCTTAGTCTGTTCTGCAAATTCCTTAATCCTCTGTTGTTAATAACACAGATAAAGAAATGATATATAAATAATATACAATAAACAAAAAAATATAATCAATCAAATAATAATTTTAATATATAATAATAATAATAATAATAACGGTTGAGTAAAATCTGTTTTTAAATTTTAAATTATGGAAAAGGGGACCACTAATTTAAGGACTCTTTTGTCCGTCAATTTGGGGGAGAAATAGAAACTAAACAACCTCTCTGTTATCACTGATCGTCGACAAAAATTACGAAAAGTACAAAAACCACATGTGACATGGATAGTAGTAGATAATACATTATACACTTTGTATATTACACGTATGTTGTGCGCAGCCAGAGCGAAGACTGGTTACAACAGGCAGGGTTGGCAGTTATTGTTGTCCACCGCACAACGTGACGCATTGTTGTGAACAATAACTGCGCCCTCACTCTGTTGCGCACACTAGTTTACAGCCGATTGATGCAGTTTTTTGTTTCTCATTTATTTACTTACTTACATAATATATATATATACTAAATACATACCACTAAGTATTATACATTTACATCATATATTCATATACGTATAGAAAGTACATATTTACACAGAAGGAGTTTGTTTTTACCAATTTTTAAAAAATTTGTTTAGGACTTGTAAGATTCTGTGTTAACAAAGGAAGCCAGTGTGAACTGAAAGGAAAGGTGTGTGTGTGTGTGTGTGTGTGTGTGTGTGTGTGTGTGTGTGTATTTTTTAAAGAACGAAACAAACACATGATCTCATTATGTTTGTGGTATATGAAACAAACATTACAATATGTGCTCTCAGTTATATTTTGGCATGTATAATAATCAATTTAATGGGGTTTTCTTAACTATTATTAGTTTTACTGTAGGCTGACGACTTAAAATTTTATGTTAATAAAACGAGCACCAACCAATGCCATGATATTATTTATTGATATAAAGTGTTCAAATATTTGAAGTTAGACATTCCTCTCTATAAAACCAGTGTACTGCCATGGGAGCAAGTTTATACACGAATAAAAATATATGGCGTCCTTCTTACAAAAGACAGACGCTCGCGTGTGTAGTTAATTTTTTAAAACATTTTATATTTTCGTAGATAAGAGTGTACCTTAGTGTATTTATACAAGTTTTTACACTCAAACTGACTTTTGTTGACATTAATTTTATCACAGATTTAGTTCTAAAGAACACTGTTTAAAAAAAATGAAAACAAAGGTATATCAAAGTAATAAAAACAATTTTTACACAGTATTTAAGTTTGTATTCGAAACAATATTTGTAAGCCTATTTGTGCGTTTCGTGGGAGGCGTGTAGAATCGGAAGAGGTAGCAGAGAGAGTGACCATTGAAAAGAGAAGTGAAAGATCTATGAAAAATAATATTATTTACGAATGTCGAAAATAGTGCTTTTATATTATTTATGGATTCGCTAAAGCCTAATTTTTTGCCAAAGAAGGAAAATTTTAATTAAAAATTGTAATTGCTTTGTAGAAAGTACACGATAACTGATGTAACTCAAACATGTAATAATGTTAATAATAAATTATTGACGACAGACATTTATCGTATAAGTATTAAGTCAATGTGCATTTACCAATATGACCAAAAATACCAGTCGCACATTACATACAGCAGAATAACTAGTCCAACGCATTATAGTTTAAAACAACAATATTGCTAAATTATTATTTTTTGCACGGTTTATGCACGGTTAATCCCTTTAAGTTAAGGGTTAAGGCTATTCTTCATACAATTTCAGATGATTAATAATACTACTGGTTTTAAATAGTACCTCACTTTTATTAATTTTGATATAACGTGTTTTCGTGATTAAACGTACCACAATAAGAACATTTGAAGAGACACATGGTAATATTACTATGTGTTTCACATCTGCGCTATATTCATAAATTGCAAACGAATTGAAATAATGTAATAACAGTTTTAAATACCACGTATTGTTTCATAAGCCTATATGTTTTTTACTTCGATTTATAAATTTAATTAACTGTAAATCGAGTTTCACATAATATGTGTAAAATAAAATTATTTTAGTTTTAAACAGATACCTGGGATACAAGTGACATCATCACTTTGACTGAGCTCGTTTTATTAAATTTCATTATTCAAAATAAACAAATGTATGTAAAACATTAACATTTTACAAGAGGAGCTTAGAATATGTAAAAATTTAAGTACTTCACTAAAGCCCAATAAACTCTCTAAGTACATTATATGTTTTAGATATGTACTGGTAAAAGTTTTTCTTCCTTTTTTTTAGTAGAATTGTAGAACTTTGGTGTTGAATTCAGTGAGAAGAAGACAAATGTACATTACTTATATCAACAATAATAATAGTAATAGTAATATTAGTAGTTAGTTTTGTTATAGTTTAGGGAGTAAACAAAGCATAGTATACAGTATTGTAAGAAAGAAACCCTATTTCAAATGTTAATAATTATACTACTAATAATTTATTTCTCTGTAAATATTCTGAGAATAAATAGACGTATGAACATAACAAACTGGCAGTGAATCACATTATTGTTTAACGGTTTATCCATGCTGCACAAAATTATTTATTTATGTTTATTTATTTAGTAAAGTGAAGAAAAAAGCATGAGCAACTCTATTTACATAAACACATCGGCAACTCTCACTTTTTTAACATAAGTGTTCTCTTCTTGTCAGCTTCAACAAGCAATACTGATAAACGATTCTTTCTATAAACAAACATACTTTAGTTCTTAACAAATAAAATGTAAAAACCTAATATTTGATAACTTTTCAATAACATAGATAATCTTTTAATAAACTAACAATAATTACTATAAATCTATTTATTAAAATAGCCAATCGTATATTAAGCTCCCAATAATAAATATAATAAACCTTTAAAAGAATTTATAAATTGTAATATGTTCAATTAATTAGTAACAAAGCCTTAAAAATATGTTATTAAAAATATAATATTTATAAGTGACTTTTAAATTTATACCTCAGTTAATTTTGGTAACTTTAAATAATTACAATATTAACAGTTTCCAATTAAATTCTGTAAATATTTAATATAATGAAATAATTTACATTATTTGTGAGGTGAATAGTTTTAAGTAGCAATTACGTGATAATTCCATTTTTGTTGTGTGACAAACATATTTTTACATTTAAAAACCCAGAACGTTTTAATACTCAGGATTAAGATATTTTCAGTGGTCGGTACACCCATCGAACATATCATATTAAAATATGAACATAACGTGTGTTTTGACTTTTAGGTACCATTTACAAAATGATTTTACACTCTAAGAATTATTGTTATCAGTAACTCAAGCCAGATTTTTGTCGAGTAAAAAGAAGTAATATTTATGCGAAAAAGTTGAAAAGAGAAAGGTGTTTTATTAGTTATTCTTATTTTTTAGAAAATAAATTTTAATAAAAAATTTGGTTTTCTAAATTTTATGCGACTGGAAGTTTTAACCTGATACGACCAACAAAATACGGATACGAGTTATAGTAGTAGTTGAAAGTAATTCGCTTTTTACACTTCATATGTTTAGCCATGCTAAAATAATCGTATGAATTGTTTGGATAAAATAAAATAAAATATAGCATCGGCTTTACCATCGGTGGAAGGTATATACATACTTATTCTAATCCATACGGTAGCAATAAAATATAGTGTTAAAGAAATTTTACGGTATAAAGGGAAGAAAAAGCATAAATCTACTGTAAAAGTAGAGAGTAAAACAGTAAAAAAAAACATAGTAAAATAGAAATTTTACTTTTAAACGTTTGGAAATTTTAAATATAAAACTGACAATGGTCACGATGTCTGTAAGTGTTTATAAATAGTTGTTCTCGAATATATCTACGTTACCTACCACGAATGGATGATCAGTGTATGCCAAAGAAAATCCCGAGGCTACAGGTGTATAAAAGCAGAAAATGGTCGACCTAGGATAAGATTGTTGGACGATATGATGGAAGATCTAAGAAAAATGGACGTGAAGAGTTAGTCTGAGATAGAAACGGGTAGGAGTAATTGGAGAAAATTAGTGTTGGAAGCCAGGGCTCACGTTGCGGCTATAGTGCTGAAAAAAGAATTATTCTTGAAGTTTGACCATCAAGGGTAATGACAATCGTTGAGACTATGATCATGTTGATAGTGGCACTTTCAGTGATAATGCCTGCGAGAAGATTGCCGTTTAGATAAGGAAACGTTATAATTGTTATCACACACGTAACAATATGGGGCAGTATGCTCTTAGATCGACGCTTCCGTGCTTAAACAAATTTTTCTAGAGTCGTGGCCGGTTGAGACCTAGAGGTGTGCTGAGCAGTTGTGTTTCTAGAGTCGTGGCCGGTTGAGACCTAGAGGTGTGCTGAGCAGTTGTGTTTCTAGAGTCGTGGCCGGTTGAGACCTAGAGGTGTGCTGAGCAGTTGTGTTTCAGACAAGGTACAACAGGTTTCTAAAAAAAAAACAGGGTTAATAGAAAGGTCATGAAATAAACGTTCCTTTCAAAAATTTAAAGAAAATGTTTTTATTGTTGAGTGATGTCAAGGTATATCTTGGTATCTTGGAACAGGAGGTGAAAACAAAAGTAGAAACAGGTCTAGAGGTGAACTCGAGCCGATGTTTGGTTTCGTTAAGCAAAAGGAAAAGAAAGCAGAAGAATAAGTTGTCATCTAGAAATCTCTGTCTTTACTATAAAAGGGGTGAAAGCAATAATAGTGTTAATAATATTTATTGCTATTTTTATAGAGTTTGTACTGTTTAAAATTTTGATAATTCTTGTATACAAACAACCAAGAAGAATACGCATGCGCTTTTTCTTGGTTGTGATAGACGTTAGGCAGTAGTGTGTGTCACCATTAGAATAAATATTTGTCAAAATAACCGGGTTATCGTACGAGAAGTTTAATTCGTATGCCCTTTCCTATAACAAATACCAAATATCTATCACATTTATATTTAATTTAAACACAGATATATAAATCCCAGAAAACTTCCAACCACATTTATATTAAAGATGTAATTCTTTTGATTTAATTTTATTTTGTTGTTTAAAAACATAGGAATCTACTATCAGTTTGTCATCGCTAAGTATTGCCTCATAAATATATTCATTACAGTCAACAAGAAAATTTATGAAGAATCTCCTACACACAACTTATACACTTTAACACTATATGACGTGATTCTGGATTTCACTCAGATAAAAATGCCATTATTTACGATTGTCATCTTACGAGAAGGTACAGGTTAAACGAAACTTCTGAACAAATTCTTGTAACTACAGAACAAAAAATAAATGATGTTCAGAAGACTAATAGCGTTTCAGCTTACGCTCTTCAGGTGGCCAGATGGAAAGTAAACTACTAAGAAACTTTAATATGTATGGAAAATCAAATAGTATGTGTTTAGCTAATATTTTGTATACTTATACGTATGACGAGTGTAATAATTCCTGAAGCTTGCTTAATAATCATGTCATTTACAAGAGTTTTACATATTATAAGTTACCTGAATACAATAATTACTCTTGAAAAGATCGATAATTTCAACTATCTAAGAAATCGTTAGGATTATAATTTTGTCTTTAATAGTTTTTTCAAACTAAAGTAACGATATTAAATGAATTAGGAATATCTGATGATTTCTGAAAATATTTTCATAATTTTGTATCAATATGTATTTTGATTTTCAGTATAAAATTGAAGTAGTTTTTAAGCATTTTTCAACATTTCACCAGTTCAACAATGACAAAAACCTGAATTATTACAACTTTTGTATACAGTTCTGAGGAAGTATTTTGGTTAGAATACAAAATATTAGAAAAAATTAGGAGAAAATGGACTTTAAGTAAACAACGTTAAACTGTTAAAGAAATTGGACAGAAGAAACAATGTTTAAAAGTCTTGTAAGTTTTAAAACAATACATAATAAAATTACAGACTTATATTAAACTGTAAACAGTATTTGCAAATCTTATTTACAGCTTAATGTAAATATGTAGACAAATGACTTTTAAATTTTAACACTTGGCATATTTTATTAATTCTTAACAAATAACGGCACTAGTAGCGTGTCATAATTTTGTGACACTAAAAATAAAATTAAAATTTTGTTTTAATTTTATTATCGTGTTGATATTTTAATCAATTAATACAGATAATTAAATCTAACGCTCCGTAGCCTAAAGAAAATCTACACTTTTAAGTTGCATTTAAATTGCCACAGTCTTCTGAACATACATACTTAAAAAGAATATGTGTTAACTACGAAACATTATTTAACCGTTTTCATTTATTAAATCCAGTTCAATCACATAATTTTATAATAATTGTTATTCATATTTACAGTTTTTACAATTGTTTATTCGTCAGTTAGCGTATTTACAGCACATATCAACATTCCACACGAAACACGCGCGCATTACACATACACACGCACGCACGCAGCTAATCACAAACTTACAATGATAGTTATTAGATTATTAATAAAATAAAGAATATTGCATAAGAATTACATTGAGTTGTCAGATATCCCTGTTTTTTAAATGTATTCAGAAAAACCTCATCTACAAAAAGCTGATCTTTACAATGCTTGCAAATACATAAGTAATGAAATTGCTATTAAATATAATTACTGTAAACGGGATGTAATTTCGGGCAAAGTTTTAAATAACACTAGACTGATTTATCTTTTCAACACACGTAGGCAAAAAAAGTCAGACTTTTTAAAATTATTTATGCCAATTTTGGCATTTATGAAAGAATTACTGTGGAAGTGTTTTCCAGGAAAGCCATAAATACTGATATAAGCAAACAAGGAGATCATTTTAGGAGAAAGTTGTTTCTGATACCATGTAACTAGAAAACGTTTGTCGTTTTCTAAACAAAACGTTGTATCGCATCACTTCTAGTATTACTTTAACTTCGCCTGAATTTTCACAAAAGCTAAATTTAGATAAAGCGCAAATGCTTTCTTTTATATATATGTATAAGTTAATGTAAACTGTCAGTACAAGTCACGTATACTTACGGAATACATATATGCACACTTTTTATTACATCATTAAACTAAACCTATGTAATAAAGTAAGAAAAGTCTGTACAATTCGATAGGGAAAAGACTGCAGCTATGAAATTTCTATTCTAATAATACATATGTATACATAAGTACATGTGCATACTCAAGTGTATACATAATTTTTAAGCATTGCAACATTTAACAATCTATTGCACAAAAATTATGGAAGCTGACAAATACCTTTTTATACTTCGCACAGGATCAAAAGGTGTCCTCAAATATTCTGTAGTTAAAAACCAAAAGTAAACCTCTAAACTAGTTTAGAAACACACAAAATAATTATACTATTTCCAGACATTACATGCTTTTAATATTTTAATGTGTTCTGAAAACTTCGACAATCAGTAGGAGTTGCTGCTTAGAAAAATTTTAAGAATTTCATCTTTTGCAAAGCCTTGTCAGCTTCCATGATCGTTTTTACTCTCGTATTTTCACTTTAAGCAGAGAAATCAGTTTTTAAATTTTAAATACAAGAATATAATTTAAACAATCTATTAGACAATTTAATTTTTGAAAAATAATCTAACATCCAAGTTCCATGTAAATATCAACTCAGTCACACAATAGCACACCTGCACCATGACGTCTACATTTATATATACTTTTCCAGTGTACACTTATTTCGAACCCTCTTTAACAGCGCTACGATGAGCGATTTAACAATGTAGGCACGATCTTTATATTAATATACGGTTGATTTTTTTTTAATTTTTAAGTTATTTTTTAGATGGAGTAACGTCCTGAATAGCAAATCTCAACCATATGTTCACAAAAAGACTTACAAATACAAAAACTTGTATTTACTTACTTACTTACATACTAAAAACATGTGCATTCTAATTAAACAACTAAAGAAATGTAAGTTTTAATTTAAACTGTTAAACCTTGCTCAATGTATTCAGTTAATCAATCAAGAGATAAATCATATCTATTTCTGTTTAATGAAATATAGGGTACAATACACTTAATGTGCGTATATGAAATAGCTGAAAATTTTTAAATGCTGATATATTAAAATATACCTAGAGAAATATTTCAATTTTAAAGATAAATATGTTTATCCGTACTTGAGTAGACACTAGATGTAAAATTTTGTTTGTCTGTTGTTGACAAGGCTTTTCCTAAATTTTCAATATATTGGCTTGTATGCCTTAAATGAAGTATTTTGTAGTTTATTCAATGTCTGTTGCCAACTTGCAAAATGTAATATTAGTATTTAGTATCTAAGGGTATATGGAACTACAAAAGACGGGTTTGATAGAACGTTCATCAGGCATATAAAAGCGCATAAACCTATCACACCTTCATTTAAAGGACCAAAAATTATTTTCACAATATTCTGCCTAGGAAAAGAAACGCAATACGTATTTCAAAGTAAACTGTTTCGTAACTGCACAACAATTAGAACTGTAAATTGTCTGTGACCCTCCCTCCTATGTAATGTCATATTCTTATAACAAAAATTACTTGATAAGCCACAGGAAACATGTATCTATAATATGTACATTACCAAAAAATTATTATAAAAAAGCCCTGAAATATTTTTAAATAATTTGAAACCAAACTTGAAATAATGTAACAAAATAATTTATCACATTTTAATCTTAAAATATTCTTTTGTAATGGGAAATAATTTTGTTTTGTAATTGTGATTCTGTGTTTTGTCTTATCGTTGTATTTATCATACTTTGATGTCATTATTCAGCAGTAAGGTATAAAATTGAAGAAAATCAAATATTGCCTTCCCCTATGATATCTGCAGATTGTATTTTAGATATTTGAATGTGGATGGTTTTTCAGGATCTTAAGTAATATAAAAGAAGTGTGAACAATGTATGAACAATGTACTAAACAATATGATGTGTTTAGTCATGTAACATTTTGACTATGTAAACAAAGTTCTATGGAAATGTGTTTTATGTTGTATAGGCTTTATCCTAAAATCATATTTTAATCACTAATCATTTCACCAAATGTTCTGTGTTACAGGGTAAAGTTTAAATTTGGTTGCAATACTAATGTTGACTGTAAAGGCACTGGACAACTGTAGCTCAATCCGAGCTAGCAATTGAGGTTACTGGAAGCTACGAAAAAGTGCCAATCTTGGTAAATTATAATAAAAAATACGTCCTCATACAAAGGGTAAAAAGTATCTTAAATGAGAAGTCAAGTGTTTAAAGTTTAGTACATAAAAATATCAAAAAACCTAATTCCGGATTGCAGATAAATCAATTTTCAATTCTAGCATTTAAAATCAGCCAAGATTATTACTAAAATTGAACTTTTTCACTGTTGAATATCTTATTGGCATAAAGTGCTATTCAAGACGTTATTTTTGAGAAATATTAACAACGAATAAAATTATTTCAATACCATAATAACTTTTATTATTTTAAATTTTTAGTTACGTTTAGTATTAGTAAAATGTTATTATTAACGTAATATTTTAAACTTTATGGTTATTTAATCTTTACATTTTTTATTTATTTATTAAAACCACGTCACACGCAACATAATGAACAAAGAAAATAATGGAACATATGGCGACAATAATAGCAATAATAATGTTTATTATTATTCTACAAATTTTGTCAGTAAATTTTACTCAGTTGTAAAATACACACACTAGAGTTTGTTAATCATCTCAGAGAACTCATTGTTTACCTAGAGTTTTATAAAACTGTTCGCCTAGAGTTTTATATAACAGTAACATCTCTGATACAACCATGAGACAGAGTTTTAAATTAAGTTTTATATACATACATACATATATGTTACGCGTGTACATTGCATGTACGATTCCATGTACTCTTATGTATATAATTATATATTTAACTACAGATACATATGTATGTATACAGAATAATTAATTAGTATAATCTTCTTGTTTGTTTTTATACTCAAAATCTTTAAATAGTGTCAAACCATAAATGTACGACACGTTGGATTATTCAAGTAATTTATTTTATAAAAGAATTTGTTTTATAATAAAATCAAACTATCTTTTAAATTTCAATAGTATTTAATAAATTTATTTTAATTTTGTATATTAAATACGTTAACTTTAATTATTTATCGTTTTATAAGATTATAATATATATGTATATAACATATGTATATATTATGTATATTTATTTATAGGTTACTGACTACTGTACATTATTTTTTTCTATAATAAAAATTTCGACGATATCTGTTCAAACAATTCATCAGTACTGTTTTGAGAACGAACAGTTGTTATTTATTTATTTATATCATATATTTATAATAAATATTTATTACCCGTTATTACATATATTTACAGAGGAATAACAATGGTGCTAAATAACTGACGTCTTAATTAAAAGAACTGTCTTTTTGTTTTTGTTTTTTTTTTGTTTTAATTACATAATAATAACACGAATATCTACACCGAACGCTTCGATGTGATGCGACGGAACTCACAGTCTACTAAACGCACACTATGTCAGTTATTGCAGACAATATGTTTAATGTGTCTGGAATAAAACGTAACAGTATTACACTTATTCGTCGTTGAATTTGTTGTAAAATAGCACGTGTGTTTGAAGTTACGTCATATAATTAATTTCTTTTCTGCAGATTAAAATCTATATCCGCAACGTCACTTCTATGTTTACATAGTTTTTAAGAGTTAAAATGCTCTTAACCGTATTGATCTTATAGCACTCGTATAAAATTGCTTTATGCATCCATGAGCGCATGTATGTAATGAGGAGAAACTCTTTGTTTTAGCTCTTAGCAGTAGTAAAACCCAGTAATTTCGGTTTACCAACCTAAAAGATATTGTTTAAGAGTAAAAATTATTGAATAATTTCTTTAACATTTTAAATAAAATGTCTAATAACACACACTAAATAATTCATATAAGACATTCAATATAATACATTAAAATCATCATACATAATCAGCTGGCAAAAAATTAACAAGGTAACAATTAATAAGGAAACTAAAGATTTTTATTATGTAATATTTTTTAATTACTCTGATCACGATGATATCCAATAAATGTAACACAGAAATATGAACAAAAGAAAACAAAAGAAGTATAAAAAATTATATAACCGCATAAGGGAAGTTTTTAGTAGAATATGTGTATTAAGCGTTTACAACTTTGTTACGGGTGTTGATTAACATGGCATTCAAAACTCTACGATACCAAATTCATTCAAATTAATAGTGTCAAAATGAGCATTTGTGACAGTAAATTTGTAGCTGTAATGTTTTTGATAATTATAAAAAAAATTGTAAAATTAAATATTACTTTATCCTTTTCGAAGAAATCATTGTGGTTTATAAAATCATATTTGCATGGAAACATTTTTATTACATGATTGTTAAGACTGAGTAATTCTAAAAACTATTCCAGACGGTCAATAAAACTGTTATGATTTTAGGTAATGAACTTAGTGGTTGATTAACTTTTGTTATATTTTAACAATTTTGGGCGAATTTTTGAGCGCTCAGTGCATGTAATTATATGTAAATTTTCTTGTAACGCGTAGAAAAGAATACTCAATTACGTAGTATTAGGAACAAAAAATCTACCTGCAAAGCAGAGTATTAAAAACATGAGGGCAATTATTGTCGCGATTAGTAGACTGTGAGTTCCGACGCAAGGAACCAGTGTGAGAACAGATGTATGGATCGATTACGTGACGATTATGTGAGGCGCGGAGAAGAGGACTGCGATTGTTGCGATGACCGTGAAGAGCGTGAAGATAATGAGGCACAGTCTGTCGACAACCATGGCGGCAAACTTCCAGTCGTTCGTCACTTCGGCTGCTTCGTCTTCTTTCCGCAGCTTGTCCGTGATGACGCGCAGCTCTTTTAGTATTAGCGTCAGTTCTCTGTGAGGGCCGAGACAGGAGTGCAGCACGCCTCCGCCGTCCTCGTGCCCCCGCAGGAACGTGTGGCTGGAAGACTGTAGTGACTGTAGCGTGCCGTGGCGGAAGTCGTCGTCGATATCGAGGACGTTCGCCAACAGGCTTTTGGAAGAACGCTCTTTCAGTTCCAGTTCTCTCAGCTGTAGGGACTTCCGGCTGTCGGACGTGTCGTTGCCCCCGCTTCCTCCTCCCGGCCGGCTCATCCTCAGTATACACGGCAGCCAATGCAGGAACAGTGATTTTATCTGCACATTGATCACACATCGTTAAAAACCAAATCATTTTATTAAACTACACATTAAATGTTTATTACGTAACAAATATCTGGTTAGCGGGACAAGTCGCGATTAGATAGTTTTTCTCTCAGCCTTACAAAATCCATACACGCCTTATTTATCATTCACGTATGTATTAAAATAAAGAATCTTTTGTTGTGGCGTATTCATTGATCATAGCCTAAAGATACCATCCATACGATTTATAATAAAGTTTTAAATTACTTAATTTCTTAATTTTAATCAATTTCGGTCGTAGACCATCGTCAGGGTATTTACACTGTACACTCCCGGTCTCGATATTTCAAAACAGTTACTATTTGCAGAAAAAGCGAGTTCGAAAACACTGATTAATGATCGTGAAACGTACGTTTGTGTCCAAATTTTCTCGAGAATTGATCTTTGTTGTTGAGCGTTTATGTTTGCATTCAGGTCTATATATTATATCAGCTGATTCAATATATTCAGTATGAATACACTACAATAAAAGATTAAGATTATAGGTACCGGTACCGGTACCGTCAGTAAACAATAAGTGTGTGTGTGTTATAAAAGATCACATTGTCATTAGTTAAAATAAATAAAGAAAGATTAATTATTACTATACCGTTGACACTTAATGATTATTTAATTTAATGCTGAGCTAGTGTAATGTGCACCATAACTAAGTTCAAATCGTTTTCTGTGCGGCTTCTTCATCACCAGTTCAGAACCAAACAAACAATGCATGACTTCATTTAAATTTCAGTAAATTAATAACTGTATAATTTGTCTATTCTGATGACGATGTTGTAGAATGAAATATATTAGTATTTTTATAAGCCACAGAATCGGACATTATTTTACGTATCTACTGACCAAACCTATCTCTAGCTCCAAACGGTGATTCCATAGAAATACAGAACTATGAAGATTTTAACGAGAAAACTTTCTACAAGAAAATTATTTTAACGTCAATTACAATACGTAAAAAATCTTACCGTAAGCAGCCTTGTATGTAAACAGTATATTAAATTATTTACAACTACTTAACAATCATTTTAGACTCCTATTTGAGGATTTACTCTAGAAGCATAAGTAGCTTTGTATTATACTGCAGATCTTTCAGTTATTAAATTACTATATTTGTGCAAGGAACAGATTGTAGTAATAATTGTAACATTAATCGCAAGGCGGCCGATTAATATTACAACCCCCCCCCCCCAAATACGGTCATTTATAAAACGTATGGGGGAAAATCTTCAGAACCGTTAAAGGCTTTGTTTAATACAGATAATACAGTAAAATCACAATGAAATTTAAACAAAATGGAAGAGAGGAAAAGGATTATTTAAATTATTATCCCGGTCTGTAAGACCGTGGTCTTCCGAAAATTTTATGTTGATTGATGTTGTTAATACAATCAGACGTTTCGGTCGCAATAATGTTGTGTTCTGACGAACATCTTGTCAGTATTTTCAAAGATATTTTGTTAGAGATAGCCTCACCTCCAGAGGTAAGGCCGAAACGTCGTCTGATTACGTTATCAACATCAATCGGCATGAGATTTGCAAAAGACCACGGCCTTACAGGCCAGATAATAATTTAAATAATAACGACGTCCGTGAAAGTCTAAGAAATGGACTAAAGGAAAGGAAATCCACTTTAACCACGTTGGGCGTCTACGTATCATATTGTAGAGGCTCAATAGTACTGTCAAAATTTATCACAAAGTAGGAAGTAGGCTAGATTGAGGTAGACTAGAACAGGGATTAGACAATTACACAGTGTTATATGGGACAAAAAGATTAGAAAAAAAAAGATATATCAGACCATAGTCCAAAGCATCATGATGTATGCAGCGGGAGTATGGGTTATTAACAAAAAGAATGAAAGAAAGATTCTTGCAACGGAGATGGAATATTGGAAGAGGTGCTGTGGAATAACGAGAGCAGACCGGATAGGAAACGAGGAGATCAGAAGAAGAATGGAAACGGAAAGAAGTGTAATTTACTACATCGAAGAAAAAAGATTGGTGTGGTACGGTCATGTCAGGAGACCCCAAAATAGGTGGATCAACAAAGTGACGGAATGGAGTCCACTAGGAAGGAGAAAAAGGGGAAGACCTACAAGATCTTGGAAGGACGAAGTGGATCAATCTATGCAACGTATAGGACTTGACGAAGGATAATGGGGACATCGGGAGAATTGGAAAGCCAGGTTGAAGGAAGGGAGACGCCACTAGCTGTAGCAACCCTATTATATATATTCTTGCGCGATTATATATTATACATATAATAGGGTTGCTACAGCTAGTGCCGTCTCCTTTCCTTCAACCTGGCTTTCCAATTCTTCCGATGTTCCCATTGTCCTTCCTTAAGTCCTATACGTTGCATAGATTCATCCACTTCGTCCCTCCAATATCTTCTCGGTCTTCCCCTTTTTCCCCTTCCTAATGGATTCCATTCCGTCACTTTGTTGATCCACCTATATATATATATATATATATATAGGAAGTAGGCGTCGAAACATTTTTTTGTGTCACACACACACACACACACATATCCACGTGTGAGAATTGTACATTGTAACAATGTAAAAGTGGTAGTGTACACTGCTATGTGTATCATTGTCCTCTTTAGTGTAATAACTGTAAAAACGTTTTTCACCAAGAAACATCTTTTTTCAAACATACTTGACTATTGTTACATAACGTTTCTCACATTACATCTTTCCCGACACGATTTCCATCTGAAATCAAAGCTCAGCGAGCCCCAACGATCAGCCAATCTCATCAGCTGCAGAAACTAAAGAAGGTCAATGCGAGAATTAGACATGTTGTCCTACTTGTTTATCCTAAAGTTAAAATAAACTAGGTTGCCCCATGAAAATTATGGAAATGCTATAAATGGAATAAGAAAATGACGTCACTTGATCTAGTCATGTTCTGTGGTTACCGCACGTGTTTTATTTTAAGTCTGGGGTGAGATTTTAAATTGGTTATAGTTCAAAATTTGTTTGCCTACACACACTTATAAGCTAAATTCTCCGGCTTCGTCAAACTCTGTAAGCAATATCGTAGTAATTTTAAACAATAACGACACCCCAATAATAACACATCCACAACGTTTTGAGAAACCAATAGTCATTATAATATAATTTCTTATAAATCTTATTTTGGGTATCTGTTAGATCGATCAAAACACGTTTCAATCTGACTCTATATGTTACTCGCTTGGCGCAGGTCAGGCAAAATTCTAAGGGAAGTTTTTCGCTCGTTTGGCCAGCTAAAAACCCAGTTCAGTCAATGGCAGACTCAGATTCTATCGTCAGGGTCTAGTCAAGCCTCCTCGACTACCCTGATGTCTCAGACAAGGGAAACCACAAGGTTCGCAAGTGCCTCCTTAGTGGGAGCCATCCGCCAAAGCTTGGGACTTCATCTTTCCGAACTACGCCTTAACGCCTTAAGGCGCCTTAACGCCTTTCCTAGCGATCACGCCCTTGAGGCTCTAAGCTCCATTAGGTGGAAGTAGGCTCGCCCAAGACGTGCCTGCAGTCCGATACAAACCTAAATCAGAACATCTACAAATCCTCATCTGCACGCAAATCGTGTAAAGGGGTCCGCACTCTAATTTCCTTGTACTGGTAACACACCGGCGAGCCAAACCACACAAAATTGGCGTTCATGGGCCCAAGGCCCGGACAACACGCACACACACCAAGGTGTAAGGAGTCCCGCGCAAGAATGTCCACCAGTTATTAAATGTCTGGTAATTTATCAAATTTTTACATGTAACAATCACTGTGCAGAATGTTCCATTTTTTCCTCAAATATGAAGTAAATTTTAAATGTTGCTACGCAGCATGTGTCGTAGCTTTTACCTTATTAGTTATGAATATTATGATAATTATTATGAACATTTAATTATTATGAAATTATTAAGACTTAAAATATCTCGAGGAAGCGTGATGCTCATAGTCGAGATTCAACATGAACATTTTAAACAAATAAGGAAATTAGAGGTCCGAAATAAACAAATAAATAAATAAGGAGAGGTCCGAAACCACACACGCTTCCAACGAGCGACGACTCACCCGCAAGGCACCTAAACCACATGTAATTAGATGTAAGGCTACCTACGCTGTGTGATGACTATGTCACACGCGTCCAACAAATAAGGAAAATTAATAGCTAAAATTTCAAAAGGTAAAAGCCTTTTAAAATTCAAGTGAAGTTTTATTATAATATTTTATGTCACACGAGGAGACAAAATTCAAATAATTACTTTAAATTAAACAACTGTGGGTTAAGTGGTCTCTTAGTCTGACAATAAAGACGGTCTAGTCTCTCGTACTGGTGGAGGGTGATCACCAAGATGGCATGGGGCGCTTTTTCGAGGTTTAGAATATTGTATGGACAGGAATATGTGGCTACAGCAACAAGGTTTTGCCCTTCGGGGTAAATAAGTAGATTGTATTGTTACTCATCAAATTTAGAAAGTATGACTCAAGTATCATGGAAATACTGTGATGTATTTTTACAAGTAAATTAGAAAAATACTATAATAGATATTTTGTTAGAAAAGTAGACGTAGTTGAATACATATACTCAAGAAAGAAAGAACATATTTAGAGAAAATCTGTTGCACAGCACGTAACTATAAATACTGTACAGTTTAATCAGCAAACAGGTAGACAAAAAAAAACTTTCTGCAGACTAATCTATAAATTGAAAATTAGAGGATGAGACAATCTGTCGGGGCAACTAATTTAGGAGAACAAGTTTTAAATTAAATCTCTCCTGGCTCACTGGGTCGTTGTAGTTTGGTAATGATTTCGTTCAAAAATAAAACTAAAATTCAAAGTAAAAAAAACACAATAAATTGATGTAAGCGAAATGTAAAGATTTAAAGCATTTATGTTTCTTAAATTTTTGTGTAGATCACAATCAATGTTGTCTAAGTGACATTGTGAGAAACGAGATGCAATAAAATATGCTAAATTTCAACGGGTTACTCTTTAAGTCCTTTAAAAACGTTGTTTGTTAGACTACCCTTGAACAAATTTTAAAATTATAATGATGATGATGAAGATAAGGAACAAACATTATTAGAGGAGAAAAATCTATATATCCTGGTATTGGGAGAAATAGTTTGATCATGATGCTGACGACGGCGGCGATGGCGACGCCGATGATGATGAGACTGATGATAAGATGTGTAAGACGAAGAGTAAAAAGGATCGGAAGTAATACGAAGGAAAAGCTACAGAAGACACAAGAATAAGAAACACGTGTTATTGCATTCTTGCAATGAATAAATTAACCTACTTGATGATTTTTATTAAAAATATTTACATGCTGCAATAAAACAATCGTCATACAGATATTTACTGAAACCTGCCTTTTTTAAATCACACTATAATACAATAAATAAACTTCTAGAACGTAAATAATATATAGATAGAACGTTTCTGCCAATTTCTTCAAGGACCAATTTAGAAGAAAGAAAATAATGGGTATGTGCTAATGGTATCTCCAAAAAATTTAATCAAAATGAGAATCAGACAAAAAAAAAATAAATAAATAAATAGGAAAAAATAGAAACACCTTATCACTAAAGTTGTTCTTATCCCTGTTTGAGTGTGGTATTACAGAAAACAAATAGTTAAAATTGTAAATAGAATGTTTTTCAAATCGTAGATTCCCACATGACATAGTCTCCAGTCACATTAATAAATTCACAAAGACGGTATAAAAGTTTTACAACAAAAATGTAAAATGCAATCATATTTAATAAGGTCTGCAATCGCAAAAGGGTTAAAAATTACCGATAGTGTCCGAGTAGTGTAAATGAATGTAACTTCATGGGTAAAATAATAACGAAAATTAAGATACAGTACAACGCCATACATTATTAACCAAGTACGATCAGTGTAAATGGCCTTGCACTTTGTTTAAAAGGAAAGTTTATAATTATGCAATTATCCGTGGCCCATAAATATCAAAAACGTATATACAGTATAGTATGGAGAACAAACATGGAAACGACCCAGAGTAAATGGAAGTAGAATAACTATTACATGAACACGTAGGTAATCTAAATAGATGGACAAAACATTATCGTAAACGAGAAGAAGAAGCAGATTTTACAGAGGTTACTATATGTGAAACGAAATGTATCCAGACTCCGTGATGACGGAGTCTAGCAATTCAGAAATGTGACTAGGTTAAGTAATGTAGAGCAGCGTATGGTCATGACTAGCACTCGAGAGGAATCAATACAGAGTGGCTGGGGAAACATTTGTCCAACAATGGTAAGCGAATGTTGATGCTTGTATATCAGAAATTAATAGGTCAAAATATTATTTTTGTTGTCTACACAAAATGGTATGTCTTGCATGGATGGATATGTAGAAATGTTTGAAGTAACACCGGTCCATTTAACTTCATGTCGTTACTTCAAGAATGTCGATTGACATCAAGGTAGTAAGGATATACTCGTAGGCAAGGCAGCTCTATTCTACCTCTCTCAAAACTCAAGAAATATGGAATGCTCAATTTTTTAAGACAGTAAACAAATATCTTCTAAGGCTTACACGACCGGAGTCAATGTTGCTAAAATCTTCAGATTCCGGATTATTTGGCCACGGTCCATTCCTGCACAAATTAGCACACGTTTCGGCCGTGCCGTCGACGACGATCGTTAGTGTTGATCTTACCCTAACGCAGATATCGCACGTTAGAAATCACAGTACTGTGGTAATGGCTAGCGGCCCCGTGAACGGCACCTGTACTTATAAATAAGTATTTATAAGCTAGATCAGCACTGATGATGGCCGTCGATGACTCGGCCGAAACGCTTGTTCATTTGTGTAGCAATGGCCCACTGCCAAACAGCCCGGAATTTGAAGATCTTAAAAACACAGTATACAAATATTTGTTTATTATTAATGTATATACGGGAATGAATTACAGATCACAACAGGCGACTCTAAGCGCAATTGTGCACATCGTGTACAATAAAATAGATGAGATAATAAATATGTTTAAAACTTAGAAAATAATATTCAAATTTATACCATAAAAGTATGTGTCTTCAATTTAATTGTACACTGCAATATTAAATCGTTAAACCAGAACATTCCTCTTTCAATTACATTATAGATACGTGGTCATAAGTAAATGTGCAAGAGTTCAAGGCTGGTATTTCTGATCGACTGCAAGCGCTAAACTAACGCTTTCCATACATTAGGCAGATAGTTTAATAGCAAGTGGATCAGTTTATCCGGACTGAAAGTTTGAAGCTATTGATTTATACCGTCTCTGTTACTTGACTGACTGTTCTCGGTGACTCTCGTTTGCCGATCCACCCGATTCCCTTTGAATTGTCTTATCTGTGTTTTGCGTTTTCCTTCGGCAGTTCATTTACTCATTAATTTACACACGCCTGTGTATGTTATATATGTGTGTGCAGGACGCCTATGTGGATGTGTGTCTGTCTTTGCGTGTTCCTGCTTATTAATGCGGACGTACAAAAGCAGGACAAATGCCCAAGCAATTTAAAACACCTTATTCCAGAATATATTTATTATTAAATTACACTTTATCGTACACAAAATGAAAGAAGAGCGAACAAATACGTCTGAAATATTTAGTCACCTTGAGTTCACACATAAGAACCGGGTTTGCAGAACCACGTTTTCTTCGGTTCAGTTCTGCTGACAGAAGTATTTGGTATTTAGTATTTGGTCATTTAAAATAACATTTACCATGAAGAATAGTATAAATTGTAATCTGAATATCAGATCTTATTAGTAGAAAAGTAACCATGTAACGATGTATCAGTGAGATTATTATACTCAATGTGAAGTGCACGCGCGCGCACCTCCTACACATACACACACACACACACACACACACATGCGCGTTCACACATAAACTACTTGTTGTATGTGTACGCCTGTAGTATTTCTGTATTACTCACATAAGAACGTGATTATGACAATAAATATTGTGAAAACAACGAATACTGTCAAAACATTTGACATAAATATTTTTAAATTCTGTCTAGTTAATTATTAAACCTCACAAATTCTTGTCACATGTTAATTGGTACAAACTTCAACGATGACTTCTTCTAAGCTCAAATGAAGTTATCGTCCACTCTGTATATTATAATTTATTAATATTATTCGTGTTAATGTTCTAATATTCGATAAAAATATATTAATAATTACTGAAGATAAAATTACAATAATTTAATTTGTACTTCCAATTAAAAATCTATTTTTATATTGAATTAATGAGTGACTTTGGTGGCCAACATTGTAGTTTAAATTATATGTAAAGTTCTAGGGGTGAAATTGATTGGATTCTATTGTTAGAAAGTTTCCCCTCGTTGCAAGTAGTGTCACGCACGGTATGCCGCGATTTAAATATTAGGCAGAATTTTTTTATTTAACTGATAAATACATTTTTTAACATATACTAATAAAATAAACGGATGGATGTTAAAGACGAATCCAGTCCAGAAACAATAAAAGGAAGTTAGCTCGGCTAGTTACAATATATCAATTTTGTTTCAATTTCGGTCTTTTCGATCAGCTGACAAAGGTGTGAAGGAGAAAATAAGGAATTTAAATTAATAGATTATTCTTATTTGCAATCGAGTAAAACGTTGACGAATTTTAAAGTAAATATAAAAAATTCCCAACACTGTTACGATTGGCTTACTAGCTCACGTCAGTTGAAGCATGTCTTTAAATTTAAACAATGTTACAAACCACAATTAAATAATTCAGACATACCAAATACCTATTCACAACTAAATGATTACTACAGTAATCAACAGTACAATCAACAGTACTAGATTGTCAGTATTACATAGCCAACATTTGACACTATCGTAATAACAGGGTTTTATTGCTAAAAAACTAATAATTTATTTACTATTGCTACTAGGCAGAGTTTCTATTTCGTTAAGTAAAATAGCAGGAAAAATAAAAACAATACAGTGGATGAAAAACGTTTGACGTAACCACAGTTATTGATGTTTGGGTTTTAATGAAATCTGTAAATAGTCAAATTGTGCTAAGTGAAATTTTTTGTCAAGTGGTGCTCTGTTTTAGGGAATGAGAGAGGCCGGAGACTGGATACAGGCGTGAATCAATATTCACATTCTGTAAGCGGCCGGCGTGGTGGGGAGAAGAGGGTCATGGTTATCGTCCCCACCAACATTGTCCCCAATTTCGCACGCAGCTTCCAGCTAATCACACTATGAATAAAAATAAACATGAGTTGTTTAAAAAAATAATGTTTTCTATTGTTACGCGTGATGTTAATACGTGTGAGACAGAAGACTGCATGATTACGATTGTTTCAAGTGTTTGATTATTTTTGTCAATTTTCTCCGGCGAGAATATCGACGGGATGTAGTGCGCGCGCATGAATCACACACTTATCTATCCCAACTATACTCTTCTTGCGATGAATAGCTTAAGAGGTCACATATGTAGTATAAGGCTATGCAGTCACCATTTAGATATACTCAGCACGCGTAAGATCTGATAATGCTATCTATAAGTAATAATAGATCACTTGTAATATCATTTTCTCATCCATTCATGTTCTAGAAGACATGGTTAACGAATTACTGCGCGGATGCATTATTAAGGCGGCGGTATAAATTTTCTATTTGCTAAACTCGAGAAAATAAATTTGGT
Organism: Magicicada septendecula; assembly: GCA_034769895.1. NCBI lineage: Eukaryota > Metazoa > Arthropoda > Insecta > Hemiptera > Cicadidae > Magicicada > Magicicada septendecula. Next base: position 1,304,806,705 of record CM068367.1, read on the forward strand.
TTCGTGAATGTATCCAAAATTTACTAGAAATTCGGTTTATTAAAGCTATTGATTTGGGAACGAACAGTAAGAAAAATTTTATTAAATCTATTTGATTGGGAATTGGCATACATCAGTTCCATACAGAGTTGTGGGATAATGAAATTTACAAAAAATAAAACCCCTACATGCAAAAAAATTCTGTTACGAGTATTTGAACCTTTGTATGGAAATGTTTGAAGCTTAACAAAACAAACAGAGCAACTTAAAGGCAACCGAGATGGCTTACTGGTTCTGGATTACTGACAGAATACCGAACGGGACAGGAAATCATATATATCCTGTAGGTAGAGTGGAATAAAAAGTATGGTGGTTATTTCCATACCGGGGGGAAGAAGGAAGAGAAAAATCCATCAAAATCACGAAGGGTTGACGTCTAAAAAGTGATGGAAAATGGAGGGCCAATAGGAAGCGAGATGTTGCTACATTATACTGTGGGAAACTATATTATACTGTAACCTATTTGTTGCATCGTTACTTATTACTTTGTAATCGAGCAGCGGCCTTTTAGATCAACTGTTTTCTTGGTTTATGTCATGACTAAATTTTCGACGAATTTAAAAACCTCGTGGTTACAAAATTTTCATTTTAGAAAATGCTACTCTAATGTTTTAATTATAATATGCATACCCCACCCTAGTATTTAACAAGTGTTTGAACTTCTAATTGAAACTCTGCACTTGAGAGTCATTTTGCTTTACCAATTCAAATTCAGTTGAAACTCTGAAATTTAGAAGAAGAATTTCATTTTAGCAATACCATCATTAAGTGAAAAAACAAAACAATTTCGTTTTGGAAATGAGTTAAAATAAAATCTCACCGCACAACCTCAGAGGCAATAAGAATTACATAGGCAACGTTACTCGAAGAATTGTTTTAACGCGACGTTACTCCAGTCAGTTTTACGTTGTATTTCAAATAAATTATTTATACCTACTTTATAACTTTAACACTTTAACACTTTGACACTTTTGTCAAATAATTTGTCATCAATTTGTTAGAATCTGTTTATTGTTTGACGATGAGAATGTGGTGGAACAGTACAATTTAGACAATAGTTAATGAAATCTAGCTCTGTACAATTTGATTTATTGAGATAAAGCAAAAATATTTTTGAATATTTTGAATAATATCCGTAGCACCAATGTTTCTTGTTTTACATTTAATTAGGAAAAACATATTTTTGATCACTTATACGTCACTATACGTAAAAATTCAACAATGCATAGGGGGAAACGCCTGGAGAAAGTAACGCCAAAGATAAAAGACCGCGACAAGGATTCAAGATTGTGATACTGACGTGGGAAGAACACTTTAAGGATTCTACGTTACTTAAAATAGATAAAATCTGTCTAAGAATAAAGTCGTTTCTACAAAATTTAGCTAGACTCTAGATTTACCTAACGCAATAGGAAGATTAAAATCTTTTAGCCACCTTAATAGCTTATCGATAGACCACGGTCTGATAACCTGCAAAACTCAATATTAAATAACACCGACCATGGTTTAAATGTTGTAATGGAATTGTTATTTCTGACTTTAAGTATAATGCTATTAGTCCTAGGTTCCAGCATCTGTATGATACAGATGTATTATGCAAATACGGCTGTCATAATTTCTATGATGAATACATTTATCTACTACTCGTATGTAGAGTTGTCCTAGGTGTACGATATCTAGAAAGCGATAAATTTATGGCTCTATGTAAACTCTATGTAAACCTCTATATAAACAACCATCAGTTTATCATTATTATTTTTGTTGATTGAACCCAGTATACTTCGGATAATTTCCTCTCAATAATGTGTAAACGAGAAATAGATCTATGCCAATGCAGTGACAATATTTGGATGCGTCCGTTTGTTTACAATTGTATCATTGTATCTTAAAAATCTCTTATTACCAACTCTATGCAGGCTATAAACATAAACTAAATGTGTGTCTACAACAAATTAACCAATGTTTAAAAATTAAACGGAATCATTTGAGTCTAACAAGCTACAACCAACATCATGTAAATTTCTGTGTTATAAATTTTTAGGACATTTGTGGCTAAACACATGTTAGCCGCTGTAAAAGCTGAGTGTTTAGACATGTAATCAAGTATAATATGGTAATAAATTTGGACACTGTACAAACGCCATACAGATTGTTGTACTTCATGATAATACTGATTAAAATTTAAGAAAATATGTGAAATGTTTACTTCCAATTAATTAGAAGCAATGGAATGGAATAGTGAAGTTTCATTTTTTCTAATGTTAATTTATGTAACCTGTTTACTTGTAGTTGGAGAAAACCCTGGTCTCACATAAGGTAAACACTTGTTTCAAAACATATTTTGATTTACGATTTATGTCAGTTTTTAATAGTGTTAGATTTACTACTACTTATTAAAAGAAAGCTGACAAATAATACAATAATGTACATGCGTTGTTCAACTGTCGCATACGCCTACAGAGAATATAAACGTAACGTTCTTCGGAAAAGTTGAGTAAAATACACAAACCACTGAAATGCCTTATCTTCTAACTTATAATAATTACAAAATTAGAGACTTCAAATTAATTTTTGCCTCTTACATGCTTCAAGTAAATTAATTAGATGCATAAGCTAACGTTTTAGAAGGAAACCGTTCGTTTACTACAAGTGTAAAACACGCACAAACACGCGCGCCGCGTACACACTCACACGCACGCACGTATGGAACTTTGATGTTAATACAATGTTATATACCTTACAATGTATGAATAAATAATTTACTTTATGTGATAAAACCGGGGTGATGCGATTACAGGCATTCTTTGAAGAAAACGATACTTCGGCGGATTTGGAAAGTAGATGAAAAATAAGGTTCCTGTTTCGCGAGCTTGTAAACAAGTGGAAATAATGGAGCTCATCGGCAGTTGGACTTGTATCTTCTGCAACATCAGAAGAGCTGTAGAAAGTCAGTGGCTCTATTATATATTCTGAGTTAGATAGTTAAGTGCGAGGCTTATCATCCAAGGAAGAGGTAAACCCCATAAGGTACGGAATGTAAAAAAAAACAATATTTCTGTCCCTCAGAATTGTAGATAAGTTAAAAATTTAAAGATTATGAGCACTTGTATATACGTTAGGTACCCAGTATCTCTAGTGTAGGCAACGCTGGGCTTCAAAAATTAAACTCTGGTGGAGTTAGAAAACATTCTAGACTATATCAGAGAGAGGAGCATCTATAAAAAGAGAAAACGCAAAGCGATACACAGCTAAATGTAGATATATATTTCCTTGAGGTTTAGGCCACTTGATTTAGAGGAAAGCGTAAAATGTGTTTTAGAAAAACACTAAAGACTAAACGGAACTAAGACATGGAGACTGATAGTCCAGGATTAGAATATATGGGTGTGAGAAGCTACATAATTAACCAAAGCCAAATCTTATAAAGTACTTTGATGATGATACTTATTTCAGTTTCCAAACGTTATGTACATATTGTAAATAATTCTGTTGTCATGCTATCAGTGGCATTTTTACTTTCAATTTGTCGTTAGCTATAACGAAAAAAAACATTAAACATATGTCAGAAAGTTGGATAGTTCCGTCGTTGTAACAAAACTAGAGAACTTTTATTTAAGACATAAATAAATTGTTACGTCGTGCTGAAGACAAAACACTTGGATATTATTAATACGCAGTGATTCTGTGTGTCATCAGTGACTAATGCAAGCATAAAATGGTTTTCGTTAAACAAACGACCGAAAGGATATTATGCATAATCCACACATCATGTCTACATAATCCACACTCTTACAAGGAGTCTATGTAAATTTATTTAAATGTTATCTCTTTAAGTTGTTCAGATATTTTTACGAGCCAACTGCCATTTACAAGACTAGAGAAAACACTGGCATTAGTATATTATAAGAGATACAGTCTTCCAAAGAATGTATGTAAATAATTTCCTGAGAAGCGACCATTTAGTATAATACTACAGTTTTTCTTAGGAAAATATAACTTTTAACCCTTACGGAAATGTTTTAAATTAATAAATGGTCTTTCTGTGTTATGACTAAATTTCAAGGCTACGATAATCATACTGTAACGTCTATACATAAAGAAAACAGAAATAAAATGTAATTGAATGTAATGAATCCTACTCTGTTTTCGTCGTCTTCAGTAGCACAGGCAAGTGAAAAGTTGAGACATCTACAATCTCAGGCCGTAGAAGTAATTGGAAGTGTAATCATTAAAAAACGATGTGGTTTTACTCTTATCGTTTCTTACTTTTTCGCAGTAACAGCGTGCCTAAGGAAAGCATAAGATCTGGACACTAAGTTACAATTTGATAGTAATTAAAGGTAAGCAGTAATGTAGTAATTAGACACTTTTATAAGCGATATTTGATTTTCAAAAGCCAAATAAGCGTCAAATTACTTTAGTCAATTTTGATTTATTTTGTTGCGTTGAGGTTAGAGTACATCAAATTTGTCCTCTTAGGTAGAGTTTATTACTAACTACTTACGTAAATTTACTGCGTTCGACCTTGTTTTTGGATTTTGCTAATAACGTATGGATTTTGCAATGTTCTTTTGCACAACGGAAACCCGTATGGGGCCACCCGTGTAGCTCGTTCTGGACACCTCAAGGAGTCTATTACAATACAAAAGCTCGTTTGGAAAATAAGGATAATTATAAATAATCATGTACTTTTTATACTAATTTAGACGTTATACGAATACTTCTCAAGTACGCTTAGTTACAAGTATATAAAAATAGCATTTGGTGACTTGTAATTGTGATAACTCACGCTACAAGTGTAACAAATTGGCTTGAAAAGGAACAAATAGAAGGAAGTTCGAAAAATGTTAACATATTTTTGGCATAAATAATCTGTGTTAATCTGAAATCGATAAAGTACCGAGATTAGTGTTCTCGAATTAATGAATTAGCTGCACAATCGTACAAAATTTAAAAGAAGGAATCCGTTTCGATTCGTAGAATGTTCAAGTATGACACACTTAAATTTTATTTTGATACAATCTGAGAAAACTTGTGATATAGTTGTAAAAAGCAATGGAGACATAAATCGGTAAAACGTGGGTTGCAGAATTCAAATGCAATTTTAAAATTTGCAATATACGTGTAAAATTTCGCTTTCGAAATGAACACATGGATTTCCTTGGGAATTGAATTGGTTGGATTGGGCAATTGGATAGGCAAAATAATAGGTTAATCATTGGGGAATTTACATTGATTCAACGTGATATAAATTCTTTAAAAATAAATGCCAATGATGAATGGAAATAAACGTAGTGCCTGACTATTACTTCATGTTAAAAACAGGATAAAGTAGAAGATATTAATCCAAAAATGAGGGTATAGAATCGTTAATCTTCCAAGTAATTAAAAAGTTTCTATTACACGTTTAACTTATTTGTAAATTCAATTCTACATTCTCAGTTTATGAGTTTTATATTATTGACAGTAATCGTTAAAGTTACTATGTGTTGCGTTTAAATCTATTTAATAACCTGAAACAATATAGGCACAAGTTGCTCTTTTGTAAACATAATTTTAATCAGTGTTTTTTTTTACCAAAACACCTATAAATATGTTAACATCTTTCTACCTTGAACGTGTTAAAAACGTATATTTTAAAACCTTTTTTTTACGATCTGTTTATGAAAAAAGCTGAATTAATCGTGAGCATTTATTGGGTATTTTTAGTTGGAATTTTCAAGTCTAATGCCGAATAAAGACAAAATTAATGAAGATTAAATTATCCTATGCATTTTGTAGTAAAGAGCTTTGCCACCTTATTTGTTGAAAGAGCTATTTCAGGTGACATGGTGTAGTGACCTTGTAATGAGGTGTACATTTGCAGACCAATCTGATCATTATATGTTTCCACTTATTTATTTCTTTTTCATACAAAAAAGACGCACAGCCTTGAAGAAAACTAAATTGCTTTTCTCCAGAGGCTATGCCTGCCTATAAAAATTAATTCTGTAATTTACAGATTCCCATCTAACATATACAGTGGTTACTGTTTGATGCAATCACGGGTAGTGTTATCAGAACGGTTAATGTTATCACTTTCTCATAGTCCAGAACGGAAGTATATAATTTGTCTGAAAATACGCCATTTTATTTTTGGAAACAGTTTTGGCAAATGTTTCCATTTTGATGCTTGTGTAAACTAATCTCCAGACTCACAGAATACAATATGTGTGATGAATTTAAGCAAAAACTTAAAGGCGGCTATTCTGCACAGTGTACATTCAGGCGTTATCTCAATACTCACTCTACGTCTTAAAACACTTTGCCACTCATTTGAGCATAATCTGTACCAAACGTCTCACTTCTCATGGATGGAATATGCGGTTTCCTTTGAAATTCTATCTGAACTACTTTATGTATCTTCCATCATTATCTTCTTTATTTTGAACAGAGTATTCTTTATTCTTTATTCTTTATTCTGCACATGGCTCAGTACAAAAGTATAATGTCTGTCTTTTAACGGTTTAAATAAACCTTCCTACTGCAGGACTATTAATGTAAACGAACGATAAAAGCATAATTCTTTTTAATATATTATTAAATAATTCGTTTTGTGAACTAAAATTATAGTAACTGAAATTTATATTTATTGAAAAATATGTTAGTCGGGCAGAATAAAAAGATGTTAGTCCTGCACGATAAGTTGAAGTGTAAAATGTTTAAAATCGTGATTTTTATGTTCCTTTCTTGTCAACTGGGCTTTAAAAACCGAATTTTACTTTTTTACATAGAGACTTGCTTTTTCGATTTGGAAGTGTTTTCTTAGCCAAACAATGACAGAGTCTCAATGGAAACGGCATGATTTAAATGTGAAAGAAAAACTAGTAATTGAAAACGTGTTGCCAAAACTAAATAAATAGAAAAAGATAATTTTGTGGCCTCCGTTGGTTGGTTTCATCGATGAAAAAAAAGAAATAATATTGTCTCCGAACAAACCTATGGTAAACTGAAAGACGACATTTTTGCCAGAACCGAGAACTGGATAAATAACTGTATAAATGACTGGATAAATGGTGTAAGAGTTTATCTGAGTGTGCTCCTTGCAATGTACAACACGTGGATGAAACTAGAAAATAACTATCGTGCCTTACTTATTCTAGAACGAAGATGGCAAAGGCTATAAAACTTCTGAAGAACATATTACTGCTTTGTACTGTAACGAAAAACAACTATTGTTTATTGTAAAAGCAAGACAACTTAATCTTTTAAAGGAGTAGTGTTATCCAAACTCGAAGGCTTTGATAGTTGCAACCAATTTTTATGAATGGGTAATTAAATGGGATAACGTTTTTGATCATAAGATTCTTTTAGTTATGGAAAACTATACTGCACTCTGTTTTGGCGTAATGTTACAAAAACATTTTAGTGGTGTACCTTCTATGGTAAACACAACGACGCTTATCAAATCTTTTAAGCTAACACTAATTAGAACTCTAATAGCATACTACCAGCATTAAAGAATTTAAAGAATGCGTCGGACATAAGAGAATCAAGCTATACCTCAAGGAAACAAATTGGCCAAGAAAACAACTCTTCCAGACACGTTTTATTTTTAGCTACGTCACGGAACCAAGAATCTGAAATATCATAAACGTTGCTTCAAGCAAAGCGAGTTCATTAAAAACGATGTAATTTTGGAAAAACGGATATGTCGAAATCGTTGCAAAAAGCTAGACGAAATATTTGTTCTGAGTATTGGAAGTAGCTTCATAAATTCAATAGCCTGACTGTATAGGAAGATAATAAAGAATTAAATTGGTGCCTGCTCGCTAGAGATAAGGAGTGTACTTGTTTTGGAGCTTGGAGATCTGAGATATTGACTGCACTTTTTGACTTTACAGGTGATGGAGAAACGACTCGTACGTGGTATGGAAACCCACCCTACCCACAATCTTGGTCTTGCCAAGGCGATAATATTCCGTATGTGACCGATTATGTAAGTTTTGTTCGATTATGTCATAAAAAGGATTAGATAGGCATATGGTTTTATGAGGATAAATAGGTGATTAGTTATTTTGTAAGGATATGACTCTCAATATAAAATTCCTGGAACACAGTACCAGCTCAATTTTGAAACAATAAAGGATTACGTCAAAAATGTGAAACAACTTTTCCTTTAGATTATTTCTAAACGTTAAACACACTGAGTGAGGTGTTTTAATAAGATTCGAATTAATGACAATAGGTTTTCTAGCCTTCACTTTGCTAATGACTATACTTCCCTGGCAGAAGATGACAAGGATGTACACGTTATGCTTAGAACTTTCTAAGAATAACATTACCAGTAAAGAATAACGATTAATACTTCCAGGTCAGAGTATATGGCGGTTAGAGACCACGATAGGATCTGGAATTTTGTTTTGTGGCAATGCAAAGCATATGTTCGAATTAATATGCAGGCATAGAGGTAACTGGAAATTGAAGAAGCAGTGACATAATTGCCTCGAAAGTGTCGCAGGAAAGTAGCGCTATTAGACAACTGAATAACATTCTAACCAGCGAAGAAGGACAAGGTGCCTTAAAACACTTATTATATAGTATTTATAAGTCAGTATAGGAAGGCATAGAATCTACGATTCAGAAGTAAGGACTAGTAACACGGTAATTTGGTTGACGATGCAGTAACTAGCAGGCGTTTTACTGGCAAGACATGAGTAAGAAGTGACTACGGATGGGAGAATCGATGTCAGCTCTAACCACCTAGCCATGTAAACAGTGATGAGACGTAGTGATTTAATAAAGATACATAGTAGGTCCGAACCAATTTTCTGAGACTGTAAGAAGAATCTAAAGAAATTATAGAATAGAAAAAATTGGGATACGTACATATCGGTAAAAGTAAAAGGCGTTATCATATGTAACATATCTCCACGTTATTCTAAAAAACACATTTAAAGAAAACAACGGGAAAGACAATGTCAAGGAGGTACAAGAAGGTAGTTTGTAAAAAAAAGACATTATTGCTAGAAATCAATGTGAAGATCACGTTTAGCATTGTGTACTGGTCAGGACCATAATGTGTCGTGAACACGCTATACTGATTTTATTACAATTCAACCAATTAATGTTAAATCATTTGTTACACAGCGATGTGTGCTTACGTGTCTGTAATCACTCTAAAAGTAAAAGAATACTGGGTACTGGGTTAAAGAACTATAAAATCACTGTAATACTAGAGTCGTCATCTTTTACGGCTTAGGCTAGCAACCTGTTTCAGTCTCAACGGAATCATCCAACCATCGTTTACCGAGTCTTCCCACTTGGATAAGGGCTCTTCTAAATAGTTTGATCCATTCTCTCTACGTGTAACCGCTACTACGTTTTGTGGCTGGAGATTTTCTCATTTAGGCTTTTAGATATGCCTAGCTGCATTCTAAGACGATAATTTCTGATAAGATCTCTCCTGGTAAAACTCTTTACAGCCCTCAAGAACCTCATTTCATCTCCTTGTATTCTAGGTATATCTTTTCTAATCCAAGTTTCACTACCATACAGTAGTTGACGTATGGCCATTACATTATAATATTTCAATTTGGTCTCATTCCTTGTTTTCGGCCGTAAGTGTTTAATGATACATCCACAAAGCGACTGGAAGAGACTAATTTTGCTTTCAGCTCATTATTTTGCCATTCCACTATGATATTGGAATATGTAATTTAGAGTTCTAAGCAAAATGCACGTTTGTCAGAAAAAAGTAAAATTAACATGCACGCTTCATTAATTTACATATCTACTATGTAATTGTTAATTTATAATGATGAGTAGACTGTCTATTGAACTCTGATTGGAAGAATAATGAATGCATATAGCATAGTATATAGCACACTGTAGAAACAGGAAAATCCTTTGGTGGCTCCCTATGTCGGAAGGAGTAAAGCAGAGAGACACCCCAATTGTATATTACTTTTTAATATTAATAAACAAAGTTATCAATCAATGTGAACAAAGAACATTGAGATGTAAGGTAAGAAACTTTAGAATAAGATCAATATATCTGCTAGTCCATGTAATAATTTGATGATATTTTCCTAACTGAAAATAGTAGGGTAACTGAGTGTGCAACTGTCAAACTGGCATCTAGGATCGAGGTATGACGAGCAACGTTGACAAGAGCAAAACGATGGGCATAACCAAACAGTGAAGGGCACCTGAGTTTTACGTGTACAGAAGGCAAATCAAATATCTTATTTTCCATTGATATTGTAAGAAGAAACCCACAGAGGAATTCATGATACGTGTCTACAAGACACGTTGCTATGAGGGATAGAAAGCGCATCCTCTTAGAGATGCATAAAAGCAGATTGCAAGCAAGTGAAATGAGCTTATTAAGACGAGAAACTGAAAGATCTACGAGAAATTAATTAAGATAATGATAATCAGAATTCAGTTTCAACGCGAACCAGTTGTTGAGTCACTGGAGAGGAGATCACTTTATTCGCTTGGATATGTAACGAGGATGGATGAAAGGTAACTAAAGCTCGTCATAAAAGGACGTCGAGAATGAGGACGAGGAAAGACAAGATTTGAATAGGTATATTTAGAAGCGGATTACTATAAGGTGTAAGATCTACTTACTGAACGTAGTAAAGATAGATGGGAGTTTAGACATTAGTTTAAGAATCTCTAATATTTGACTGATTTGACTGCAAAAGACGGTGATAAGAAGAAAAACGTTAGAAATTGTGAATACTTTGTACATCATATTCGTATATCTGTTTACAAAATTGAAGGTGTGAATGAATTGAAACCTGCAGACTGCTAATCGGATAACGTACTGCAGGTAGTTGTTACTCTTTTTCTCCATGATAAAGAGGATGTATTTGAGGTCACTTCATTACAGATGAGGCAAACATCCATTTTCTGGAGACGTCAACAATCAAAATTCAAGTGTCTAATGTGCTCACTATCCGTACGAGTTCTGAGTACCACCGCAGCATGATGAGAAAAATCGTTGTATAGCTCCATTGTCAGACCAATTATCTTAGGGAGACGTCAACTTCTAATATTAATGTTACTATATTCCGTTTCGTTTTATTGCGGAATTGACAGGGGATAAAATTATTAAAGCGTACTTTCAAGAGAATAGCTCTACAAATTATACAGTGCATATATCTAAGGATGTCTTGGACGGCGGGACAGAATGATCTCAAAATTCATTTTGGCATCCGATGTTACTGGAGCCTCCTCTGTCCAATGTTTTTGCTGGGGTGCTATAAGAAACATAATGTAAATAAACGCTTACATAACTGATGATTTGGAGATGGCCATCATAGAAGATATTTGGACAATGGAGGACAATGGTGGACTCCAAACAGTCTTCGTGAAACAATTCTACGTATTCAGACATGTCTGGAGACTACCAAGGAAGTTTTTGAATGTTGCTAGATATGAAGACACTGCAGTGAGACTTTGAGTAGGACATCTATGCATTTTATAATATGCATTTTTATATCCATTTTATATTATAACGGACATAATTGTTTCATTACGTATGTTCATGTTACTTGTTTTTTGTTTTATATATGTGTAGAAATAACGTATAACAATCACGTATCTTACACCTTACATTAGAAGACTAAACACATTAGCCAAGTTTCAAAAAACATTTGGAAAATGAGGCTCTGGATCACCGTTTCGTACAATTAAAACTTGAGAAACGTTATCTAGACATTATTGTGTCTTATTTCGTACGCTATTAACTATTAAAATCTTATGTGGGCATTATAGGGCATTGCATTTTCCAACTATTGGAAACATTTATATAAACAGTTGTAATCTATATATAATTTTACATTGTGTAATAAGATGCTGATAGAATGGTTATGAAGACACACAAGGTGATAAAGTCTATTGCACACAATGAATGGTATGTCAAGAGCATGGGATGCAATGGTATATCAGACCCAAGTCAAAAGACGACTCCCACTGAGGATGACTACCGCAGTTGGATTTACAAGGCCTGGCATTTTACGACATAGACTGTGACTCGATAACCCGGCAGTTTATCTAATAATGAATGACACCGGACATGAAGGCTTATACGTTATTACTAATTTTTATCTAGTTTTGTCTGTATTTTTCTCAATTTTTTTATAGTTTTAAGTGCAATCTGAACGTCAGCCCGTCGATATGAATTACAGTGTAATAGGTATTCTTCCTCCTCTTTAGTATACATTACGACTGTAAAGCATAGAAACCTCTGCGGACCTCTGCGCGAGAGCCGGACATTTCTTGTGCTGGCATAGTTTCTTCGTCTCTTTCAAGAATTTACTATCAATATTGACTTCAATGTTTAAAGTAAACTTTGTTTGATTTTTAACAAGCTTAAGGTAGAGTTATATTCTGGAACCTATTTTTGTTTGTATCGGCCATCTAGGGACCACATGCCAATTTAAATTCTTTATATTTCTTTATTCTTTGGTCTTTTCTTTTTCCCCAATATTCTTTCATATTTTCACTGTGTCTCTTCTTCCTGTCTTCAGTCTACTTTGAACCTGCGTTTTTCTCTTCCTACCCTCGATCCCTTACATTTTTAACACTTTTTCCGAAAAACTTCTCTTTCAATTGTTTCTTCTGTGTTTATATTATTTTTTTCTAAATCCTTTTGGACTTCTTTAATCCAACTTGATGTTGACTTCTTCCCCCACAGATATTTGAAGATCTGCTTTGTTAACGTATTGTCGTCCATTGTATATAAATGTCCAAAAAATAATAGTCTTCTTTTTCTCATTGTTCCTGTTATATTTTCTATACTTTGATATATTTCATCATTACTTCTTAATTTCCAACTTTCTGAAGTTCTTCGTGCGCCTAATATTTTTCTAAATATTTCTATCGTCCTTCCAATATTTCTAGTTTTTCTAAATTACAGTTTGTCTGAAAGATATTTACCCTTTTATTTCCTATTTTATGATTTACACACAACGCCCGTTTGTACCTCAAAGGTCACTTCCTCTTCTTTTAGGTATTCCGACACTTTTGTTGCCTTAGGTGTTACGACCACATGCGAAATACTCCCCTATCGTAATTTTTTACACACGTGCTTTCCGGTGACGTTGATGTGTAACGTTTGTGCACTTTATGTAGCCTAACCAACCTGGAACAATCGCGATTTCAGACACTTGAATTCCTGTTTTGCCGTCTGAAGAGTGTCCAATTCTTAAAATCAAAGTATGGTTTAGTACTACGTCTACTAAAACCTGGAAATGTTTCTGAAACACTTCTGGTTACGTATTTATTAGTAATTTCATAACAGTATTACTGTCCTTTGATTCCTAACATTAATATAACCATAAACGTGCAGAAATAGTGAGTAGTTTAGGTTGTATGTACTTATGTTATTCGAAAACGTAAAGACAAATATGTTACAGTAATATTTTAAATTTTGAACTTCAAAAATATCATTTATAATATTACTACTAATAATAATATAATAATAATAATAATAATTGTTTAAAAAGCACAACAAGTTTACTTAAACCGAACTATGATGCTGCAATAATTGCTTACACGTATATTGTCAGTTTAACAAACATTAGTTTTCACGGTCTCCCTCGTAAAAAATTATATATTATTATTGTTATTATTGGTATTATTATCATTGATATACAAAATATACGATTCAGAATATTATTGTAACAAATTTGTCTTGAAGTCTTCAAATAAGATACATACATAACACCTAAACTAACTATTATTTCTGCAAGTTTAGAGTTGTGTTAATTAGAGCCAGAGATCAGAAGACCGTAACACAATTTTGAAACTACCAATAAATATGTAAAGGTAAACGGTTAAGGAATGTTTACAGTGGGTCAGTAGTCATGGCACCAAACACGAATAGCCTGCTTTGATAGTACGAAGACATGGCTTACGTGATTATCTGGCCGCCTACGGAATAAAATAATGTTTAAGACGTTTTTAGAGAAACGGTAAAATATTATTAATAATATTTGTTTTTTTTTTTACTTTATTTTACTACAAAAAACTTTATTCTTGTTACTGCGTCTCAAGTTACGGAAAGAAACATCGTTGATATTTATTTAAATAACATAAATAGAACTGAGTTTGTTATTTATCGTGCAAGAAAATTTTTTTAGCTAAACAAAAATTTAAACCAACTAATTCCAGCCAGGAGAAGAAAAAATAAATAACTGGTGCAAAATTACTCAAAGAATTATGGAACATTTTGGGATTATGCCGTATACGATTAAATAATAACGTGTGGACTAAACACAGATACATTGCAGAAAGCTAATGAGGTATTTCAGAGAAATGTTAGACGAACTCGGGAGTTATGGTCAGCATTTAAACTGCAAACAAAGCGATGAGCCGAATGGCGGGATTTAGAAGGATAATGCTAACCGTCAAGGGGCAGCTAGTAAAAAGAAGGAGGTATTATGGGATGTAATCCACTCAATCATTTTATATTCGATTCCCCATCTACTACAAAGCACTTCGGATTAAAAAAATGTATATTCGTACTTGATGGCGTCATATCTGCGTATGAAACCGTATTTACCGTTGCGCAAGTTATATCATGGATAACAACCAATTGACCTGCTCGTGGAAGAGAGAACGTGTGTGCATAACTACCACGATAGACTTGCGGACAGAATAAGTCACAGTAACAATATAGAACAATGGGAAGGATAAGTAATACGAAGACACAGTGGACCAAACGCCGATACTACTAAAATGGTTGAAATGGAAAAAGGTAAAAGCACTGGAATGACTACGACCTGCCCTCCTAAACTAACACAATACAATGACACAACCAAACTGGCTTATAACAATATAACAGTAGTGGCGTGCCTTATATTTCTATTTATTATATTATATAAATTATAATAAAATAATTGTCCAGTATTTTAACTATCTATACATAGTATAAAGTAAAGTCGGTCCGTTTTCTCTCTGTGCTTGAAATCGCTAATCTCAAGAAGTACTGAACGGATTTTATTCAAGTTTTCGCCAATAGATAGAGTGTCTATCGAGGAACATTTATGTGTATAATTAATACATATATGTTGTACATTAGCTTAGCTATCACGGTTTATGTCAAGTAAGTGGTATAGTTTACAATTTGTACGCTGCCTACCGCAGGCGCTACTGAAGAGTGAAAGTCACGGTTTATCGTATAGTTTAGAATTTGACCGCTGGCGCTACTGTGTTTTGCTTTGTTACGTCGCATCATATGAGTTTTGTATCTTCCAGTGAGTGGTCGCGCTGAGCAATAATATAGATTGTGACATAGTATAAAGTAAAGTCGGTCCGTTTTCTCTCTCTGTTTGAAATCGCTAATCTCAGGAAGTACTGAACGGATTTTATTCAAGTTTACAGTTTTTGGTTTGTTACGTCGCATCATATGAGTTTTGTATCTTGCAGTGAATGGTCGCGCTGAGCAATAATATAGACTGTGATAAAGTCGTTGGTTTTGTTTACTTTGCGATTTTATCATGCCTCGACGACGTGCTAATATAGGATACAAGGCGGCAAATTCTAAGAGACTACGCGTACTATACAATAATGAATGTTCGGATGAAAGAGAAGGCCGTTTAGAGACTCAAAGGGAAAACCAGTCTTTGCGGAGAGATAGGGAAACTTCCATGGAACGAAACGGTAGATTATCTCAAAAACGTGAAAGAGATAGGCCCCGAAGAGATAGAGAAACGTCTTTTGATAGAGAACAGCGTATCCTCAGAGATCGCACCAGACATGCACAACAATATCGTAATATTGTAACGACACGTAATTCTAATAATTTATGGTTAGAATGTTCAGCAATGAATTACGATTCTACCATAGATTACAAAAATTATCCGATGGTTTCGATAGGTGCTATGACTATTGTCTGTCAATATTGTTCAGCGTTGAAATAGAAAGATGAATCTAAAGGAATGTGCTGTCTAAATGGTAAAGTTAAATTAAGTGAAATTATTACACCTCCCGAACCACTGAATTCTCTAATTAAAGGTGAACATACTAAACACAAACATTTCATGCGCAATATACGTCATTACAATAATGCTTTCCAAATGACATCATTTAAAAGTCGTCAGGTTGTAGAACGTGGTTTTATGCCAACATTTAAAGTGCAAGGAGAGGTTTACCATCTGGCTGGCAGTCTACTACCATGTCGAACTGACGAACACAAATTTCTGCAATTGTACTTTATTGCAGATCCTGAAACGCAAGTGACAGCTCGATGTAACATAAATTCTCGAGAACGCTTGGATGGTGCTTTGGTCAGATCTTTGCAAGATATGTTGCACTCTCATAACCTATGCGTACAATCGTTCAAAACAGCCATCGAAAGTGTGCCTCCAGATGTACCGGATTACAATGTAGTCATTCACGCCAGTAGGGTACCTGTAGGCGAACACCGAGGACGCTATAATGCTCCAACTACGAGTGAAGTAGCCGTTGTAATTGCTGGACAACAATTTGACAGGAGAGATATTGTACTACGAAGACGTGACGATAATCTTCAAAGAATATCAGAAATACATAGGTCTTATGACAGCTTGCAATACCCGCTAATGTTATGTCGTGGTGAAGATGGGTAATTCCATTGATATCCCTCAAATTGATCCGAATACTGGAGCTAAGAAAAGAAAAACTGTTTCATGTATGAGTTACTACTGCTATCGCATCATGGAAAGACAATACAATTTTAACGTATTACTCAGATACGGCATGTTACTTAATCAATATTTAGTTGACCAGTACCCGAAAATAGAATCGGAACGGTTAGCGTTCATACGGAATAATTAAACAAAATTACGCACAGAAAATTATGTTCATCTACAAGATGCTTTGGACTCAAATGAACATAGTACTGAAATCGGTCAATTCGTAATATTGCCATCATCCTTTACTGGTGGACCGCAATATCTTCATGAGAAGACGCAGGATGCAATGACCTATGTTAAAAATTATGGAAAACCGGAACTTTTTATTACGTTCACGTGCAATCAAAACTGGGAAGAAATTAAAACTAACCTCCATCCAAACGGAACACCCCAAGAGAGGTATGACATAGTGAATAGGGTATTCCACTTAAAAATACATAAATTATTAGCTCTCATTAATAAAGCTCATATATTTGGTGAACCACGCGCCTTTATGTACACGGTCGAATGGCAGAAGCGTGGGTTACCACACATTCATTTGCTACTATGGCTTAAAACTAAAATCAGACCAGACCAAATCGACAGCGTGATTTCAGCACAGATACCAAGAAGAGAAGACGATCCAGTATTGTTCGACGCAGTATTAAGACACACATGATTCATGGACCATGTGGGGCTTTAAACTCAAATTCTCCATGTATGACTGAGGGAAGGTGCTCAAAACAGTTTCCCAAATCATTTCAGAGTAACACATCGACAGGTGATGATGGTTATCCAAAATATCGGAGGTTATCACCTGAGGACGGCGGACAATCCGCTACGATCCGACATTATGACATTGATAACAGATGGGTTGTGCCTCACAATCCGCTGTTACTCAAAATATTTGACGCCCATATCAATGTGGAAATATGTAGCTCTGTAAAGTCGATCAAATATGTCACAAAATATATCAACCAAGGCAGTGATCAAGCTACATTTAGCCTACAATCTGGAAATGAAGTGGAGAAATTTCAGTCAGGTCGTTACATTTGCAGTTCAGAAGCAGTTTGGCGTATTTTTTCTTTTGACATACATGAACGGACACCTACTATTACTCACTTGTCAATTCATTTAGAAAATGGACAGAGAGTTTTCTTCACAGAAAATAACGTCAACGACATTGTGAACAATCCACGTGACACCACATTGACTGCCTTTTTCAAATTATGTGCCGATGATGAATTTGCAAAAACTCTGACATACGACAAGGTCCCTGGGTTTTATACTTGGACTCAGTCTACTAAAACATTCCAACGGAGAAAACAAGGAACTACAGTCGAAGGCCATCCAAGAGTAAAACAAACAGACGCTCTTGGGAGGGTATACGCAGTTCACCCGAATAATAGCGAATGCTTTTACCTACGGATGTTGCTCCACATAGTCAAAGGTCCGACGTCTTTTGCAAGCCTAAGAACTGTCGAAGGAGTAACTCACGATACCTTTCAAGGAGCGTGCAAATCAATGGGTCTGTTAGAAGATGATTCCCAATGGGAAAACACGTTATCTGAAGCTGGTGTTTCTAATACACCCCAATCACTCAGACATTTATTTGCCATTTTGATAACATTTTGCCAAGTTACGGACCCCCTTAGTCTTTGGCAAAATCATCGTGAAAGTATGGCTGAAGACATATTGTACCGCAGAAGACAGGAATGTTCTTCAGATGAGATAAATTACGATGCCGATATTTTCAACGAAGCTTTGCTGGAGTTAAACAAAGTGGTAGAATCTATTTGTGGAAAAACCGTCAAAGACAGATTACCTCTGTCAAACAACACAAGCCTGATTGCCAACAGAGACTATTTACGAGAGACGTCCTACGATAACTCCCGTCTGTTACAAACCGTTCAAAATGAGATTCGTTTAAACTTGGACCATAAAACGGTTTATGATGCAGTAATGAACTCAATTAACAATAACAAAGGCAAACTTTTCTTCCTTGATGCCCCTGGAGGTACAGGAAAAACATTTTTAATTGATTTATTGCTCGCCAAAATAAGGTCAGAGAAAAAAATCGCTCTCGCTGTGGCTTCGTCCGGCATTGCAGCTACGCTCTTGGAAGGTGGTCGCACTGCACACGCTACTTTCAAGATCCCAATTAAGATTTGCCCTGACGACGCATCCAAAGTTTGTAACATACCAAAACAAAGCGACACAGCTAAATTAATAAGGGATTGCAAGTTGATTGTTTGGGATGAAGCTTCCATGTCACATAAAAGCTTTGTTGAGGCGTTGGATAGAACACTGCGAGATTTACGAAATAACAACACATTAATGGGTGGTTGCACTGTCTTATTTTCTGGAGATTTTCGCCAAATACTACCAGTTGTAGCAAGAGGGACGAGAGGTGATGAAGTCAACGCATCACTAAAGAGGTCTTACCTTTGGCCAGATGTAACGAAACTGGAACTAAAAGCCAATATGAGGGTTTCCTCATCTGGGCAAAATGGTAGGGCCTTTGCTGATGTTTTACTTCAAATAGGTAATGGTGAATTTCCAACCAGAAATGGAAAAATTGATTTGAATGACCTATGTGTTTTGTCCCCAAATCTGCAGGACTTCATAGAAAAGGTTTACCCGGACCTTTCAAATATTTCTATTAAGACGCAGAGTTGGTTTAAGGAGAGAGCTATACTGTGTCCAACTAACGAACAAGTCAATAAAGTAAATGACTTGATAATGTCTGGGTTTGATGCGCCGTCTAAAATGTACCATTCAGTTGATATTGTCATGGATATGGAAGAGGCGGTACATTATCCAACTGATTTTTTAAATTCTTTGACTCCTCCTGGAACTCCTCCCCACAAACTCATGTTAAAGGTTGGTTCCCCTATAATATTACTCCGCAACCTAAACACACCAAAATTGTGCAATGGCACAAGATGGCTAATAAAATCGTTAAAAAATTTATACTTGAGTGCACGATCCTCAGTGGGTGTGGAACCGGTGAAACTGTTTTGGTCCCTCGAATACCAATGATACCCACCGACCTACCATTTCAGTTTAAAAGGCTCCAATTTCCAGTAAAAGTATGTTTCAGTATGACCATTAATAAAGCACAGGACCAAACTCTAAACGTTACAGGCCTAGACCTGAGAGTAGAATGTTTTTCTCATGGTCAACTCTACGTGGCCCTGTCGCGTGTTACTTCCAAAGAAAATTTGTTTGTTTTGGCCCCAGATGGCGAGTCACGTAACGTAGTATATACGGAGATATTTAATATGTAAGGCCACGAATGTATAGAAAACACAAAAATAATGATGTATATGTAAATACATAATTTTAAATAAATACAATAATTGATATCAAACTTTAAATTGAGTTCACTTAATCTATATATATACCCAAATCTAGCAATAGCGAAGCATTGCCGGGTTAGCTAGTTAAGGAATAAAACGTGTTGTTGGTAAGAGTAGCCATTCTTGCTTGAGAATCTGGCAAAGTAGCTGGATAACTTGTTGAGCCAATTTTAACTGGCTACGTTGCTTCCAAGCTTATTAAAGAGGACTGGAAAGTTTGAAAACGTCACATGTGTATGTTGTGGAATTATTGTTGTGTGCATGTGTCTATATCGTGAAGCATAGCACGTAAGACTTTGATCCAATAAGTCGAGAGGAACGAGGGACGCGATGTATGGTAAGCTGGGGTTGAGTTAAATTGTGATGAAGTAGTAGATTTTGTGATACAGTTAATAAATAGGATGACAATGCATAGTATGATCATATGAGGAACAAGGAGTCTGTAGAGAGACTGCGGCTGGTGGCAAGAACAAGTGCATAATTAACAGAGGATGGTGGCCGGATTTATCTTCCCTTTCCTACTAAGAGAAGATAAGCAGTCTGTCTTTGAATTTTTTATAACAAGTGCTAAATTATGATAATGTGATGTACTTTTATATACTTACACTTATTGTTATTCTAATAGTACATATAATTCAATTTTCTATTTTATTCTTTTTTATTTTTTATAGCCTAAAGGTACCATATGATGTGTAATAAAATTTTTAATTCACATTCTTAAAACGATCGATTTCGGTCATAGACCATTGACCATTTGTAGAATGTCTACAAATTTGTTTTTGTAAATAGTTGTATTTTACAATATTGTGACCGCAAATGTGCTATATATAACCTGATGACCTATATAACCTATATATGACCGAAATCGATCGTTTTAATAATGTGAATAACAAATTTTATTACACATCATATGGTACCTTTAGGCTATAAAAAATAAAAAGAATACAGTAGTAAAAAAGTGTTAAATGGTTATATGGCACACATATGGTGTATAAGCGAGATTTTAGTGAGTGAGGTCACAAATATCAGTTGATTGGTACACTGGAGTCCATAACGATTTCTGCATTAAAATAAAAGCCTTCTTCAGATGCAGACAAACTATCATGTCAAACCTAGTAGAAAGTGTAATTGCTTTTCTGTTTTGTTTGCCTCGTCTGTTTATCTTATTTTACTTAACAGTACTCACCCACGGGGACATCTCGTGCGTGTCCGCGTTCCTATGGTGGTAGTTGAGTATAAGGATGGTTGAGACAACCGACGAAGCCACCATGAACATGATACAATTAAAATAAGTACCTGTTTGACAGAACAGAACATTATTAGCCTTGCTTATGCACGCTCTGCCTCATACTTACCGTGATAAAGCATGCAAAGCGTATACGTATATGATACCAGAGCGAAATACAACACTCGAACGCACGCATGCCGACTTAAAGCCATTACACGTGTAACGAACGCCTGCGTGTATGTATATATGTAGTTTATCTGTTTTATATACACATACACACAAGTTTATGAATGTTATGTTGCATAATAAAAGACAACAGTGGCATGCTTATCAAAAAGCGTCTTGTTTACAAATATCTTTATTATTTAGATTTTAATAAATTCATTTAGTAAGTTGTTTACTTATATCTTTAAATTCTTAAAACGTAATAAACACTGTCTTTCTTTTCCAAGTTACAATTTTATATTTCTTATCTAACCTATTATGCTTTTTTTTTATAACGTACTTGGAAATAAGAAGCAATCAGTTCCAGGAAATTATATTTCACTGGTTAATCAGATGTTGTTATTACAAAGTAAATATAACACTTTCTAAATTAACAATGCTGATCTACCTTATTTGTTTAGTATTCTAGATTATTTCCCAGAACTGTAGTTTCAACAATTAAGACAAAATTATAGAATTTTAATTTTGAAAGGTTTTTTTTAATTTCTTTTAAGACGTGCTAAATTTTATTACATGAAATACTAGTTTAAAATGTTAATTATATTTTAAATTTGGTCTAAATCATTATGAAAATAAAATGATTTAATTGAAATAATTTCAAACTCAGTTAAGTAAATATAATAATTTTTACTGTACTGTTAAAGACAAATTATTTCTTTGCGAGCAAAAAATGGCACAATAACTTCGTAATAACTGCGTTTACCATGATGCATTATGTAACAAACCATAAGAATTAATATTAAATACCAATCTGCTAATAACTATTCAAAAAGCGGAAAATTTTATTTTACTTACGTTAATCAGTTTCCTAGCGAAGTTACTGCTTTAAAATTACTATCTATTGTTTTCATTATTTTAATAAATAGAAAAACAGTTGAAACTAGAACATACTTATAATCATGAAAAGTACGCAATTACTTTTAAGTAAATTGTTACTGACTGAATTTTACATTAAAGCTCAATATAAAAAAGAAATGTTTATTTTACTTTAACTCTACGCTAAATTATAACAATATTTCAAAATTTATTAAATAATTCTACTAGAGGTTTAAGAAAATCGTTAACATAATTTTAAAGTTAAAAATTTAATAATTAAAGAATTTAAAGTCACATTTTATTGTATTTAAGCAGTAAAGTCATGCACTACAACACAGATCCATGAAGAAAATTTTAAAAATTGCATTCAAAGTGGCTCTAATAGAAAAACAGAAAAAATAAAAAATATATTCGTAAACATATATAGTGACATAAATAAAAAACTGCCTTAATATTTTTTTCAGCATACACTCATGCAAAGTGCTGAGTATTGTCACAGATGCAGATAACAATAGAAATAACAGTAGACACAAAGGACAGACTACATTAAATTTAGCTGAAATTGATTTTGTACACGGTAATCTAAAAGGACAGATTGTGATCACAGAAGACAAACAATCATATGCATTACAGAAAAAAAAACATTATGATGTTGCATATCAAGTTAAGTAAATAAAATAGAGAGGATTATTTGTAAAAGAAATCAGAAAAAATAAACGTATGCTTAATCTTAAATTTATTTTATTAAAATTTTCATGAATGTGTTGTTATATAAAGTTTAAATTTATATATTTTCTAAGTTTTATCGTTAACAAAAGACAAAGTATTTTGTTTTATTCAGTAAGTGTTTTATTCGATTGTACGTTATTTTAAACTTGTTTTTAAAACAAACGTGGTTCTTTTTAAACAGAAATTAACTGAATCAAAACATATACTTTGTCCGCCTTATATTAATTAATTATTACTTAAGTATTATGCATTTATTTATTTAGAACTGTTACTTGGAGGCAGAGGGGAAGTTATTAAATAAGATTAATTTTATATTTTTCAAATTGTAATATTATTATAGTTTAAGTATTGTTTAAACTATATTTTATTTTTTTAAATTGATAATAATTATTTTGTTATTTTATCTTGTCGCTGAGTGTAGGAAAATCTGAGCGTGGTTGAGGTTTGGGATGATTTTTGCGGTTGGCTGGGTTTTTTGGGATCTGTTGGACGGGATACAGTATTTAGCATTGATTAGTTAACTGCGTAATGCTATGTCTAATGTAGATCTTGGCAAGTTCGTTTGCCTGATTCGGCACACATAGCATCACGCTGACATTTTTTTACCGTTTAACAAGTTAACATTACGAACAGAACAGGTGTGTCGGGCTCGTGTGAATCCATGCAGTCGAAAGGCGAATCTTCACATCTGTAAGAAACGTTAATTCAGTTATGCACATAATTAGTTTATTATACTAATAATTTATTATGTGGTCTTGTGAGCGAGTGACTGAGGGAAGGACCAAAGCGGAGTAGGCAGCTAAAAGCGGTTCACAGGATCTGCCAGGAAGAAGGTATACAGTACATTATTTACATGTTTGAATTTAAATTTTGTTTTTTAAGAGTACTCATTGTCATTCAATGTTTATGCGATTGAGTAAATACACATTTTAGTAGACCTTCATTAATGGAATTTCAAAATTTTGTTTTATAGTTGTATTATTATAAGATAATTTTAAAATGTTTAATTAATTATTGTTGATTTTTGTATTGAAGTATTTATTACATAAAATGTATTACTATTCTGTGATGCTACAATAAAAGAAGAATATTTAAACACTTTTATTGTACATGATATATGCATTGCTAACCACTACATTTTGTCACTAACAATAAAAATTTTTGAGCTGAAACAGCCTCAAATTAAGACGCCCTCTGAGCTGATTGGACTCAAAAGCACTTATCGCTGGCATGAAGCATAGCGGATAACAATACATAGCTTTACAAAGTACACAGCTTTAATTTATTTTTAACTTTTCAAGTTGCTGAACACATTAGAATATAATGATTGTAAAATTAGTCGAAAAATCTGTAACAAATTAACTACGAAGACGATAATAAAATATTCATTATTGTTATCGCTATTTAAATTCAAAGAATACAATTTTATTATAGTGATAATTTATTATCACTAGAATTTAGTTCAACAATAAACAATAGTTACAAGCAGTGGCTTGTAAAAATAAAATTTAAATATATATTTTTTATAAAATTGATATTTATGTCATTTTTTCTATTAGTTTTACACTTATAACTTTGAAGTTGAAACGTTAAATATTACTATTGTAATTTCGTTCTCCAATATTTCAATAAATTTGTTGAGCATTACATTTTTGTTAGGTGAGACAGATCAGTCAGATAACGGCTGCCATTCCGGTTTTTAAGTTTTAGGAGAAGTCAGAATATCTTGTCTGCTGATATTAGATAGCAAAAATAAGTGTTTGAAAATATTAAGTAAGGCAACTTTTTGCTTCAGCTAGTCTAAGTATTAGATTTGGCTACGTATACGCTTTAAATTGTAATATTAGTATGATGTAAAATTAAATTTAAAAATATGCAGAGTTAATTACACAAATTTAAATACAATACAAGCCACTGATATTTTATATGCGTTAATGTTTATAGATAAATTTTGTGTCTTGTCAAGCTATAAATATAAAATTATTAATTTTTTATCAAATTTTTCTAAATAATAATTCCTAAAATAATATTCCTTATTTATAATTTTAAACTTGTATTACATTATTACATGTCGTAATAGTAATGATCTAAGTTTTAATTATTAGGTAGTGTAAGTTTTTTGTAGTGAATAAATGTTATAACATTTAGTGAAATGTCTGCAATACTCATAATTATGAATTTAAAAAACAATTTATGAATAAAGTACATAATGTTTAAAATGTTTACAATGTACAAAATTGTTTAAAATATATTTATTCTTTAAAGTATATTTACCGAAATTATTTTAATTATGAAGTGTAATTTTGAAAAAGAATTTGAGAAACCGAATCTTTAAAATTCCTCAGTTAAATATATTACCACATAGTTAAATATTTAGTTGAATTGTTTAGAATCGACAGATTATTTCAGTCTTCTAGTTATTGTTAACACATGCCTGTCACATGCATTCATATTCCGTCTAGCAAGGTAGGATACAATTTTATAAGATTTTGCTTATCAGTGTTATATGTTTAAACTGTATTCAGGTTTATCACAAAGATATTTATAACTAAGGGTAAAGTTGTATTGTTATTTTTAAAGTGTGCACAAATGTTTATTGTGAAATTTTATCTATTCCATTCAAAACATAAAAATAAGTTTACATGTAAAGAATTTTTTTTAAGAAAAATATAAATAAAAATGGAAAAAAACATCAGGCTTAAAGTAAACATCTGCATTACTGAGAACTAAATACATTTACAATATTGAAAAAACAAAGCCACGTTCTATGTACAATTTGAAATGTTTCGTAACTGGTTTGGATATATTTATTATACAAAAAGTTTTGTTGTAATAAAATGTCTGTGTATACTTTACTTTTGAATATGTTCGTAAAAAATGGAGACATTATGCGTTGAAAGGATAGGATTATGTTCAGCTGTATTAAATAGCACGATTACCTATGCAATGCTGAAAACACCAATTAAAGTCTACTGAAGAAAAGTTAACAGCTTTGGACATAATCTGTATCATTTAAGTATATCCACAATTGCATAGGTTAAATTACATATTCGCATAAGTTAAATATACTTCATTTTCATTAATTGGAAAAGACGTATAAGTCAATAATGAGTATTGGTTTGATCAGACAATTTTATACCTTTCATTATAATTTTTTTTGTATAAGTCTATGCTTTCGAAAGGGTAATAGAGATAAACATAATTTTGTAATAGAACTTACTAAACGTTTCGATTATCAAATATTATAATAACGTTTTATACATGTAAGTTCATTTACATAATATTGCTGTAAAATATGTGGTTTATTTCGTTTTATACGTTTTCTCTAGCAAACATTTTATATTATTGTTTTTTACTGCATTTTGATAAGATTTATGAAGTACAGGAAGAAAGAGAAGATCAATATTAAATGTGTTTTGTTATCGGTGATAACAAAACATTTGCAGCGTCTAATCTGAACAGATTATGTCCACAGTTCCGTACACAGTGAAGAAAAATAGACGACAGAAGTGATTCTAAATCAAGCATGGAACTATTTTGATTTATCTTAAGCTGACCTAGTAAAGGGATAGCTTCTGAAGTCTGCGGTAAAGCATCAGCAATCATGAGTGAAAAGACAGAGAGAGATAGTAGGATTGTGACCCCTGGAACATGAGTAACACACTTCAGGCTGAAGCTGATTCAGGTCTTGAGAGGAAAATAGTTTAGAATTCCAAAACAGGGAAGCGGAGATTGTTTTAATGGTCTTACTATGAGGTTTTAAATGATAAGGAATACGGTTGAGCAAGGTTATTACGTTAGTGCAGTAATGCATGCAGGAATAAAGAAGTATAAAATAATTAAGTGAGGTGATCGTAATTAACAAGACTGTTCAGAAAATGTATTACTTAGAAATAGGAAAAGAACGCAATATGCTTACAAAGAAGTTAGTAAACGATAACAAATATTAGGAAAGTTTAACTTTTAGGATATACACTTCATAGCACTTTTAGAAAAGCGCTTTAAACTTGATTACATGTTTGAGTCGTAGATGATCTGTATTGTTTTATTTCTTTGTAAGTGGTTACAAAGGTGACAATTAAAGAAACCGTCTGGGTCACTGAATATAACTTCAGCCGAAGATGGATATGAAGGCTAGGAAAAATATTTATGAAGTGGTTTGCTTAACCTTAATGACAACACAAAACATCCAGTTTATAATCAAATAAGAACAATACAGACAATGGCTATAAGACAGTTATCAACATAGATAGACATTTTATAAATGCACAGCACAGTTATACATATTATAAGATCACAGTTGACATAATGTATGTACGATATTTGTGCATCCAGAACCTTTAGTTTGATTAGCGTTATGTGATGTCAAATGATTTCCACTTCATATTCTCTTTTGTAATTTGTTTATATATATATATTTTTTTTTTGAAGGAGAACGATTTTTACCATTTGATTCAAGGAGAACGGTGACAGGTGATAACTTATCAACAACAACAAATATTTGCGTTTGTTGACCTGTGCTTACGAAAAATTTTGTAAAATTTATTATATTAACTAAACGTTCTGCATGCAGAGGTGCAATTAACTGATCCCAGTGGCTGCCTTATACCGGTGAACGATGTCACAAGCCCTCAGCGAAAGCTCGTATTGTACGCGACAATACAGTATATCAACAAAGTCAAAAACTTCAGACTACCGTACACACTACACAAGGTGTAATTCATATATTTACTTTTTTTTTTAAACAAACATTCATATGAATAAGACTGCGATTTTAAATTTACATGTCGTATTATTCCACAGACAGTGTATCAACCAAGTGTTTAATAGTTTTTTCGAAATATTGATATCTTTATTTATTTTTTGCAATATAAACTGTTACGAATCTCTAGTTTAGCAAACATATTTGTAAATTATGTTTTACTTCTTAGTGTTTCTTTAAAACCTTAAAATAATATTGTTTTATTTATTTATTTACTTCTTAGATACAGCCTGAGAAAATTCCGACCAATTGTAGTCGGCAGTAACGATGAAGCAGAAAACGCTAGAAGCAGTTGCATAGAAAGATACAAATAGGGATGATGCAGTAGCTAATAACGGAGAAACACGAGGTTCAAAAAGAAGCATACTAGTGACATACATATTAAAATTCACAGGATAAAATAGATCTCCAACAACAAATAGAGGCATATTTTGCTAAGAGCTTTTAACGGAAAAATTATGAAAATTTCAGACGCAGCGCGGTGTCCAATTATCGTTGAGACAATTTAGTGGTCTACAGTTTCATAATTCGGTATGAGATAATCCAATATTAATTAGCAGTACCAGCTGGAACGCGTTTTATACAATACCGAAAAGAGAGATCAACAACTTACGTACGATGCAAGGAGAGAACTCACATGCAAAGAGAGAAAAAACAAATTTTTACTAATTGTTTTACGAATTATTTTGGAAAATTATCACAACGCTTAGGGAGCTATTACTGTTAGCCACTATTTTTTATATTGATGTTTCGCTAGCAAATGGATAAAACAGCTTTTTTCATGCATTCATGCAAATGGCAATGAGCTTTTTGATATTTTATAACTATTTTATAATATTTTATACAGCAGCTGGACTGAAAGTAGTTATCACATTGGTTTAATTGTGTACCATGTTCTTTAATATTTAACATAATTTGGTTAGAAAGTTACGGGTAAGTGTCGAAGATACTTTAAATTTATTTTTAATGACAGAAACCAAACATTTAAGTAGACAAAGTAGAATATACAGCAAACCTGTTAATCTGTCAAGAAACCAACAGACAAAGACAGGGAGAAATTTAATAAATCTGAAATTGAAAAAGTTTTTACTTGAATGAATTATTTTATTCACTGAGGCCGGAAACATGTTCGCCTTAAAAAATTAAAACAGTTTCAAAATGTTCAATAACGAGAAAATTTCTTTGTTATGTGATTAGTAACAATTATATTCCAATATTGATCCTCTAAATCGGGTACAAGACGGTCCTTCGTCGGGGACGTGTCACGGTCCTTCCGTATTACTAAGGAGATAACGCGAAATAAAATATGTCATGTATTCTGTTATAATGGAAACAATAAGATACTTTCAAACGTTTGTGTCAATTTATCTTCTGCTGTGAACAACGTTTTATTCCAAGATGTGTGTGACATGGATACACTTTATACAAAATTTTACATATAGCTGTAATTTAGTTTGATTCAATACATACACACACCAGATGGACGGTGATAATTAGTTACGATTATTTTATAAATAATTCCATCTGTGTGATATTAACAAAAATGAGTTTCTAAATTAATCTTAGTGCAATTGAGTTCTGTTTTTCACGATTAGTTGACGTTTCATCAAATATTTTTAAGACTGTCAGCGAAATTTATATTTTCTTTACTTTCATTATTGAAACTGTTTATGGATGAACTGTATTTTGTTACTTTTGTTATGATAGCTTAAAACTATTTGGTAACATAAATTAAAGAATTTATTGCAAGCGTAGGTGGCAAAAGAAGGTAATGCACTGATGTTCTTGTCGTAACAAAATTCAGGTAACATTAGCAAATATCCAGAAAAGTGGTTATTAGTAAACATATCTCGTATGCTTGTACGTTTAGAACGTTATAAAATATTTTACTATTCCTCTCATATAAGACAGTCATGAGAGAGAGGAGAGAGAGAGCGAGAGAAAGTAAACAAAGAAAAGGTTGTATTTCTACGTGTTGCTGAAGGCTGGAATAATCTGAAGAATTAGCTTGCTGACAAGCAGTTAATGTTGAAAATTACGACTTTTAGTATTCAAAATTACACTGATAATATTATAAAGCAGTAAAGGCAAGAGGTAGAATGTTGAAAATGCCTTTGTGTTATAGGCTTTGAATACAAAATTTTCAAAGTAACAGAAAGTACTCTAAATCTGAGTTGGAAGTTTATCTTGAATGAAGAGGTCAAGTGACAAATTGCTTACATCAGCTTGATGTCATGTCATCTTCGTTAAATGAAAAGGAGGAACGTCAAAATGAAAGACCGGTCAAACGATAAACTAGTGAAAGAGTTATAGATAAATTATAAATTATACGTATTTACCTTTGTGTATCACGCTCCTTACCTTATGTGTCAACGATGTGCTACAACATAAGTATTTAGGTAGACAATGAAGTCTGTTTACCTGACATTAGTTTTACATATCTAATTAATATATAACATATTATCATGTTTCACGGTATTGTAATCAATTTTAGTGAAATAAATTAAATTTTTGCTGGAGAGTTCTTAAAAGGTTGCATTGTTTTTGCGACTTCACCAGACAAATTTGTCTCTTTGATCGCACATTCTAATAAAAAAAAATTATAATCTAATTTTTAAAATTATACTGAACAATCAATATCGGTAAAAAATATTTGGCTGTCCTATGCTTTTTTTGAAATTACAGTTTTCGTGACCGTTTAGACAGTTCTTATAGAAAGTTCTAGTGGATCGGTTATAAGTGGTGTTTGATTTTATTACGAGCTTTAGCCAATAGGGCTGTGTGACGTCATTCTGAGGGGCGGTGTGTATGGCGCACCTAAGACAGGCATTGCATCG
This sequence comes from Magicicada septendecula, assembly GCA_034769895.1. NCBI lineage: Eukaryota > Metazoa > Arthropoda > Insecta > Hemiptera > Cicadidae > Magicicada > Magicicada septendecula. Next base: position 1,304,837,355 of record CM068367.1, read on the forward strand.
GACACTTGAGGCAGAGTCTCGGCAACTAAGTTATGAAACACGGTCAATGACAGCAATATTGTCACTCCTGAAACATACGACATTTTAGCAGACATATATGTTAATCATGTTTATGAGAAGGAGAATCCCTCTTAGCGGAGGATACTGTATTGTATAAATTATGATCAAAATTTTTTTTATTTAAGGACTATGGGATAATGATATTTTTAAAGACAGAAATCCTATTTTCACAAGTAATTCTGTTTTCTCTTACTTTTTATTTACGGATAGTACAAGATGAATATTGTTTCGCAAAACATTTGAAGGACTGTTTGTGATGACAAATGTTACGTAATATTTTATAAATTAAATTTTTGGAAAAATTATTTTTTACACAAAAACTATACGGAGAGTCATAAGTTTAGAGTGAAGTGGTTATTATTGTTTACGTCCTACATATAAATTGAAAGAAATTACTTTTTACAATGTTGTCAACACTTTTTGTTCATTTTATATTTGAACGGGAATTTTAAAGTTTCCGGATCGAATATACCAATGTCAATTGATTATTATGAATGAATTTGGAGACTATAATTAAACACTTATGCTACATGATGTATGAATGTTTTTAATACATATATGGTTTAATTATTTTAATTTAGTATTATTTTAAATTATTGGAAACAATCTGGAAACAACAAGAGTCTTTCAAAGAATTAAAATTATATCTTTAAAATTGCTATACTGTGGAATAAAGTTTCGTCAAATTGAATATTATAACAGATAACTTAACGAAACTTAAAGTAATGCAGATAAATGTAATTCATTCCTTTTCAGACTTTATTCTCTTATCTATTCACTATCACTTTTTGAAAGTCTATATTATTTGTGTTACACGCAAGTAAAGATAGTATTGTGAAAAACGAAAACAAAGTATTGTTTTTATTAGACCCCTACTTTTATTATTACATATACACCGTACACTGTTTCATTTAAGATATTTTAAAAATTATGTGTAATTAATATCATAATTTAAAGTATAGTTTTATTTATTAATTGTTTGTTACTAATCTGTCTCTGTTAGTGTCAAGATATTTTGAAGCTGAGTACATTCTGACGTATCCTTCATTGAATCTGAATACCTGAAACATACTGAAAGGATTGCATTTTTCGAGGCAGGAGAGGATGGAAAATGCAGCAGGAATGTGGGAACGTGGTTAATGTTAAACTCTGTGTAAGGCCCCCGTATTCGTACAATGAACAGGTGATATTCATATATTGGTCTCTTGAGTTGTGGCTTGTTTAGTAAAGATGCGTACCGTATATTAAAATTCATAAATTTGTGTTTGCGTGGTATATGCTAATTTTTTTAAAAATATTTCTTACATGAACTTTTCCATGGTTTTTCTCAGTTTACGGGTTTGAATTTTTTGATTGATGAAGTTATTAGATTATATAAAACGGCTGTTTAATAAAGCATTTGTTTGGCAATTATCGGTTTTTATAAAAATTTGATATGGTTTCAATAAACGTTTTAAAATTAGATTCCTGTAATTAAAAATACGCGGTAAGGATTATTTCGAATTTAACAACTCGAAAAATGTATTTGTTGATTTGCTCAGATTATTGAAAAATGTGTGAAAAACTGTAAAATCAATTTGAACAAAAACGTAAAAAACAAATGATTGGAAGCCAATAATACATCAATAGTATACAGTTAGTATGCTTTACAGTAATATGTAATATACAACAGGGTAAGCTTTGTGAACATCAACATTATTGAACACGACGGATAATACAAGAAAGTGTTAAAACCCTCTGCAGTCCAAGTAGCATTCAGGATTGCAGGGATTGGGGGGATACAACACACAGTAGGTGTTACCTATTAGGGGTCTCTCGGATGTCGGGGGCATAGTCTCTGCCACCATGTTTAGGAAAAACGTTAAGGAGAGCAAGACAGTGACATCTAGAACAAACACTTAAAATTAATCATTTCTAAACCTGATATTAAAAAAAATAACAAATTCATTTGTGTGTATACTATAAGGTAATGGTATATGCCAGAGTTTACAATATTTATACAGTACAAGTAACAGAAAATCAAATTAAAACTCGTGATAAATTAAATAGAAATCGGTTAAATAAAAATGAAATTTCCGGGACCGGGGTTAACCACGAAGGGGTGAAAAGCAATTGGGAATAACTAGCTAAGGACTCGCGTGGCTAAGGTAAGCAGCTATGGTACGACATCAAAGACCAAGCTATAGGACAAGATAATGTACAAAAACATAAAATAAATCTTTCAAATTATACCAAAATTTAGGAAGTTTATAATAAATTATAAAGTGACCACAGAAAGAGATATTCTTTTCTCATTGCTGTCGACTAGTTTAGTTATAATAAAACTTAGTAATAATCATATATACTGTATATAAATATTGTTTTTGACAAATACGTTTTCTATCTGTTTGCTTTTTCAGTGACTTTATTAAATAAAATGACAAAAAATATCAAAACTTAAATACACATTTTCAATGCAAATCACTGAAAATAAGAATATACATTTCTGGGATTGCATGAGGGTTTAATACAGGGATGGACATCCCTCTGCCTCCTAGCAGTGAGAGACTGAAGTGTTACCTAGAAGGGGCACGGCGTCTGAAGTAGCAGGCATCGTCTCGGCTACCATGTTTAGGAAAACCGTGAGTGATAGAAGGATTGTAACACCTAGAGAAGAAGGACAAGAAAAAGAAGAAGTATAGTAGTAGAAGTTGAAGAAGTAGAAGAAGAAGAAGAAGTAGTGGTGTACCACAACCCAAGCGAACCGGCAGAAGTCACATACAGTGTGCTCGTGAGACTAGTGTTGCTGAAAGGTCTTATACAACTTGCATTCTCTACATGTATATACTCGTTCACTGTAAATTACACCTTAGTTAAAGAAATAAATACTTTTAATTAACAATTTTGTTGATGCCTTTTGTTCTGTAAAATGCTACCAAAAACATAATATAACAAAGTTAGTCAATAATATAATTCAAAAATATTAGTACGGACTCAATGAAACTAAAAACATACTTTAACAACACAATTCCATATATTGTATAACACACTAATAATTTTGAATTACTGAATGTAACAATAATAAGTTTTTAATTGACTGTTTACAAACAGTTGAAAAATTTTAGAAATTCATACGAAAGTACTGACAAATTTCTTGGTAATAAATTTATTTCAAATAAACTGACAAGGAAAGGACTACGCCAACTTTGTACACTAGTTTCTTTTTGTCAGTAAATACGAACATATAATACTATAAAGTGCAAACACATGCAGGCAGTGTGAGTAATTTGTCGTTTTGTCACGTCTAAAAATATTTATCATAGCACGGTGTCATAGTACGTTGATAAATATTTATCATAGTACGTTGCCTTTATAAGTCTGAGAGCGGGAATTGAAACGTAACAATATTTAGGATAATGTGTCAAAACATTTCGTACTTCTCTACAAATCTACTAATCTATATAGGCCTATATTATGATGTATTGCAGCATCGCCGTGTCACGTGTAGTCATTATTTGGATATTAATTTATGTTCAAGACTTAAAATGTTTTAACTTTGTTGAAAAAATAAATTAAATTTATTTCCGAAAATTGCGGAAAATCATAACATATTTACCATGAAATTATTTTGTCTATGTAGGTTTTGAAAGATTATTTTGGGAAATAATATTTGAACAACTTATGTGAAGCAGTGAATTACGATTACAGCTTTCTGTTTGTAAGATCACCATTCTCTATCAATTTGGGATTTCACGTTCTGAAGTCTTTTCGTTCATAGACTAGTGTACGTTTAAATCGCTGTATCATCTCTAAAAAATTGATGTTTCTTTGGATCAGCATTTTGTTTGCTTTTTCTATGACTTCTACAATCATAAACTTATTTGGTATTATGCATTGTCATGTTTCCTAATCGTCAGTACTTCCTTCTTTCACAAATTCTGCCTTTTTAAACAATTCACCATTACGCAGTTTTTTTTATCTTTAATCTTTTTCAGCACCAAATCCTAAATACTCTAATAATTTCTTGTTACTTTTCAAAATAACTGCCCAATTCACTGCCGTACAGATTTACTGTTAATATAAAGAAATGCTCTATTGTTCCTTTGGTTCAAGAATGAATATTGCTACTATTAACAACATTTTTGTTACTATTCATCACATTTTTAACACGCTGTGCATGTTATTTCGTGCACTCAGCGGCGTGAGCCAGAATTGAGTAGCCGACTGAGATAACAGCGTCGCCTCCTGACTGTGAACACCGCAACTAGCGGCTGGTGGCGCGTTGTACTGACCATGCAACCGTCACACTAAACACAAAAGCCGCACGGTATGCCTTGGTCCTTTAGGGACTGTTGATCAGACGTTTTTATGCATGTTATTTCTGCAAAGAATTATCTTCCAATGATATGTGATACGTATAAGAAATTCCCTATGTGTTTAGTGACGTGCGATGGCATAATTTCTGTTTGTGATTATAACCACTAACACAACTTTATTAATCAAAAGTACTCGATGACGTACGATTTAGAGGTTTCTTATGTCAGTGAATTTATAACATCGTAATTTCATCATTTTTTTATGATGTTTGACATTGCATAAAGCGTTGTCTTGTATGCATTGTAGGTTAGCAAAGCATTTATGTGGTAAATCGTATCGTCCAATAGTCAATTAATATGTGTCAAAAGGGCGACAGTGCACGTTATGTCTACAGCGTCAGATTTTAAATATGTGAATTTAAAAGGAAAGAATTAAAACAAAGATGTTTGCATTATTTAATTTGTATACATTTATAGCATTTATACATTTAATTTAGTTAGACATTCTTATGAAAGTGTACAACTAAATTACATTATAATTTTAGTCTCTCTTAATAAAGGGTTTATACATTAGAAAGCTGCGAATCGTTTCTGTAGAAGCTAAACGTAAACAAAACTAAAAACAAAAACATATGAAAGACCATCGTAGTTAAAGCACAGAGAATATGTTATCTCTTTTTTTACATTTTGATTTCCTTTTAATGAAACACTTATATTAGACACTTTAACATGTGTCAGCACCGGATCTGAAAGAGTTTGAAACAAAATGTTACAATAAATTGAATTCTTAATGCAAAGTAAAAACTTCGTACTTGACACGTACAAATTGCAGATTGAGTGAACAGATGAGATGGCACAGTAGTTTTTCTTTTCATTTCTCAAAATTAAGTGCCATTATAATGCTAGACATAAGCTTTTAAATGATACGTAAACACAAAAAAAGTAAATTAGTAATTCAATACGTAACGGAATTAGGACCGAATAAAGGAATGAACTGCTTTGTTGAACATTTGTATTAAGTTAAAAAACCAGTGACTTTTACTGATTGAAATTAAACAAAATTTTTTGTGTGATACAAAGAAAAAGATTTGGGATTTATCCTTTATTACACATGAATTAAAAATATCTCATTGTAAAACAAATAGTGAAAAATAATATAATTTTTGTACAAGCACAACATTATCAGGATTAGACACATACTATGAAAAGGATTTTGAGGAATCGCGACTTTTTACAAAAAAAAGAATCTAAATTTTCTTCTAAGTAATTATAAAAAAGAGCAGTTTCCAGATAGCTATTGTTTTGTTTATTATAAATTAATATTTTATATTTAAATTTATTATAGACTTAATGTTTGTCAAGATCTAAGTTAACAGCTAGACAATATGAATTGCAGGAACTTCTAATGAAACAGTAACATTAAAATAATCATGACAAAACAGAACAGTCATACTTAAATTGGGCGTGTACCATATAAAATAAGATCAAGTAAACATAAGTAGAAGGAATCAGATTTCAAGTGAATTGTATTTGTTTTTATATGGATTCAAGAAATTTGATAATATAATTAAAATGTTTATGTCATTTAGTAAATTTAAACGTAAATGTTAAATGATTGTTTGCCTTTGTGTGTTTCAGTTAGTGAGCCTAAGACAGGTTCGGTACCAATAAAAATTCACATTTTGTGTATATGTGAGAGCTGATAAAATTAGTTTAAATTACAAAATTTTATTTTAGGTTAAAAAGTAAATTATGGGAGAATAAACGGATAACGCAGATAAATTTTTATGTAGACTGTAAGTGTAAAAATTATGAAAGTTTCTCCGTAAGAATGTTAGTAAGTAACACAATAGGCACATTAAATTATGTTATTTCAGGTAAGGATCTGAAGATATGACTAATCCTTGACTGAGTTATATGCACTGAAAATTTACAACAGTGATATCAGTTTGTATCAGTAGTTTCTAAGTTATCAAAGCTAAGAGTTGGATATAGGCAAAGGCAAGCAAAGTCTAAATTGAAAAAATGGATAATAATGAAAAGACGGAAAACAATAATAATTGCTAAATGCCAATGATGGTGTTAAGAGAGGATGAAAATAATAGCAGGTATAATGTTATATGATAATGATTACTTAACTAAAAGACATTAAAGAAGTGTTAAGTAGTATTATCAGATGTGTCTAGAAAGAAAATTATTAAAACAGTTTTTGGTAATGTAAATATGTTTTTGTGAAAATCATTGTCTGTGAAAAGTGTGGGTCATATTATAAATTCAATACAACGTTGAAAGGAAGCAAATTGATATTAGTGGTACTTTAATTTGAGACTTGTTTCAAAATTTTGAGTACCAGTATTACTGTGTACGTAATTTCAATGATGGATGATATGTAAAAAGCGGAGCATGGACCGAAAAATAATACAAAGATTAGATCTTCAAATGGGACTTAATCACATACGACCCGTAAAAATGCGTAAACATTCATATTTGTTTATTTTAATTTGTAACACATTATGATAATTAAACGTCACAGAATGTCAAAGTATTTGAAAAATATGTACTGAAGGTTCTGTTCCTTCATACCTACTAGAAAAGGGAATGCACTCTGTAAGAGAAAATAGCTAACGTATGTTTCCAGAAGCGGAAATAGTGAATATTTCAGAATTAGAAATAGGTTATTTCGAACCCCAGCATATAGAATGAACTTATCATGAAAACATATAATTAATATTTAAATGATTTTTTTAAAAAAAGTATGGAAGATACTATGTAGTCTTGATAGTGTTTGGAATACAGTGTGCAGACTTTTACTAAAATATTTGTGTCAATAACTTATACGTTAAGTTTATTCCCTTTAGGCCACAAAAAGAGGGCCAGCAATTACAATCTTATTACATGGTACAAGGATATTCACAATTGTTAAAATCATTTTAGATGAGCTCTGGTTATATATTAAGGATTTTTAACCATAGAAATGTTACAATTTGCTTAACGAAAATTTTAATTATGCGGTTAGTATTCAGTATTTTTTATGAATATTACCTTAAGATTGATCATATTATATATAAGATACTACCAAACTGTCACTATTGTTTGCTACTTTACAATATATCTTTTATCACTTGTGTAAACATTGAAGCCTATGTAGAGTTCTGAAATTCAACGTGTTATACAGACTAGAGGAGTGCAATTTGTAGCTCAACATCCGTGATATTTCTCAACATTATTGAGAAATACCGTTACAATCCCCCTTATATTAACTACTTATGTGCCTCACTTGTATCTGATTTTGTATTTAAACTGAACTGTTCGTTATAGGACAAAAGGTCGACAACTCGCATACGGAAGGTAGGGAACGATTGCCAGTGGCACGTTGGATACAATTTAAAATATGTATCATAATATATATATATATATATATATATATAAATTAAAACTAATGAGTAGAGGGAGTCGTAACTATAAATGTAATAACTATAAATGGAGTCGTAATCCATAGCAGTGTTAGCACTTCTTTAGTACCGCATTCAGAAGCTAGTGTAAAGATGAAAGTGAAGAAATACAAACTAACACTGAACAATTAATCAGAGACAAGCAAGATTGAGCACAGATCTCAATGATGTAATGGTTGCGGACAAAGTTTAGTAATAAGTATCCATTTTTCATAAATTGTGTCTGAATACTCAAAATTGTATATTAAATTACATATACAAAATTTATACCTATAAATTATTATTGATATATATTATAACGTTGTGTTTACACGACCCAGAAAATATTAATTAAAAATTTCAGTGACCTTGAGAACTTTATTCTTGAAATTCTAATTTAGTTAATTATTGAGCACTTAAAATACTGAAAGATACACATGTTTTGTTTTTGTAGCCACAATAGGTAGTGTTGTAAAACTGCTGTTTATTGTTTCAATTGGTTCATGTTGTCACACTAATTGACATTGTATATTACTTCGGTACAACACTAGCAGAAGACTGTCGAACCCTGATGTAGTACATAATACTACGTATCTGCATAATACAGTCTACATGTAATCTACATGTCTACATCTGTATAGACAAGTATTATAACTATTGTATATTAAATTATGGAATAAAGAATTGTATTAAATTTTTGTTTATTGATTAATAAAACTTATTTTTCTACATAATTACACTGAATACATATGTAATAGCGTTTTAGTTAAAATTTGCAAATGTGTCTGGTAATTTTGTTGATTAAAACCTACAAATAGTAATATTTATATTAAAATATTCAACCTAAAATATTAGTTTAATAAAGAATTACTTTCTCGTTCTGTTTTCACTGTTTTTTCAGATTTTTCTGAATAAAGTTTTGTACGCTAAAATATGATAAAAATTGGAAAACATTATTTCATTTCAATGAAAGCGATAAGCATCTCAATGTTTGTAATTATATTATATTTTAAATGTAAGTTAATTTATGAGAAAAGCTCGCATAAGTTTTGTTAATTAGACTAAAAAAGTAACAGAAGATGAAATTAAAAACTGTTTCTTTAGAAGTTCCTGTATCTACTTTGTGACTACCTAGGGTTAGCTTTTCCCCGCACTCGTGGGGAAGCGTGAACCCGAGTAGGGTCATAGACGATATCATAACGCAGGGCACGATCAGGTTGACCGTGTAGAACAGCGTTCTGCGTCGTATGAGTATGGCAAATGTGATGTCGATGTACGGCTCCGGGCAGCAAGCATAATTCTTTGTGTTCTTCACTCCTGGCATGCCTGTAACAACCGCACAGCACACACGCACACGCGCACACACATACCGTACAACAATTAGACAAAATACAGAACACAACGGCTTCCTTAACTGTTCAGTAGAAAGAGACTGTACCACGATATTTTTTATTCTTTTGGAAAGACTGTTATAATACAATTAGCGTACACGAATTAATTCAATACATTTCTCTGTGGAGTGTATTCCATATAAAATATATTAAACATTTTACCCTTTGTACTTTCTGTTACATTCGTTTTAATTGTATATGCTCAGAAACTTTCAGTGCTTGTAGTCTACGTTTAAGATTACAGTTAGGATTAATCAGCACTGAAATGTTAATTTATGAATTCAGTAATATAATTATAATTATAAGCCCTTCATATCCGTACAATGTAACGTTCATTTTGCACTTATATGCTTATATGAAATAAATTCTTATTTGTTAACGAAATATAGATTTTGCATTCCGTTCCTACTGACACAATGTTAAGGATGCTTCTTCACAAAACGAAACAAGAATGCAAACAGGTATTTACAAGAAAATGTATGTAAATATCTCAAAGAATAATGTAAATTATGTGTGAGTGGTTACCTAAAGATAGTTTTTCACCCGAGTCCGGTGGCAGGGTGAAGCCAAGCACAGCCATAGAGGCGATGAGAACACACGGGACTATTAGGTTGAAAAAGTAGTAGAGTGTCCGCCTTCGGATGATTATTATAAATGTAATATCTATGTAGGGTTCGGGACAGCAATTGTAGTAAATTTCGTTCCGTTTCCCAGGAACACCTGGAAGAAAGATTGATAGGAAAGGAAGCTTACAGAGGATACGAAAAGAGAAAAATAAATAAACTAATAAGAGAAAAAACTTGAAAAGACAGGCAAATTGCTTTAATCTTACTAGTATTATTTCACATTTTTTATTCGTATTTATGTTTACATAATTATTTTTAGTTTTTAATTTATTTTTATCATTTGCGTTTCCATTAGTTATTTATGTATTTCAATTTATTATTTTTATTTCAAGCACATTTATTTTGGTAGTTTTTAGGAAAGCCACTTAGGTTTAGCAAATTTTATACATAGGTAAGGGCAAAATGAAATAAAAAAATAAGAGAGATTTAAAAGCTGGACTGGTGACTGATTTATGGAAGCCAAGGTGCTGGTATCTAATGTAGAAAAACGGTTTAAAAGAGGAGATAAATAAAGTGAGAGTAATGAAAATGGAAGTTACGGGATTGGAAAAGAAATGTTGGTGTGATGGGAAGAAAGCAATGGCTGGCGGTATGTGCAGTGTATAAAGGGGGTCTGTTGTTCTGCACTGGGCTATTGATTTGACTGCTACCTGCCACCGGCTTGTGCTGCCTCCTAGCGGGCTTTCCTAAAAACTAATCTGCCAAATAAGAGTTGACTGTCCAAAGATATACGCATGTTCCTTGTTCATTTCGGACTCGGGTAGATTATGTGTTGTTATATGCTGCTGTTTTATTTATTTATATACTGATAGTCCTCTAACCCTATTATGGTCACTCATATGGTTTTCCACTGAGACGTGTTTAATACAATTATGACAAAATTGTTTTTTGTGGGCAGATTAGTTATAGGTATAATCTTGTACATTTTACTTTATACATTTGGAAAGCTAACAGTGTTTACAGACTTGTATAAGTCATTTTAAAAAACAATAACTTCTGTTTGTAAGATTATTGTTTAGCAAAGCCAAAGGTGCAATTTTCGTTATTTAGAGTAGAGTATGGTGACTCTACTCTTTATTCAAAAAAATATATTTTCTAAACAAAACTATATAACAGAATCTAACTATCTATATTGTTTATTTGAATGACATATTAAAATTTAGAAACTTAAAATTACATTTCCTACATATTAAATCATTGCTATTTTGTTCCTTTTAAGTAAACGCAGAGTATTAACAATGTAACTTACTGATCTGTGTATTTAATCTTGTTACACAAAATCTATACTTGCTGCAGCAATATATATTAACCTTGTACTTTTTTCAGTATTTACTTATTAACTTACACTAATATACTTTATCACAGTATGATTATTTGTTAATATTTTCGATTTATATACGAGACAATTTTAATCTGACAATTGTCTTTAAATTCAGTTTCTTTACCACATACATCTAAGTACCTCGTGGTTATAAACACGTCATTTATTAAAAATATTTACACGGGATGTAATTTGTTAACTGTAAGCAAACGTGTTGTTGAGTATTTAATTGCATTTTATAATTATAAGAAAACTAATATCTCTAAAACTATGTAAGTATAATGTAAATAACTGGAAAAAAGTTTAGTTAATTTTATAAAAACATATCAATCAATGAAGACAAAACTAACTACTATGTGTATAGTCACAAAAGTAAAAATGATTACAATCAAGTAGTATACGAAATGGACAGAGAAAAGTAATTATTCAAATCTATTAAGAATTTTATCCAAAACTGTTGCTTATAAATATAATGATTTGCTTGCATGGATGTTCATTAGCATAAATTCATAAAAAATTTAAGCAGATATTTTGCATTTCGTAGCTGTGCTTACTTGTAATGTACATTTGGTAATACATTTCCTGCAAACTAAGTAAATATTTAACAAACGTAATTGCTGAAGGTATTTTGTTCGACAAGGAAAGAATAGACAATAGTGCGTTTCTAAGACAATAAACTAACAAGTTTAAAGGGGTAAAAAGAATAAACTAACAAGTAAAAAGATATAAAAATATTGTTGGAGTGTAAGACTGCTTTCTCATGTAACATGACGGCTAAATAGGTATGCAGAAATCTGTAGCATTGAGTTTCATGTGTACAATAATATGTCTATGAAAACGAAGTACTGACGAAGTTGGTAAACTAGAAACAAATTCAGATAACGGAATGAATGGGTTTGTGCGTTGCATTTTTAATCCTACGTTTGTCAATTCTTTGTAAAAACTAACTGATATATAAATATTTTCTTATTATTAATAAGACAAGAAAATTATTAAATGATTACTCATAAAATATCAGGATATATGGTAATTTTTAAGAAGTTAATCAATCATTATTTCTGTATATAAATAAGTAAATATGTATATGTCCAAGAGTGTGAGTATGTGTGCTTATACATTCTACTTGTGTTATGAGTATCTAAATACAAGAAATTTTTGTCTTAACAGGAAACGGTTAGAGTAAACTAAGTGTCCCTACAAAATAGAAAATATTTGTTGCATCACATAAACATCATATATATGTGTAGTTACACACACGCACACACATGTTAGTGTCACAGTGTATCACATAAATTGACGCACTATCTTTAAAAATTAAAGTTCAAATGTTAGAAATGCAACTCAGCTACAAAAATTTAACTTCTAATGAACATGCAGCAGTGTGAGCACTATATTGTAAGCAAAGATTTAAAAATATTTGTTCAAAAATGTATCCAACAAAATAGCAATGACACAAAATACAAAAATGCCTAACTACTAAAATAATAATTATCATAAAATTAACATTTAATTAACAACTAATTAACAATTAATTATTAAAGTAATTCAAGTACTGAACTAGACATTTACTCGCACACTTTGATATAATTCATCCATGTTCATATAGTAGAAACCTCACAAATTATGTCACAAATTATTGTGGTGTGTTTAGCGGTATTATGTGTGAATGTATGAATTCATGTACAATTTGAATGTGTGTATAAGCCTGGGTGTTTTTGAGCAAGCGGACCCATGTGTATAATTTCATTTAAAAAAATTTACTAACAGAAAGTTCTGTTTTTAATAGATCTAGTACATTTAACCAATCACTAAATAGTAATTAGCTGTGCGGTTCTCGTTTACTTGCGAGCGTGCGTATTTACTATCGTGTAATGGGTGAGTTTCCTGACAAATCGTGTAATGAATTTTGTTTGCATAGTCTACCGTAAGTATTGTAAATTCTTGCAATTCTTTACGTATGTTCAGATTCATTTGTGTTGTACCATCTGTAATACTAGCAATTCGCAGGTGTCGCCAGCTGTTGTTTTCTAACAAAGTATATTCATTTTCTTTAGAATAAGAATTCTGTTTTTACTTTCGATACATAGCGTTTAGTTTACTCTGGACTTAAGTGAAACCAACACAAAGGCTCCCCTAAAATAATTACCTTTAAAACTAATATTTTTATCTAGTTTCCATTCAATAGTTTCATTTAATAGTGAAATGAAGTCTATGGAAAATATCTATTACATATATTATTTACCTATTATACTAAATGAAATGATTTGAAAATTTTGAATTTAATAATTTTTTTCTGATGATGATCGTTAGATTACTATCGAAATCTTTGTAATTTACAAAATATAAAATATATTTTTGTTAAATTTTTTTATTATTAATAATAATATAAATTAACACGAAACATTTTAGCATATACGGATATATTAAACTATACTGAATAATTTTTAAGATATCTTCGATAAACGTATTCAAGCACTTTGTAGAAGATGTACTCAAGTACGCGTGACATTACTTGTGTGGTAGATCTGACGACATAAAGAAAGCCAAACGCTGACGTATTGTGGGACTTTCAGTAGATTAAAATGAACGAGAATAAATAGTTAAAATTTTGTTTATAGTACTTTAACAGAGAATTCTAAAATTGATACATATCTTACCCAAATGTTTACAGCGACTTTCCTAACAGCATTATGGGGATGCAAATCTGATAATATTAATGAGTCATAAGACGCTTCTTGCACACTAAAATTCATGGAGCTGTGTTAACGTTTATTGAATAATAAAAACATTTTACACTAAACATAACTTAAACATGTAAATAGGTAAATATGAATAAAAAAAGTACATGGCAATAAGTGACCTTCATCAAGACTTGTTATTGGAGGAAGACATGGGGAAGATTTCATATACAGAGGAATACAAGTATTTAGGGGTGAATATAACGGCCAGTGAGAACCAAGACAAAGGAACAGAATCCAGAATTAATTTGGGAAAGATGGTTATACCTACATTAAATGGAATCCTGTGGAATAAGCAAGCAGAAACTAAAACCAAAATATTTAAAACCTTTGTTGGAAGTATCATGACTTACGGCTCAGAAGTTTGGAGTACTAATAAACACACAATAACAAAATTAATGACAGAAGAGGTGGACTTTTAATGACGTTCTGCAAGGGTATCAGGACGTTAGAAAATTAAAAATTAAGTAAGTAAAGATAGAATGAATGTGAAAAATTCAATTGTTGATTTAAACCATACAAAAAAATACATTGTTATGGACACACAAAAAGAATGACACAGGAAAGATTGCCGACGAGAGTTATAGAATAGCCCCCACCACGAAGAAGGAAAAGAGGAAGATCACCGATCTCCTGGATAGAAGAAATTCAGACTATATTGAGGGAACGAGAAATTGAAGAAGATCTTTTGATGGAAAAGCAACAGTGGAAGCTGAGAATTAAATCATTTCTGTAATCTTTGGTTCCGGAAAATGTGTAAACTTTGTACAGCCGAAATAAAAATAATAAAAACATTTTACATCTTGTATTAGATTGCAGTTTTATTGCAATTTAACGTAAGTAAGTCAGTATCGAAAACAGACTGTGAGTCAAATATAAATATCTCTTTCATTTTTCTACATTTAAGTAGCGAGAATTTCAAGAAGTGAGCAAAAACATTATCATTACTGTCATACAAGTTAAATCAATAATTCTGTACTCCATAAATTGCATGGACGATTGTTTTGACGTATCCAATGGTTTTCGTGACATTAAAAATATGTTTCAAAAAGTCAGGAATACGGAATACAATAGGTGAGGTTTAACCATTAACTATGAAAGAAGCGTCAACCAAAAATTTTAGCGGTAAACAGCAATCTTCTACATGGCTTAGATATGTGGAAACTAAACGACTCCTTCAAGAGACGACTGGAAGTAACCAAAACAGATTTTTAGGCATTCGGCAAGAAAAAAACACAACTTAAAAGTGGTTGAAAAATAACGGAGATAGCTAAAAATCTCACTATAGGACACAAAGAAATTAGCGGTTTTATGGGCAAGTTGAAAGAATATATAGAGATTGGCTACCAAATATCTTTTTTGTCGTGGTGACCTATCGAGAGACGAAGACAAGACGACCAAAAACAAACTTTCTAATGAAATAATTGGACCATGGAAAGTACAAAAGCAAGTCATTTGTTGAATAAAAATATACATGAACAGAGATTGGAGACCATACCAACGACACCACCAATTGTAAGGATGTTAACCTTATTCTCACAAATATAAATATTTAAATATTTGTACTTCAAAAAGCAGAAAATTTCACAAAAATAGTTATAATAACAAAGAATATTGGTCCAGAGAAAACGACATACCAAGCATTTAAGTTACAGAAACCTTTCTACTTTTTACGAGAAAATGAAAACACACAATAACAAAGTAATGCTGTAATGTACTTATCATTGTCCGATTAACTTAAGAATGTGAAGTGAGTGGGAGTAAAACGTGAATTGTATACCTTATACGATCCCTTTATTAGAGAAGTAGATAGCTTATAAACTAGATCACAAAGAAACTAGTTGTAGACACAATTTTGTTGTAACAATAAAAAAAATTGCTGAATTTAAGCAACGAAAATTTAATTTATCTAATATGCCGAGGGATGTGTTTCAAATGTTTTCCTTCTAAATTGTGGCAAGTATACGGACGCGATTACCGATTGTCAGAAGCAAGAAATTACTGAAAAAGTATGGAATGCAGAGAAACGTAAAACTGTTAAAGCTGTCTAACCGTATAGTTTGCAAGAAAGACGAACATTTGACGACCACTTAGTAAATGGGTAGAGTTACAAATGCCGAACAAGGTGAGAGTTTTATCTGGTTTAAACATAAATTATCCAAAAGAGAGAAAATTAACAAGGTAAACGATTACCGCATCAGAAAATTACAAAGATTTGTAAAGAACTGGTATTAAAGAAGTTTATTAGAGAGTCAATGTGGTACGTATATTTTTAAAAGATGGATTAGAAAAGTTAAAGTAAATGACGTAATTATATAGCTTATTACAAAAATTAACCGTTATAGTTATACTTAGGCGACTATGATTTATGTTTTGAATAATATAGCGTTTTCTCCTAACTATGTTTAAAACACATGTACATTAACTTGAAACACTATAAGTTATGCATTTTCTCCAAATGATATATGCAAACAAAGTTTTTTTACAATATATTATGTACAAATATTTTTAAAAATGCAGGCCCGTGCATTTTGGTGATAGAAGTGCTATTCTGTAAACGACTATACCGATGATAATAGTAATGATGATGACAATGATCTTCACAGTAGCACCGTTGTCCAATATTAATATGATTAATGCATGTTACATGCACAAAGACATTCTACTATATATCATGAACTTTATAAAACAGAAACAATGTCTAAAATTTGTGTAAATAAAATAGATTTGTTCAAAATAAAGTTGTCACGACACAAACAAAACTACGGAAAATATAAATGAGTATTAAGAATTTCTGCGCGTTATTTAATTACATAACAGTTAACCGTTTGCTAGCAACAGATTGTTAAAGGCAGAATAAAATACGTTGTCGCTTGGCTCGCCTAGTTTATAAGTGTCGGCTTCTGTTTCCTGAGGTAACTGACAATCTGCCTATTGTTGGTTTTGTAGATTTTTTTTGAATAAAAGTAACTTTTAGAAAACAAAATTTTCTAAACTGAGTGTGTATCAAATTTGCAAATCAGACAGTAAATGAAAATTGTGGTACGGATTTCAAGATGTATATATAAGAAAAGTATTATTATTATCAAGAGTATTCTATCCCAAAATTAAATCAATCAATCAATAAATCTCACATTGTTTGTTATTGTTTTACAATGTTTATAGGTGTTACATCGTAAATTATTTCGATCACGTAACGAGAAGAGACAATTAACGGTAGAAACACAAGTCTCTTGCAAAACTCAAGAGATCGTTCACCAAATGGATAGCTTCGTTATAGAAAAATCTAACTTGTAATTGGCACACGCAGCTGAAAGCATAGCTTAAGATTTCATTTGTGATTAAGGAATAGTCCACCAAACTTTATACCTGTATAGATCACGGCCCGTCAGATATAAAATATTTCAACTGGAAGGTTTTTGTGTAAATTATACAGACAGTAAAATCACAAAAGACAACAAAACAATCACGTTTATGACATTAAGGTACATTTCACCTTTATGCTAACAGAGATATGTAGGACGCAGCGACGTAACGGAACCGATCGGACCCAAAGACAAGCAGAGAAGAATGACTTGTTTTACAGCAGCGAGGAGAAGATGGGACGATGCTTCTACAGAAGTTAGACCATGACACGCAGTCTAAACCTAGAAGTTGGTGGTACTGAATAGTCAAACACTACCGTATAGTAATTAACACTTGATTACTGCTTGTTGAAATTAATGGTCACTAATTTTTTCGTATGCACTAGAAATTGAGAAAACTTAATAACTTTCCTCACAATATGTGACTAGTACTTTAATCGTATACAACGTAAGTCCTCTAACTGTATTTTGTTAAGCGCGTTATGTGTTCCATATATCTATTTACTTTCGTTTCCATTATTCTTATTAATGACATTTATTTTAAAACTTAATTTTTAAAGCGACATCATCAGAAAAATGACTGGAAAGCAAATGAAATTCTAAAGCATTATGGTTTAATTAAGAGGAGAAAACTTTATTTATAAAAAATTGCAAGCGTAAAAACTTGTCAAGATATAAAAATATTTTAATCTATTTAAAATGTTTTGTAACAAAACTTATTAAATATGTACATGGACTATTTGCATTGTATAGGTAAAATGGAACTTTAATTGCTTTTACTATAGTACAATAAGTGATGTGCTAGCTTTTTCTTTAAAACACCTTGAAAATCACTAGTTTGAAAAAAAACTTCAGATAGACTAAATGTTTGTGACGTTTGATGTAAAATTTGCATTCGAATCGCACACATTTGCAATTGTTATTTCTTCTGTCAATTTGACGCTACAACGAAGATGCAAAATCTAAAGATATATCGTAGCTGGTGCGGCATATTGTTTGAGTATTCAGTGATAAATGGCAAATGCGAGAGAGAGAGAGAGAGAGAGAGAGAGAGAGAGAGAGAGAGAGAGAGAGAGAGAGAGAGAGAGAGAGAGAGAGAGGCAATCGATTATACAGAATGAAGTGTAAATTAATGGAGACAGACACACTAATTAGGCCGCACTCTGAGTCTGCTATAGTCGTGCATATAATTTCGGGTACCAAATATCCACATCGTCATGGGAAACACATTACCCGTTTATTTTATAAAAGGTGCATCACAAATTATACGTCATTAAACACATGTCATAGATTTTTTTAGTATGTCCAAAAGAATCTCGTTGTAAAAACTTTCTTTTCAACCTTGTATTCAGCCTCAAATATTTGAACATAAAATAAATAATACTATACCACAGTACTGTGGTTTTACTGACTTAGACCGTGTCAGTATAAGTTTAAGTCCTTTACACCTGAAGATGGCGAAGTTGAAACGTCTGGAATTAACAAATTAAGACCATGGCCTGATACCTCGGGAAGCAGTTTCAATAATATTTACATTTATTTATTTAATTTAGGTTAAGATACTGATGCTTTTATGGTAGTGGTGACGAATAAAAAGAGGAAGAGAGCAACAGAGTGTAACAGAAATAAAGGGAAACTTTTGCATTCCTTTCATCTCGTCTTCTTTGAGCTCATATAATATAGTTTATTGTAAATATTGTATTTATACTATTCTAATACTCTGTTTACCGAGGTGCTGTTTGCTATTGACCGATATAATTAACCACAGAAACCTACTACCACATAAACAAACCCACTATTGTTCGATTACGTATGTTGACCAGCATTTAATAAATACCTCTAAACTTTTATTTTGCAGCCGCCAGAGTTCAAGTTACAGCTTTATAATGTGCATATGCTACGCGATGAACGTTCATCGTTGTTTGTGAAGAGAGGAATAGTGGGGAGAAAACGCTCAAGTTTATAAATTCATGGCCGTTTTAAGTTAAAGCAAAGAGCCTACTATTAGGAAAAGTAGATTCAATATATAATTTAAAAACTAAGAATTTGGAACAAGAGACATTTTCATTTACAGATAACTTAGGGCACAATGTGAGCTTGAATTCCTGTTCATGACGATAGGAAAATATATTTGATACTTTATAAAATATTTGCGTGTGCCTAAAGGATACGACTATTAGATAATTTGTAATAATTAATAATTAGCCAACCATTTTTAACTATTGCAAGTCTACAATAATACCTAAAAATCGTAAAATGTATTAGCCTTAATACAACTGTGTTATGGAAACGTATCCTATGCAACAGCGATGTACAAAGAGTACGATTCTACAAAGTGAAATTAATCAACTCTTAAGAATGATGTTTCGTTAATTATTTAATAATCCGCGACGCCTTACTTTTTATACTATTTTAACTTCACTTTAAAATCGTTGCAGTAAGATCTGAAGTTGTGGCTGTTACTAATATATTGACATTCGTCTCAACGCAGTAGTTTAACACTTTCATACTTCGGTAGAATGGGAAAAAATAAATATAAAGAGATTTTAAGCTTCTGTTCGGAATGTTAATGAGCCTTCACTTTTGTTAATGAGGTCTTAAATTTTTAGTTATTTAAAAGGCAAGGGTAAGGTTATTATTTGATTTACTGCATCTCCAACCTTTAAAGATAGAGGGATTATAACTTAAGATACTAGGCTGCCGAAACTAGAAAATATTTCCTCCAGAAAAAAATCACTATACGGTATTCGCTCAGCTTAAATAATATTCATTCTAACATATTTTCAGTAATTTGAAAAGTTTAAAAAAATGCAATTTTCTTCCTTCTTCGTATTTTAATTTTATAAATAGTTGTTACAAAGAATTTAATGGAGTCAATAAAACAGATTTATTTTACAAAGGAGATACAAAGCAAAAACTTAACTCATTAAGCACAAAGGGAGAACAAGTTGAATTAATATAGATTAATTTATAGCCCGATGCAAAGAAAATTAAAAAAATAAGATAGATCAGAATCTAATGTTAATTTTATAAGATTAT
The DNA here is from genome assembly GCA_034769895.1 of Magicicada septendecula. Classification (NCBI taxonomy): domain Eukaryota; kingdom Metazoa; phylum Arthropoda; class Insecta; order Hemiptera; family Cicadidae; genus Magicicada; species Magicicada septendecula. The sequence goes on from CM068367.1 coordinate 1,304,857,621, forward strand.
AACGGTACCAGTAGCGGTAGCAGTAGTATTCTGCTATGGTGTAACTCTATGGTGTAGAATTATTTACTCTGAAAAAGGCGAATGTATATAAAATGACATTTTAAAGAATGTTTAAAGAATGGTCATGATTAGATGCGTACGGTCATGGTTCCAACGAGTGCATACGAAGAGAGCTCAAATGTCGTCATTATTTGAAAATGTTGATGAACATAAGAACAGATGGAGAGAATATTTTCTTCGCAATGGAAATAACTCTATACCGAAGACAAATATTATTATGATGCACAGGATAGTCGTAGGAAAGCCCAGAAAACAATGTTCTGATTTATAACTAAATTTAAAATATTTGTAAATAATACCAATTTAAAATCACAAGGTATAAAAACTCTTGAAACCTGTGGAATTGTTAACACCTGCTCTAGAATGGAATAAGGAGAAGAAGATCAAGAAGGGTACAATAAAATTCGTAAGTTGCCACACGTTTTACTGTATTTCTTCAAGTCAAAAACCAATGTATTTATTAATATTAAACAAATAAGAATATCATTTCTGAAACATAAGGCATATATCGTCCGTGTTTCATAAAACTCCTGTGATGTACATAAAAACATATTTATTTGTTACAACGAATATATTTTATCCAATTCACGTAGTTCCAGTTATTAAATATCTACCTTGAACCATCAGTATATTGTGCAGTAGAAATCAAGAGTATTACTACATGTTGCTCCTTGAGAAAATAATTTTTTTGTAATTCACAGAAAGAAAAAAATTCACACAAAATAATATTTGATATAGTGTATGAAAAATGAATAAACAGTGTGTGAGTCACAATAAGTATCTGTAACAGTGTATACTTTGTATATGTATAACTGATAATATTTTATACATATAGTAAACATCTTCGAGAGTGTACGTAGAAGACGGAAAGGAATGAGAGAAAAACAATGATGGCAATGAGTATTTGTTCTAAACAGAATAGAAAATATTTGAACTTGTATTCAATTTTTTACATGCAGTGGCAGCGAATTAACTTGTCGGATGTCCTTCCCCTATAAACAAACCTTGGTTAATTACTCTAAAGGCTGTAACGGAATTAAGATATAGGTCGCAAGATTAAAGCGAGAGAGTATGGGTCGTTAGACACATTAATAATGACATGAAACGGTACACTGGGGACCGTAACGTTGGCAGCAGTGTTCTTAACATCTAAACATGTTACGTGTGTAATTTACGCATGAGCAATTTTAAAAGGTGAAACTGGAATCACTTTCAATTTTATTACGTATTAAATTACTTTAAGGAAAAATATTAATAATAAAACAAGGTAGCTTCTTTCTTTGAAACGTTTGTTGTACTCTATTTCCAAAATTCTTTTACTCAACTGAAGGACGATTTTTAGATTTCAAAAAGTTTAAAGCAGTCTCTTCCAGACAAACTCAAAAGCATTGTCTGTAAATTTATATAAGCCTAAGTAATGTGGAATACTTATCAATTTATCTGATTAATTTACACTGGAAATAAGTTGATATCATCGTCATCATCAGTAGTAGTAGTAGTAGCAGTAGTAGTAGTAGTAGTAGTAGTAGCTGTGGTACTGCTACTACATTTTTCTTTACATATCGAAAATGATCTGAAATTCGTATACTTATTTACGCTTAGAACGAAAAGAAATTATTATTAATTACTAACACTGCTTATTATTATTAATATTATTACTACTACTATTATTATTATTATAACTATAGTTCTATTCTTGTTTTAATATACGCTATCTTTATTATTATTATAACTATATTATTATTAAATTAAAGGACTTACTTTGGCAACTGTATACAGTTCTCTCTGTCTTTAATCATATGGCTTCTGAAATACAATCTTTTACATTATGAAATATTTGTAAACATTTGGTACTTCTAAGAAAACATGCAAACATAATTTCAAAACCATGTTTATTGGAGATTTTACAGATAATTTTAGATAATTGTTAATATATTTATTAGTTTGTTTCAAGTAAATTAATGATTTTATTACTGTTATTATTTATTTCAAAATTATTATTGCAGACTTCTAATTATTAGTCATAATAAAACAAAAAAATTGAATATGCTATATAAAGAAAAGGTTATACAGTGAATTAAATATAATTTTATATAATTTGTAAAAGTGTAAAATAATGTTTAGATAAGTTTTATAAAAATCTAGACAATGATTATATATATATATATTTATATATAACTGTTACATAAGATTATATGTTTCCTTTGTGTACGTTTGTATTCACAATATTGCAGTACAAGTATAGTCAGATATTGCTTAAAGATGACCTGAACAATTAAAATAATTTTAGCTAATATTCTGTCATCTAAAGTAGAAACAAAAATAAATAAATAACCTTTCTATGAAAGAACTCATCTTGTGTTGTATTCAAAAATATTCATTCATTGTTAATAAGGCTTTCGTGTACTATAAATAAAACGACTTATCATAAAGTTGAGTCAATGTAAATCTCTAATGTAACGCTTGCGTTAAATACGTCAACACATGTAGAATGAACTATGTATCTACACACTATAGCCTTGTATGCATCATGTGTTTACTGATGGGTGTGTAACGGTGTAAATGCCTATACGCACGCTCATGTTTGTTGTGTGTGTGTGTAGGTATTTATCTGGTTGTATTTGCCTTAGTAAGATACTGACAGACTGCAGGGAGAAAAAAACGCGAAAAATAATGAGACAAACAGACAGAGAAAGAAAAACAAATGTCGTCAACATACATGATACAGTGATATTAGATTTTCAGCGCAAGCGTATTTTACTAAATACCAAAACATCAAATATTACATATATAACCCAATATGTGTTATTTACAGCAAGGCCTTTAATTTAAAAATGTAGGATCATTATTAAGGAATAATTTTGTTCTGACGTAGTTTAAGCTTAGATTTTCTATGAAGGCTTTTGCATCTGGTCCGAAGTTTAGAGAAAAAAAACAGAGTTATTTTGTACGCCCCGTATAAAACAAGGAGGAAATAACACATAGCTATACCTGTTATAAAGAACGATTTGCTACTGGATTTTTAGGGGGTACTGCTGTTCTGGCCGAATAAAGGACAGGAAACGAGTAGATAAACTCCAAAGGAATAGAATTAATTAAGTCATAGAAAAATCTTTGTTTTCTCATTTTCACGTGTAATCACGTAGTTTTCCTTTCTTTTTCACAATCGTTAACAAAGTAAAGTTAGTAATAATATAAATTTAATTAAAAGAACTTTTCAGAACAATTATATTGAATGAAGTTCAGTAATGGAAATACATACTCGTAATTTTATTTTTTACAGATACAAGATGTCAATAAAATTTAATTTTCTCACAAAATGTGAACAACTTCCAAGTTTATAAAATATGAATTATCCATAGAAGTGTTCCATCAATTGACGAACTATGGTCATTATTCAGTATATTATTCACGACATATAACGATATATTAATAATTGGTGTCGCAACTAATAATAAATTTGTTGGAATAAAAGTTAGAAATCAAATTAATTTCAAATGAATGTTGTCTTATCAGAAGACTCAAGTTATTAACATTTACAAAACAAACAACATTCTATTTACGAGAATTTTTGCTACCATAATTCTTGTGAAAACATTAATAAAATTTTTTTCGGGCAATCCGCTGATTAGGGTTTGACAGGTTCAAGTGAGTTTAAATTCGAAGCTAACCATAACACGTAATATTTACTTCGAGGCCTTGAGCGTAAAAGATAACATTTTAGTGAAGGGAGAATATGATTTTACATGATTTTGGGCTGCGTTGCTATGGCAATATTACCGTGCCCACAAAATTCGCCTGCTAAAATATAAAACAGGTATGGACAAGATTTACCTAGAATAACGTGTTTTTCTTTCTCTTCCTATGTTATGTCTTTTTTTACACGTTTCTACTTTTACCGTCTAATTTGTGTTACGAAATTAAAATAAAGTTCAGAATAATTAACAGACTATTCATAAGGAGATGTTATTTTGTCTTCTGCGTGTGTGTGTTTTGACATTTTCGAGTTTTATAGTTTCCAAACAAGCACGATATAAATATTTTATGAACCAACGTAGGCAGAGAAAAGTGGCGTAAGAAAAGAGACTAAATTGTACCTGTCCGGACCAGTCTTACCTAGTAGATCCCACTCTCCGTTCGTTATAAAGCTGCTAATATCGCCTCCCGTGTCGTCTTGTAACTGTAGGTCCAACTGAAACATGCAAATCACTAATAAATATTTATTAAGTAAGTAAATACTGCTTACGTAAGGACTTCATATTTTCGCTACTGCAACATGACACCCTATTTAACATATTTATGATTTCAGTCTCTGACACAGGGTTGATTTTGCCTTTTACTCTATCGCTCCTCTGTTGTGTGTGTGTGTGTGTGTGTGTGCGCGCGCGCGCGTGTGTGTGTGTGTGTGTGTGTGTGTACGTGATCACATGTCCATGAAATTCACAGAGCAGTCTTGGGTGACGTGCAGATACCGTGGTTTACAATGTACAACGCATAGTGTTATACTACAATAACCCTATAGTGCTACCTTTATATAAACCTTTTACGTTTTTTGATCAAATATGGTAATAAAATTTAAAAAAAATCTCTCTTGTCAACAAATGGATTTGCCTTAGTTATTTAATCCCTTTTTGTGATTTTATTTTAACAAAATCTCCGGTAAGTGAATTGAAAGTAACTTTTTTTTTTGGAAACTTTAATTAACTTCTCTGCTGAAAAAATAATGATTGAAATGACCTAACGGATTGACTGGCCGTGAAACAGGCGTGAATACGTTTTTCAATATGTCGCTAGCCCCTCTCTGTTTAAACAATGTCTGGAGAGTGTCCGTTCGATAGTGCAATCAAGTAAACAATGGCTATCCACTAATTGGAACAAGCGATTCTGTGTCCGGTCGAGAGAGGTTAGTGTGGGAACTCTGCACTGTAAATAGTAGGGATGGTAAGCTTAAACGTCCGCTTGAACCGATGACCATTCGTTGGTTTAAATATATATAAAATTGCCAAAATTGGATAATTCTTGATTGAAGTTACTGTATAATTAAAGGAAAACAATACAATTTTTAATTATAAATAATCACTTTATTTACACATAAAGTTCTAAATTTGATTAAAATTTTATCCATAGATCTAATCATAAATTTCATAAATTTATAGAAAGGATTACATTTAGTAAATAAATTAATGGTTTTGTAATTGTTGTAAAGTAACTAAACACGAAGTTGTTTACTGTTATAGAGAAAGGAAAGAGCAAATTCCTTTTTTCACTGAGATGGGTGATGAAGGCTGATGTGAAATACTGAAGTAGTTTAACTTAAATTCTAAAAGATCATTTAAAACACTAGAGAAAGGTATCTGTGCTTTATAACATTGCAAATTGTTAAGGATAAATCAGATTAATTTATAAAAAATGAGTAATTTAGACTTATATCAATACTGAATAATAAATCAGTGATCAACAACAACGATTTAACACAGTTAAACTCACACAAAAGTTGACAGTAGCTCATTAATGAATTACTCATATTTATTTCTCGTGTGCTGGTCATATATGATAATATTTTATACTAAATTTACTTTCTCTCTTTTGTGATATGTTTTTACGTGTTCAGTCTTGCGAAATATTAGCTGCTTAAGACAGGCAAAGGATACGAATTAAACATATGGAAGTAAGAAAAACAATTCCTACCATTTTAAGGAAATAATTCAATTGAATATTTTGACAAACAAATTTATTAAGAAATCAAATATTTTATTATTATAAGTGTGACATTTCCTGTACTTACGATAGCCGTGCTACTAAAAAGTATGTGTATATTGTAAAATACAGGGGTACTACGGTAATAGGAGGGTCACAAGTAGATGATAAAGAAGTTAATGCGTCAAGAGACTGGGGTGATCGACGTAAACTAAATTTCACATTACTACCTATAAATGACGTAATAATAAATATGTACTCGTATTTAATGATGCATTTAAACAGTATCGCTATAAGAACCAATAAAATATTTTTTAAATCATAGTGCCAATGTAAAATTATTTGGGTCGAAGAGTACTCATTGCACTGAACCCGAGGGAACGTATATAGAAGATATGCATCCATTATTATGGATATATCAATTTTGCAATTATTAATCTTCCAAATATTGAATGTCACCTATTAAATCTTGTGGATGTCTCCTGTAATGCTGACGGAGACAGTCGTTTCTAGATTTTCTTCATAAATATAACTGCTAATCAAGTTAACCATTCAAAACTTTTTCACTCTAAGGAAACCGAAAAAATTAATTTGAAATTAAATTCTGGAGTTTTATGAAGACTGTAAAACCTGTGGTCCAAACACTTATGTTGCACATCTCTAAATTCACAAATATAGTACTAGAAGGCCAAATATTTATTGTTAAAGAAATTATGTAATAAAACAGCGTTTCATCTGTATATAACTGACAATTACAAAGCAAACTAATAAACTACATAAAAATTTAAAATCTAATAAATAATACTAAAGGGCTTTGAAGGGCTTTTGAAAACATAAAAATACTTCTTGATAAGGTTCATTCTTCAGATGAGTATTGAAAGCGTAAAACGTAAATTAAAATTCTTCGAAATTCGCTTTGTAAAATCTGAGGGAAAAGGTTACACTTTACGAGATTCGCCGTAAAGCAAAAGGGGAGGCAGAGTTGTCAGTGTCAAAAGTTGAAAAGGATTCGTTGAGAACGGGGAAAGGTGACAAGCGTTGTAACTGGTTGACATCAGCTGTTAGCTTCAACGTAACCTTTATTTTTTCTAACAAATTTGGCAGTATAAACGACGGAAAACTGATCGTTCATGTGCTTATTATGAATATATTTTAAATCCTGTTGATGGTTATACACATTAATCAGAATAAAGCTTATGTTAATAAAAATCGTAATAAGTGAAATAAATTTATGAATTTTATTTTTACTTTTTTCAATTTGAGGTTTATTTGACGATAATATAGTATCATAAATAAGTGTTATCCAAGTTATATAACATATTAAATGTTATTACAATCTACTAGTTTACTTTTTATAAATATAAATTCATACTTATTCTTAAATTTAATAGCATAAGTATTGAGTTTCTTTCTACTGTTTACTCAACAGAAATAAACTGTATTTTTTTCATAATGAATATTCAAGTATATTAATAGATTAAAATTGAATATTAAAATTTTATAAACTGAAACTACAACGCCATTATCAGTGTACAGATGATTTATTGATAGCACATCTGAATTATTCGAAACCAGAAATGAACAATGACGATGCTCTTATACACCAAAAAAGTAACGAGAATAATTAGGCATTGCTCCGTGACGTCTCGAAAGCTAAAGTACACCACAACTTGTTACAAGAAGATGCATAATCTGAAGGACAGAACTTGTTACATCTATGCAGAAAGGAACTGGTTCTAGGAAGGGATCCCCTTGAGTACAAAACTCGTGGTGGAGAAGGCGGAATAGTAAACATTTCAAATAATAATTTTTCTTATTCGTAAGTACTGCAGGTAAAAACTGGACAGTCAGAGTCTGGAAAACTGGAACATGTGATGATAACAAACACTGATTTGGACTAAGTTATGTTGGGAGACCACGTGAAAGCAGGAGACCACCTTTAAAACTGAATCAAATATCTTTTGCTCCTGTATCAGAATTTCAAGTAATATTGAATGCGGGAAGAGACATATTTATTTTATAAACTGTAAAATAAATAAACTAAGAAGAAGAGATATTTATAAACTGTAAATATGGTTATGTAGTTTGCTTAAGCTCGAAATGTAAGTATTCTTTATAATTTAAAACAATCGCAGATTAACATATGGAAAACACTAAACCGTTTTTAGGAATGTAGTGTCAGTTATAACTCGAAGTGCTAAGGGTTTAAAATCATAACGAGTTTATCGGTCGGGTATTCAAGGCTCGGGTAATGAACTGCAATGCCTATTGTATTCATGATAAATTGAATAATCTTTACAATTTTAATTATTCAGTCCTACCGTAGAAATCATCCTATTGTATTCATATAAATTTGTCATATTTATACAAATTTTAATTAATTGATATCATCAAAGTGATTTTTAAAGAAACAAATTTAAATGAGTTACTATTATGAATACTGTTCAGATAGTTTTCCTTTGTTTTCCATTTCGTTTTTGTTCCAATTATGCAGTTTTAGTGTTCTTTTAAATTACTCTTTTAACCATATCCTTATTCAGAAACTTAATATTATACAATACTTAAAGTAACATTTAGTGCTTCATAGAGTAGAATTAAATAAATGAACCGTGTTTCCTTAATGGGCATTTATTTATCACAAAAAGTAAAGAAATGTTTATTTTTATAACGGTCTCGTTATTACTAATGAGGCAGTTGTTTTTTATTATTCGTGTAAACTCTATTATCACATGCAGCATATCAATTTATGAGACGGAACAATAATACAGATCGCAGTTGAGAATTGCAGTGAGAAATTAATCAATAACGACTAACATGCTTATCTGCAAAATTGATTTATTTGTGCATCCTTGCGTGCGAAACAGATTAAGTAAATTGATTTGGCTACAATTGATTGACACCAGCGACATAATAATGGCTACCGTTCCGTTTGTGGTATTAGTCCACAGTGATTCGATTGTTTTTAAAGAATAATGGTGAACTTAAAACAAAATGGAAATGATATATATATATATATATTTTTTTTTCTATTGTATTCTTTTTTATAGCCTAAAGGTGATGTGTAATAAAACTTTTTATTCACATTCTTAAAACGATCGATTTCGGTCATAGACCATCGTCAGGTTATATACAGAACATTTGCGGTCACAATATTGTAAAAACATTCTTTACAACTCAAAAGCGTTTTACAATATTGTGACCGCAAATGTGCTGTATATAACCTGACGATGGTCGATGACCGAAATCGATCGTTTTAAGAATGTAAATAAAAAATTTTATTACACATCATATGGTACCTTTAGGCTATAAAAAAGAATACAATAGAAAATTGAATTATAAGTACCATTAGTAAAACAATAAGTGTATATATAACAATACATCACATTATCATTAGATAAATTTTTATTGTAAAGACAAACAGAAAAAACTATTTAGACAGTAATTGTTTTCAGATTGGAAGTCACTCTTATCATTATAATACTGTAAAATACACGTTTTCTCGTCATTACACATCATTATTGGTAAAAGAAGACGGTAGCTCAGAGTGGGTAGTTTACTAATGAGAAAATAAAAATTTCTTGCTACTGAAACGTATTTCTTTTATTTGTATCTCGACTCTACTGTTTGTTTGTTACAAGCGGATGTTCTTTTGTGCCCGTAATTTGAGTTGCAATATTGGCATTTATGAACTACTCGATAGCAACGGTCTTATTCACACTAATGACTTCAAAACTACTTTTGCCTTACACGCAATATAATTTGATTATTTCTTTCTGCGTAAATTGAATTGTAACATTAGTACTTGATTGCATTCTTCACCGGAAGTTAAGGTATAAATCTGTTTTTGTCACTCCATGCAGCAGTTAATAAGAGTCCTCATCAGTTACAATATGTAAGATAGGTTACAAAAATATAATACTATACTAATATAGTAAGATTACATAAATAATAATAAGATGTACTACATCTGTGGGGAAACAAGTCAACATCAAGTTGGATTAAAGAAGTCAAAAAGAATTTTAAAAAAGTAACATAGACCAGAAGAAGCAATTAAAAGAGAACATTTTTTTGGACGAAAATGTTAAAAATGGAAGGAGTCCAGGTTAGGAGGGAGAAAAACGGAGGTTCAAAGTGGACTGAAGACAGGAAGAAAAGACATGGTGAAAAGATAAAAGAATATTGGAGAAAAAGAAAAGAACAATGAATAATCAATTGAAATTGGCATATGGTCCTCAGATGGCCGGTACAAATAGAAAAATTCTATGTACTACATTTTTAAAAGATTTTTTTTTCAGAATAGCTGTTAATTCTTACCTATTTGAAAAAAGATGACCGTAATTTGATATTTAATTTATATAATCAAATAAATATTTAAATAAATTATAATATATCAAAATGAATTTGAATTTACAAAATAGATGAGTAAATCTAATGAATAAATTTTGCAAATTAACACTGAGTAACATAAAATGTCAGATGCACTTGTAATAGTCAAAATTTAACATATTCCTTTAATTACAACATAAACAACTACACCTTAATAAAAAATAAAAATGCCAAAGTGTTATTAGAATTAATATTTAAATTAAAACATATTTTAGTTAAAAGCTTTTGAAAAAGGTTTAATTTTTTTTGAAAAAGTGTAAAATTGAGATACGTGATTTACACATTAATTTATATTGTCTCCAGGAAAGCAAAGCGATAATATTTCTTGTGCCTCTTTATGAAACATTCTCTTTGTACTACAGAAGTGGTGAAGTGAGATATGGATAACGCAGTGAGGTGTCCGTTTGATTAACACTGGCCGAACACGCAAGCAAAACTAAAGCCATAAAACAAAAACAAAAACATAACGTTATCTGAACAAGCACGTATATCTTTCTCCATCGTTCTACCTCCACAGCCAATATCTGTTTTCTAGCCTATTTAATAAACCCGTTTCATATGTTAATTTTACATGAAAAAAAAATATGAAGGTATAGTATATTACACTAGGATACGTGAAGGAAAGGAAAGCTATTTATACGTGTTCAATACTGTTAGAAAAATTGCTAGAAGAGGACTAATAGAAATTAGTAGTGTTTAGAGAAGTACGTTGTGAAACGAAATATGTTTTTAGTAGTATTAGAAAATTTCTTTTATGTCCCTATACTTTTTTGTCAGATTTCAATATAACTTTTTTATTGACACGAAATTCTTGGTATACATTTTATTTAAAATGTTTTTTTATTTATTACTACACGACCTTGCTCTTTGTATCTCTTTTATACTAAAGTACAATATACTTGCACTAATATAAAATACTTACACCTGTACAGTGTACTAAATGCATTTTTGTCCTTTACTCCTACTATCTTCAAGCCGTCACCTAGTCTCTGGCATAGTAATTTAAGTAGTTTCGTGTTGTACTTAGTTAAGAATAATTGTAGAGATTTTTAGAATTTCAAAGTTTTAAATATTATTACTTGAAAAGTCTCTACCAACATTAATTGAAACAGCATATAATTGTTTTTATACGTAATTCACTGCATTATAGATATTTTCCTATGAAGTACACACTACTACTCCAACAAATATTTTGTAAAGAAAATTTCGGTTTTGTTTAAACTACGATTGATTTTAAAATTTGACATGTTCTGGAAGTTTGGAACACCCTTTTTTGTCCAAGAGGCACCAAATTAAATACAAAACAAGTTTTTGCAGATTAAGTTTTCTAAGTGCCTTTTCTAAAGATAAGAGATTTAAGTGTCTAATTCAATTAATTATGAAGTAATTAAAATATAAACTAATTATTTCAATTGTTTATACTTTTACTTATTTATGCATAAAGTAACGGTATATATTATTATTAAAAGTGCGAGTTCTTGTTACTAGTTGTCTCCTAAATGCGAATATAATTTCTTAACATACATTTTCTATAATACGCAGTACTTTCTAAGCTAGATTGTATGCACATTGTTTTCTTAATAAAAATACAAGTAGTAACCTCAAAGAAAGTGGCTCTCAAATTCCCCTTTTGTGTATTACAAAACAGAGAACAAAGTTTTGAAATTTCATATAACTAGGCAAGAATGAAACATTATGAAATATTTAGATTCTACATTGATATTTTGTTGAATGTAGTATAGTGGTCCCCAAAGTGGGGTCCGCGGACACTTTTAGAAAAAAATAGAATATACCGTAAGTTTTTCCGATTTTTTGTAGTCTAAAATCTAGATTTTAGAATCTTAAAAACAATTAGTAGAAAATACCAGTAGTTTTTCTTTTGATGCAAACTAATTGTAATTGTAAAAGTAATTTCAAACTAATAGCTTTAATAATGTCTTTAAATCATGTCACGTAGCAGATCTGTTTGTCAGCCGAACTGACTACAGCGCCGCATCAACGCAGAACTGATCGCGCTGTTTTAGTCCACATACAAGCACTGTATCTTGCGTATAAGCACTGTAACTAAGCATAACGTTTTTCTACGTATCTGGTTTTACGCCTAAGTGGCTGAATTTCGACACGTGTGGCTGGAAAAATTGAGCCGAGGTTGGTAAAGTTAAGAAGTAAAGTTGATGTCGAGAATAACTTAATATTGAAATTATCAGACATTAAACCTAATATTGCAATAGAGCTGATTGTTCAAAAGCAGCTTCATTGTTCACATTAAACTATGCTTGATATCATTAATATTATAATTTTGCAAGTTTAAAGAATTTTGATCTTAATACATTTTACTGAAAATATAAGAGTTTGTATCGTATTTACTCTTTGTTTTATTTCATAGCTCAGACGGGGTCCGTGAAATTTTTAATTTTTTGGAGGGGATCTGCGGACTGAAAAATTTGTGAACCCTGATGTAGAAGGTTTGAATTACCTTTTTTAATACGTGTTTTATAGGAGCGGGGACTAATGTATCGATGACTATAGTGATGAGTAGATATTTGAATAACAAGTTAGGCTAAATGCTTTTTATTCAGCTAGCAAGGTAGTAATGTAGTTGTGAGAGTGTGTATGAATACCCATATAGATACATTTTACTCTTTGTCTAGAACACGGCGTCTGGTCTGCCGTTTTGCTCTACCTGAAATCCGTCGTACGTCCAACTGCCAAACTTCATTTCACAGCGTTGGTCGTCAAACGGAAACCATGTGATGTCTATCTTGCACGTACTCTTGAAGATGCCAGGCGGGATGTAAACGCAACTGCCGTTGTTTCTGACCACCACGTTCGTTGGATACGTACCGTCGAACCCCTCGTCAGCGCTGTGGGACAAGAAAACAGAAAACAAAACAACATTTGAATAACCAATATTAATATTATTTCTATACCATTATTAAGAGTTTAAAGTATGTAGTAGCAAGTTAGTCATGAACCGTTTAAATTATTACTTAATAATTGTAAGTCTCAACGTTCTTTTTGTTATATGCAAACAGCTAGCTGGCTTAATACAGGACGAGACACTTTGTTATCTGTACCACTGTAATTATCACATAAAAATAAGTCATTTCGAAAGTATAACAGAAATGAATAACGAACTATATCCAACAGAGTTGGAAATTATCTGAACAATAACAACAAACAAAAGACATTAAAAATAAGACCTCTATACAATTTGGAAGCAACATTTTAGTCAAAACTTTTTTTAAGCTTTAGTCATTATTTGTTATTTACCGTTATATTCGCATTACTTTAAAGTTACTGCAGAGAAATTATTATTTTATCTTATTATTATCTGCTGTATCTATGATTAACATTGAGTAATTTAATGGAAACGTATATCATACCATATCATTTAATTATAAAGTTAAATTTAATTGATATAAAGTACCATTAACATATTTATTCTCACTTACACACTCTTAAAAAAATATGCTGTATGTTCATTGTCTGGTGATTCTCTGTTTTGTGAAGCTAAATCAAGATACTGGGAACGCTGAGATACTGCACTATGCTCGAAACGTATTGAAATAAAAAACTACTTGATAGTAATTTACGCCATATTTCTTTATTAATATGACTAAAAAACAACATTGTAAATACAGTAAGTAAATTAAACAGAACATTACTGGCAATTTCATAAAATACTTCGGTAACTTAAATTATGCAATATATTTTAAATAAATTTTGGAAATAAAGTGAGTTATAAAGTGGTCTATTGTTTATGTGCACAAACGCAAAGTGACTTTATTCTTGGGACCACTATAATAATTTTTGGTAATGTATCTTCATTATAAATATTTAGTTATAAAGTGTTTACACGCTGAAAGCGTAACGTCGGGTCGGTTTGAACTGAACAGTAGTCAGTTCAATAAGTAGACATAAACAAGAGCAACAAAAAGTATATCATAGTCACACATATATTTTACACTTGTTGACACAAATTTTGTACTGTCTGGAAGTATATAAGTTCTTATTTCGTGGAGCATATGTTTCAAACGTTTTATAAAAAAAATTTTAAGTAAACAATAGGAACGTATGTAGTATTGTAATGATCGTTTAATCCTGTAAAGTGCAATTCTTTTGTATATTCGTTAGTTTCGTTATTTAGTTTCCTTGACTTACCTACAAGGACAATTAAGACTGCAAATTATGAGACGAATCTCGTTTCTTAAATTATATGTAAAAGTGTTAGCTTATCTTGAAAAAGATGACAAAATCCTTTTAATTAAAAAGAAATATGATGATTATTTGGAAATAATCAGATATTAATGAGAATTACAAAAGCAGTCATCATCCATACCTGTGTTCAAATGTACATAACTAATTACTAGTAACGCACTGTCAAAATAGTGCCATAGGAGGATAAATTACCGTTAATTAGCGGCTGCAGAATTATTTACATATTTGTGTACTCAGACGAACACAAAGCCAGTGCATAATGTGCCAGTGTTATCTCAAGGAAGAGGAAACGGCTTAAGCTAAGCTTGTCAGACCATATCAGCTGCTGCGACATTCCAGTTTATTATGCAAACATCTTAGCCGTACACAAACACACGTTTGGCAGAAGTGCGTGATCGCTAATTGTCTGGTGCTCACCCGTCCAGATATTCGGATCGGGTAATTGAAACTCTCTAGAGTAAAATTTCTCCTTCAATATGTAACCATTGCTTTGAGTAAACAGACATTGTGTTCGCAGTAAACAATAATAAAATAATAATAATAATATAGAAATTAAAACAGTGTGTAGTATAAATACAACAAAACAGTTAATTTAATTTATTAGAATTTCTTCTACAGTAAAGCTGTCTTACAAAAGTTTTCAACTGGA
The DNA here is from genome assembly GCA_034769895.1 of Magicicada septendecula. Classification (NCBI taxonomy): domain Eukaryota; kingdom Metazoa; phylum Arthropoda; class Insecta; order Hemiptera; family Cicadidae; genus Magicicada; species Magicicada septendecula. The sequence goes on from CM068367.1 coordinate 1,304,872,634, forward strand.
TGAAGTCAATTTTTCTCGGTCCTATGGATCAGTGTTCATCTGTCTACAGTTCATCTGTCTACAGCTCCTTCCGTTTCTGATGTCATCATGCATTCCAATCGTCCTTCTTCCTTGTTCATTCATTCCTTCCAACACAGCTTTCTCTCTACGATCCTTAGCTGCAATTTCCACACAATATATCCCCAGATCAAGATGTTTTCCTCTTTCTTATTACTTTCACCAAGATGTTTTCATTTTTCGTCTCCTATTCTCGTCAGTACTTCATCTCTTACTCTTCATTTCAGCTTATTAATTCTTTGTCACAATCATATTTCAAAGCTCTCTAGGCATCTTTCTTCTTTTTTCGATGGTTCATGTTTCAATACCACATTTAAGCACGTTAAAAATAAAACATTTAGGAAATCCTTTTCTCTCCCTATACGAAATCCTTCTTGTTGTCAGCAATAATTTTACCTTATCAAAAGCTTATTTACGCATACATATCCCACTTCTCACTTCCCCGTTACGGCTTCCATTCCATGTTACCATAGTTCCCAAATACTAAAATGAGTTCACTTGCTGTATAGATTTTCTTTGAAATCTTAATTTCTGCTAACTTGAATCACTTCGAGTTTTTTCGACCTTTGCCTTCATTACAAACTTCTTCCCCACTCTTGCAATACTCTCCACTATAAATGATAGCCCCTTTGACGTTCAACCAACACTGGCTGATCATCAGCGTATTTAATGGTCTTCCTTCTTTCTTTTTTTATCGTTACAATTCCTGTTACATTTCCTCACGCTTTCTCGTCAATTTCTCAGAGTACATATCAAACAGTGTTGGTGACAAACTCCGCCCTTGTCTAACGCTTCTTCCAATACCCATCTCTTCCGTTTCACCTTCATCTACTCCTACTACAACTGGTTTTTACTATGAATCAACTTTTAATTATTTTTTAATAGGGTAGTCATGACCCAACTCTAGACAAAGTCTTCATATAAGTTTTAACGTACTAAAATATATTTTATATCAAACTAACTTATTTCTTGATATAAAGAGTTTGATGTTTTGAATAAATAATTAACATTATAATCGGTGGGAATTATTAGAAATTCAGTATTTTCGTTCAGTTTTCATATTTGCATCTTATGCATTGAAAGAAATGAAATTTCCTCAATAAGTGTAAAATATAAATATGTATTAACAGATTACATACAATAAGAATGAAGCATAATTGCTAACAATTTACTACTTGTTAGTTACTTAAAATTTCATACATATTTCAGTAGTCGTCTTTAGAAACTATTTACGAGTACAATTCAGCAATTGAATTTAATTGATTTACTTTAATACTCGTTACAGTTTTATATTCATATGTGTAAGATAAACAGAAAGGCAAGAGTGTTATATGTTGATTTAGGGCATGGTAAAAAGTTTCCTTAAAATATTAACCCATACTTGAGTGAATCTTGGAAAAAATATTTTTATGAAAGAGTTAGAAGGTAGGTAAACAATTATGTACGTTATAACGTAATCATTTATTTTGGAACCCACCAAATTGATCATTTTATTGTAATGTGTATTTTGGTATCTTTAAGAACCTTATAATGCGTGTTATAAAATATGTAAATATAATATATAGAACCGTATGCTTTCTATCAATATATACAAACGTACCATATTTTGTTAAAACTTTGGGAATGAAAATTAAATTTTGTAATGGAATAAATTAAGTTCTATTTTTAAATCAATAAATTAAATTAATCTTGAATAAATGGTTGTAAATCTAGTTAAAAAAAATCTGAAATTATTATTTTGGTAAATATAATTTACCCAGTTCACAAGAGATACATTTAAGAGTTGATAGTTTGCGTATACAGTTTGTGTAGGTGTTCTTTTAAGAAATTTGTTTGACTTTATTATTAAATTATTATTTTTTATAGTGCAAGTTCCGATTGTTTAACCATATTCACCAATCAAATTTGTAGTTTTCCAGCTGGAGGGAAAAAATATTAATTAAAATTTGCATCTATCTACGCGTTTTTCAGGGCACAAAAGACTGCTCAAGTAGAGGCCACTATATACAGACCTCAAAACAGCGTAAAAGAACTAATTCATTTTATTAATAAACTAAAGTGTATAGAAAAATTAGACATTAGTTTAAGAGGGAAGTGGTAGTAAAAAGTAAGTCAACGTAAAAAATATATGCTGAAAACTCTGTGCAAACTGCGATTCATAGCAGATTATGTATACTTTATTAAAATATCGGTGAATGCTACGAATGTTTTATCAATAATTTCCAATGTTGTGTTTTCTTAGCCATTAAGTTTATATTAAAACAAACTTATGTTTCCGTATTCATCTTTATGCTATTTGCCAAAGAAGTATAATAGTATCGATATAACTCTTGCATTATTTTCTAAGGTTAGACTACATTAAAACTATTCACAGACGCAAATGTACTTTCGTAATTTCGTTATTCTGCGAGAAGTCGCAACTGTATTTAAGGCTTACGCGCCACTCTCTATAATCAGCTTTTGTCACAAAAAATGTCCCGATACTCGATTGCTAATTGCATATCTCGCTCTCGCCATTGTTTCGCCTTTAATAAAACATTTTTAATAAAAGCTTTGTTATTAAAAGATAAAAACGTTGTCGACGCTTTTCGTAGGAGCCGTGTTCATGCGATTTTCGTCTCCTATATTAAATCTCCTTACTTTCTCCTCACTAAGGAACAGTACGCTTTATGCATCCGATATTAAAACAAGCTTCTTATTTATACAGAAAATGTTACGTGATATTTTGTGAGGTTTTCCTTTATTGAAATTTTCAAGTCAGCTTTACTCACTGTTACAAAGTACCCAGAGATGGATAACATTTTCCTCTTAAAGTGTTATTGTTAATTTTTGCGAACTTCGTTGCGTCAGCTCTTTATTGGTAACACGATGTCACCTTGGTTTTTGATTTATCCAATGTGTTATACGTGTATGTTTATGTTATTGTTGACAATGTAGGTTTGTGTGTATTAAGTATAGACATGTATCGGTATACAAACATGTATGTATAATTGTGTATGTGTGTGTGTGTGTGTTTATAAGTAACTGTAGCACAATAAACCATCTACCCGGACCCAGACCCTGAAACGGCTCAATGATTGTTGGAGTGCTTATGAAAATCAATTTAATTAGAATTTTTCTTCTACAAGGAAGCCGCTGATTTAGTCTTTATAAAAGCAAAGAAAAAAACGTTAAAATAACAACAGAAATATATTACAGGTTTTTTTGAAATAAAATTTACAAATATTTCTGTGTATATATACAGATACTAGTATCAAGCCGGTACCTGCAAAATAAAACACGGAAGGATACCCGAATGCAATTGTAAAACTGTGGCTCTCCTTACATTCCTGTATGCTAGTCAGACATGGACTCTTGGAAAAAATGACGTGCAGAGGATTCAGGAAGCCGAAATTAAATCTCTAAGAGGGACACAAGGTTGTTCTCTCTTGGATCGGATAGGGAAAGAGGACATTAGGCGGGTCCCACAGAAGGAGATGGTGTGAACACTTGAACCGCATGCCTGATATCCGTCTACCTGTGTGGCTGCCTTGGGTTATCACCTTACTGGGATGACCCACCTTAGAGAGATGTCGGTAGACCGAGGAGGAGATGGGTTCCGGAACAGGTCTAAGACATAGTCTTTGGAGTGGTGATGATGATGATGATGATAGTATTAAGCCATACAGTGCCTACTAGGTTGTAGGCTTGAAATTTAAACTTAATCATTAACTTAATGTGTTTTAAGAGAATTATACATTAGAACTAAATGCACACTCGCGAGCGTATGTCTATTACACGTACTGGAAGTTAACGACGAAATGTACAAATGTTAAGTGAACAGGGCTTCTAAATAATTAGACACTTAAATCACGAGACTGGGAAGTAATTCTAGATAGCATACCTGTTGTACATGAGCACGTCTGGTTTCCAGATCCGATGAGGAGGTATCCTTAAGTCCTTGACGCCGCCGAATTCCGATGAGTTCCATCTAAGGTTTACGTCGTTCCACTCCTAAAATATTACGTCCATCAAAACAAGTCCGTGCAAAGACAACATAATATCTATGTACAGGTAGAACTATTTAGGTAATATTTAAAACGGTTTGAATACCACAAGAATTTGAATATTATTTTTTTTACATATCAGAGCTGTTGTTACAATGCAGTTAGCAGTAAAAAGTGTTTTAGAGTTTTTCTGATGCATTTGCTTTTAAGACTGCCAAAGCGGTTTCTTGTTATAAGCCATACAAGTGTTACTCACCTGCCTTGTAAATATCCCTTTTAAACTGAATTTAAAGTTAATACAATTTTGCATTGTCAGTTTGTGAAAAATTTCAGCCAGTGCTGTTTTCAAAATTAACTGCGTTTTTAAACTACCACTTCGCTCGCAAGAAAGCCCTATAACCGAAGTCGATAAGTTTTATAGAGTTATCGACGTAATAAATCTAGCGAATTGAGACGCTGCCAAAAAACTATTGCCAAGAATACATCGTTTATCTCAAAGAGGCCGCCTGTTTTAATGGCTGTTTACCAATTAATTTGTATCTACAATCATAAGTATGCTGTGTTTATCTTATAATTATTATATTTAATAATATATATATACTTTCACTTATGAACTTACTATTGTCACTTCCCAAACGTTTCAAGATGTTGTTTCTCTTCTTCAGTGGGTTGAGTACTAACTGTCGATTACAGAATAACCGTTACGGAATGGAGTGTGTGGTGGGGGTTGATGGTGGGAAGGGGTTGGCGCTGAGGTTCGAATTATGTGTATGGATCAGTGTGTCAAATAGTGTATGTGATTTGTAATGTATCTGTTCATTTAATATGTTGTTTGGTTGTAGTGTGTGATATCTGTATATTTCAAATTGTTCAGCTGTGTTTAGTTTTCTACTTTTTGGTAAGTAGTGTAATATTTCCATGTTGTGTTCTATGTTTGTGTAGCTGTGGTTTTCGTTATGTAAATGTGTGGCAAATGTGGAATGTTTTACATTTACATAACGAAAACCACAGCTACACAAACATAGAACACAACATGGAAATATTACACTACTTACCAAAAAGTAGAAAACTAAACACAGCTGAACAATGTGAAATATACAGATATCACACACTACAACCAAACAACATATTAAATGAACAGATACATTACAAATCACATACACTATTTGACACACTGATCCATACACATAATTCGAACCTCAGCGCCAACCCCTTCCCACCATCAACCCCCACCACACACTCCATTCCGTAACGGTTATTCTGTAATCGACAGTTAGTACTCAACCCACTGAAGAAGAGAAACAACATCTTGAAACGTTTGGGAAGTGACAATAGTAAGTTCATAAGTGAAAGTATATATATATTATTAAATTAATAAGTGAACGAAGAGGATGCAACAACAAGATAATTTTTATAATTATTAGTTCAACGAAAATGTTTCTTACATTTTTTATATTTACTTTTGTTTCAAAACGTTAACATTCGTGAAATTAGTACTTGAAATTCATAACATTTTTAGTGTAAATGAGTCAACATTTTGCTTTAAGGAGAAAAGTAAAAAATTTATTTGATTTTGAGTACATTATAATTGTGAGGAATTTCTCTTCTTATTCTAAGTAGTGGTGCTTAACCAAACACCCTGTACCAAGTATTTTATAATCAGATTATATATATTCGTTTATCGATTAAGTCTTGTGTGTTAGCGTGTATGCGGTAAAATTCTGTGTACCTGTGCAAGGGAAGAAGATTTTTTAGAAATGCTTAAAAGAATTAACTGCAGTAAAAGAAATATTTAAGCAGATATCATATGAATAAGCAGTGTCATTTTTTTGAAAGCATATACGATTTAATCAGCTGAGAAAATTGCAAAATAAAAGTAACGAAAATTTTGCAAATCATTTTCACCTCTATGCGACCAGGTACAAAGCGCCATAGCACGATTTCAACTCACAAGGCTTATGAGTGAAACAACATCAAGCAGCTCGGACAAAATCAGATAATTTCGTGTGATAACAATGACAAAGTATAAAAAATAAACACACAAATAAGCTCCAACAATAATAAGCGCAGCCCTGTTTACACATGTAGGTAAAAAAACAACATAAACACAAGCACATAAATACGACAGATATACGAATGAGAGAACACACGTAATTAATTCGAAAATACAATGTGTGACAAATAAAACAATTATAATAAACACCACATACACATAATACTTATATATAACAGTAATGTTTAAATGTGAACGTAGCTTGACTAATTGATAATAAAATATATACAGTAACATGCACATGATAGAAATGACACATGCTTGAAGATTATTGGAAGATCAACTTTAGACCTGAATAGTTTATTTATACTTTTTTAAATAGTCGTTTATTTTTAACGCTTTTATTGAACTTTATTATTTTGAACTGCAACGTTTTTTTATTAATTTTATTTGTACATTTTATATGCGTAATTTCAAAACGAGGAGCATAAAAATAAAACCTTTTCTTTTGTAACGAAATGCGATAACTCTTTAAGGAGTTAACAGTGTATTTCATTGTTAAAAACGATTTAAACTTGAGTCTGAAAATTTACATTGCCGACTCAATTTGTGAACAAGAAAATAGGATTTTTAAGTTGTATATATGTGTATGTCTTCATTCATGTGAATATTGCAATTTAACTTATTTTACGGTTTCTATTAGGAAATATTAATATATATTTGTCTAACTACATGTTTTAAAATGTTAACTTTAATGCATGTAGGAAGAGCTGGCTGACAGATACTGAAACATTACTACTCTAATCTGTTACTTGTGAAGCGAACTGTATCTAGTATGCATATGAACGTGTCATGAAACGTGTGTATTAAATATAAAAAAATATATATATAGCTGTAAAGTGTTCATGCTACTCAATATAAATACCGGGTAACAGGCATAGGTAACATACCACTGATGATAATGAACTGAGTAAAAGAACGGACAAAGAAAAGTAACTAAAAAGGAAACTTAATCATTTTCAAGCTAGAGGATAAACAAACTGTTCCCAGACACAAAAAAACAAAAGTAAACTTTTTTTGTCAAACCACCGGCGTAGAATTTAATATAAAGTTTTTGATTTTTTTCGCCAAGTTTAACGAAATTTTAACAAAAACTTGTTTAACAGCAAAAAACTGATTTAAACATTTTTATTTTATAATCTGTGAAACTCATTTTTTTATTATTACGAACGTGTAAATACTCATTAAAATTTTATAGTTTTTTATTTAGCTCATACATATATGTATGTACAGTTCTTATGCGTACCTTGCATTTAGCGGTAATTTATCGTTACAAAGGCGCTGGAACGGTTTTTATACTTTCATCACTTGGTAGTGTTTATTTTGACATAATCCCAGCTTTAAAAATCTCTGGGAATCATATTTGTTTTGTCCTCTGATTGTGAGAATAATGTTTAATTATGGTTTAATCTTTTAAAAGTTTAATTTTATATTTGACTTACCAGTTTTAACCAAATGTTTGTAATTAGTAGCTGATTCTTCTCATCCTATCAAATCCATGCAAACAAAAACAATGCACTGATATTAATCAAGGTACACACCAATCATATTCAAGGAGTTGGTATAAATCGCATTCGCTATGTGCAATATACCTCCTGATATGCACTATCTTTACTGTTCTAATATCTATAATGTACGTTTGGTAGTTATAATCTAAATAATAGTAGTAAATATTTTGTATGTAAACAACAGTAATAATGTTTTATTAATTGACTAATAAAGTATTTCAGTTATTTCAACACATTCTTATGCAAAAAGCGTACATTCTTAATCTAGTATTTTACGAAATATTAAACCTTAAGGACGATTAAAAACATTAGTATGATTATTGAAAGTTACAGTCTAACCATAATAATTTATTCACATGTGATGACGGAACATGTTTACAGCAGGTATTTTCAAGTCAGAGGTGATACGAGATATTCAGAAAGGACAGATGATAGTAACAGAGTAATTATAACATTTAATTTTAGTATAGAAAACATAAATATATGTATGCTGCCAACAAACTACCATTACACCTAATCTTTTAAAACCTTGAAATAGGCACAACAAATATAGGGGCATTAAAGAGTTCATATACCTTGACACCCAGATAAACAGCACTAACGACATCAACACTGAAATAAGAAGAAGAATATATCTCGCAAATAAAACATATTATGGATTAAAAAAGCACTGACATGTAGCGTCATCTCAAGAAGCACGAAATGCAAAATCTACAAAACACGTATCAGGCCAGTGCTGCTATGTGCTTCAGAAACCTGGACAATGACAAAAAATACCGAGCGACGTCTAGATTGCTGTGAAAGACGGATCCTAAGAACAATATTTAGAGGAGTACAAAAAAATGGAATGTGGCGCAGGCGGTATAAATTATGAACTATACCATCTTTACATTGTCAAGATAATCAAAATACACAGGCTAAGGTGAGTCGGGCACATAGAGAGAATGGAGGAAGGATAGCCTACGAAACATATTTTCTACCAGAAACCAATAGGTAGACAGAAAAAGGGGAAGACCCCGAAGTAGATTCAAAGACCAGATAGAGAAGGACCTCGGAAAGCTGAACATAAGAAACTGGTATGCAATAGGGAGGAATGGAATCGACTCTTGGAGCAGGCCAAGACCCAGCAATGGTTGTAAAGCCACGGTTGATGATGATAGAAGACTTAAATTAAAAATAGAAAAACCCCTTTTTTGACAGAAAACACCACTTAACATTTTATGTAGTGAGAAAATTAGTTAACAAACAGAATTATTACTGTTGCACACCACTATAGAAAAATTGTTCCGATTAGCGCTTTCAAGCTTTTCAGCTCATCGTCAGATCGGAAAATCTTTTTCCGTGCAACAGTGATAATTCTGTTTGTGATTATAACAACTAACAAACCTTTCTTAATTAAAATTAGTTAAGTAGTATGAAAATTAAAAGGCATTTGTTATAATTTTTAATAACTGACATCCCGTTATAAATTAAATTAAAATATCTTCAACAAAATTGAAAGCAAGAAACCTGATTTCTATGTTTAAATACTGAATAAAAATAAAATTATTAGACACTGGGCGTACAGTGTCGCATTTGCGCCATCTTTGTTTTGAGGTCCGTATGACGGAGACATTTATGTTGATCACAAATTGGCCAAGTTTCAGTTTATAGATGATCAGTGAGGAAAACGAGTGAAGAGACTCAGCACAAATTTTATGAGGTGATCGCTGTGCCGGTGGTTCTCAAAATTGGGTTCATGTGCTAAAACTCATTAGTGAAATTCAAGATTCTCGCAGTCTGTTAATGGTAGTACGCAAAAAGATAGAATCTACAATGATAACAGTTGATAAGGGGTTAAAAGTGCTGTTTTCCGTTGAACAAACTTGATAACTTGGATGGGACATCTGGACAGGTTGTACAATAAATTTGTCAATACAAATCTATTGGATGGAGAGATAAAGTAGGACTTAAAAAGCGTTAGTGATGTGGATATAATTACTTTAGGATCAGAACAGTTAATTTACTTACCCTCTGATGGAAAGATAAAAAACTAAACAATCTTTACGTAAATAGCATATTCAACGAAAGTCGTAGAAGTAGATGTGGAATAAAGTGTTACTTTTGCACTTCTGTAATGTCAGCTGATTATAAAACCTGTTAGCTGAAAACGTTTTTTACAAATGAAGTTTTTCCTGACGATAAACACTGATATTGGTATTATAAGATACACTGTACTGACAAGAACAGTAATTAGTGCCAACAACAATTCTGCCACATGAAATTAAAAAGAAAACTATTGGTTTTTGCCCATAAAGAAATCATCTTAATATGTTATTTGCTAAATATCATTTTTTCTTGTCTTGATAATCCAACAACCATTTTTCTCTCCGTATGAGAACTGTATCCCTTCTATAAGAGAGATTTTAAAAATTCGTAAAAGACGATGCTTCGCAAACGTTTTAATGTAATTTCCAGAGTTACAACACACATATTTTCACTTAAACCTTTGTATATAGAAATACAATTGTGCATAAAGTTTTGACGTGTAAGATATGGTAACACACTGTAGTTTATTGAACCCTGTAAGTGTTCTGTAATAGAATACACTATGAGATGTTGAAACTATGTAAATGGAAAATATGTAATACTTCAAGGTTGCAAGTGCTAGATCTTAAAAAGTTTAAACACAGAAAATAAAAAATTTCATAAATTACAAGATTGTTTGGTAGGTAACAAAGTGAATAAAGCAATGATGTGATGAAGTAACTTTTGAAAAATCAGATGTTTTACTGAAACGAATTTCATACTTACAAGGTGCCCCTGTAATTTAAGACAAAGAGAATGTTTAATGCACGACACGACGCTAGATACCCAGTGACATAACAGCAAAGGATACGCAAGGGAAAATACGTATTAAAATGTAATGATAGTAACATCGCAGTAGTGGCTGTTAAGAAAAGGACGTCATCTTTATTTTTAACACTTTTATGACTTTGTTAAACTCTAAATAATTTACAGTGGCACCTGAAAGAATGAACAGTATAAGGTCAGGTAGCATTATTCATGATAAACGGAATATTGTGAAGTTGAATTGTTGTAGGAACAAGAAACAATTGAAGGGAACGACGTATAATAAAGAAAGAAGAATGACTTAATAATTAAAAATATACCTTATATACATCCTTACATACATATAGGCCTAGAAGATGTAAAATTAAGAGAAGCATTTTTTTTGTGATATTTGAGGCTTGTCAAGCATGACAAATCTCGAGCTGTTTTGGGGAAAACCCCTCTTCAGCTAGTTTGGTTTAGGAAGTGGGAGACGCACGCCGTTGCAGACCGGAGCAGAAAATGGTGGAATCACGTAGTCTAGAGAATATTCAATGTGAAACATATAAAAAGGTCATTGCAAAAATAGGCTTCTGAAGACACCCTAGGTTAGCAAATAAAGAAGAAGTAGGTTGGTGAAGATAAAAAGAAAGAAAAAGGAAGGGCTTATCGGATGTACAAGAATGTAAAGGTTTACGCCAAGCAAATACACAAAGAGCTAGCGTTGTTCCCATAGGGAGGATAAGTATTCGAAAAATTAAGAAAATCAGACCAGAAAGAATGTGCTATAAAATGTGCAAGATATGTTTATTGATGAACATACATTAAGAGCGTTTTGCGGCTCAGATTTTTTTTCAGTACTAATACGATGACATTTTTTAAGCGATACACATACATCTGCTCTATTGCGTAGGCATAATTAATAAAAATTACAAAGAATTCAATACGTTTAGCTTAGCTGGATTAGTTAGTGATTGTAGGTATAGTGCTCAATGCGAATACGATTGTTAGTGGTTTAGTGGCATACACTAATGAAACATAATTACATGACATGAAGAGACCTGTCCTACGATTTCAAATGTTCTGCAAAAGTATACACCGTACACATACACGCACACGTTTACGCGCGCATTCGCACCCACACCGCACACCTGCTCTGCTATTGCTTTATGCAAATAGTCCGACTCGTGCACGCTTCACGTATCGCAGGACAGATCCGTTTGCAATGTGGCGAAAGCGATAACAATAGGCTTACGCCGCTACCCTGGAATAAAGTACACACTTACCAAATTTAACCACGCGTTCGTGGTTACAATTTGATTCTTTTCGTCCTGAAATAAAGTATTTACATTGTGAGCAATTTATATGTTAACAAACGCTTATAGCAAAACAACACTTCAATAATATTGTTCTAAGGCTTTCACGGCCGGTGTGTCAGGTGTATTAGAAGTATGTTCCGGGCTGTTTGGCCGTGGTCCACGGTTTACAGACAAACCAAACGTTTCGACAGCACCACTGGCTGCCATCATCAGTGGAATTCGAGGAATTCGAGTCTACCTGAACGCGGGTTGTTAAACGTCAGGCCCACAGTACTGTGGTAAAGGCCGAATCACGATAACAGTAGGTCTTTACCACAGTACTGTGGGCCTTACGTTTAACAACCCGCGTTCAGTTAGACTCGAATTTACCGAATTTCACTGATGGTGGCAGCCAGTGGTGCTGTCGAAACGTTTGGTTTGTCTGTAAACCATGGGTTACGGCCAAACAGCCCGGAACATACTTCCAATACAACACTTCAATAACTTCACAAAAAACATTTTTTAATAATCCAGTTTTTAAACACCACCTTTCATGAGTAGAGTAACAATTGGTTATTTACTTACATATTAAAAACGTTATAACGTTTTTTTCAAAATTATGTTGATAAGTCTCACATTAAAAAATTTTAAAGATTTTATACATACAAAAATGAAAAATGCAAATGTGTTTAAAAATATAAACGAAAATACCAGCAAAATGATTTCAAGCAAATCACTTTTACATTCTATAATAAGAATTTTAGTAAGCTCCCTTAGACATCACTTCTTGTGTATTAAAAGTGTCAAAACCAAAAATACTGTAAATAAGACTTTTACTTTAAAATTTACTTTTCAAATCGTTCACATGCTCTTTGTAATAGTGTAACTTCACGATGAACTATATATTTTAACTGGAGGTATACACTTGATTAGGTTTAAGTTATTTCAGATATTTTTTAAATTGAAACTATCATTTACTCTTCATGTACAGATTTATTTAATATTATGACTATAAAAATAAGTGACACAAATTACACATTGTAGAATTATTTGCTAAGCAATACAAAATTTATATAAAAAAGAAAAATGGTTAAATGTCCCACATTGTGTTTAAACTGTGAAACCACAAAAAAAATAATGTAGGAATATATATTTTGAAACCAATTTATAAAATTATTATGGAATGAATAAATTTGTGTTCACTAATCTAAAGGAAGGAAAATTGTACATAAGTATAATTTAGTCACATTATATAGGAGTTACGGTACAGTGTATAACATAGCAACTAATGATTCTTAAATGCGACACATAATTCAACGTCATGGTAATATTCTTAATAATGTGACTTACTGTTCTTAACTTAAAAAAGTAACATTACTACTCATTAATATTCATATTATAAATAGTATCAGTTGTAGTTTGAAGTAGTAGTAGTAGTAGTACTAGTAGTAGTAGTAGTAGTAGTAGTAGTAGTAGTAGTAGTAGTAGTAGTAGTAGTAGTAGTAGTAGTAGTAGTAGTAGTAGTAGTAGTAGTACTGGTGGTGGTGGTTGTGATGGTACTACCATCAGCAGCAGCAACAGCAGTAGCAGCAAACTAATCATTGTGCTGGAAGCAGTTATTCTTTCGTACATGTTCGTAATTTATGAATTATTAACTTCCACACTGTTTATATATTTCTGCTGTTGAAACCGACTCCAATGTGCACTGTTTGGCTTTAAATGTAACATCGAGTCGATATCCAGACCGTGACTTCTTAGTGATAATACGCAATTGATAATATGCAGACATACGGCAAAATTATCTTACTGAGAATTAACGAGTATTTAATTTTATCTGAAGGCTAAAATAATTATTTACTTATTGTATTTCCGAGTGTTTAATACTTTATATATCATTTATAACATGTGATAACCCAAATATCCAGATAACCCGTGTTTTACTCCCAGTAAGCTTAAGGAATGTATTGAGTAAATAGTGAGACTAAGATAATACATACTCCAGGGTCGTAAGCAAGTACATTTAAGATATTTCAAACCAATTTACAATTACGTGATTAAGTAGTTGTCATTTCTGTGTCATCTGTTAATGACTTGTGATAGTAATTTTAAAGACGATTAACGTAAACTGCATAACAAAAAGAAAGTTGCGACAAGAAATCTATAAGTTAATAAGTTTATTTACAATGAAAGTTATCTTAATATTAATATTACGTACATATTAGTCATAAACATTAATTATTTAAGAAAAATATGAAACCCATTGTTGTTTAATTGTGATTGTAATAATAATAATAATAATAATAATAATAATAATAATAATAAAATATTAGTATAGGGATTGACGATTTTAAACGGCATCGTGTTTTAAACATTAGTGTACAAAAATCATAAAATTTTTATGAAATAAACATCCATCAGGCACACTTGCGTCCGGATAAAATTCATAATGAAGTACTCTGCGTAGCTGCAGCATATATTCGATGCTGCAGGTATTTAGTCCGTCAGAATAATAATAATAATAATAATAATAATAATAATAATAATAATAATAATAATAATAATAATAAGAAGAAGAAGAAGAAGAAGAAGAAGAAGAAGAAGAAGAAGAAGAAGAAGAAGAAGAAGAAGAAGAAGAAGAAGAAGAAGAAGAATCGGACACTGAAACGGGACCGAATGATATTCGTTACAGTATTACACGTTAACTACTGGAGGTAACTATGGATTTACTACTGGCAGATTATGACGTCTTATAGACTCAAGGGGGACTACCCTAAACGATTGAAAGAACCGATCGTCATAGTACTTCTAAAGGCCGTAGAAGATCCCTTTACAGTGAACAATCATCCAGCATCGTTATCGTGCTGTTTAGGAAAGTTTTAGGAGAGGATGGTTATGAACCGGCTCACATGGTGTCTCGAAAAACTCGACCTACTGACCAGTGTGGGTACCAGTAGTACCGTAGTACATCAGATGGTGTATCTAGAGAACGCAGTTTATTCCCATAGAAGGGAAACACAAACACATAATATTCTTTGATTTGAGGAAAGCCTTGATACAAGGTGGAAATACATCACAAAGGAGCTACATGAAATGCTGTTCAGAGGTAACCTGCCGAAATTGATATCAAACTTTTTTAGAGACAGAACTTTTCGTGTTCGGGTCGGGTAACCACTACAGGCCCCATGTTAGCAGGAAATGTAGCACCGCAGGGATGTCCGTTAAGCGTCACGCTTTTTACTATAGCCATCAACGGTATCTTTGAGGGTATGGAAACATCAGCTCGGAAGTACTTGCACGTTGACGATCTTGCGCTGTTCTATGCGACGGCAACGAATAAACGTAAAATGCAAGGCACTGTAGACACGTTGGTTGAAAGTGCTAAAAGCATAAGCTGTTCGTTATCGACAACAAAGACGACTTAAAGTGCTGAAAGCATAAGCTGTTCGTTATCGACAACAAAGACGACTTAAAGTGCTGAAAGCATAAGCTGTTCGTTATCGACAACAAAGACGACTTGAAAGTGCTAAAAGGATAACCTGTTCGTTATCGACAACAAAGACGACTTAAAGTCCTGAAAGCATAAGTTGTTCGTTATCGACAACAAAGACGACTTTGTCCACTTCTGTCAAAAGCGAGGAAGGCACACGGACCCGATACTACCCATAAACGGTGTTCCATTGCACTATAAGCCTGAAATTAAAATTTTGAGACGTAAATTTTGATTGACACTTGACGCTGAAAATGCATGTTGAAGACTTAGCTGCGAGGTGCAATTCCTCGCTAAATGCCATTAGGTGCATCTCTCATACGACTTTGTGATGAGATAAGGAACTCTTATTGCGCCAGTACACGAAACTACATTAGTACACTAGTACATTAGTGCTATCCATAATGGATTATGGATACGTGATGTGGTCTTCAGGCGATAGGTTCTCAATGCTACGGTGCTCTATGGCATGGTATTCCGCACTAGCCCAGCACAAAGATTATATTGTGAAGCAGGAATGACGTCAATGCAACGTTAAATATTGTTTATGGGATATATGATTGACAGCTTAGCACTACTGAACCACATAAAACACATGTTGATTACGATCAAGAGACTTATATGTACCGCCATTGAATGTTTACTGACCAGCCGACATCCGTCTTTTCGAAATACCCTGGTTACAACAGCCAGCATCCCGAAATAACATGGAGTCGATCGCACGTTCCATGTTAGGTGCCTCCCTGGCTGCTTCGTAAGTCAAATTGCTGGTTGAATGACCCCAGTAGACGATGCCAATAATCTGAACTAAATTCCATTTTCAGATCAGCCATGAACAAGACGTTGAGAAACATACCATTGTGTACACTGACGGTTCGACACCGGAGAGTAATGCGTTTGTTATCTAGGGCCCGTCTCACTCCTGGAAACTGCCAAAAGAGGCAAGCGTATACACCGCCGAACTACGCGTATATGCTGTGTGGTAATCTCTTTGATTTTGTGAACACAGAGGTGAGAGAAAATTACTTGTCTTTATGGAGTCACTGAGTTTTCTAACTGCCTTGGACAAACCGGGCACAGTGGATCTGTTATTGCAACAGATAATAGGACTATGCTATGCGTTAAACGATCTTGTCTTATCTTTTATTTTTGTTTGGTGTCCGGATCATGTAGGTATTGAAAGAAGCTGACTCCGCAGACAGCCTAAAAGTCGACGCAATTGACATACAACTTGACGACGCAAAAGTAGCCGACACAACCACTATATTAATGCGTGGCAGCAGATATGGAATGGACAACAGACCAAAATATTGCCGTGAAGCAGGGCGCTTCTAAATAACAAGTGGTAGGTAGTTGCAGTCGTCGTGGACAAGTTTGCAAATTGGGCATACTAACTTGATATCTTCTTACATCGTACTAGGTTAAGAACAACGCGTCTGCACTTGTTGCTGAGCGATTACAATAGAACATATAATTCAAGACTGTAGTGTTCTTGCTGAACTCAGACAAAGCACAGAGTAAAAGATAACCTGAAAGAATACCTCGAAAATGAAAACGGATAGACAGAACTCTGTCCTTCCTAACAGCAGCGAAGTTTTGCGTATTGTAAATTTTAGCAAATAACATAAAAGAAGACAGATTGTAGGTAAACTTATTTTTTCAATACAGTAGTAGCTGACAAACTCTGTCAGAGTTTATTGTGTCAGCTCTGACAAGATTGTCTTGCATCTGACAAGACTGACCGGTGTTACTTTTATTTCTGTCTTACAGCTTAAAAACATTATAACGACGTTAGGACTATAATTTATCCCGCTAAATTCATATACGGTAGGTAACCGAAAAGCTATAGTAAGGCTTTAGTATAGCATGGTTAACAAACTTGGTTCTCTTATAAAGACAAAATGTACAGCATTTTTCCTTCCGTGTCTTGACATTAAGATTGTTTTGCCCGTTCTATATTTGAACGCTTCTTAGTTTGCTTTATTAATTAAAAAAAAAATAACAATACGTTTTCAAATAGTAAATCTGCAGGTTTCAGAATAGAGTTACAAGATGTCGTTGTCATTACATTACTGTTTGTCACTTACATAACATTACTATAAGTTACTTGGAAACATATATAAAAGGCAAATAACCAGTAAATTTAAATCGCTCCACAGGCTTTACTGTCAGGTTTCTGATTTCGTGGTAGACTTTTTGGACTATATACATTTTGACCCTGTATTTAAAGAAACATATTGTCATGTGCTACATGTACTGTTACATACGACTGTATTATTAAAACTTAATGTTGCTTTCGACTAAGCCCATGAAATATTCTAACAAGTGTTACGAACATTTAGAACGTTCGGGAGTAAATACGAAGCACTCAACTACTATATCATTGTTCCTCTAATCATCTGAAAGCATAGATAAGTTTTGAGTATTGGAAATTTTAGAAAATAACATAAAAGAACACACATTGCAGGGAAGATATTTTTTTCAATATAGTAGTAGCTGACACAAACTGACATTTGTGCATTAAAAGGCAGAAACATAATTACAGTATATTTTAGAGCTTATATTCCTATTCGCCTTCTTCTTTAACTTCCTTGTTATGACTCTGTTCTATTCTACATGATGTCACTCCATCTCTTCCTTGGCCGGCCAGTGCTCCTCTTGGTGTTTGGTTGGTTATCTCTTGCCTTTTTCACTAGCTTTGTGTCATCCATTCTTGATATGTGTTCGTTCCATATCCTTTTTCTTTTCGCAGTTCAATAATTAATATCTGCTACATCACACGTTCTCTTATACTATTGTTTGGCAACCTATAGTACCTTGTCTTTCCTAGTAGCCTCCGTAATATAGTCATTTCTATAGTTTGTCGTTTTCTTTGAGTTGTTTCTGTATCTAGCTTAGTCTTCGATACACATGATATTACTGGACGTATTGTGCTTTTGTAAACCCTAGTTTTTGGCTTCTTGTGTGAGGTATTTATTATTCCATATAGGGATCCAGCAATCCATCCATACAAGTATCCTTCCATGTATCCAGCACTTCTTCTTGCTCTCATCAATTGATATTCTATTTCTCATCTGCCTCATCTTACTTGTAAGCCTGGTTCCTATGTAGTACATCTGCATTACTTGTTCTATTATTCTGTGATTTATCACAAGCTTATAAAAACTTAGATTCTTGGAAAAGTATTAATAAATTCATACCTGTCTACGTTGTTTAAATTATAATAAACATTTTTAGATACCAACATTCTAACATCATTTTTAAAGTTTAATATAGGTACTCAAATATTTTGAAGTCTTACATAAATATAATTAATTGTACTAACAAAATATTAGTTAATAATATTAAATATTAATAACACATAAGATTATTAATAACGATTTTATACGGTGCGTATACTAAAATTACGGGCAATGTTTAGCAAAATTACTATTGATATTTGAGAGCAGATTTGCAGATAAACTACATATGGGCTGTCACGTACAAAGTATTGATATGGATTTTAATATGCAAACAATATGAAATATGCTATGGATGACTTTAGTGACGTTTATAAATAATCCAATATTTCCTCCGTCTAATAAAGTTGAATAACAAAGAACAGTACGCTAACTCCGTATTGTAATAAAGTAGTGAGGGCAAAATTTAAATAATATTTAATAGTAGTAAAATGTCGGCGCTGACGTCTTGACACGTGTTTCAGCGACTACAGCACTATCTATGGTACGTCGTCTAAGATTAGAATAGTTTCAGAACATTCCTGAAGAGAGCGCAAGCATGTAGACGGATGGACTTATCGATTCACCAGGCCGAATTCTAATCTCATCGTTCGCTGTGCCCGCAGAACGGACCGCAAGCTACTTTTATATTGTGGAACTGTCTCGTGGCAGAGAGATATTTATCTATTCTACAGACTGGAACGAGACGCAATTTCGTAAATCTGGCACAGAAAAGCTATATATCGCTCGCGAGCACATTATATTATTACTTCAACATACACACTTGGCGCTGTTCGCGAGATTCACTGAACCGAAAAAATACAGTTTCAAAGACTCTGCACACTGGATTTTTAATATTAGGCTTAGAAACGACTACAAAGGAATTTCTTTGGTGAACAGATCAAGATATTTTAAGCGTACACTAACTTTTTTTTTTTGTTATATATTGGTAACAGCGATATTGGGAAGTGAATACTTGAAACGTTAAAGGGAGAGTAACAGTTTTCTTTGTGTATCTGATTGGTTGTAAATCGGCATATACGTCTCAGTCAATTTTACAGTATATTTGTGTATATGATATATCATTTATATCAATAAGAATATATTGGGTGCGCCGTAAAAAGTTTTCCTTAACTGAGAACGATTTGGCGATAAGGGAACGCTTGCTGACAAACAGGAGAAAGAAAAACTTTTAGATAGTAAATAAATGTGTATCTTTCTAGGAGATATACCTTGAAAGTATAGGCCTATATGGAGCAGAAATGTGGGAAATTAATAAAAGAAATAAATCCGAAATAAGAACTATGGAGATGGATTAGAGGCTGAGGTACTGTAGACTGCATAGAGTGAGAAATTGAAACAACAGACATAGAAACAACAGAAGCAAGAAGACTGAATTGGTTTGGACACCTAAAAAGAATGTCGGATAAGAGATGGCCAAGGAAGGTGTGGGAATGGACTCTACCCTCTAGAAGGAAAAAAGGAAGACCTAAACATTCATGGAAAATGGACGTCGAAGATGCAGAGGACATACAGACCAGGACTGTTTAGACCGGCGCCAGTATCAGCTAGGATGCGAGAGGCGGCGCCAGCCGTAATTAAATCGCAAACAAAAATGAAACTAAATGTATACATATATTTTACAATTGTTAAATTTTTGGTGCAAACTCAAAATATGTAAACACAAATCAGATTATATAGGACACTAGTGGAATGTATTGTAACATATTGGGCTGAAGTATGGCAAACTACAGAACATATGAGTATAAGATTACGAGCCATGGAAATGGGAAACTGGTAAAGCTGGCGTAGACGTATATTGTTGGATAGGGTTAAAATGAATAAGTAAGATAAATAATAAATATACGAACAATAAAACGAATAATAATAAATAAACGACTCAATTGATTCAAAAATATTAAGATGGTACGGGAATGTGTGCAATATGGATAATGATAGATGGCCAAAAAATTACAATGGTGGGCCCCTCCTGAAAGAAGAAAAAGACTGAGACCGTGATAGACTTGGGTAGAAGGCGGAAAGAATGCAAAGGCGCAGGAAAATCTGAAGGATGATCATTAGAAGGATTGTACAATTTGGAGATTAGGATGCGATAAACGACTCTAAATGTTTTTCGAAAATTGCTAATATATATATATATATATATATATACGTGTGTGTAGTAGTAGTAGTAGTAGTAGTAGTAGTAGTAGTAGTAGTAGTAGTAGTAGTAGTAGTAGTAGTAGTAGTAGTAGTAGTAGCAGCGTATCTCCTTATGTTGTTGGAAATTTCAGGACTAAGAAATATGACTTGTAGTGGTGTGTAAACACTATGTAAGCTGACATTTTGCTTATGTCATCATTGTTTTAAATATATATGAAGAAATATATCAATCTTCATTTTCACTGCGGCTGATAGTATACGTCAAAAGACCTTCCACAGTTTTTCACCACCTATTTTTTGAAACTTCAAGGAAGGGTTGTAATATAGCCGTAAATAAAATTTAAGAGTAGGCCTATATATAATGGAAAAATTTGTATTATTGTTTTTTAAAATAGCCTATACCATGTACTATTAAGAGTATAGTATAATCAGTACTTGTAAATAAACATAAAAGTTCATTCTATCTGGGTTTTTTATTATGATGGTTTACATCTATTGAAATACCTGTAAAATAATTTTACAGAAGTTAAAAGATAACCCTACTCTTTATTAAAATATTTTACATTCGTTATATTAAATTCATTAAAGTTGTTAATAAATAAATACATATATCAATCTATTCATGTTTTACGTACCGAGTCACTTTATGGTTAACATAATTAAATTACCTTATTCGGTCCACCTTAGTGACACTAGCTTCTTTCGTTCAATGACGCGTTTCGGGATGAAATCCCATCTTCAGATACACAATATCAATCAAAACGTAAATGTATACCACATTTTGTGGTTATGTCATAATTTAAAATGTTTAAAATCTTTTAAATAAAATATACAAAACGTAACAACTGAATCGCTCGGAGCGCTCGCATGCATGCACGCTGTACCGCGATTTCCTTACGACTGGCTATAATTATCATTCAACCGTATAGCAGTGTCAAACAGGTTATTAGATCCGAAGTCTATTTGATCATTTAAAATATTATTTTCGGTTGTTGCGTTTTTTGTAGCTTTATATATTTCGAACTCCTCTAGGCTATCCATTAATTTACCCTTCTTGCAAGTATGTAACGCTACGAAATTGTTTTCGAAACTAGTATAATTATGACCTTTTGTTATTAAATGTTGTGCAAAACTGGAATTATTATTATTTGTTTTAGGAATATGCTCTAAAAATCTTGTATAAAAATCTCTGCCGGATTGGCCGATGTAGAATGTTGCACAATTATCGCATTTTATTTTATAGACTCCTGATTTATTTTTTAAAGGAATATTTATTTTAGTTTTGAAACAATTTTTTAAATTATTACAGGTTTTGAATGAAATAGTATATCCTTTACTTTTAAAAACAGATTTTAAAATATTTGGCATCAAACCAGTATAATTAGCTGAAATGAATTTTTTATGTTTTTTATTATGTTAGTTAATAATGTTGGTATTTTTATTTTCTAAACGTTTTTTATGTTTCATTATCATTCTATCAATTATTACTGGCCTGTAACCATTATTTAGAGCTATTTGTTTTATAATATTTACTTCTTGATCATAGTCTTCGTTATTAAGGGGAACACAAAGTAATCTGTCAATAAAGCTGTTAAATGCAGCCATTTTTTGGGCTGGAGGATGAAATGACTTAGCATGTATAACCGTATCTGTGCATGTGTGCTTTCTGTATATTTTGTATTTCAGGTCATTACCGTTATTTGTTATGGTTAGATCCAGGAAATTAATATTTTTGTTATCTTCAATTTCCATAGTGAATTTTATTTTCTTATGTATTTTATTTAAATAGTTATTAAATGACTCGAGCTGTCTATTGTTACCATTGAAAATAACAAAATACAAAATACAAAATACAAAATACAAAATACAAAATGTGGTATACATTTACGTTTTGATTGATATTGTGTATCTGAAGATGGGATTTCATCCCGAAACGCGTCATTGAACGAAAGAAGCTAGTGTCACTAAGGTGACCGAATAAGGTAATTTAATTATATTAAATACATATATGTATACAAACGTGTAACTACGTGCGCGCGCGCTTGTGCGGGAGGGAGATAACGCAGTGATCCAGAGACAGAGGTACCGGTATTTTAATGTAATCTTGTAACCTAATTTCATAACGCGGTTAACGTTGTAAACACCAGACTTGCAAACATAAAAATGCTACTGACTTTAATTTCATGGAAACGTTTAGTTTATGTGGGTTTAAATAACTGTGACCACTGCAGTCTGTTTCAGCATACCTTTATGTAATACTCGGCTTACTAATGAGCGAACTTAAGAGAACGTACTAGTTTTTCACTGAAATGCAAATGCAGCGTCTCAGAATGCATTTTTTCATTTTCTTTTTGTTTACGTTCTCTTCAAGCGCTGTATTTAGTAAGACCCCTTTCACTCAAAAAGATTACGTAATGGTATCATATGAACTCCACCTGCAATTAAAACTACACTACGTTGCTCATAAATGTATAAAAAGAGCAAGGGTCAAGCCATATAATCGGACTTTATGTACAGTTCTCCGTTTGTGTGAAATTCAAAGCACACACATACACAACACACACCACTCAGATCCACGTCCGCTGCGCTTGCGTTTTTACATTCTTGTTTACCGGGGACACAATTATAAATCCAGACATGTATACTATACATATATTCTTGGAAACCTAACCTCAAACCGGTCAATTAAAACGGTGAAATATATTGAAAATATCAAAATATCAGTATGGAGAACCATACATGACTTCCATGTTCTAAGATTTATATTTTAAATACTTTTTGAAATGAAACATTTTCATAAAAACTACTTCTTTCTTCAGCCTTAACCAGCAGTACTGTGGTCACTAATGTATACCACCTCACGTTAGCGTCCTCGATTTTCATTGATGTGGCAGTCGATGGCACTGCCTAAAAGTCTGGTTTTGCAGAAAACATTGGACCACTGCCAAACAGCCCGGGAAGGAATTTTAACAACAAACTACTTCTTTGTTGCCGATAACGTAGTACACATATAAAAAATTATCCCCTCCCCCTTGAACTACCATTTCCTTTTATAGATATTTCACAGTGGATATAGATTTTCTACCTCTCCACAGTGGATTATTATGACCTTCTTCTCAGGATAATGTATTTATCCAAATTAAGTACTTAATTCTTGTCAAAACGTAAAATGTTGCACGTAATCTACCCCTTACCCTTAACCGATCTTCAACAAAATCAATATGCCTTGAGTCCTCTACAACTCAGGCACATATGGAACAAATTATTTGATTCTGTTTGAATTTGCGGCAGTTATAGTTCGCCATAGAAAAAAATATTAGACACAGACACACACACACACATATACACACACACACACACACACACACACACACACACCGAGATAATTTTTTGAAAATGACTTTTCTTCATGTTTTGAGGGTAGTACAATCAGAATCAGCCCTTATCTGGAACACGATTTTTTTCACGATCATCATACTTCCATTTCCATACGGAACATGGAAGTAAAAAGAAAGAATAAAAAGGTTGTAACTTAATTACTAAATACCAACTATTTTTGATTACGATTGTTAAAATTTGTCCACTGTAGTTATTGTTGTCTGACTCAATGAGTGGGCGGAAATATAATTACAACCATGTTTAGTCACTTGGAAGTTAGCAACAAAATAATAAACATGTTTTAAAAACCTTTAAGGTAAAAGATGTCTTTCAGTGAAAAACAAATCGACAAACAGAAAAAGTTTTACAGGACAACTGTACAAGCCCGCTTTTGTTTCCTTTTAAAGGTTTCGACATGATAACTTTTTCAAAGGTCTTAGTTGCTGCGGTAATTATGAATGGAGTCGTCAGGTAGCTTCTTGTGTACTACTAAGCCGATGACTTGTAACTCTGACAGTGATCCTAAAAAATTAAACTTACAATTTGTCAAAATAATAGAAGTCAGGTGTTTAGGTATCAACATAGAAAACTTTTTAACCTTAAACATGCAAATTCATAGAAGCGTAATGCTCTTACGCGTTTCATTTACAACAGTTGTAATAATAAAACAGCTGGTTCTTACAATTCACACGCACTTTCGTTCGCCTGCAGTATTTATCACAACAGAAACTATTTTGTAAGGTAGCCTTATTTCACAAACACACAGACTTACACTTATATTAGCCAAGTTAATAGTATAATTTAAAAAAAGGAAATACCTTTTATTAATTTGTTAATGTATAAGTTTCGTGCTGTCTGCTCCATTCTTACAGATACTGTAGCATATCAGTGTTATGCCTTTTGTTTAGATAAAATTTATTATGATTGATTATATTTTTAGGAATGAGTAGATTATTATTTACCTTATATCGTTTAATTAAAACGAAAATGCTTATCCAAACAAGAAGGGACCAGGTTCATAACAACATTGAGATAGAGGAGGGCACAATTGAAGTGGTGGACAATTTCACGTATCTTGGAATGAATCTAGCAAAGACTGGATCAGAGGAGCCGGAGATCCAAAGACGGACCACCATAGCTAGTAAGGCATACTTCGCATTGCTGCCATCATTTAGGTCTGGAGATGTGCACAGGGAAACTAAAATGAAAATATATAGGACTGTAATCAGACCGGGGTGCTATACTACGGGTGTGAGGCATGGGACAATCACACAGAAAACAGTCGACATAGTGGACACCTTTGAAAGGAAAATCCTCAGACGCATTACAGGCCCAATACAAGAAAATGGCTCATGGAGACTGAGATGCAACAACGAACTGTATCAAATATATAAAGAGATACCAGTCTCAAAATTTATAAGAATACAAATATTGCGTTGGGCCGGTTATGTTATGAGAATGGAGGATGGCAGGAACCCCAAGAGAGTTTTGCTGGGTACACGGGAGGGAACGAGACCTAGAGGTAGACCGAGGAAGAGGTGGGAAGATGGCGTTGCAGAGGACGCGAGAGACATGAGGATAAGAAACTGGAGGAGGGTTGCAGTGGATAGAGTGGATTGGAGGCGGAGATTGGTGGAGGCCAGGGGCCGACTTGGGCTGTAGCGCCATAGGAGAATTATATCGTTTAAACAGAAAAATTAACAAGATAAAAATTAACTTATATTTTGTAAATTGTAATTAGGCCTAATATGTGATTGTTTCTTATAATTTAATAATTTATAGACCCAATGCTTACACTTTCTGTTATATTTGTTTATGTTTAATTGTACCTGGAGTATTCCAGGTCAGTATATTGTGAATGTACGTACGACTATTGTATACATATATGTATTCGTATGAATTTATATATCCATACACACGTATTATATTTAGAAAGTTATTTTAAACCGTACTATTTATAAAAATAATCTTTACGGCAGATAACGTTATCTACCTATTTATCAACTCTCCGTTCCCTTTTTTCATTAAAGAAGTTTTAAATTAAAACATAACCAGGTATAAAAATAACATTATACATGTAGAGAACAGTTACATGTACAATGTACAATGTACATTATTTTCGTTTATTGATTTGGATGTTTAAAAAAATGTGTGTATAGCAAACCTTTAATACTCCCTATGGTAATTTTGAACAGTTTAGTAACTGTAACAGGAATTTCCTCCTCCTCCTCCTCCTCCTCCTCCTCCTCCTCCTCCACCACCACATCATCATCATCATCATCGTCGTCGTCGTCGTCATCGGCACCATCATAATCTAATTACTCTAAATAATTTAAAGGTGTTCTCGATGACCGTGTGTCCAGATTCTCTCGAATACTCTCGTTTTCTGTTTATCGTGCCTCACTGGTACTGTTCTAAAGAATACATTCCACCTATGTGAATTTCACTACCAACGTGTTTAAAAAATCGCGTTATGTCCCAGTACGTCTTTAGAGATTTTAAGTTAATTATCTCGCGTTTCCTTTAGTAACTACCCGTTCTTCTGTTCGATAATTATTTTTCCCTACACCAGGAGATGTTGTTAGCCTCTTTAGAAATCATATTTCTGCGGCTTCATTCAAGATTTCTCCTCCAAATCTAGGCTTTGTATTATCACAGTATTCTATTTTAACACTTTTCAAACAATTTATTGCTTATATTAATTTCAGTAAAGATGAAATGAAGTGATGAAATTAAGTTCAGATTAATTTCAGTAGTGAAATGAAGTTCTTGAGAAAAACCAAAGGCACTCTTAGAGATCAAATACGAAATGAAGATATAAGAACTAAGCTGAATGTATATTCTGTGGCCAGCAGAGTAAAGGAAGGAAAAATAAAACGGAGGCAGCATACCGAGAGAATGGAAGATATGAGGCTACCTTAACAAGTAATACGATACAGACCCCATGGAAGATGTGATATAAGTAAACCAAGGAAGAGATGGCTTCATGCGAAGTCGGAACAAGCTGTAAGGCTATACTTTGACGTGGCGATGAATAATAATAATAATAATAATAATAATAATATTAATAATAATATTGATAATAAGAAGAAGAAGAAGAAGAAGAAGAAGAAGAAGAAGAAGAAGAAGAAGAAGAAGAAGAAGAAGGAGAAGGAGAAGGAGAAGGAGAAGGAGAAGGAGAAGGAGAAGGAGAAGGAGAAGGAGAAGGAGAAGAAGAAGAAGAAGAAGAAGAAGAAGAAGAAGAAGAAGAAGAAGAAGGAGAAGGAGAAGGAGAAGAAGAAGAAGAAGAAGAAGAAGAAGAAGAAGAAGAAGAAGAAGAAGAAGAAGAAGAAGAAGAAGAAGAAGTTTAATTTCAGTGTCCGATATTGAATTCATTTAATCTCATGTACACCCTACTCAGTGTAATACGATTAATTGTAGAATTATGATTTCTAAGTTAATTTTCAGTTTTAGAAATGTCTACGTTTTTAGAGTTTACATGCTTGGGGTGACAGTAAATTGTGACAAAGAAAAATAAATGTCAGTTTGTTATTACAAATCTGGTGTATTATCTATTACTTTAGTTTGTTAAGTTCATTGCGTCTTCAAAAAGTATCAAAAACGAACAATATACGCAAAAGAGAAATATAGGTGGACATGGTAGTAAATAAATAGGAGCGTAAAGTGTAATACGACGAGAAGAGAAGAAAAAACGTAATCCGGTGAATTCAATGGCGGGAGAATAACACATTAGTAAACGAGGAAGTAGAGATTTGCAAGATGCAAGAAATAAGAGAGAGAAAGAAAGTGACTATAAAAAGCAATTGATTCTAACGTAAGGAACTGAATCTGTAAACTGTAAAGAAATAGTTAGATAAGCCTAGACGCCGACTACACAAGGAGAGTTATCTTCATTATACGCACGCGCACGGGTATTGTTCCATGCTTTTGTGTGGCTGCCACAGAAGGAATGTGAAACGTATATACGTACATTTACATATGGAGCAGAAACACAAATAATGTCATATTCTTGGCAACATTTGAAATGTGCGAGTAGAAAGGGGCAGGAAATAGTACAATGGCCCAGAAAGATAAGGAATTCAAGGGATGAAAAATATAGAAATCCAGCGTCGCTAACGCCGACACATTTCATAGTAGAAGACAGTTATTTATACGGCAACGTCAGAGGCTACAGATCAAATTAGAGGTTTAATGCAGCGCATAAGACCCGTCTCTGTAATCAGGTGATTAATGACAATATGATTTATCACCAACTGAAGGAGCAAAGCTCATTTACGACTGTCTACCATTTTAATGCAGAGAGCAATTTTGCGGTTTATTTTAAAGACTAATCCGATGTTTAAAAAGTATTTTATAACTAACGGCACACGAGTTTAGTATTTGTCTACAGTACAAAACGGTTTACAAAATTATATACAGTACAATGCAATTACGTAGGAGTTCAAAAATAAATTTACACATCAGCGTTTACTACAGTACGGAGCGTAGTAAATACACGCGGTTTACTAAATTAAGTATAATCGAATTGCGTAGTAGGGCGCGGGGAGTGACACGACGCGGAAATTATTTTTATACACGAGTGGCATGTGATAATTCAAACTGTCAACATGTTTTTGAAAGAACAATTGTTTATCAAGTTCGGTTGAAGCGACCTCGTTATGAACAAGCAATCAAAGTTAACAGATAATTGCATTCTTATCAACTGGTAAATCGGGTTAATTTAAATACGCAAATATTGTCGTATTAAAAATATTAATTTTTTTCTATTTATTCGAACGTTCTAGATAAACAGTGGGCCCATACATTATGTTTTTGAAGTCTTATTCCGGTATGGACCGCGTCAAAAATATCTTGTATGACAACGTTTCACTCATTGTTCCATACCGGTAGAAGACTTCAAAAATATAATGTACACCGGCCGCGGAAGCCGACGTGAGAACATAGTGGGTCTATACGTTTGTAGGAAAATAAGCTTTAAAGTTTGCACTAAAAATAACAACCTTAAAGTTTGGTTCGAACTGATAATCGACAGCCTGAAAATGTGTAGGATATCTGTCGGAAACGAAAAGGTATTGCAAAGTAATATTTTGGTATTTTTATGAAACATGATTCTCTCTTGTTGACTATGGAATTTGATGTTTTATTTAGGAAGCAGGTGTATTTTATTTGTGACAAGAGAAGTGGAAGTAGGTAAAACAAGTTATACCTAATGAATAATTTGGACCGACGCAACTATTTAAGAAAATATTAAGAACCTAACCTAACCTAACCTCACCTAACCTAACATAAACTTATTACGAGAAGTACGCTTCGTATATTGCACATTTTTTAATCCAACTTATTATAAGTTTATTTACAGTGTTATGTGTGTCAGAATTAAATACCGGCGTTGCAAAATGTATGCACAACGAAACATTTTGTGGATTACACAATCGCACAGTCATATTTTTAATTTTTGTAGGATAATAACAATTATAAGTTAACGGAAATAAATTTAAATAAAGTAATATAATCAATGCCAATTATAGGAGTGGTAGGAAAAACTTGGATATTCTTATCATGTATCGCAGACGCATGCCTATTATTTATTAATGTTTCAGAGATGGTGCCCATAGATCTTAGTTGTAGATACACACACTGTTATTTATAAATCTTGTTTCGGATCAGTTGATTAACGTATATTTAAAAATGGATTCAATTTTACAGAAATCACAGTAAATCGTATTTAAGAGGTTTCTATTTTTATTTCTTATTTTTGAATTACTCACTACCAGCTGAAAATATTTTGATTATTGTCTTTTCAATCAATATTGGAATCATTATTTTTTCCGTCATAAAAATACGATTGTAATAATATTGGTATAGAGGTGGTGCTGTAACTTTTTCGTACATAACAGACAGAGCTCTAGTTGATTTAAACAAATTGTAGTAGTTACATTTTGCAGATTACAAAGAATTTATTTTGCAAAGATTTATATGCACATTGCAACTAGTGTTAATTTGAATACTTAAATAATTCTTACTACGCGTCAAGAAGTATTAATTATATTTATGAACTAGGTGTAGAAGTGGAAGATGTATTTTGTTTAATGTTTAAAATTAATGTTAATATTAAAATTAATATTGAAGCACAAATAAATACAAAAACTAAGAAGCAGACCATATGACATCAATAGAGGCAATGTAGAAATGAACGGAGTTAAAGTCAGAAAATTAAGTGATAATAATAATAAGTAAATGATAAGTTAATAATAAGTGAAAAGTGATAAGTGAAGTCTGAATAATTAGTAAATGCAGTTATTTAAATTCAATGATACGACAGGATGTTAATTGATAAAGTAGAAGCAGACCAGTGTGTATGTTAAAGAAGAAGGCCTACATGAATGTTAATCTAATTATCGTGGGGTGGTTATATTCTCGATAAATTGTAGTAGAAATTATTTTGCAGTGAAAGTGGTCTTACAGTAAGCAGAATACAACAAGAAAGATTGCGAGATGCCGAAATGGATTTTTGGAGAAAAGACAACTAAAGAATTCGTAGAGAAAGAATAGAGAACACAGAGATGTTAGGAATGATGAATGTTGAAAGATGATGGGACATGTAAAGATGATGGTAGATAACAAAAACAATTATTCTCTGGGTGCTAGATGAAAGAATGAAAGCAGGATAGAAACAGGTTGCTTCTGACATACAGTTGAATAGAATGAAAGGAAAACGTGAGTGAGAGTAGAGCATAACAAGGATATAATGAATAGACAAAAAGTGGATAAGTAGAACTTTTATTAGAAAATAACAGTTTTCTCATAATTTATTGATAATTAGATAAAATATGTATTACTTTATAAAGATGAAGTAAACTATATCTTTTTAGAAAACCCTAAAAAGACAAAGGAAAATGGATACTTTTCAATAAAAAAGGTACTACAGCAACACAAACGAATTGGTTACTAACTAAGTGTGTTCCTGACAGACATAAGTGTGTTGATTTTACAAACGTAGTATTTTTAACATTAGTAATAAAAATATGTTTATTAATTGATAGTACATTTTGTAAACTATTTCGTATATTTAAGCGTATGTTCGTATATAACTAGCTACGTAAACCTGTTATTTCAAGTCTTAATGAGTTAAGACTATCGCCTTTCTTTATTGTATTCCTATTTATGACGGTTTTTGAAAGTATGTCCTTTAGATTTTAAATTTCTTGAGGTCAAGAGAATAAACACCATCATTCTGATTAAAGCTACATTACATGTGGGCTAAATAGGAAGAGAAAGCTTAAAAATATTTCTACAGATTCTGACAAGATACACCTTACTTCACTTGGACCTTCCGCCGTATAGTAACTGAACATTTTACTTTTTGTAATAGCAGTGATATCATTTTTGTAAACGTATTTTTTTCAGTCTGTAAAATTACTCTACTGAAAATTGTACTGTCAAAATTTGTGTATCCTCTTTATTATGTGTATTTCATTAACTGACACGACATTCATCTAAAAAATTTAGATTAAAAATGGAAAAAATTAAACGTTAAGGGATTTCTTTAATTGTAACCGTGTAGTGTAAATTTAAACGCTTTGAAATTTAAGTTTAAAATTCTAAGTGTAGATTTAGCAGATGTTATAGCCTAAACCTGGTCTCGCAGCTAACTTCAGCCCAACCTGTACAAATTTTTAATCAGCTTTGTCATACCAATGAAAAGTGTTACACATGGTAAGTCACATTGTAAAGTAAAAATTGTAACGAGCTCTATAACTTTGCGTAACAATCTAACAAATTCCTCTACTTTTGTATTCCAAATGCATTAACAAGTTTCCTAATTACGGAAAATCTTTTTGATAGCGTACAAATTCATTAATGAAATATATACAATTTATTGATACAATTAGTCAGTATAGTACATGTCGGTAAATGTCTCTTCCATTACAGCCTCCGCCAGTGTGAAGAATTGCTAAGAATCCCTTAAGAATAAAGAAAAAGTAACGCACTGAATGACAATTTATTAAAAATGTGTTTCCGCCGCTGAACAAACGTACAATTGGACTTCGTGCGTTGTTGTATATATTTGTGTTTTCTTTTCCTTCTTAACAAAATTTTCTTTCAAACTGACTGTCCTAACAGCGGAGAGCAAACAAAAAGCAAAGTATTTTCCCCAAGAGTTGGAAGGGTAATTTGTTTCTGACAGCTCGTAACAGAAAGAAACAGTGACTGCCAGCTGTGTATCTGTCAAACTGAAAACATCAAATACGTAACTCGTTCGCCTGTCGTCACACTAAACTTCTACACACACACATACACAAGCCCGCACGATTAAGCATTCGTAGTTTCGAAGGCTTTCTTTGCTAGTTTTTTAAATACCGCTTTTGATATGTATGCAATCGGTCATTAGGTCTTGTTGAACGATTTCATATTTAATGATTTTCTTTTTCATGTTTTACATAATTATGTTGGTAACTTTACAGAATTTACAAAACAAAATTCTAGCAATATCTTATAATGACGAATAGATTCTAGAAATATGAATAATAAATTGTCAAAGCGTTATCCATAAATTTATGAACACTAACATCACTTTGAAAAAGAAAACATTAAGTAAAATGTGGTTAAATTTAAATACTTTTAAACATACGTAAATAAAATCACATATTTAAACATTATTTTATTTCTTTAAGTTGTTCAATGTACGCTTAATGTCAAAAAAATAGTCATGATAATTTAATTTACGGACGAATTTTAATTTCATTAAAATTTAACTACACCCGCATGTTCTTTTCCTTCGAGTTGTGAGGGTTCAAATTTTCACAATAATTTTCTACTATAAAATTTGTACACGTTACAATATGTGTAGTGAATCTTAAAAATCATCAGAAGCCGATTAGACTAATCTATCTTATCCCTAAACAATACATTTTTTCTTAAATATTTGTTAGTTTTTCAGTGTTTATTTCTTTATGTAACAGCGGAGGAAATATATATATTAAGGAAGTATTTTAAATAACACAATAAGTGGATCTGATATGCAGAGGAAAATTTAATGTACGTTTGGTGTGTTTTATTAGCAGTATTAAACCGTAGATATGATTTCATATTAAATACTAAATATTATATTAAATGTCCTATCTGACAAATATAAAGAACAATAAAATTTATATAAGCATTCATGTAAATTTACTGTGTAGATATAAACATATGAGCACAATTATTTTCAAATATTTAAGCAGCGTTG
The DNA here is from genome assembly GCA_034769895.1 of Magicicada septendecula. Lineage (NCBI taxonomy): Eukaryota > Metazoa > Arthropoda > Insecta > Hemiptera > Cicadidae > Magicicada > Magicicada septendecula. The sequence continues at coordinate 1,304,905,822 of CM068367.1, forward strand.
ATATGTATTTATTAATATCAAATGTTATGTACGTAATTTTTCTACCACGGTTCATAACAGCTGATTACTTACAAAAAAACCATGATATTGGATGCATATTTCAATGACTCTATAATGAAACATCGAATTTTATTAAGGGAAAATGATAATTTGGCGCTACACATTTGTGCATAGAATTAAATAATATTTTGTGTCGTATAGAAATTTTAATTTATAAAATTGTAAGAAGAATTTCCCTTAATAAATTAATGTAATATTGGCTACATTCCCCCGGAAATCCAACGATATGTCCAATACCTTGGACTCGTGATGGGCGGGAAAAATATGTCACTCTTCAGCTGGCCAGCAGAACAGTAATAACTGAGATTTGACAAGGACGTGTGATCCGCTGGAAACACATCATAACCCACGGTGGAACCGATCGGCAAGCAGAAGCTCTACACGATCTGGTTGAGCAGTAACATCTTTGTTACTCCAACGCCCACACCTGTGGGGGAGTTCAACGCCCACAGTTCCACTTGCGGTTGTTACAGGAAGATCATTGCTGGAATTAGAACTGGAGATCTTTTGCTTAGTCTCATTAAACACCGGCGGAAGCACTTACATTAATGTTCAAAGTGGTACTTTCACTGACCTATACTTGTCGTGGAGAGTGCTTCGAGACCTTCACCGTAGTGACCACTTTCCGGTGCTCATAACAGTGCAAACGCCAAAGAGTGTTATATGCCGTAAAGAGGTGCGTAGATAGTGCTAGTTGGACAGGCTTCACAGAAACTCTAGAACCTACAGCTGTAAATTGATATGTACAAGCAGATGTACACAGTTTTATTGCTGATATTATTTGAGAGGCTACTGACAGTATCCCATTGAGGGTTGGTGTTTATCCGGAACATCGGTACCGTAATGGTACCTTTATAAGACATGCAATGAGAGAACAGCCGAGTCTTAAATAGTACACATAAGCCCCGACCAAAGACAATCGTGTAAATTTTAAGCGACTCGCTCGTAGAATCATACTAGCTGCGAACTGCTCAAGATATGAATATTTCTGTCTCGGCAACTACCAGGTCGATCAAAGTGAAACAAATATGGACGAAGATGGAGCAACCGCTGGAACTTTAATGTTAAAACCTATCACAAATAAGTGCTTTATGGTGAATTGATATGCGACCTTCTTGAAATTGCTGACACCTTGGCTGCGCGATATGTCTTGGTCAGTAGATCAGGTGGCTATTCTTTAAATTTCCTCACAAAAAAGACGAAGTATAATAAGGTGTGGACTTTGGAACTGAAGGCAACAGGACATATAACGTTTCATTCACGATAAGGTAAATTGCAGTCTGCTGTCCGCTTGCGGATAAATCAGTTGACATTCCTCAGTCACTTAAACCATGTGTTGATTGTAAACACCGTAAATTACAACAACATACAACAGCCTTTGATAGTTGACTCGACTTTCCGCCATCCATGCAGTCGAAGTAGTCCAGCGCTCCAACATCCAGAACGGAGTGAAGCAGAACGATTGCATGTCAATTGACATATGATCGCTGTCGTCGTAAACGAGTCTGCATCCACTGACTGGGAATTGGATAATGACTTATCCTGACGCCATCTTACCTCCTACTAGATCTAAAACAATCTGCATGGTCTTGTGGGAGAGCACTTTTGATAAAATATGTAATTGAAGACTGTTGTGGTCTTGCGGAACTCGAAGAAGGATTCGGTGTAAATGGTAACCTGAAAGAGGACATCGGCAGTAAAACCGTTAGTGACAGACAGAAAGAATTCTGTCCTTCCCAGAAGCAGTAAGTTTACTGTATCTGAATATACATGGTTTTGTGTCTATATGTGTACAGATTGCCTATAGTCCTTGAGAGTCCTTGGATGCCAGCCCCTCAGAGTTACAGGGCTATTGACTATATGGAAAATAATGATAATATTAAACTAAGCAGTAGTTACTTATGACAATTTTTATTTGATTCTAGCTTTACTGTTTTCAAGATTAATGATACAATGGTGGTGGTGACGGTACTACGTTTGTATGTAATTGAACATTTTGGCAAGAGAACAATATTACAGGTAGAATGATATTTCAAAATAAGCCAATAATTTTGAAGTCTATGTCCTTATATAAGGATAAAGTGTATATAGGCTACATAGAGTATGCAAATTTTTCATGAAACGGTGTAGTTGAAATTAAATTTTTATTAATTTTTATAAAAAAACCTAGATTTTGCAAGAGTAAGTCAGTGGTATTCATGTATCCCTTAAACCGTCTTGAGACATGTAGGTATGTGGAAAGGCATCACTTTGAACGTAGTGATAACAAATTTAAGTGGCCTTAAAAGGTACCATATATTCTACAGCATATTTTATTCCTGTTAGTAGTATTTTACTTGTTTATAAATCACTGTCTCAATATAAATTTTTCTACCATTTAATATTTTATCAAGATAAATAAAAACTTGTTCACGTAAAAAACGTAAATTAACGCAAATATTCTTAAGAATAAATGGAAAGCTAAAGATGAAATTGACGAAATTACAAACAGCTGATTCCCGTTTGAAGTATTACGGTATGCACCACCACTTCAAGGAGGTTAACTTTGGAATGAACTGGGGAAAAATTCCTGTAGTATCGTTGTCTTCGATCTAAAAATTCGTCTTGGGAATTTAATATTTTGATTAATCGAACATTCAACAGTGTACGGTTGTTTAATAAGAGAATTGCACAAAGTCCTACCGATATTTGTTAACGTCTAAATATAAAAGAGAAGTAAATTACACAAACACAGTTGCACACATTTATTAAACTCTGTAAGATTTTTAATATAATCGGAGGAATGAATACAAAATATTTCATAACGTAATGTAATCAAATGAGTAGGAAGGCTAGAATACTAACTAACAATAATAACTAACAGTTATTAACAATAATAACTAACAGTAAGAAAATAACTATAATTATTACAAATGAATTAAATTAATTGAATAAGTTATATTTACAATAATAAATGATGTACAGACTAGCAATGAAACTTTTTAATTATTCCAGAAAGCTCAAAATTCCCAACATGTGGTTCAAAGAAACAGAAAAACATAGAAGAACTCCAGACTACTCAAGAAGACATTGAAGAATGCTTACCACTCAAAAACAAATTAAGAAATGCCCAAGGTTTTCAGGAAACCCCAAGAAGAAGAGAGGTGTCATATGGACTGACGAAAGGAGGGAGAGACATCGATTAACAACGAAGGAGATATGGGTGAGGAGGAAGTGAGGGGAGAAGATGGGAGGAACCAGTTGAACCAAACGTAGTCCACAATGACTAATACGAAAGAAGATTAAAATAAATGGTGTCTTCAAGTAAATACAAAATTTTAATGATTAGTTTTACATAAGTCTAAATTTAGCCCAATCGTTTTTACTTTAAACGCTGACTTAAAATGTAGATTAAAAAATGGAATAACCTTTTTATAACTGTCAGTCTTGCAATAGTAATTGTAAGCTTTCTAAAGTTCTTTACTGTTAATTCGTGCTTCAAAAAGCATGTGCAGGTTTCTAAAAGGAAATTATTATAAGCCTATAATAATTGATTTATAAAATAAATCTATATAAACAAAGCAGATGAGATTTTTTTACTCCCGTTTTATTTAGTATTACCATTTGGTATAAACAATTCTGAGGAACAAATGAATAAAGTGAATTGAAACTATTGTAGAATATAACAATGAAAGACAGTAAAGAGAAAGTTAAAGTAAATAATTTGTTAGTAAAACGTTACTAGTTGCTGTATTAATACAAATATATTTATTTGTAGTATTTGTACAAGATAACAATAATATGAAGCTACAATGATCTCTGAAATCACTAATGATATGGTTCGTCAAAATTAATAAAAACTTGGAGGTGACAGTATAACGGGAACACAGATATATACAAATACAATTATAGAAATGCCTACATTTATTTAATTTTTAAAGTAAGATGTAGTGGCATTTTACTGTCACAAGTTGAGCATTAGAAAACACTAATGAAAAGCGCGATGTTTGATCAAGAGAAAATCGATGATTTAATACTGATGTAATAGAAACGATGCAACATATTTCCACCCTTTAATGAGAGAATATGTGTGGGCGCGTATGCTACACTTTATACAAGTAATATACACGAACATTCACATCTTACTAATGCATACATCTTTCTTGCGTCGCTGTCCGAGTGCCGCTGTTGGTGCAAAAGTATAGCTTCCGGCACGTGCCGGATATGGTCGGATCCTGCCCAAATTCCGTGGCGGCACGGCGTCGGACTAGCAGTTTTGCGTCCGTTTGAAAGGCAGGAGACAGACCGCCCGGCAGAGTCTGGGTCTTTCATAAGTAACAACCGGTCTGATAAGCGTCTTATTTATTTTTATTTTTGTGCTACGACTAATGAGTTAGCTTCTCAATAACCTACTGTTAGCATAATATGCCCTATTTGCCTTACTTATATGCGTAGTATGCCCTATTTGTATCGTGTCATTTATCGTCGTGTTTACCCTAACCCAGGTAACTTATTGGCTGTATCAAACTAATTACCCTCAAAAGCATAAATTATATAGATTTCTTCTCCTTTCTCATATAGAAATTAGTATGTACAGTGGAACTCGCGAATCACGAGCCCGCTTATAACGAGAACTCGGATGTAACAAGCAAAAGTTCGAGATTTGTTTGGTTTTATATGTTAGTAATGATAAATAAACTCGCTTTTAACGAGTAGGTACGTATTAGAGACTTGTTTATAACGAGCATTTTATCGCAGCCGTGTTCATGGGTTAAGGCCTAAAAAAGTTCGTTACAATACAGCATTTTATACATTCGTTTAAAATCATTAACACAATCTAGTAAAACTAATAATGTACCGTATGTAATGTATTCGTGGAATATTTAAATAATTACAAAACCGTTTTGATATCTACAGATACAAAATTACTAAACAAACAAAAATAGATATGCTATTTTAATGTTACTTAAGTTCTGAGTGTGAAATATAATTTTAACGATTGCATTTAGAACGAAGAACATAAAGGCAAATAAATTAAAGTGACTTCTGTTGTTAATGAAAAATAAATATTGTACCCGTGGCATGGAAAGTTTTGAGTTTTTTGCCAAATAGCCGGCTGATTTTTGGTAAGTTATTTTTACTATATGGTTACTTTTACTATATTTGCAAATACACTATACCCCAATATTCAGCAAACAATGCTAGTGTCTAAAAAATGTTTAAAGTCTAAATTTATCTTTTAAGCGTAGAATATAAACATGTCAAACTTTCATTGTGTAAAGACTCTTCTACAGTAGACTTTTTTGTTGTGTGTTTGATAATCGGGGTATAAAAATTTAGACTTGCGAGTCGACAACTCGGATATTGCGAGCACCCGTTTTTTATATTTTGCACATTTTTCCGGTCCCTTGAATCTCGTTATAAGCAAGTTCCACTGATATAAAATTATCTTCATATAGTAAATACAAGTGTTAATTTTAAATGTTTTATACTAACTCACTCAATAACATTAACTCCAAAATTAACGCGAATGTTTACACGTTTTGTGTGAACACATGCCAGTGCGTGTGCGTGTGCGTATGAACGCAACAAGTACCTGTCAAAATTAAATTATCGGCCTCGGCCGGGCACAGGTACAGTTTTAATGCATACGTTCGTAATACCCGGCCTACTTCGCCCAAAATAATACAGCGAGAAGGGTTTTTAATGTTAATGGCTTAATCTACATGCAAAAGGACGAAAAAATAATTCAACTGTTGTAGAATAATAGAAGCAATTTCAGCGGCCGACGAAAAACTAATTTACATATAAACAACAGCAGGACTTACAGAAAAGTAGTGTGCGCGCGCCCACCGCGCCGCGTCGCGGTGTGCTCCTGTAATTTGGTTTTATTGTTCGCGTTATAATGACGCCACTACGTGTGAACTTCTTCAAGATTTTCTTCAAGTTAAACGTCGCGAACGTGATTAGCTCTGCTCGCTACACATGGGTGCGCCCACTTTCACTCCACACTTTAACGAATGTACAGTAGTAAGGGAAATTAGGTTTTTTGCTTACCGAACTACTTTCTAAATGTCCTAACACAAGTATACGTTTAGTTACAGGATTCAATTTAACACTCTGACTTGCACGGCAATGTCATTCCCATGACGCAGCTAATAATTAAAATAGGTACAATTATGAATCACACACACAAAATTTTATAAATTAAAAAAATATGTCACATCATCGATGTGAACCTAGATATTAGGCCTCTTTTGGAAAACAAAACGTAACAGTAATAATAAATTTAGGAAAGAAAAAAATTAAACTCAAAAATACATTGGCTATATCTACTTCAATGTGCAGAAGTGAAACCTACGCTTTCACAGATAAATGCAATAACAAGACTGAGAACTCAGGGTCTTGCTCGGAAGGAACTCAGAGTCACCATTAGGAAGACTAAAGAATATATCAAAACTGATAGAATTAAAATAGAAGAAATGAGATTGGGGTTAATGTAGCATACATTACATAAACAAAATTATAACGACTTATGAGATTGATGGAAATCCCACGTAAAAATTCACGTGCAGATTGCAGATGGCAAGACTAAAGTAAAACTCCTTGGAAGAAGTTTAGAGAAGCCTAGAAAAAGAGGGATCGACTAAACGTAGAAAGAAAAGAAGAAGAAGAAGAAGATCAACAACAAGAACGACGACGACGACAACAACAACAATAATAAAAAAACAACAAGAAGAAGGTTCTAATTCAAAGGCTATAATTGCACAATACTTGCATCATTTAAGATTTATTGAGGTTTCTCTAAAAATAAGTTTGGAAATACTTCAAGGTAATTTTAGGTAATATTGTACTCAGCAGCTTGTAAATCATTATGGATGCCCAAAAAGGACTTAGTTGTTAGTCACACAAGGTATCTCTTTTATTATTATTACTATTATCATTATTATTATTATATCAAATACTGCTAACACCGTAATTGTCTACAATTCATGGGCTGGTGTAAATTACTTGTGCTATGTCTTAATTTAGAGGGCAGTACATGTGTAAATAGTGTGCCGTTCAACTTGTTTGTTATAGACAAGTTAACTTCCAGGATAAACTTTGAATAAGGTCTTAATAACGTGTCATTACACTTTGCATTGAAACTAATATTTAATCACTCGGTTTACAAGAGAAAAAGGTTTATTTCTCCTGAGGTGGGATACTATAGGTTAATATCTTGGGTGCAAAATGCTAAAAATTAAATAAATTATTCTAATATAATAATAAATGCCAACAAACTAAATTTAACATTAAATAAAAATATATCATTAAAGTCTAATTTGTGAATTTCCTTTGTTATACTTAATTATCAAAACACACAAAAGGACATAAAAACGGTCTCTCAATGAAACAATATTTGTTAATACATATGGAGCCTAATGCACCCATACACTGTACAACTTAAAAAAAGCGTATAACCTACTTGTGTGTCTGTCTGAGTGTCCAGTTAAGGGACACACGGCTTCCTCTGGAGTTTTTTTACAAATGAGTAGCTGCAAAAGAACACGGATTGATTAGGGCATGCTTTATATAAGATGTATGATCAAAGGCAAAAGGTAGATATGTACTTTGTTTCACGGTACTTTGTTAGCGGAAACTTGTGACCTATTTATTAAAACAGGAATGTAAAAGGAGATTAGCTAAAGGGAGCACGGATGGAAGAGGATGGGAGGAAACAGGTAACGGGGAAGAGAGATAGAAAAATAAAAGAGAAAGAGGTAGGAAAAGGAAAGTTAAAGACAAATTAAAAACTAAACATTACACAGATTTCCAATAGCGATAACAGGCAACACACTATTTTTATATCAAAAGAAACAATTTAATTTAAACGATTTAAAATGAATGAGTATGTTTCACTTAATTAACGTTGTCACGGAGCGAGCTACTGTAATTACTACTGTCCGCCGTGTAGCGAGTGGCGTACCTATCGAATCATTAGAAAACCTGCTGGAAAAGAAACTAACTAGCAAAATATTTATTGCAAGCTGTAAATTTCAGTAATGAATGGTTTCAATTTACGGGTAATTTAACAAGGGAAAACATAACGCTCTTAAACAAGCATGGTTTGTTCTGAAACTCGGCGCTGTGCGCTAATTTATATATAAAAGAGAGGAAAACAACGCAGCGTAATATTTCTTTACACTATGAATGCCGCGGAATATGAGGGCGGAAAGTACCGTGGAGGGGGGTGGAGGGGAGTGCGGAATTAAAATTCCTTCACTTTCTTTTATTTCACAACTCGCGCAAGCATATACCTCGTGCACACATGCCGCGTGAATGTACAATCAGACGCATAATTTGGAACAGGAGTCTCAATTTGTAATTCAATAACAGTCTCCGATATATTTTACATTTTTCATGCTGAAGTAGATACAAAGTTAGAAAATTTTTAATTAGGGTACGGCACTATGGAAAACGCCTTTCTGTAAAACACCTTACGCTTTCGAAAACCTACTTAATTTTACAAGCTAATGTATCAACTTTTCAGTATTCAAAACCTGGTTAACAAACAAAATTAAACCTTATGCGCGGAACTGAGTTTTTCATTTCCTGGATGTAAAAGGGAAGACAGCCTTAGTAGTATAAACATAACAGATTCCGTAAATATTTCTTTCCTAAAGTGTCAGCGTTGTCACTCTATCAGGCCAAATATTTACAATATGTGCTCAGAATGTTTTGAAACTAATTGCCCGGGAATAGTTTTAACATTGAAAATGTTTATAAGGACGTGTCGCACATTTATAATCGCTGGTGCGTGATCGAAAATGGGAAACGGTGAGTTTCCATAGAAACTACTTCTTTGTTGTCAATAACGTAGTACACATATAAAATTTCGCTTATGAATGCGGCTACATTTAACTTAGAATCTGTACATTTGTAAATGAAGAATGAATTCATTGATTGGTGAATGAACATAAATATATATATTTTTTAGATTTATTGAACCCTTTTCAATGCCCTTCTCTGTGCATTGCATTTTTGCAATGCCTGTAAATTTTTGTATTAGGAAACAAATAATAAGTAATGGCCCGACAATTTGGGAGATACCTAAAACTACATTATGAAAACAGGATAAGTTGAAAGGGTAACTTACCTATCAATCAGTGGAGACAAAAGTGAAGAAATGAAAAAATAAACACAAAAAGACTAAATATGGTTTTTTATTTAACGTTAATAGAGTCGTTAACTAATCCAGTTAGCTTACAAAATGTTTCATGCGTATCTTTGTATTTTTTACATTAATTATTCTAATATCGTATCCCAGTTGCTTAAGTCTGGGTAATTATGTAAAGCGTGCTTTGTTACATGCTGCCAGCGTGGATTTACAAAATTTATACCGAGGTACTAGATACACCAGATGTGTTGATATGGTGTTCCAGAAACAGCAATTATTCTGTCACCAAGAGCAGAGATGGATATTCTGCAACAAGTTTTTAGTCCTTTCGGTGTTGCTGTACATTGTCAGATAGAGCAAGAAAAAATTAAACTCTGTACAATGAGTATGAAGTAGCTTCTTTATAAAACGTTTTCAAATGAATAGCTGTTACGCATTCCGGTCATGTATAAACTCATGACTTTTAAAATTGCTTTTATATAAACATAACCTTATTTCAAACTCTCATACATTATACGTGCAACAGCACTGAAAAGCCGAATACAGTGATTAAGGATTCAGTTACCACTGAGCAAGGTTTATCCGAGATGAGTAAAGATTGTACTGATTATGCTTCTTCAGCTAAACTCTGTTTTTTTTTGCAAGTCAATAACTTACCTCACTGAACGTCTAAAACTACACCTGAACATGTAATTTTTATAGTCACGAAGTCATTTTGTACCTTTGAATATCTTTCAGAAATCAAGCGTTTTACCAGACAGAACGAAATTGTATTACTCGGTCACATCGCTGTGTATGTCATTCAAGTCTTCGAGCACGGGTTTCAAATAAGGAGACTGAAGACAAAAAGAAAACACGTGATCTATTGGACTATTGGAGTAATTGTTAGTTTCTGAAACCTTTATATGCAACATAAAGTTCAATGCAATAGAAATAAAAAGTATAGTCACTGCATGGCAATCTTTGTGACGACTGAGTAAAGCACTTTCAGTTAGCATTAAGCTGCTGGTTAGAGTTTCAGAATAGTTATGAAAATTCTCAAACAAATCTTCAAGTCCATCACCGAAACGCTACAGTGGAATTATACACAACAATTTCTTTGCTCTAGTTTGTATATAGTAGTTTTATTTGTAAAAAACATGATGTTTCCTGTATTAAGCAATATTTGTATATTATATATTATATGATAAAATAATATATATTCTTTTTGTAAATAAACTCTTTTTTATTTTGTGTGGTACATCTACGTCTAACGTTTGTTTCACAGATTTAGTCTCTATCTTTAAAAGTTTTAGTACATCTTAACGAATAATCTATTTTATTTCGATATAAACATTAGGTAATGTTTTTTGGTATAATCAGCTGTTTTGATGGATATATTAACATGTATAATGTTTATAATTTTAGTTATTTTATTGAATTTATAATTCTAATTAAATCATTTTCTTCACTTTTATTTGATTTTGTTCTTTAATTAGCAAATTATTATTTGTGTTTGTGCATATTGCGATTTGTCTAAATATCCATATTGTGAACTTTTTGTGTGCTTTTGACTAATTTAAATTCTTAAATGCCTGGAAATCAACGTTTATTATTTAGACAGCGTGTGGCTAAATTGGACTTTTAGATATTCAGATTTGAAACTCATTGTGTATTAACGTATGTATGGGACTTTTCCTTCGTCTGGTCTAAAAGAAAATTAAACTGAGCATTATTCTTCTCCTTTATTCACAAACATGCAGGACCTAAACTTAAAATGTAGTTAATAATGCATGTGTTTTATGACTATCGTATTATATTTAAACCTCATCTAACAAACCTCACCTTGCGAACAAAAACATTACGTTTTGTAAACGTGCTGCCATTGAAACATAATATAGTTATGACGGTCTAACTGATCGTCGTATGGTACAGTGGAAACAAAATACAAGACACCGATGAAGTCACTGAAAACCAGCTTTAATTATCACAATTAACCGTTTGTAATCAACACGTTATTCAAAAAGATTATACTCGTTCAATAATTCAAGTTAATTTGCCCACACAAATAATAATGTCAACTAATAGAGTCGCCCACAATAATCACTTTTCACGCACAGAGTAATCGCCCGGAGTAAACTGGAAACTCATTTGAATAAATCGCCATTTAAACTGAAACTAAGCGTCGCTGAATGCTTATTTTTATACCCGCTGAGATTCCAGAATAATCCATAATACGCGTCAACGCTAGTGTACACTAGGCCGTAATTGCTTGCGGCCTTGTACACAATACCCACGGACGGGTGAAGTCTGGAACAGCCTCATTAACGCATGTTAAGGGGCACATACGCACACAACATTACAGCTGGTTTTGCTGGGATAGCCGAGAAACATGTAGAAAGTTCTCTAATGGCGTAAAAGTATATTAGGCTTACATCTTTAAGGACTGTTCTGTAACCGACAACACGGTATACGTAAATATTACAAAAACATTGTAAATGCAGTATGTCGAGAGAAAATGCAGTGCGGGGCGAGAGAAATGCGACAACCACAAAAATTCATTTCGGCGACCAAAAAAATACATGTGTAATATTTACTATTCAAAACGGAAACTAGTACTGTCACAAAAAGGGAGACAAGTTTGGCTACCTGGCTTACTTCGAGTTGGTTTAATTGTGGTTTTCACAAAAAACGTGTATGATCGTAAAGGTATATTGGTTTTTACGTGTACTTTTAGTCTGCCTGTTAACCTAACAACGTCAAATTTTTGGCGTCACAGGTGCAGATCAAAGTTATATTATTGACACAAAAATGTTTAGTAAAAGATATGAAAATGTAAAACGATTGCAATAAGTTGTCAGCAAGCTATTTTATAACATACACAATGTATTTTAACGATTTTTAATATATTATTAAAATTGTATGGAATATTCATTCCATATCGATGCCAAGTATCGCATAATCGAAATATCGAAACCGTTATTGACAAAGTATCCGTAAATGTTATTAAATTAAATGAGTTTTGTGCTGATATCATTGCTGGTGGCTTATGGCAAATTACAGCTCAATTAATTAAATTTATAAATTGTTGTATTATTGTTGTACAGTAATTGTTGTAATATTTAGTTTCGTATAATTATTTTTGGACTTAGTAGATAGAATGAAAACAAAAAATTAAGAAACACTCTCTTTACGTTCGTTTTGTACTTTGTAATTGTTACTAACAAGCATTAGCCAGTTTAGTTAGCATAAAAAATATTCCTCGTCACAGACTACCCTTCTTTTTTCTTCAGCGTAATTCTATTTAAACACCGGAAGGTTAAGACTGTCAAAAGTTTACGTCTTGCGTTTTTAACCTATTGTAAATTAAAATAACATGTACATATTAAATAAAAAAAAGTTTTTCTAATACTTTTCTTGTGCGCAATAAAGATTTAGTTATATTCACGGAACGCACATACAATAAAGAAAACCTTAAAAACACAAACGTAACAGGAAACAGACAGATCTTCTAAAACTGGTTTTAAATAGTAGGTTTTACCAACAAAAGTAGAAAACAGAGATTTTTCCAAGGCAAAAGTTAACCAACGTACAGGATATCGGAGTTAGTAAATGTTTGTTGGCTGGCGCAGCTGTTGAAACAGCAGGGTTATACTTGTATTACGCACAAAGATAGGGGTGGACACACTTGCCTTTAGTCTGCTACATTTGTCAGTACGCTTTAGTCCCCGGGGAAATCCAGTGTTTGTTAAGACCCTTGGGCCCTTAACTTCTGATTCGCGTATCTTATAGTACCTTTACACACGTACGCCGAGAAATCTTAAATCCACGTGCTAGGTAGCCTTCAAAGGAAAATACTTTATGTATAGTATAAAAATAACACATTTAATTTTTAGATGTTGTTACTATACACACATGAAGCAACAATTTGATGCGCATAAAAATTAACTTTTTAAATAACTTTATGTTTTAAAAATTTAGTTGTTTGTATAAAAACACAAACGTACAAAAAACAACCACGTATACTGTGGGAAGTGTGCGTATTGGTAAACTAAACACCGTTACATAGATACAATCCAATCTATTATCTGCGGACGCAAAGTGGCCGTCATTATTCTAGTATAAATTTAATCACATTAACAACTACAGAGCGGATTTATAACTTATAATTGAATAATGTGAATAACGATTGTAATGACCAAGCTACACGTTTATATTACTGATAATTTCCGTTATTGTAATTATTCATGAATACTACCTCATAAATAATGATGTTGGAATTATTAATACTGAAGACAATGCTAGCACGGATATATTAAATAGTATTGTACATTTGTCCTGGAAATCAGTTTTATCCGTTTCAGTTATATTTATTAACTAAATTGTATTTATAAAAACCTGAATTACGGTTAAATAATGATATTTGATTTTTTCTTTTCATGGTAAATTCTTTTGGCTAAAAAAATTTGACAATTATCACGGTCATTCAGAAAGTAAAGTCTGATAGGTTACTAAAACAAAATTAACTAAAAAAATATTTTGTTGTTAGTGAATTGTGTCGGCATTGCCACGCCATCGGACCCACTTCATCTTCTCTCCTCTCTCGGACGACATCGGCGCGGAGTCAGCCGGAAGGAACGGCCGAAGAATAGAACCGGCGTCCTTGCGTCTTCGCCCTCCACTTCCGCGCCAGCGATGGATTTCGCTGGGCCGGCAACCGACTCTACAACCGATGCCGAAAGAAGAGGAGGACTGCAGTACGCCACGAATAGCGGGCGCAGCCGCCGAACATCTCAGCGCGGCACGACCAACATCAGCTTTCTCGCCACCCGGTCCTTTTTAGTACCACCAAAAACACTAGAGTGTACGATTGGCGCCATTTGTCATGCGGCAAGCCTTTTGTCCGGTGACAGTATATTAAAATTAAACCTAATTAATTTTTTCACGTAGTTGCCACCTGGAAGCGTTTGTTATATAATGGGACAACCTTCTGCATACCTTCCTCAAAGAAATGTGCCGCCTGTTTTTTAACCATCCCTCAACAGCATTGTTGAATTCGACAACGTTTATAAATTCCTGTGAAGAAAAAACATTTTGCAGGTGCATAATAAGATGAAAGTTGCTTAATGCCAAGTTTGGACAATATGGGGGGGGGCGATAAAAATATTCCATTTATTCCATTTTAATATATGAAATGTTACGCCTGTGGCCACGGCTGTACGTTGGTCGTGTCTTGCTGTGAAGCAGGAAGACGCCTGAACTCAACAGGTCACGCCAGCGATTCTGTATCACTTTCATCAGTTTTTAGTTTTGGATAATGCACTGTAGAATTTATTGTCATATGCGTGCAGGAATTCTACAAGTAGGACACTCGGTGGTCCCAGAAAACTGTAGTCGTAATCTTCTTGCCAGCAAACGTTTGCTTGATATTTTTTCGTTTAGGTAGGTTAGCTATGCTTCCATTGCGTAGACCGTTGTTTAGTTTCTGTGTTCCAGAACTCATTTCTGGTTACAATAAGTTTGAAATATTTGTTTTCTTTAGCACTATACTGGTCCAAAAACTTCCCAGCCGCTGCCATTCTCTGATTTTGTGGGCCTTGGTGAGCAAATTTGGCACCAACCTAGCACAGATATTAGGGTAATTAAGCATTTCTGTAACTATTTCGTACAGAACAGTTAATGGTATTTCAGGAAAATTATCACTTAACTTGCTTATTATTTGTTTACGCGAATTTTGTCATCAACATATTGTGTTAGCTCGTGAGTGACAAGTGAAAGTCGGCCACTGGCCACTATAGTCTTCGTTGTTCGGAGACCGCCAGAGAGCTCCCGATAACAATTCCTCACCTTACTGTCATTCGTCATGATACTCTTAGCAGAAAACTTGTTAAGTCTAAACTTACTTTATTTGAAAATTTGAAACAATTAAGTATAAGAATAATTGACTAAGAAATTTAAGTACAGCGTATTACGTAAGCATCAAAACTGAATTAAATCATATATAGAAAAATGGTAACTTAAACTGGTCCAACGTATATCTTCCCTAGAAATCAGATAGTCACAGACATACCGACAGTGTCACTAGAATGTATTGTAATCGAACTCTAATTACACTTTGCCAGCTTCGTACATTTATGCGAGATCGTGTAGCCTTTGGTAATAAGTTGCAACTGATCGCAGTCTGAGAAATGAAGAAGCGCTGAATTGTTCAAACTTGTGCCTACGTCACAAATGTTTGCCTACCAACAAGCACTACTTACGACTAGATTTTGTACTTTGGACTAATCGGTAATTAAGGTAAAATGTTATTTTCACAACAGCGTGATACATGCTCTAAACGTCTGTCTATACGGAGACAGAACGCCGTGCTTCTAATCAGGATCATTGGGAGCATGTACTCTCTACACATTACACATGTTAGAGAATTACCACTAGAGCTCGCCAAAGACCATTTGCACCGCGGCGCCCCTAAGTCTGAATCAACGGATTCATTGACCAGAGAGCAAAGAGAATAAAGACGTGTTTGTTTCTCTAGAAGCGTAGAGTCTTGCTGGCTGGCAAGGTCAAGAGGTCGCGCCCACCACATCGGATATTCGCAGAAATATTGGGCGACCTAGAATCTCCTGGGTAACTTAGCAGGCGATCTGTCTATATTGTGTTCGTCACCTTCGCTTTACATAGGATTGGAAAGCTTACAAATACCTGAATTTAAAATTGAATAGAAAGCTGGAAATAACGAATTCACATATATTGAGAAGCACAAAATTTGCTTTTAATCATGTTGAAAACCTAACCAAACCTAATGCTAATTTCATTCACAGTAAGACGAATGGGCGCAACGCTTTTGCGAAACAAAAACGTGGAATTTTATTTTTGTCACGTACACTGGCAAGCGAGGTTTTAAATTTTAGTTGGAAACAAGTGCGGCGTGGTTGCTGCTGCTCCTGCTGCTGCTGCTACCACTAACTTAAGCGAAAAGTGGCTGAAATTTGCATTCAGACGCTGGACTATTTCAATAAGTCATTACTGTAACTTTATTTTTAAGATACTACGTGGAAACAATTCAAAATACGTTTTTGCACTAAAAACTAAAACAATAAGTAATTGTTGGTTATTCACACGGCGGATTCTATGACTGCAATAATATTTTTCAAAAGAGCACGAACAACCCTCAAAAATTGTTGGCGTTTCCCACTCGCCAGATACCGGGGGGGGGGGATAAAACTTTATTATTTAATAATTAGCATGTACCGCTACATTATTCAGTAGCCCAGTTTATATTCTGATAGTCCCTTATCGAGTTGAAGATGAAAAATAATTGATTAAAAATAATCAAGCTGGACTAGGCTGAGTGTTTCCTCTTGTGGCCACTAACATGACGAAGTCCCGACGAGAAATACCATTTGTCTATTGCTACACCAGGGTTGAAATCTTCTAAGGGTGGTCCATTTACTGCCAGCTGCATTAGATCTCCTAATGAAGTGATGTCCAGGGAAAGTATCTGTTTCACTTTTATCCTGTTAACGAAGCTAAATCCCCGTTCACAAGATGCTGTTGTTACTGCGATGCATGCAACGCCGTAAAATACTTTCTTTAGCTCACCAAAACGCTCAGGAAACTTGTACAGAGTTTTTAATAGCTCACCCAGTCCTTTTGAAGTTATTTGCTCTTCTTTAACCATCATTTTTAATTGAAGCCATTCCGATAGCAAAACATCCTCATTTATATCACCAGTAATAAAAACATGCGCCAATTGAAGAATTCCCTCATTGCCATATGCAGTTAGGGTGTCATCTTGAGGAAGGCACAAGAAATCCAGAACGTGGCACTTGGTGCCTACTACAGTCTCAAATGTATCAAGACGGCACTTTAAGTAATGAACTGTACTTTCGATCAATTTATTACGAATTGATTTGTATTCTTCCTCCCCTTGAGACGTGTTTGTGAGAACAATTCCTTGGTCGCCTTTGTATTTTGAGCAATTCAGTTTCTCTGAGTCTGAAGTGTCAGAAAGGAATTGTTTCACACTGGTCCTTCAGATGAAAGCAAGAGCTGAACCATTTCCACCGTTACCATCATTGACGATCGTACCTGTGAGACCAGTAACTGTTTCAACTGTAAAACTTTACAAAATGGCTCTAGTTTTCCATACAGGTCAATCAAAAAGTTTAATGTTTTTACAAACTTGTATGATGTAAGTATTTTTAGATAGTCTTTTGCTCTAGCTGCATCCGTAGCTTCTCCTGTTGTAGCTTTCCGGTTCGTTATATCCTCAAGATGGATGACCAGAGGTACGAGATCACGCCGCAAAGCTTTCAAACCGTCAGATTTACTACATAGCCACCGTACATTGTGAATATTTATGAGTTTTACTATCTCACTCTCTAAAGTTTTCGCGGTGTTTTTAAGCTCATGGAGGCGTTTTGAGGATCGTTTGTAAAATTTGTATATGTTCTTCACAGTTTCGTCAAGCTTTTCTAGGCAAGGGATGGAATTGGCAGCATAAAGTATGGCCAATTGTAGACGATGCGGGGCGCAGTGAATGCTAATTAAATGCGGAGCTTCTTCTTTCAAACGAAGTACGAAACCTGACTTTGGCCAATCATAGACGACGCCCCGTCAGTTCCCACACTAACCATGTACTTTTCTCTTCTCCAATCAAGCCCTAAGTTATCCAAGAGCCCAGTAACAGCAGTGAAATACGACTCTGCCCTACCGCTCTCGAGAGGCACAAGGCCTAAAAGGTCTTCTCTTATCTCCCCTTCACACACATAACGAGCATTAACAATCACATGTTCCTCAGCACTTCGGTCCGTGGAACCATCAATCAAAATACTGAAACACTGAGCACTTTTTAATTTTTGAACCACATCTTCTTGTAACTGTTTAGCAATAAAATTAAACAAAAACTTGGCAGTTTTTATCGCTTACATATTGTTTTGTCTCCACATTTACACCTAATTTAATTGCAAGGGCAACTTGCTTAGGGAAGTCGGTAAATGGTTTTTCATTGATGCCTATAAAATAGGCTATGTTGAATAAAGTGATGCTCAATCATAGAAGACTCTATTTTCTTAATACATTTAGCAAGAGGAGCTTTTCCTGGTTCTGACTACTTCAAACGGCGTTAAATTGTCCATATGTACTAGGCTTGTACCATGAAACACAAAAGTTTCCTTTTTCATGGAACCAGGAAATCCTGCTACCCTTTTTGGGTCACTATTTTGAGGGTATTTAGCGCATAGAATACATTTTGAGCGGTCATATAAATCCATGTATCATCAGTAAATTATCGCCACTGCCTCAATCCAGTGTGTCTTAGGTCTTCCGACAGGCCTAAGATAAAAGATCGTAATTCATAGAATCCCATTTTCGGCAACAGCTTACATGTGTATTACTTTCAGCTTTTCTTCATACGAATAATCTGCTTTTATTATTACGATATTTTGCTACTAAGGTAAAGAAAACATTATTTCCTGGACCATTATGTGATAATACCTATCACACGACCTTATAAAAGATGCGTCTTCGAAGTTCGTTATGTGATTAGTTCAGTTTGCCGACTTTACAGCTGCTAAGTTCTTCGTATGTCTGACATGTTCTTGTACCTCTGTAGAACAGGACAGTGCAGGGTTAACTTACCGGACCACCTACCGCCATTTCTACACAGTAAAATTGAGTTTGCTTGCCAGCATCACTGTCTCATAGACCTGAGAATATACCTACCCATTGTAGTATGGGTAAAATGTATCGTACAAGATGTTTTTTACCCGGTTCATAGCGGAAGGAGACTTAAAAACAGAATAAACACAAGCCGCGGAAACCTACGAGAAAAAAATGTTTATTAAATGTGCGATTGTCTGAAACTAAACTCGACGGCCATTATAAAATACAGGTATCTATTCCTTTATGTAAATTTTCTCTGTTTGTGTATTAGTTTTACACAGACCATTAGAAATAATCTACGTGGACACCGTCTCATACATTATGTGTAGCATTTTCCCGTCTTTTTCTAGTCTTGTATATTTATAGAGTCGTATATGAGAAGACGGTTTACGTACTTAATGTCTCTTCTTAATATATTACGGAAAAGCATTTCTTTCTATTTCTGGCTATTTCAATCAAATGTATGCCACATTTTATTTTTTAATATAAACAGCCTATTACATCTGTGGTTTTCATCTCTGTCGTTCACCTCGCCAGGGCACCTTAGTTTATTATATTATTTATTTTATCATATTTTTCGCCTACCATATTCCGATCGTTGGTCAATTGAAACTTATCATTCTTGTGTCAAGTTTTGACTCTTGCTGTTTTGCCAAGGTAGTATTTGTTTAACGGTATTTTAGTAATATTCTAGCATAACACTTGTTATCGGTCTTTAAGCCGTCTCAGTGTTTCCGATACTTATTTAAAAAAATGTTCTTCGTATGGCAAAACTGCTAGATTATTAAATTATTTTAGTCCAAATACGCAGAGATCTGCATAAATTTTGAATGTAAATCTGAGTTTAACAAATGATGTGTGTTCCAATTTTATTCTTTCATGGGTTATTTCTGAAGCGAAGTTATTACTAGTAATTCATATCTTCTGCCCTACATAAAATTTAATGTAGTTCGTTACCTCTACAAGTGCATAAATCGCTAGTGTTATGTGTCATATTCATGCATATTTAACTTTATCTTTGCATTTGCTGCTACCTTACTTTTGAAACTGCTCTCTGGTTCTGCTAACCTCGTTTGAAAGTCTGCAGAGCTTCCTGCTGCAAGTTGACCTGCATGAATCGAACGTTCTCCAGTAACAGTTACTGTTTATCATTTCAATGCTTTATTCTAATCACATCCATTGAGACTAAAGTGATAGTCTCAAACAGTTCAGTTTGATATAATGGGGCTGTGGCTCTTATTAAGACCCCTTATTGTGATTGTGTTATTATCTTTAGAAAAAGTTGATGTCATTATCCGCATTAGCGCAAATGTTTTATATCGATTACATAAACCAATAAATAAACCAACCAACCAATATATAAATATATATATAAACCAATGTATCTCGGCCTATATTTTATAAATACCACAGCTTATCAGTATTGATCGGGAATGTATTATTTCAGGAGAAAACAATATAATTATAACAACAAATACCATTGTACCAATTAGTTTCAGGCTCTATGTTACATTACTTGAGTTTTCATAAAATGACATAAAAAACATGTGATTCTTCCGGTTAGTTGTAGAAATTATGTTGAAAACCGGCATGTGACTCTGTAGAAGTCTCAGGTTCAAACGGACTAAACATGATATTAGGTTAATAAAATTTAAATCTATCAAAATATATTTGATGTCAAAAATAAAGTTGTGTATTTAAGTTTTTAAATTTTAAAACATTTGTTTTTTTATAAAATACACCATAGTTCAGAATATATGTCAGTAAGTCGTTCGTTTCATAGTCCGCAGGTCAATGTATTGTATGTCTTTATAATTTAACAAAGTTTAATTCACTTTTATATATAGATACACAATGAAAACTCTAATTTTTTAATTGTTCAACTTTAATTAATTACACATCTGAATTAATTACACATGATTATATAACTTACCACGTCAATAATCTGCATTAGTGTAAGGCCGAAACTCAGTTGCAAGGGGTCGGACTCGTTGGCGACCGGTCTCTCCAGAACGTTGTAGTGGTCCAGTAGCGTGTGTAGTAACCGTTTTTCATGAGGGCCTTGTAAGGACTCTGAAACACAATGCGACAATGATTTATTAGTGTTGTGACAAACTGAGGTGTTCAGTATAATGTTTTGCTGATGTTAATTTCTATTACGTAACGTTTCATTTTAAAATTAACGATGCAATTGCGCTCAAAAAACCACATATGTGAACTAAAATGTTTGCTTCCTAGCAGGAAAATTCTATTGAAAAATAACCACGTCTTTTTGTAGTGCACTATCAGTTATACAACATTATCTAACTTCAGTATTCAGTTCTCTTTACTTTGCGTGACTTTTATTGGTTTCTTGGCGTTTATATAACAGACTTTATACGAATAAACGTTTTGTGCTTAGGTCCGTTAGGCTTCAAGTAATTCATATTGGACAACATTACAGCTAGCTTTTCTGCATTAGTTTACATTTTATAACCAAGAGTAAGTCGATGATATTATGGGAGTGTCCAGATTAGGTCACACAATACTTTGGTCACACTTTAGTGAAATAATTATCTGTAATATTTCGAGTGCATAACTGTATGCTTACATGTTAATTAACTACTATTTGAAGGCAATTTAACTTTTCTAAAATTGTAGACTTGTAGGCTTATGACAAGTGATCACTATAAGTTTTAGATACGAGGAGATGCTGTACCAGTATAATGAAGAAGTGTGTCAAATTCAGTAGAGATTTTGAAGAAGCCTGTCAAAATATACAGCTAATATGCTTTGTAATTCATGTTTTATGAAATTCTTTAACAAAACATGTACATATATTCCTTAATTTTCATACTGTTACCGTTGAAATTACACCAAAAATCGTCTTTATCGTCTGTCTGTCAATGTAATAAACTAATTCAACAAGAGAAAATGTATTACTCTTAACGTTGTTATTGTTGTTGTTGTTGTTGTTGTTGTTGTTGTTCTTCTTCTTCTTCTTCTTCTTCTTCTGCATTTTACGAAGTAGGAAATTTGCCTGTTCCGTCTTTATAGGGTATACCTCCATCTCCAACTCCGTCTTTTCCAACATCTCTTGTACCAAAGGGTCTGTATCGAAACGCAACCTTAGGTAGTCGTCCATCCTCAATTCTGTCCAGATGCTGCAACCATTGTCCGAGATATATGTCGGAATTTTATCATTTATGGAGAACACCTGTAGCTCTTCTCTACTATCCTCATTGCGCAAACGATCCTGTCTCGTGCAACATATTGTTCTTATCAGAAATTTCATTTCCAAAGTTCGAAACTGGTTTTTAATGTTCATTGTAGGAACCCATGTCTGACACTTATGTAGTAAAGCAGGCACTGCCCTCGTTATAAAATCTAAACCTTGTCTTTTTCCTTGTCTTTTCCATCAGCGTTGTATGTACGATTAAGAAAGTTGTGTTAGTGGTTATAATCACAAACAGAATTATCACTGTTTCACACCACTATAGAAAAAAAATTTTCCGATTAGCACTTTCAAGCTTCTCAGGCCATCGGAATTATTTTTCTATAGTGGTGTGCAACAGTGATAATTCTGGTTGTATGTGTGATGTCATACATCGTCTGAAAACTCGATAGTTTTGTAGTGATATCTTGGCCTGTGTCATTCCCAATACTGATAGTGCAACCCAGGTAATTGAAGTCAAAGACTTGTTCTAAAACTATTCTCTCAAGAACAATTTTTTATTTGGCCGAATACTTCCCCCCAAAAAGCCATGATTTTTGTTTTCTGCTTAGATATTTAAAAATCATATTTTTACAAATATGTTTTAAACGATGTAAAGAATACTGCAACTCATCCTCTGTGTTTTGCATTAATACTGCATCGTCGGCATACAATAAAATATCTAAACTAATGTTCTGGTTAAGTCAAATTCCTAAAGCAATATCTCGTCTCCATAGTAACGTTATTATTAGCAGATTAAGTTGCAAAAGTGACTAATATACAACAATACTTCAAGGTTACGATTGCCCAACACACACTAATTAAAAAGCAGTAACTACCACCTAATTAACAATACATAATAATAAAAGTCACTACTTACAGACGAGTGCACATAATAATTCATAATTTACTACAGACCTTTGTCAGTACACACAGCAAATTGCAAGTCAGAGCAACAAACTGCCTTATCGCATTGAAAACACCTTTATCTATACCCGATGAGGTTACGTGGTGATTTTACAGCCAACGCGGTATTACGCAGACAACAATTTCGTAATTAAAGTCGCCTGCAAAGCACTGGGAAATTCCAAACTACGACCATGTAAACATCATTGGCTGTCCCTACAACTTACAGTCCACGCAACTTGCCTATCACAGACATAAGAATACTGTGATACATGTGGTATCTCTTAGTGTTACCAACAAACTTTGGTTGATTCAACTAACGTTCCGTAGTTTTTGAGTAACTTGAGCGCTGATTTTTTAAATCACTGTTGCTATAAAGTTCATAAATCGTTTCATTTCATAAACCAAATGTAATTGATCTGATTTTAACAAGACGTTTTAGTTTAAAAAACAAATCTGTAGTCTTTTCTACACCCTTTAACTTATAAAACATTGTCATACGTTTTCCAGACGCCGCCTTGAATACAATATAATCCCTTGTCTGAATGTTGTTTCTTCAAATTCCATCCCCACTATCACTTCATGTCCTTTGTTTAAAATAAAGTTACGAAACATTCCACTTTTTCTATTTTGAACTGAGCTCTATATGCTTACTTTATAAAGTGGAAAAGCTTAGTATTTTATTTCTGTTTTTCCCTGATTTTTCCCTGCGGCATCCTATGATACGTTTGTCATAACAACTTCATGTGTTTTTTTGAGTTTTCTTACAATATACGTCATCTTCCCTCTGACTTGTCAGCACGCATTTTTTTTTTTGAAATATATACTTCTGTTTGTTTTTACATTCTACACTAAGATTTCCCAAATTATGTTTTCTGCTAATGCTTTTTGATCCAGGTGTATATGCAAGATTTTACTCTCTCGACCTCTAAACAATAGAAAATTGAAAGTCCACTAAGATGGTAATGATGTTAAATTCCCGTTACGCCATCTAATAACTAGTCGTCTCCTACTGCCGTACGAATTGTTGATAGCTGAGACATTTCACTCAATTTCGTTGTGTTTTTCAGTGGTGTGATCTTATTGTGAAGTTATTCCATGTTTATACCGGAGACAAAAATCAACCAGTTAGATTCGTTTAAGTCCTGTGCTGACACAATCTGGGCGTAGGCGTATTGTCTCAGCAATACTACCTGTTTATGTAAAACACTGTTCCGGTTGAACAGCTGCCAACTAATGAGGCCTCGTTAATCATGGCGCCTACGTGACACACCAATCTCATTACGCCGCCAGTTTCGCAAATAACTCCTCGTGTAATTATATTCTACTTACTTTGCATAAAGTTACATGTAACCAAAAGATATTTGGTTAGAGGTTATAGTGTAATAGAGTTTGCTAAATTAATTCAATTTGTAATGTGAATGTGTTACAAAATCAGCGGAATGGTCATCACTACCTTTAGAGCAATAGAGTCCTATGTAGCATGCCATTGTTATCAACTACACAAGGTATTGACGTAAAACTTCGGCGTTCTTTTCCCCATAGTTCTGATTATAAATTATTTCATACGGCAACACTGTTTAACAAGAAAGCCTACCTTACTAGGCCACAAAATTATTTATTTCTGAGGGCTATTAAAAAAATCAGTATTTGATTAAGAGATTAGGAAGAACTAAAACGTTTAAAAATGTTTTATAATATGGAGAAGTTACGTACATATCGGTATTACATTTGCATGTAATCACCATCGACACAAACGAACTTATAGCATTCCACCAGCTTTTGCACTCGTTTGTAAAAAAACGTGCCGTTTAGGTACCCAGCTAAGATTTTACACCATTATTTAAGATCCCCATTGGTGTCAAAGCACCAGGTCTCCAGCCTGACTTTTTCTTAGGTGACATGATGTTACCTGTGCCCGGATTTACTATAGCGGTGTACCGATCTCTATTTGGCGGCCGACAGGGCATGCGTACAGTTAAACATTACTCCGTTTCCTTGTTTAAAATTTGTAGACTACCCTCTGGCCCGTACCAGACTCGTAGCGAACTGACTCGACAGTCTACCATACGGACGGCTCGGCGCTACCTTACAATATTTGATCCGACGATAATTGACTGGCCGAGTGTAGAGTATAACGTCTTACCTACGTTATAACGTCGGGAACCAGTGCGTAATTGCTTCAGATCAATTGCACGGGCTGCCATAGTCTTAATCAACTTCTTAACAAGCAGTAGTAGTTAGAATGAAAGGAATGTTTGTTGGGGTGTTTGATGATTTATTCACTCAGTATTTTGTGTTAAGTAATGACATCTCTTTATTAGGTGCTATCCTTTATAGTTCTACATGGATTTTTTAACATAAGGTTTTCTAAATAAAAGTTTATTTAGAAAAGGTGGCCACAACAAATATTGTCTGAAAATGTGGCCACAACAAAAGTGTTGTTATGTGCTAGCTTTTTCCACGGATCCGGGATATTAAATTGGTTTGTAAGTTAAATTATTATACTATTTAAAAAAAGGGGGCTATTTGAAGAATGGACTTAATTTAACCTCTAGTATCTGAAAAGCTTTATACTACAAGCTCTAATTACTATTACAAATAATTTTAGTCGTATGACATAATACAATTTACAAATTGACAATAATTAAAGTCTTTTATATAGTTTGTTAAACTGTCTTTTGTAAACATTTGTTTTAATGACATTTAACCACGAAAGACAAGTCTCCGTGTCACCTGTGATATTGTGAAGTTTACTCCGTGTCCTGGTCCTTGGTCCTTGGTGTGTCCACAAATGGTTGAAGGTTATGGTAGTTTACTTTCCGGGTGAAGCGGCTGAAGAGATCCTAGTAATTGTGAAGCTGTTATGCTGTTCTATGAAGTCTGATAGCTAAGCATCTTTAGTAGTACAACTCGAGTGAAAGTTCTTGTTTCCCACAGAAGTGCACGTCACATGGTTATTTATGAAATGTTCTCACTTTTGGTACATTGTACCCTTTTTAATTTAAACAAACATCGGAGATCTTATACATAGTCAATAGAGATGTCATCCCTTTCACTTATTTATTTTATTTTATTTAATAGATTACATTTTTCTTTATAAAACACTACTTTACTGATACTTTCCTCTACACTTAGTTATATCTGCACTTTTAAATTAAAATATCTTAGTACTTCGGGGCATGGTTCAAGGGTGTAGTGTTTACTACGAGAGCGCTCCATCTCGACTGCATTATTATGTCAGGACAGGCAAGTTAACTGCGCGGAGTTTACGCATCACAACAAAATAGTTCCACTTTTATTCGCTATTTACGGTATTTAAAGTTTGACCTTTTTTATTATCCAAAGCTATGCTTTACTTCAGAATTAAATAGTATACTACTGTATCATTGTTTATTTACTTGAATAATTTCAAGTTTTACCAGTATTATTTGTTTAGTAAAAGAATCTGTATGCAGGTTAATTCCAGTTAATGCATGTCAGTGCATGGTAAATTATTAACTAGTTTCCCTATCTTTACACTCGCGTTCCTTTTGTCATTAAACTTTCTATTAAATATTATTTTGAGTTAAACAAGGGAGGTAATATTAACTTTGATGTGCGATTTAAAAATAAATTTTACTACATATTACGTTTCCTATTTTAAAACCGTCACATACTCCGCCGCTTAAAGATGACACGGGTTGGGTATTCTATGGGTTATTAGGTCAGCAAGGTACTGGGAGTATGCTTGGGTTTACTGTATGAAATTTCTTTTTTTTTGGTACTCGTTTTCTTTCTTTCGTGAAGTTTCCTTTCTCTCGTTTCTTAACTGCTAACTTAATCTTATTTATTACTCCTAATTTTCGTAACTTCACAATATCGTGGCCCGACTGATTTCATTAGCATACTCTAACTCAAGTAGTTAGTTTTCTGCTCTATCATTAACCTTTTCGAGTGCGGTGCCGTCGTGACTTTGTTACGTACTTATCTCTATATCTCTTAATTATACTATTGTAATCTAAAGTTGATCCCATACTCAACCTTAGATTATTTCTAATTCTAATATCTTATACTACTGAGACAAGCGGAATTTCACGAAGAAGTACATTTATTTTCTTTTAAACAATCAGCTGTTACAATGCAAGAGGGGTCAAACACTTTACACAAGGTGCATTGTATTACACATGGGGTGGTTTACTATTGTTTACCTAGGCAGCAGTTCATAACAATAGGGGTGGCTTACTACAATACTAAACACGATTATTTCCTGCACGAACGAGTTTGTCGTTTATTGACAAGCTTGGGAATTATTTTTCAAAACAGGCCCACGACCGGGTGTTTACGCTATTTAAATATGCTTTTATTATTATCTTGCTTTTTACTTATATTATTACTATTAATACTAAATCCTATACTACTCTTTCTTGTTTACTCAAATAAACGATTTTAATTCGCCTTAAAATTTACATTGGTTGTGCGAGAATTAAATCTCAGAAAAAGAGAAATCTCACACAGGCGTCAATTTACTTTCAACTAAGGGGGAAATTCCTGGTTACTAGGCACAAGATAACGCACGCTTGTTATAACAATAGAACAATAGAGGAGGTGGGGTATTGTCTATCTCGACTTTGCAGAGGGTGGCAAATACAATTCCGTACAGGTGAGAACAGGATATTTACAGGTCTGAGTTTGTTGACAAACCGACAAGTTGATGAATGAAATTTTTGAACAAGTACGTACATGGTTTTGTATACGTGTGTCAATATGTTAATATGAGTTTACACATATTAAATTCACCATTAAAGTTACCTATATACTATTCTATTCTAATAATAATAATAATTATTTTTTTTTTAATTTTATTTTAAATTACTGAAATATTTTAAAGTAACTGAGTGAATAGATCAACAGAGTGGCACATGGTATATGTGTCACTATCTTGCACAATTATTAATTTTGGTTATTTTATGTATACCACGATGCACACAACTATTTTAACTAAAGGCACAGTGGCGCATTTTATAACGTCTTACCTACGTTATAACGTCGGGAACCATTGCGTAATTGCTTCAGATCAATTGCACGGGCTGCCATAGTCTTAATCAACTTCTTAACATGCAGTAGTAGTTAGAATGAAAGGAATGTTTGTTGGGGTGTTTGATGATTTATTCACTCAGTATTTTGTGTTAAGTAATGACATCTCTTTATTAGGTGCTATTCTTTATAGTTCTACATGGATTTTTACCATAAGGTTTTCTAAATAAAAGTTTACCAAAATATTTTCTGAAAAGGTGGCCACAACAAAAGTGTTGTTATGTGCTAGCTTTTTCCACGGATCCGGGATATTAAATTGGTTTGTAAGTTAAATTATTATACTATTTAAAAAAAGGGGGCCATTTGAAGAATGGACTTAATGTAACCTCTAGTATCTGAAAAGCTTTATACTACAAGCTCTAATTACTATTACAAATAATTTTAGTCGTATGACATAATACAATTTACAAATTGACAATAATTAAAGTCTTTTATATAGTTTGTTAAACTGTCTTTTGTAAACATTTGTTTTAATGACATTTAACCACGGAAGACAAGTCTCCGTGTCACCTGTGATATTGTGAAATTTACTCCGTGTCCTGGTCCTTGGTCCTTGGTGTGTCCACAAATGGTTGAAGGTTATGGTAGTGTACTTTCCGGGTGAAGCGGCTGAAGAGATCCTGGTAATTATGAAGCTGTTATGCTGTTCTATGAAGTCTGATAGCTAAGCATCTTTAGTAGTACAACTCGAGTGAAAGTTTTTGTTTCCCACAGAAGTGCACGTCACATGGTTATTTATGAAATGTTCTCACTTTTGGTACATTGTACCCTTTTTAATTTAAACAAACATCGGAGATCTTATACATAGTCAATAGAGATGTCATCCCTTTCACTTATTTATTTTATTTTATTTAATAGATTACATTTTTCTTTATAAAACACTACTTTACTGATACTTTCCTCTACACTTAGTTATATCTGCACTTTTAAATTAAAATATCTTAGTACTTCGGGGCATGGTTCAAGGGTGTAGTGTTTACTACGAGAGCGCTCCATCTCGACTGCATTATTATGTCAGGACAGGCAAGTTAACTGCGCGGAGTTTACGCATCACAACAAAATAGTTCCACTTTTATTCGCTATTTACGGTATTTCAAGTTTGACCTTTTTTATTATCCAAAGCTATGCTTTACTTCAGAATTAAATAGTATACTACTGTATCATTGTTTATTTATTTGAATAATTTCAAGTTTTACCAGTATTATTTGTTTAGTAAAAGAATCTGTATGCAGGTTAATTCCAGTTAATGCATGTCAGTGCATGGTAAATTATTAACTAGTTTCCCTATCTTTACACTCGCGTTCCTTTTGTTATTAAACTTTTTATTAAATATTATTTTGAGTTAAACAAGGGAGGTAATATTAACTTTAATGTGCGATTTAAAAATAAATTTTACTACATATTACGTTTCCTATTTTAAAATCGTCACAAGATCAGATATCACATTTCCGCTAGCGTAGTTGTGACATCACTTTAACATATTTATGTTGTGACGTTGATCATAAGCTGGCTACGTTTCAGTCAATATGTAGCACACAACGTCAGGCGTTATCGAGGAAAGCAAGGAAATGTGCTTGACTAAATTATATAAGGTATTGGCTGTGCTAGTCTTGTTGTATGGTACTAAAATTTGGGTTCTAGGGAAGAAACGTCAGAGTTACAGGGTTACAGGCATTTGACATGAGATTATTGCTTGCAATCTGATATAGAATGCACACGGAGAGGTAGACTCTACAAAGAAGACATTCGTAAACAGTTAAAACTTTTTAATATCCAAGGACGAATTGGAGGAAACAAAAAGAGATGGGTTGATCATTAGAATAGGTTGCCAGGTGGTAGGTTGCCTAAGAGAGTTTAGTAATACAAGCCTGTTGGGCAAAGAAGTATAGGAAGACCTCGGAAGATTTGGACAAGGGGACATATTTCCTTCGAGACAAAAAAAGGCGATTCGCCTATTCCCTGACGGCAGAAGGAGAAGAAGAATATTCTGTATATAATCAAGTAGGAGGTTAATTGTAGAATAGCCCTCGTATAGAAGCAAACATAATAATTATTGAATTGGATATTAAAGAATAGTCAGTCCATGCGTGTGTGTGTGTGTGTGTGTGTGCGCGTGTGTGTGTACGTGCGCGCGCGTGCGTTTTGGAACACACGTGCATGTAATATATTAAGAATATAAAATACTACATTTCAATCGTATCAATGATTTAAACTAAGTGACGCTGTAGAGAATTTAACTCTGTTATAACGAAATATAAGTCATTAGAACTTAATTTGATGTCAGCCTGAATGTAGTAGTACTTCACTTCTATTCGGTTAAAGTCATATCCGGCAAACACTTTGACAAAATATATTATCAAATCATATATTACCTTTGATAAAAAATAAAATTTATTCTAAGATCATGTGTCATTTAATTTCAATTTGTTTAATTTTATTATTAAATAAATAATAAGTCTCATTTTGTTTCGATTGTATGTCTTTAATTTTTTTATTTCCAAAACAAATGCCACTTAACTAGTTTTGATCCAAAATGCATGTTGGTATCCAAGTCACGTAGGAATAGTAGGTTATAGATAAGTAAATCACCTTGTATCCGTCGTGTGACTTCGTTATACGTCGATTAAAATGACGCGTTTCGGAACATATGCTCCATCATCAGTATCAAATCACTCTATTGAGGTCGTTAACAGTTAAAATCACATGTTACACATAATTGTCAACTACACTCAAACTAAGAGTGTCCGATCGGCTTCGCTGTGGTGCGCACCATTTAGAAAGCGAGTGAGTTACATTAGTTGACAATTATGTGTAACATGTGATTTTAACTGTTAACGACCTCAATAGAGTGATTTGATACTGATGATGGAGCATATGTTCTGAAACGCGTCATTTTAATCGACGTATAACGAAGTCACACGACGGATACAAGGTGATTTATTTATCTATAATCTACTAGTTTTGATCCGTAATTTTTAGTAGTTTCCACTAGTAACTAGTAACTAATTAACTAGTAACTTTACAGCATCCAACAATAACATTCTAATATCTCAACAAAATCATATACATTATTACTGTGTAGACGTAGGTGAACGTGTGCGTTATTATTGATTGTACACAAGCTGACACACCCGCGCGCGCGCTAAATATCCATCCCCCTAATCGTTGGCCTTATATTATCGTGTTCTTCCGTTCATGTAGGTTATCTGTAGAGTCAATGATACCCATGTTTTGATACAAGTGACTCGTTTTAGGTGGACACCATATTAGCAAATACACATTCAGTTCAGCGTAAAAAGTGAAAATCAAATGTTTCCAGTAACAATCTTATTCCATCTCATAAAGAAATGTAGACACGCACAGCAATGGATTACAAGGCATGTCCACGGTTCACTGGCCATTGACTGTTACAGCTAGTACCCACACGTGTTACACAGAACGCGCTGGAATCGTGAAACGACTAATATTTTAATACACTCAAACCGGAAACACTACACAAGTCCTGAAACCGGATGTCAGCCACGACGCAACCGATCAGAGGAGCAGAACAGTGCAAGAAGGCTGACCAATAATATCTTGGTATTGGAAACAGAAATTCGTAACATACGTACGTACTGGAATGTTATAACATCTCAAAGTTACAAAGCAGTAAGTGGAAAGTAAAACTATAGATTCTGGGACAGCGGAGTCACTGTCGAAATCTCACTTCGGCTCTTCTAAGGGCCAAATTAACACACATTTGACAAACCGAAATCGCCAAAAAACAAGATACTCTGTCAAAGCTACTTGTTGTAATTATTGAGGTTAAAAGAATTGAAATTAATAACAGTCATCATCATCTTGAATGATTAAACCAAGGCTGGTTTGTTCCGGTCTCAAGTAGGCAAAGATTAGAGCTTCCTCGGACGTCCCACACTTCTCCGTCGCCTCGGCTTATAGTTCCATAGTTGTTTGTGGATGCGGCAGTCATCCATTCGGGAAAGATGTTCCCACAAATTCAGCCCATACTGGGCGATCCTCTCGAGTATACTCATAATATTCAGTTTCTGACCTATATCTGTGTTTCTTTGATGATCATGGAGAGTATGCTCTGCCACGTGCCTGAGAAATCTCATTTCAGCCGCTAAGATGCGACTGGCATCAAATGAGCGACACATATGCGCGAGTAGATTTAATATTTGGTAACATACAAAAATAAAGCATGTTAATGAAAACGTTTCTACTTGGCCTTCGTATTCCAATAATTCACTATCACTGACAAAGTGATTAAAATTTGATTTACGTAAATAAAAGGTTAAAATTACAGTAACTTTGAATATCTCAGTACAATATATACGATATTCAAGTCTGCTACGCAGTTCACACGATAGGCAAACCGTTTGAAATGTGTAACAGTGTTCAGTGCAAACGATAGTTGAACAGCCATCGCACTTTTTAAATTTTCTTATCTTCTCTACGCTTTGTATTTAAGAAAAATATAAAAATATGCGGCGCTATATACAGAGTGTTTGCGAACACGTCAGCTAATAATTATGCTGTCGTCAGACGTCTAAAGGAGAGGCCGTTGATTATACCGGTGAGCAGAGGAATAGTGGCGGTAGCGATTTCTCATTAGGCGCTGTCTTTGTTGTCGTCTGCTTGGCAATCAGCTGCTACACCCACACGATAGCTGTCTCCCCCATCCAGCTGACATTGACGCTACCTTTTCTGTTTCGTTTGCTGTGTGATATACGAACATTTCACCTTCCTGAACAGACAATGGTGCAATAACATTGCCAAAAGAACCTAGAAATATATAATCATATGTTCAAAACGAATCGAGCAGATTTTTTGATAATTTTTTTTTTGAAGAGGCTTGGTTATTTATTTTTTTAATTATTGTCTTAAATTATAATTTGATATTAATGGATTCTGAGAAACGTATCCTTTTAAAAACGATAACCGATTTGCTATTTGATATGTTCTGTGAAACAATAAAAATCAGCGTATAGAAAGTGGTTTCAAACGTGCATCAAATGATGCACAAACAACCTCTGCCACTCCCCTCTTGTTGAGAAAATATTAATAGAGTCAAACCACTTCGTGCAGCATTTCGAAAACTGAATAAGATGTCCAAAACAACTGCGGTAAAATTAAATAAAATCAAATTAGAATTCGTGACATGTAACATTATATAAATAACACTAAACCTTTTAAACAATTATATTAAACTTTACAAACAATTTTTATTAATTTATTTACTTTTTCAAAATTTTCAAATTTTTAAGGACTTAAAATTTATATAAAAACAAATTTAATTGATATTTGAAACTTTAGATTTTTTAAAGGTTATTTTGTTTATTATCAGGAGGGTTTTGGATTATTTTCTTGGCATAAAAAGAATATGAAGTTAAATGGATGTGTTAAATGATTTACACTTAAATGTTTAGGTGTTAAAAGTTTTTTTTTTTGTTAAACGAGTACCAGCAAGTTCGTAAAGTATAGTCACTATCCGCTGTATTGCATCCTTCAGATAATATAATTTGTTTTATTATGTGTGTATCTGCCTCGTGATGTATTATGTTTATTTGTTGAGAAACGAATAAAAGAATAACAACGAAACAAAGAGCAAGCAACAAGTAAGTTAAAATATATTATTAAATCTGATTACATATTTGAATAAAGAAGATAAAGAGCGCACACGTTCCGGACATGAGCGCGTGTGCGCAAACATACAAAACACACACACACACACACACACACACACACACACACACACACACACACACACACACACACACACACACAGGTACACACACGTAACACAGGAACACACAAGCAGGAGACAGTTTTCTTTGATAAACTTGTAAGCATCAATTTGTGCTGTCCGTCATAAGCATTTTTGTGTTGAAACTCATAATTTAAATTCCCCTTATACGTACGTTTTTCCTGTGTTTCGTACACACTTGCTGCCACTAGGGAAATCAAGCGCTCGTGAATTCCAGTAGAACGTGCCATATGAAACAATGATTTACACTAAGCTAGCTACAACCGCGTGCTCGCCCTGAGAGGAAAGCGCTCGTGTCCGTACACACACACACACACACACACACACACACACACACACACACACACACACACACACACAAAGACTATGGGAATGGCAATTATTGTCGCGATAACGCAGAAAATGGAATAATTAAAGTAGCGTCGTCCAATTATTACTTTCACTTAAAATGTGATGTTGATTGCATACTGAAAGTAACAACGGGTCAATTAACAACGTGAGGTGCAGTTTGAATAAACGATTCGCAAATCGTCTTCACATATCCGGAGTTTCCAAATGCTTTCTTTTTTTTCTTGACTTTTCTTTTCATTGTTGCGTTACCAGAAAATACTGTTACGTTTAGTGAAAAATTGCATTAGTACTGTACACCCTCCTTTCTTCATGACCGATAAATCTCTGTTAAATTATGAGGACTTTTGTACCCATTCACGAATACACAATTTTTAATTCTGATACACAATTTCAATGATTGCTTAAAAACTACGTATTTTTCAACAAACGCATTAATTCTGTATAAAGTTACAACATTTTATAAAACTTTGTGTCTTTTTTTCATTCCTATAGAATGAAAATTATCTAACATATGGCGAATTAAATATTTCCGCATCTCCATATAACATATGTCCTTACTATAGTTTTAATACATAATTTAAAGTAAATTATTTCAAGCAAAACAGTCTGTAGTCTTAAGATTATAAAAGGGACTTTAATTTTGCTGTTTACTTACGCCTTGAAATTAAAACGTAATGAGGTTATGGCAGCATTAATCGTAAAATGTGAATGCATTTGCTGATGCTGAAATATGCTAAAATCATGTGCATAGGAGAAATACGACAAGGCCAGCATAAGCCAGCTATGTGTAATATAATAATGGATATACTTATTGAAGTTACCAAAACAGTAATTGGGTACAAACTGGCTAACAGCTGATACATATCGTGAGCTATGCAAACTACAAATGACTGCGTGTATGAGCACACTACAAACCATAGCAGAAAATAATGGTTATGACAAAAGAATAATAAACTCTAATTAAAAAAAAAAACAGAATAAAATTGTTTTAGAAGAATTTTATTCCATAGAGGTAAATCAGGTAACAAAAATTTTATTTAACAAATTACATTCTGTTTATAACAGACATGATGAATAATAGGTTAAAAAAGCATGCTCTTAACAGTAAATAAACGTAATCTTTTTTCATTAGTGGTAAATAATAAAGGAAAATCAAACATGCTAGAGAAATATTGAAGTTATCAAATACACTGTGCAGAATATGTCAAATACCTTGTATTTATCGTATATTATAATACGTTGATAATACATTGTATTTATCGTATATTATAATACATTGATAATACATTGTATTATCAAATACGATGCTATTTATGTCGGACAATATGGCCGTGCTCTGAAACATCTCATTTCAGAACATAAGAAAGCAATTTAAAATAACACAGCCAACACAGGTTTTACAGATCATTGCTTACACCACAACCGCTTTATAGACAGCACAAAGATAACACTACTGCACAAAATAAAAGAAGGTAAAAAAATGGATTTATTAAAAACTCTAAGAATTAGAAAAACAATCAAAAGTAACAAAAATTAAACAAACGACCAGACTATTTCTGTGTATCTCCTTTATTAAAAGTTGTTGTTTAGTTTAGTTAATTTTAGAATTTGAATTTCCTATTATGCTTATTTGTTGCAATCAATTAACCTTCTCTTCACTAGCTTCTCCCCCACACACATGTCCTTATACTCACCCTTATAACATGTTCATCACCCTAAAGTTTTTTTTGTTTCGTTGCTCTTTGAGAATATCTAAATAGGCTAAAACAATTGTCAGAGATAAGAATAAACTCAGATACCAATATACCATACAATACCAAATGTTTCTGTGTTTTTTGAAAACCTTTGTAGTAATATGTTTTACCAAGTGCCCAACGAGTTACCAATCCATATCGTAAATACAAATGTATAACTAGCCTCCTTTCTACCTAATCATTTAACTTTTCTCCGCATTTAAGTGTACATATTTATAATGTGTAATTACAGAATGCACTTAAAGAATTGAACATGATCACAGCAGATAAATAAAATAAACGATGATGTTAATTAAAAAAAAAAGAATTATGAAATGTACCAAATCTGGAACACGGAAGACTGAGATATTTTTGGACAGTAGAAAGCTAGTGTAGAGGTGATTCCTTAAGTGTGCTGGGTGCTGCATTACCTCAGATTGTATGAGGATCAATGATGTAAAAAGTAGAACTGTGCAAGCAAGAGTGGGACTTTTCAAGAATTTATCTACTCTGGCCTACAAAAACGTGTTTCTGGAAACCAGGAAGAAATTGTTAAAGAATTTCGTTTGGATCGTATGCAACATGGCTCAGAAATCTGAGATTTAAGAAAAGTGGAGAGAAGCTACTTTGAGGCTTCTGAGATGTGGTATTGCAGAAGCATCTTAAGAATACCGTGGGACGAAAAGAGCACCTAATAATGATATTGTGAAGAAAGCGGGTAAAAAAGAATGTTGACTGAATCCACTTGGAAAGGAGAAAGATTGTGGTCAACTGTTAAGCCATTTAAACTGGTTCACCACCCTGATCGAAGGGCGTAGTGGGAGGGGAAGACCAACAAGGCATGAGTACATGGATAGGGTTAGAGAAGGGAGGAGTATGTGGTGATCAAGACTCTGCGCAGGGAAACTAAGAAATTGCAAGACCAGCAACCTCTGGGCTGAGGAAAATAATATTTATAAATAAGCAAAGTAATTATGTGAAAGTTAGGCTAAAATTACGCGTACTCCTACAACTGTTTTATTGTAAGTGTACAATTTATGAGTAATTCTTAAGTAGGATAAAATCTACTTTGTTGGAATATCTCTTTCTCAGAATAAGATATTTGTTTTATCTATTAAAAATGAGCCATTTCTATTAGTGTAGAATTGCAAAATACAAAATTAAAAAAAAATTATTTATTAAGAAATTTTTAAAATGAAATATCTCAATCATTAAAAAAATTATAATGTTAAGAATGGATTTTATAACTGGTGTTTTTAACATTTCATTATAGATTGTTTGTACATTACTTAAAATAGGCCGGTATCTACAGTGAAAGAAGACACTATAATGGTGGAAATATCGTATGCGTAATCATGAAAACATGTCTAGTTAACCAGACAGAACTAATAAATGGTAGAGTATAGACTTTTAAAATAAAGTCGGAAGTCTTTCATTTAAATTTTAAATCTTACGAGCCTTGTTTGTGTGTGGGCGGGTGGTACCACTGAAAGTATTACACAGTCGAATAGACGTTAGGTTTCATTTCTTTTCACAGTAACAATATCTTTTTATTTAGGCCAAGGACGCACTTTTAGAAACGACGCGTAGGCCAATAAAAATGCAAATGCTTTCACATTAACGAATACTTTGTACGTCGTTCAGGGGTTCTAAGAGATCCACTGTGTGAATCGTTGTGTCTACATTTCTTCCATCCAAACAATTTCGGTAAAACAACAAAGGCTAATGCGTCGTGTTCACTGTTTGTAGCATAAATAAACAGTCGCGACAATGCCGTTTCAAAAGATTAAACTGGGTTTTACTTTTAAATTTTTCTGAAAATTTAAGTGTTGAACTAAGACTTTAACCACTCTTTCCACCATCATATAAACGACCGACACTTCCATAAAGCTCCTAGGTGTAAACTGTAAATTTTTTAAAAGATAACAATATATTATAATTATTCCACAAATAATTATAATTGTACTAAATTACTACGTCAGAATTATTATTTTAAACTTATTCCATAAGTAAATAATGTTATGAATTTCAAAGAATAGGAAGCAGTAAGGAACAAAATCTAGTTATTTTAGTACAGGTACAAAACAGCAAATGCGTCGTTCATTGCAAAAGGTAACTTTTAGCGTTTAAACTTTATTTTCTAAACTCACTTCACACTAGCAAGTAATTAATATTTTAATCTGCTTTTACGACTAAAATAAGAGATATATTTTGTAATATTTGTTTTCTCTAGATGTTTAAACTGTGATATCACGCGTAAGCATAAAAACATGTACTTATTGTATTTTCATCCTATCAGCAGGAGTATATTTCTAAGTGATTTCTGAGTTAATATTTCATTATTAAATTTCGAAATTGAACGCTGGATTCACGGATATCGTAGTAGTCTGGAATTATATTTAAAAAGAGCGGCAACCAGTTCCAAATTTCAGATTTTATATTACACCCAATTATTGAAACAAAATTTTCTTTTAATAGGCCTACATCATATACAGAAAACGTTTTAATAAAATAAACGAAATTTACTACGTCTCTAACATTCCACGTTTTTCATTTCGCTTAAATATAGAATTTACAAGTTACACGTAATTATCAGTTTAATCAAAACATTCCACAAATAGCTTAAACATTCATATTATATAATCAAGTATGCATAAAAATTAATAAAACAACTGTTAAAGAGTTTAGAGAAAATATTACAAAAATCTGTTAAATTTTGTTAGTGTTTTTATTGAATGTTAATTAAAACTTCACGATTAGAATTTTATTATTTAAGTTCAATTTGGTAGTAAAATGTACTGAAATTATACAGGAATTGATTATTTTAAGTACTTGCTGAAAATAGATCGTGTAATAAAATTTTTTAATAAATTTTGTATTCCAACTTTGCCACTATTTATTGCCACACTGCTAAATAATTCGTTCTTGACGTGTTAAAATGAAACTGCTAATAAAACTAACAAAACTGGAAATTTTGTATTAATTTTACATAAATTATATACAGCCTGTTTAGTAATCTATGAATGTATATGTACACAATTCTATATCACTCTCACCTACACATTACGTTGTGTTGTGTATTCAATACGGCGGTATCTCCTTTACTAAGCGATTAACCTTTGTGACGTCTAACGTATTACCTTTCAGAACATGATGTAGCGGTTTATTATTGGAGACAAGGGTCAGGACGCGACCGTCACCGGCTGGAGTTATGTCAATAGAATGACGACCTACGCACAGCGTTCAACGAGGAAACAATTATTAATTCCAAATGTACCGTTGAATATTATTAACTTCAACTCTGTTGTACAGTCAAGTAAAACACAGAAACAATAACAAGAAACCTCTCCTAGAATACTGATGAATTCTATAACTCACAGAGTGAACCCAACAAAGCTAGAAATCAAACGGTCCAAATGAAAGCAACGTGATGCCGAGAAACTAAAGTTCCTACACTGCATAAAATAAAATAGTCTTATTTCGTAAGTTTGTTTCTAATAGTCTATTAGAGAAATTTGGAAGTAAAATAATAAGAACTTTATTAAGGGTAAAAATTATATTTGCATTTTATTTTGCAAATTAGGAAATTAAATATTCTTTAATAATTTATTTATGTATAGAACAATTGAAGTTCACAGCATGAAATTTAAGAGCTTTTAAATTAGTCACAACATTAATATTCGTCATTTTACCTGCTTCCATCAACTTCAAGAACAGGTGTTAACATTTGCTGCCTCGAAATCTGCAAGCGGTCCATAGGGATTTCCAGTATTAAAAGTAATAAGCCACAGGTAATAAACCACAAACATTAAAATATAGGTGACCACAGTATTTCCTACTTTCTAAAATGTCGCTTATATTTTTATAATCATTCCGATGTGGCTGCTAATGACGCGGTTTTATTTAAGAATTGTTTACGTTGATTTGAGCAAAAATTAAGATTAATCATATGTCAATTAAAGAAATTGTAGTCGTAATTACAATAATAATTAAAGGATTCTATTGAGAGAGTCAAGTTTTTAAAATTGATGAATGAGTGGTTTTCTGTTTGCAACTTTGATAATCGAATGAGCCGAACAATTTTATTTTAAAATTTAATGTAAATTAATTTTATTTTATCACCATCAGGGATACGTATTTTTCATACCCGATGTACAGTAGGTGGATTCTCACCTTGCTTCAACTTGTCTTGGGTGGAATTTCTTCCTTTAATCTTTGCTGTCTGGTCTGTCTTGATCAAATCAGTCTTGCTATATAATTCTCATTTTCTTGCTTTTTTTCATACTACTCAGTAGGGTTACATACGGCAGCCAGAGTTTAAGGTTAAAAATGGAGCTCCTGAAAATGGAAGAGGAAGGTTTCCCAACGGCACTAGAGCGCCGAAAAACCTCAGAATTGATTCTCATAATGACTCAAATCCCACAGTAGGATCAGAGGCTTAAAGGTAGCACTAATACCATTAGTCTTACACTACAGGATGCTGGTAACGTCCGTAGAGAAAATTTATCCTACTCAAAAGTCACAAATGAACTGATTGCATGCAACGTTTTTAATATCCAAGATCGTAATCCTGGATTACCGTAGGATTCCAAATTAAAAAAGGTTGGTTAATAAAGTCTGACAATACAAGCCCACTGGACAAAGCCTATTGGAAGACCTAGGAATCGTTAGTCGAGAAGGTGGATTCTTCTGGAATCGGTATTCGGTGATTCGTCTATTCCCTGACAGAAGAAGAATAAGACTATTTTGTTCAAATTTTATGTGGTGTGTAGGTTTCACAAAAATTGTCAGTAGGATGTTACCTAAGACATAAAGTTATTTAGGCTGATTTTTTTGTAAAAATGAGTAATAAACGTATTCACTGAATTAACTAGGACGGATCTATTTCTGTTCTGTTTCTGCATCAATGAGTCAAATTTTATTACAATGCGGTTATCACTATAAGCTTCTTAAAATAAGTAATCAGTGTGTTTAATTTTACGTTTAGTTTTTTCAGACGGTAACATGAGATTCTCAAATCACTGAAAAATATTTTTCTAGAATTTGTCTGTTAATCAGGAAAATTTGTCTGCTAATAGAAAAAATTACACTCAAAAACATTTAGGGCGGACCTCTGTGGAAATTTACGTGCTCAACGTTGCAAAACAGAAATCACCCATTACAAGGCAGGTGAAGGTGGAGCTAAACGGCGTATAAGGATAATAACGGAGCCCAAGACAATTTTTGTAAAAAAAGCAGATAAATTTAAATCTATTCTTTTTCTTCACAGTCACAGTCCATATATTAACACACAATTAATTCATTTTAATGAGCGCATGCTATTTTCCCCTATACCCTATTGGTCTGACAAAATTAGATATTTCTACTAGCAATTTTATACAAACCACTATGTTGTATTTGGTACTGACGAGCGCTTTCGGCAGTCAAGCTATCTTCAGGTCATTTACCAACCTGCTTGTTGGTAAATGTACCAGGTCGTTGGTAAATGACCTGAAGATGGCTTGACTGCCGAAAGCGCTCGTCAGTACCAAATACAACATAGTGGTTTGTATAAAATTACTAGTAGAAATATTTGAGACCACTAACACTCCAAAATAACAAAAAATTATATATATTATTTATTTTGTATATACTATAATAGTATCCTACAACTGCCAGCGAACTCTTTTTTTTGTTGACAAAAGAAGATCGAAGGTGTGGAACCAAAGTTATATGGCCTGTTTCGTGACGTATAATAAAAGCAAGAATAATTTCGTTAGTATTACCCGCCGTAAATTCGGACATAGCCGGTTGCGTTGCAGAGCCTAATGGTTGCAGGAAGACCGCAACACAGTTTAATGTTTCTTATGCACATATGGAGAAACAAATATTTTTTATTTACTTTGACTTAATCACCTATTAGTTGCTTATTAACGTGAAGTGTACATAGCACAGAATTGTATTTTTTACGATTAATGTTTAACTGCCTACAAAGTAATTGTAGTTTGAGAATAAGCTTACAATAAAACTTTTTACTTTGTAGTATAACCGCAAAATACTATCGGTTGAACTATACAAGGCTCGAGTGACAATATTACTTTTAAATGTGAGTTTTATATTGCTTTATTATCTCTTTACCATACGTTTTAACCACACGTCGTTACAAAGTACGAATTAAAAAATTCGTAATAGCAAGTCAGCGTTGGTTATATTTTCCTGAGAGTAGGTGTGTACAGATAAAATTGATTATGATTTGTTAATTTAATGTGGAGAAGATTTGGGGACCCTGCAAGACCAAAACACACATTCTACGTATCATGTGAACAGAAGAATCGTAAATTGAAAAAAACATTTTAACTTAAAAAGTCAATAAACCTATCATCGTGCCGTCGTTATTGTTATCCTTTAACTATTAGACTTTATATGGTCTGTTATGTCCTCTAGCCAACTCGACCGGCAGTGAGGAACCAGTCGGCATGTCACCGCGTCCAGTCATTGAGCTCGGTTAGTGTTCAGTGTACATCTGAAGTTGTTACTGATGAAATGTATGTAGAGGAGAAATGAGTTACACGATAAACTTAACATGTACATTAACTTTCTAAGAGCGGTTCAGTTACGCCGTTTTTATCACCTAACAAACCATAGATCTCTGTAAACGGAATATAGTACTTAAAAATCGGCAATTCATGAATAAAACATATTTTATATTGTGCTAAACGTTATTGTGCAACACCAATAACTAATATTGAATTAACTAGAAACAACTAGATGGTCCTATGATGAAGATAATTTATCACACACACACACACACACACAGACTGTTGTTAACAGTAGTGAATGTGTGAATATTGGAATAATACTGAGGTTACTGAGCATAATATCAAATTGATTGAACGAGCGGAGCGAGTATGGCATTCGTCCCTGTCTGTCTCCATCTACCTCTTTGGGATATGTTTTTTGAACGGACCAAAAGAGTTCTGTAAAACGTTTCGTGTCTATATTACTACCCTACAAAACGCTATTGTTTTTGAGACTGATTGCCACCACCCGAAAATTGGAGACGAGGTTAAAATGAGAATTGTCAAAATGTTTTCTTATGCCAAAAGCCCATGTGGGATATCAGATTAACGGAATGTTTAACGAAAAATAAATTTAATTTTCATTTTGGAACAGTTTAAAGCTTTGTAACGTAGGGGGCTCAAAGTAGGCGAAAATTTTTGATAAAGTCGTAAAAATCCTTTTTGCGTATCAAAAGAAAGTGAATTTTACCCAATATCTAAATATAATGTACAGTTTTAGAAATTTCAAACTTTTTTATGCCAGAGCCCAAAAAGGAGGGCATGAGTTTCACAAATTAAAAAAAAAATTCTTGAATCCAGGAGACTGCTAGACTCAAGAAAATTTAACACAGATCTGATTGTTTCTATTTTCCTAAACAAAAAATTAGTAGGGTAATTGGGATTGCTGATCACTAAAAGAATATCTAATATCAAAGTTTATGCAATAGTAAATGAAATTAGTTCAAAATAGTGAATGAGTTCTGCAACTCAGAGAGCATACTAGCATTTAAATAGTGAATTTTTGAAAATAAATACGGTACACGTTGATTTAAATTACTACAAATCAAGGTATTCTACGTATTACCTATTTCACATTTCCATAACAGAAATGTTTAATCACGTAAAACGTTTGCTTAACCCGGTTTACTTTTAACTTCATTCTAAATAAACGAAAAAGTAAGATGAATAAAACACAGTCATTCATGATAGAACTTAAAAGTCGCCAGTTACGGACAAAATCTGCCACAATGGTGACGATAGTAGCGCTTAACAAGATCACAACGTATAGAAATCGCTGTCGGCTATATGGGTTCTAGTGGATACGCTGGCGGCATTACTGCAGTATGTAAATACAGTGCTGGTTTCTCACAGTCGCCCTTTGTTGTCCTCGAGTGCGGTATTCCAATAACAAAAAGTTACAGCTTTACTCCATCCAGAGTCTTATAGAAATTGTCCTCCAATCGTATTACGAACACTTAGGAAATATGAAACAGGCGACCGCACTGTTATCCAGCTCACTCTATAAACACACAACTATGTCTTTATATACATAGTGTGTGTGTTTGTGTATGCGGTGGTGGTCTAAAAAGCGATTTAATTTATTGCAGTTTTCATATAAGAATTGTATCTTCTTATTTCCCAAATGACCAATATGACCCCAGATTTAAAAGTAATTCAACTTCCTTATCCATTTCCTTCGCACCTACGTAATACATATCATCTCTTCATATTCGTCTAATCTTTTGTAAATCCCTAAAAATTTTCTCCACATCTCTGTACCTATCCTTAGTCTGCCTCCTACGTTTCTGTGTCTTCCAAATGCTACCACGTTGTTGGGCAATCTATTCTGATCTACTCTGGTTATATATCCCCATATCTTTCTAGTTACATACCTTATAATTTTTCAACAATACATTCCTCGTATAGACAGCACTACTGTTTTTGTTTCTGGTAGATCCTATTGTGTTCTGCCTACAATTTTCCTTAATTATTACTATTTATTTTGTTTCCTGATTACCTATTAAATTTTTCTGCTCTTAATTTAGTCACTTGACTCTATTTTAAGATGACAGTTTGCTTCTACACAGAATAAATGAAACTGCTATGTCACTATTTATAGCTTTTGGTTGGTGAATTATCTTTTTGTTTCCAAAAATACATCTATATAGGGCGTATTATATGTTTGTGGACTTTCTTACTATGTTAGCTATACTCTTATGTATTGTTATATCATGTTTTACTGTTATTCCAGCGTATTCAAACGATGAGACCTGTTCCAATATTTTCAATTAAATAGAAATTAATTCTACCATGTCCCAGTTTCTTGTTTGTTTATTATTATTGCATTATTATTAACATTAGT
Organism: Magicicada septendecula; assembly: GCA_034769895.1. NCBI lineage: Eukaryota > Metazoa > Arthropoda > Insecta > Hemiptera > Cicadidae > Magicicada > Magicicada septendecula. Next base: position 1,304,950,593 of record CM068367.1, read on the forward strand.
ACCTCCCTTCGTTTCTGCTGTTGCTTCACTCTATCAATTGTCGTACTCCTGCATCTTCAACTCTCTGTTCTCTATAATTACAGTATTATCGACTATTGAAAGGTGTCAAATTTTGTAAAAAAAGGCTTTATTTTATTCTATTACAGTAATGTAAACAATTGTATAAAAATATTCTACCCTCATTGCCATATTATTCTTCTTCTTTGGCACTACAGCCTAACGTAAGTCCTCGCTGCCAACATCAATCTTCTCCAATGTCTCCTATCCGTTGCCATCTCAGTGTAACCACCTCACTTCCGTTCTTTTTAGATCTTCCAGCACATCATCCAACCATCTTATCCTTGGTTGATACCTCTTTCTGCTTTTGTAGACTCGCATCCTCAGGATTGTCTTTCACATACGCTGATCTTCAATCCCTTCTAGGTGACCTAGCCATTGTATTCGTTGTGCTTTTATGAATCTTACAGTGTCCTCATGCTTTAATAGCTTATCTACCTCCTAGTTATTATTTATTCCCCATTCGTCAACTTCTTTAACCGGGCCATAAACACCTCTTACAATATTTCTTTTAAAAATTCTTAGTGTTTCTTGTTCCATTTTTGTCAATCTCCATGTCTCGCAACCATAAGTAACAACCGGTCTGATAAGTGTCTTATATATTTTTATTTTTGTGTTGCAAGTAATGAGTTTGTTTTTCAGTAGTCAACTGTCGGCATAGTATGCCCTATTTCCTATTGTATCCTGTCATATATTGTTGTGGTTATAGACCCTTCATTAACTATCATGTTACCCAAGTATCTAAACTCATTAACCGCATCAAATGAATTATCCTCTTTGCATAAACTGTATAGATTTCTTTTCCTTTCAAGTGCAGAAATTAACATGTATTCAGCTTTCCTGATATTAACATTCAATCCCATTCCAGCGGATTCAGCCCTTTGTATACCTCAACTAGCCGTTGTATTGACGTGTCTATTATCATAACATCGTCTGTGTAAGCATATATTTGGCTTGTCTTATGTAATATTGTTCATTATCGTATTAAAGAGTAATAGTTTTTAAAGTAATTGCAAGTGTACAATCACCGACCTGACGCTCAAATCAATTACTAAAGTTTGGCCGCTTAAGAAATGTACATTAGGAAAAAAATAGATTGGAGCACAAAAACAGACTGTGATATCTAATGTAGACTTGAAAATGATAAATAATTTTAAACAATTAATTAATATAATCAGTTGTATAATTAGTACAATCGGTTAGTAAATATAAATTATATAATCAGTATATTTAATTATTTATCTACGTACAAATGTCAAGGGTAATAGCATTAAGAAAACGAATAAAACGCATATACAATCGATCACTGCCCATTGCGTCTATAAGTTTATTTACTTAAAAATCCGTGACCTAAATGTAAAATGTAATCAATCACAAAGATAAAATCCTAAACATTTGTTAGAAATAATGTTGGTAGCGAGATAGTAGTGCTGAATATGAATTTGCCGTAACTAATGTGTAATTGTCAGAAGGATAAACAATTGACAGGAGAACACCAAATAAATATTACGTGCAGACGTACATGATTAATTTAACGCGAAGTGTTGATGGAAGTTTGTTAACTGGAAGATATAATATTTAAGAAAGAAACAAAGAATGGGATTGTGTACATACGAGGCAAAGATAAATTGACGCTTCAGACAATTTCAGTACAGTTTATTGAGTTATGTGAGAATGGAAGTGAGAAACGTGAAAATGTTATTAAACGAAAATCCTTGTAACGCTTGGCACTCAAGTGGTGTTATCGAGATTATTGACAGACAAACAAACACCCAATTTTTCTTCTAAGCACCAATATACACTTGCAGAAATGTGTACCTATGCATATGCATATTAAAATATTTAATAAAAGAAGCATTTTAATTGAAAATAAATTAGAGTTTTCTTTATCATCATCATCATTATCATGATCATCATTATCATCACCACCATCATCATAATTAGGATTAGGCTCATCCTGAATCTGTTCTCGGACCCACTTCGCTCTCGGCCGTCCTACACCTCTCTTCACCACCGGTCTATATTCCATTGCTAGCACTGGAATCCTGTCACCCGCCATTCTACATAAATTTTCATACCACCTTCTTTTGTTTCTTTTTATCAGTTCCAACAACGGGTTGACCTTATCTTTCCATCGAGAATGGTGAAGCCCAGAGCGCTCCTCATAAACTTTGTCTCCGCTGCCTGAATATTTGCTTTGCCTCATTGTGTCATGAATCTATCATTTTATACATATATATCTTATATAAATATAGATATATGCACATTAAAATATTTAGTAAAGGAAGCATTTAATTAAACATAAATTAGAGTTTTCTTTATCATCATCATCATCATTATCATCGCCACCATCATCATCATTAGGATTAGGCTCATCCTGAACTTGTTCTCGGACCCACTTCACTCTCGGCCGTCCTACACCTCTCTTCCCCCCCGGTCAATATTCCATTGCTAGCACTGGAATCCTGTCACCCGCCATTCTACCTAAATTTTCATACCACCTTCTTTTGTTTCTTTTTATCAGTTCCAACAATGGGTTGACCTTATCTTTCCATCGAGAATGGTGAAGCCCAGAGCGCTCCTCATAAACTTTGTCTCCGCTGCCTGAATATTTGCTTTGCCTCTTTGTGTCATGAATCTATCATTTTATACATATATGTTTTATATAAATATAGATATATGCACATTAAAATATTTAGTAAAGGAAGCATTTAATTAAACATAAATTAGAGTTTTCTTTATCATCATCATCATTATCATCGCCACCATCGTCATCATTAGGATAAGGCTCATCCTGAACCAGTGCTCGGACCCACTTCGCTCCCGGCCGTCCTACAGCACTGGAATCCTGTCACCCGCCATTCTACCTAAATTTTCATACCACCTTCTTTTGTTTCTTTTTATCAGTTCCAACAATGGGTTGACCTTATATTTCCATCGAGAATGGTGAAGCCCAGAGCGCTCCTCATAAACTTTGTCTCCGCTGCCTGAATATTTGCTTTGCCTCTTTGTGTCATGAATCTATCATTTTATACATATATGTTTTATATAAATATAGATATATGCACATTAAAATATTTAGTAAAGGAAGCATTTAATTAAACATAAATTAGAGTTTTCTTTATCATCATCATCATTATCATCGCCACCATCGTCATCATTAGGATAAGGCTCATCCTGAACCAGTGCTCGGACCCACTTCGCTCCCGGCCGTCCTACAGCACTGGAATCCTGTCACCCGCCATTCTACCTAAATTTTCATACCACCTTCTTTTGTTTCTTTTTATCAGTTCCAACAATGGGTTGACCTTATATTTCCATCGAGAATGGTGAAGCCCAGAGCGCTCCTCATAAACTTTGTCTCCGCTGCCTGAATATTTGCTTTGCCTCTTTGTGTCATGAATCTATCATTTTATACATACATATATATATATATATATATATATATATATATATATAATATAAATATAGATATATGCACATTAAAATGCACATTAAAATATTTAGTAAAGAAGCATTTAATTAAACATAAATTAGAGTTTTCTTTATCATCATCATCATTATCATCACCACCATCGTAATCATTAGGATTAGGATCATCCTGAACCTGTTCGCGGGACCCACTTCGCTTTCGGCCGTCCTAGATCTCTCTTCCCCACTTTGTGTCTCTTCATCTCCATACATCAAAACTGTTACCGCTACCGTGTTAAAAATCCTTATCCTTGTTTCCTTTTTTGTCTTATTTTTAAGATATCCGTGAATTGTTCCACAGATATTTCCTAAATTTGTTTAATTTTTCAGCCAGATCAGTTTCAATCGCATATGTAACGTAACATCCCAAACTCTTGTTTCTAAAAATTAATATTGATTTTAAGAAAATAAGTTGAGTATCCACTAGCAACGTGAAGGTTAGTCCGTAACTAATTATTTACAATAGCACATGCAGCACTTTAACAGTCGCTTAGTGTACACTAGTGTTGCAGAGATAATTTTTTTGCATTATCAGTAAATCAAAGGGTCTAGCCTGTATTAATGAAAACAAAGACTGCATATAGCAGTTGTGTTATAGCAACCGCTAATTGCCAGACTGCTCACACCACAGTGTTAAAATTGTCGCCGCTTTGCAGGAATTATGCAATGCAACTAAAAAGCGCTTATTAGTATTCTGTCGCTGTGCTTTCGTAAATCCAGTAACTCGTAGTGAGTAATAGGGTATATTTGGGGCGACCTTAGTGTAACGGATAGGGTGTTAGGACCAATATGCGGCCATACCTTTCTTCGAGAAAGTTATGGGATAATAACCGCGTCCGGTAATTCTATGTTGCCAGCCATTCAGATCTGCTTTAAGTTGCAGTGTATTGGAGAATCTATAAACACAACCGCCAATTTTGTACACACCGAAGAACACTGCATTATATAGCACACGAAAATAGCACATAGACCAAATGTAATTATTACGTAGCATTCAAGTATTGTAATTTTCAAAAACAAAAAATTGTTTAAATTTATTGTAAGTGAGACGTTATATACTCGTTATATAAATAATTAATAAATAATGTTTGATTTTCACAATAAAATATGTATATATTGCGACAACACAAATTACTAAACTATTGGCGCATAGGATATGATAGTATGTGTATTTCAAATTACAAGTCTATATTGGAGGGTTTAAGATTATTTATTGTACAAACACAAGTTATAGTTTATATGGTATATTTGAAATGTACAGAATGTAATGTTTGATATAGAGTCTTTCTTTTAAAATGTTAAATAATGTTCATACGCAAGACGTGATACGTTACATAAGAAGACTCCCACGATGATGTTGTTGAAGAGAAGAGCCGGTCTTTGCGGTATAGTTGGTTCGTCAGGTGTGGCTTACAAATGACAGACGTTTCACCAGAAACGTTTACAGCTGGGCTGGCGTCCTGTAACAGCTGGGCTGGTCCTATAACAGCTGGGCTGGTGTCCTATAACAGCTGGGCTGGTGTCCTATAACAGCTGGGCTGATGTCCTATAACAGCTGGGCTGATGTCCTATAACAGCTGGGCTGATGTCCTGTAACAGCTGGGCTGATGTCCTGCAATTCCCACGATGAATCCGACACTTCGCACACAACGGTACTACGGATTTTATTACTCGCCAAACTTATATAGAGTTTAAGACCAAGTAATACCTCAGGTGACAGTGAGTTTAATCTAATAACGGTATATTGAGCTTATACCTCTCCGGCTTCTTCAAGTGTTCTCGCGAATACCAAGGTCTACCACGATCAGCAGACCACCCTATGAGGAAATCTTGCACTAGCACGGAAACGTCTTGATGGAACAATTGCGTAACAATTAATGATACTGTCACTGCGGAAACTCTCGCACAGTGATACAGTTACACTCACTTCTTACACACGTAATACTACAATATTAATATCGTGTGTAAAGATATAAAATCAATTGTTATGCGTCACACGCGTTACTATCCCCGAAAAGTCTTAACAGATCCTTGCAAGCGGTAGAGTCTTGTACAAGGATTGTATGTACCGTTCGCGGTAGCAGCAGTGAAGAACTGCTTGTAAATTTTCGCACAATGCGTTAAAACACTGATGTGTGCAAATGTACTACACACACAGTTCTGAGTCTTCCCGTTTCACTAACGACGAATAGTTTTTACAACACCTTGCAAGCGGTAGAATCTTGTACAAGGAGTGCACGTTCCGTTCGCGGTAGATGGCGTAGAAGAACTGCCTGTGTAACGACAGGCTTAAGAAAATTTCCAACCACCAGTCCGCATTCTATTGGTGGATGGAAGTCACATGGTTAGTATAAATGACCATGCACTTTTCATGCAGTAGAGTGCATTTACTTTGTAACAGCATGCATAGCGGTAATCAGACTACTCGTATCTCATGCATGACTGCCTACATACTAATAATATACATGAACGTAAACAATAGTCCGACAGGTATAGGGATTGTAGCGATACACATGTCTCAGTTCAGCTAATGTCAAAACAACGATAATACTTCACGCACCGCCCGGGAAACGTTTCCCACTCGCGCACGCGCGCACATTTCCACTAACACAGTACATGAATAACCATAAATAATAATGCACAGTTTTTTTTAATCTAAACACTTAACCTTACTAAATACAATTGATAACAACCAAACTTAACCATCTACCAATATAATATGAATGTCCATTGTCTGTGTAATATATGAACTTGCCCCGCCTATCATGATCCTGTGATTCGTTGCAATATTTTTATATTATATTGATATTACGTCAACAGTATAAACTATAGTCGTTACTATATACATATATAAAATCATAATAACAGTATATTTTTTAATTTTTATACATAAACTGAGATGACGGTTATACTGCACGCGCACACACACACAAGTATTTTAATGACAATGTCAGCTACGTATATTCCATTTACCAGGAAATGAGAAAAGATGGATACAACGAAAAATTATTCTGATTGGCCGAAGTTAATACGAGTAATAGTATTGGGAATTACACGAGACCAAACACATAACGTTGAAACTTATTATGTTGAAACAAAGCTTAAACTCTGTAAGAGAAAAAAATGTATAACTTTTAAGAGCAAATTAAAAAATTCGCAGAATTAAAACATTAAATCATTACTCATATTCCTAATATTGTACATAGTGACGAAACGTTTTTGGACCAGGATTAAGTTACTCGATAACCTTAGACATAAGACAGTTAAATTGTATACACCAATATGATGAATATTGTTCGGTTGTTAAGTGTTTTGTCACGAAAATTTCAGTAAATGTGGTATGTATAGTTCATCTGAGACGTAAAACTAATTAGCTCACAATTTCATTATGCTTTTTGTGTATGTAGACCTATGTTTTCCTTTATTGAGTCTTGCAAATAATAAAAATGTTTAATATTACGCCATAAGGTAGACTTGTCAACATTTCAATGAAACGTGTTGTTCGCAGCCTTATGAATTTATGAATGTAAATGCACCAAAACGCACGCGCGCGCACACGTGCACACACCCACACAGAGGCACAAACGCACGATTCTATTTTTATTTTAGTAAGTATTCATAATTCTCATTTAATATTTTAAACGAAAGTGGTACTAGACACCATATAAGACATTACGACCACCGTAAGCTGATCATGCCTCTTCTACAGACTGCAATCGACAGAAGATTGAGAACATTTTGGCCATCCGACCTTTAAGGACCACGAGATGACATTGCTCGACGGAACACCGTTTCACTCCATCTAGCTGATGTGTGTACACTAATCATCAGATTTGCTTAAAGAATATATTCTGACTGCTAATAAGTAAATACAATAATTTAAAGGGACCTTTCACGTTACAAATAACAGTTAATGTAGAACAAACTTGTAAATTTGTGTTCGGCACGAAAAATGTTTCCATGTTTTTCAATGCTCTATGACGTTAGTGGTTTTTACTAATTTACAAAGAGAGTTAATGGTAAACTTAAAGATTGTAATGCACAATAACTAGGAACTTGAAACAATTTCTTTCATACATTTTTACGTATAAGTGCACATAAAAAATAAGTTCTATGACAATACTACAAGAACTTTAAAGTTGAGTATTATATGTATTTCCTTTTACTCGTATTTTCTAGGTAACCGAATAAGTTCGTGTGTAAGCTGTGATTGGACGGGGCGTCCTCTCGATTTCGCCGTGATGTGAGATTGCCTTAACGGTAAGTCAGACTTACCTGTCACAACGCTCTCCGTACTGGTAACAAAGAATGCTTAGTCTAGTTCTGGACGGGCAGACCCGAGCTATGAATGTTCTACCTGAACAACACACACACACACACACACACACACACACACACCTTTTGTTACATTGACTTTTGTTAAAAAACTGTAATAACGTTTTATGGTTCCTAATATGCAGGAGTGTTTACTTTTGAAAATCTGATGACGATATTACAAATTAACTTATTGTTCTCTATCTAATAATTGTTTTATTGAACACCGTAATAGGACGAGGCTTTGTGTCGGTTCTACCATTATTTTCGAAAGCCTAGTGACTGGCCAACTATCCACGATAAAGTTAAATAATTGAGACTGTTTATAAATAAAATAGTGAGCATGAGGAAGAAAATAATTAACTCCAGTTTTGTAGTTCCGAAAGGAATGGCAACAGCAGATTAGAGACAGGCAGTTAACAGTAACAAAGAAATTATTACAAAAGTCCACCATATTTACCTAGGATGAAAATATATTTTATGACTTAGCAAACTTTTCTAGTTGTTCTGTTGTTCTTTCTTTCAATCTGATAGATTCGAGTCTTCAAAGTAAACTCTTCAAAGTAAATTAGGACTATATTGATCAATGTATCTGTTACTGTCTTGAGTTCGGTTTGTTATTTACGTGCCTCTCGTGCAGTTTGTATTTCTGGACTGTCATTTAATTCTCTGCAGTATGGGTCCGGTTTTTTATCTGCCACCTTTGTATAATATTCATATTCTTAGTTCTTTTGAATAATCTGAAATTGTTTTCTTACAAAGACGTAGTTAAAAACAGGCATTAGAATGTCAAATAATTCGCATTGTAAACTACAACGATAATGATTCTATGTGCCGTTATTTATTTACAATATCGCAGAAAAAATTACCTTTAGTTAATATTTCAGCGGCTAGTATAATTTTTTCAGCAGTCAAAAGTGTTGTTCAATGTTTATATCTCCCCAGGGTATTTACAAGTGGGAGTTCGGTGGAAGCCTCGCCCGGCAGCGAAACAATCTATTTGTGAGGTTTACTCGTAAATAAAGTACGAAATAGGCCTATTTAGATGCGAGAACGCTTTTAAAGTTTTTTTTATGGGAACCATAGACGTACAATGTAGACAAATGTTGGCAGATTCAGTAGAGCGTACATTTGTACAGTAGACTGGATGCTATGTAAATATTATATACACAGGCGCAAACGTTCGAGAAACAGCATACACATTTGTATTTTAATGTGTGTATACAAGCGATATTATTAACTTTATTGTAGAATGAAAGTATTATAATTTACATAAAACAAATTACAATAACCTTTTACCTATTTACTTTGTCTCTAACATAAAAACGAGATTTTTTAATTACAATAAAGCATTTGATAACTGCATATGATCAACTACCAGGTTTATAAACCTATATTTATAGATTTATTTTAAATAATGAGATATTCATTAAAACACCGTTTAAGATTATGGTCGGCTTTCAGTATACTTGTCGGATTACTTTGGAGTATTGGCTTTCAGTAACGAAATAAATTTTTGTGTTCGGTAAGTTTTACAAACGACCCAACACATAAGTCTTGTACATTTCTTCCATAAAAATAACAATAATCTAGACATCATTATAATATGAATATTGTTAACATTCTTTTGTCTGTAAAATGTATAAAATACTGTTGTAAAAATTATATTTAAAATAATTTATAAATGCCATAATCGGTACACAGCAATAAAAGTGTTTAGTAACTAAAAAAAATAAAGAAATTTTTTAAAGTAATACAATAAATACTGTTACTCATATGAAGAGAATGAAAACAATTACAGGCATTACACAAATGCAATGCACAGAGAAGGGCATTGAAAATGCTTCAATAAATCTAAAAAATATATATATGTATGTTCATTCACCAATCAATGAATTCATTCTTCATTTACCAATGTACAGATTATAAGTTAAATATAGTCGCATTCATAAGCGACGTTTTATATGTGTACTACGTTAATGACAACAAAGAAGTAGTTTCTATGGAAACTAACCGGTTCCCATTTTCGATCACGTACCAGCGGTCGTTTTCAAATGTGCGACACGTCCTTATAAACATTTTCAATGTTGAAAACAAGTATTTAAACTAAAATATTATTTATGAAACTTTTGACTGAATGCGACTTTTGTTTAATCTACAAAATACATGCATCCGTTGCTATTTAAAACGCGATTCACACAATGGTCCTCTGATTTTAGAGACCTTTTTATCTAACTAGTTGAGCTCTGACTTTAATATTTATGTAAAATGTAAACAATTTTCTTATGTTACTGACATGATTGGAAAGTTATGTGTTGCAAATTTTTGCATATTTATTATCAAAACACAATTTTATCCAATCGGTTTGGTATATACTTTGTATGGTCACGTAGTAGACAGAGGAGTACAATATCAGTTGACGCTTACAGACTGTTGTTTAAAAATAGGAATATTTTATAAATATAAAATTATATGTGGAAAGTGTATTAGCTGATAATAAGCACACAATTGAAATAAAAATGTAATTTATTTTTATATATAAATGTAATTTATGTAAATTCTATGTAATTTATATTACTTAGAAGTATATATTTGTTTAAATTGTTAATATATTTATTAATAACAACAATGAATGCAGTAATGTCCTTTCTTGTACCATAGCAGTAGCTCAGGAGTTCAAGTGGGATAAGCTGTCAGCTTAAGGTGTACAGTGTACAAAAAAGGTATTGTGGCGAGCACTAGGCTCCAAATACTCAGTATTAGTAGAAAATGTTTCTCCAGCTACTTATATCTACAGGATAATTGTAGCTGGGGGATGAAAAGCGCATTTCGTTTTCTGTGTGCCCAACAATCGGACTCAGCATCTCCAGGTTGGTAATCAAGCCTGCTGGCCTACTTTGGTTTGCAAAGCTTATTTTGCTTATTAGTTTTAACATAATAGTAATTAAATTTAATATTTTAGTTAACTAAAGAACTTTCCATATTTTTACAATTTACGGACTACAAAATTGCAGCTTTTGTATTAATTTTAATCGACTTTATACACATCAGTTTTCTCAGAATTAAATTCTCAGATTAAACAATTTTTATTATTATTATTATTAGCGGGTGTCCTACAGTCTCTGCCGCATCCCGCATTTCGATCGCATTTCTCCCTATATTTCCAATCGTCGTCTTCAATACCTCGATCTGTCATCCTTTTCCTAATTCCTGTTCTCCATTGTGTTGTCAGTCTTCCTTTTCTTCTCCTGTTTTGTGGTGTGTAAGTCAATGCTTTCTTTGGCCATCGCTTCTCCTCCATCCTCATTATGTGACCACACCATAGCAACTATCTGGATTCTATTCTTTCTGCTGTTGTAAATATGCGCCCTGTTTTCCTTCTTATATCTTCGTTCTAACATGTTGCATTGTATAAATATTACACGCTCTTCTTAAGAAGTCCATTTCCACACTTTCTATCATCTTTTTCTCTTTATCTGAAAGTTGCCAGCATTCGCAGCCATAAGTTAAAATGGGCTCTACAATAGTTGTGTAGATTGTCAGTTTAGTTTGAAGGGGTTTCATTTTGTTGGATCAAAGTAACGAGTTTAGCAAACAAATAGCATTTTTTCAATGTTGTATCCTATTTTTGATGTCATTCTTTGTTGTACACATTCTCAGCTGTGTACACATTTTTTTAATCATGAAAATATAATATGAAAATTTTTCCATATAAGAATTGTCCATAAAAGTTTGTAAAATAAACATATTTTATGAAGATCAAAAATTTCAAATAGAAATAGCAGATGATGTGTCTGTAAAATTAACATTGATTTTCGTGTTGCTTTGCTCCGAATTGTTTTAATATTTCCTGTTTTTAAGGAATTGCCTTTATTCTTAATATTTGGACATTGTGGATACGGTCCAGGCATTGTATACTTTTGCGTCCCTTATCTTACCAGTCTTTGAAATATATTATATTAGTAAGCACTCGTTAGCAAGTATAAATACATAAAAATATGGCTATATGATAATTGAAATATACGGTTCATATCTCATCAAGTAAAATATAATCCAGCGTTTGTGAACGTACAGCTGGAATTATCTGTATGTTATTTAAGACGCGTACCAAGCAAGTTACGAAACAAAAATTTCAAATTTGTTGGCTGTGTCTACTTCTGCATATGTGATTTCAAAATTTCTGTTTCTGTATGCTGATAATGTTTTATGTTGATAAAAAAATGATAATGTGAAAACGAAATCATTACCCCTTATAAAAAGAGTAGGTTCTTATTGTAATTTAAATATTTGATTTTTTTTTATTTTGTGCTGAATGCGACGTATCGTAATTTGTTGTGTCGACAAATTGTCATTATTTATAATAATTTTAGGAAGTGAATATTTCAGTTGCAATATTCTGTGTGTATTTGAGTGTGTAGCCTAGAAGTAAATGAAGAGAGAGAGAGGGAGGGAGGGAGGGAGGGAGGGAGGGAGGAGAGAGAGAGAGAGAGAGAGAGAGAGAGAGAGAGAGAGAGAGAGAGAGAGAGAGAGAGAGAGAGAGAGAGAGAGAGAGAGAGAGAGAGAGAGAGAGAGAGAGTGATTAAGAGTGATTAAGAGTGAGAGTGAGAGGGCAAATTCAACAATCAGAACATTCTTCACTGTATGTTGGGAAGAAATAAGCTTTTCTAAATTAAAATACATTGTTTTTCATTCATTCATCTGTGTTCGCATCAACAGATCAAATTATGTTTCATATATAAGAATGTTATTTACAGTGTCTAGAATGTCAATATGAGGCTGTTCTTAATATGTATAGCCTTTCACATTTTTTAGAATTAATAAGAACAATGTGTCTTTTCTTGTCTTATCAAATCTTATTTGTAACTCCTCCTCCTCCTATGGCGCTACACCTCAAGTCAAGCCCTTGGCCTCCACCAATCTCCGCCTCAAATCTACTCTATCCATTGCAGCCCTCCTCCAGTTTCTTATCCTCATGTCCCTCGCGTCTTCTGCAACGCTATCTTTCCACCTCTTTCTCGGTCTGCCTCTAGGTCTCTTTCCCTCCCATGTACCTATCAGAGCCCTTTTGGGGTTCCTGCCATCCTCCATTCTCATAACATATCCGGCTCAAAGCAATATTTGCATTCTTATAAATTTTGAGACTGGTATCTCTTTATATATATTTGATACAGCTCATTGTCGTATCTCAGTCTCCATGAGCCATTTTCTTGTACTGGGCCTATAATGAGTCTGAGGATTTTCCTTTCAAAGGTGTCTACTATGTCGACTGTTTTCTGTGTGATTGTCCATGCCTCACACCCGAGCATAACACCGGTCTGATGACAGTCCTATATATTTTCATTTTTGTTTCCCTGTGCATATCCCCAAATCTAAATGATGGCAGCAGTGCAAAGTATGACTTGTTAGATGGTGGTCCGTCTCTGGATCTCCGGCTCCTCTGATACAGTATTTGCTAGGTTCACTCCGAGATACGTGAAATTGTCCACCACTTCATTTGTGTCCTCCTCTATCTCAATGTTGTTATGAGCCCGGTTCCTTCTTGTTTGGATAAGCATTTTTGTTTTATCTATATTTATGGCTAGCCCAACTTCCTTGGCTTTGTTTTTAAGCTCCAGAAATATTTCTATAGCTGCCGCTATCCGTCTTGACATGATGTTAATGTCATCTGCATATGCGGCTATCTGTACAGTTTTATTTGTTAACAGATTGGAGATGTTTGTTGATAAGCCTCTAATTACATACTTCAATGCAATATTAAATAGTGTTCGGGCTAACCTATCTCTTTGCTTTTGTCCTCGTGTGATATTTATGGGTTCAGTTAGTTGGCTATCCACTTTTACTTGGGCTTCAGTCTGCTGCATGGTCACCTGCGTTAATCTTACCAGCTTGCCCGGTATTCCAAACTCATGCATTATGGTGTAGAGTTTGTCTCTATTAATAGAATCATACGCTTGCCTTATTTTCAACTACATATCGCCTAAATTTCTGGTAGCCTATATTAATTATCAGGAACTACAAGAGTAAGTTAATTAACATGTGTTGCGAATACAAGAAGAACTGTATACAGAGGTTGTTTTAATCCTTCCATCACTCCACAACATTAACTGCTGTCGCTTTTGGATTCTCGTATGGGCTTTAAATGTATTTAATTATTTGGGAATAAAATATTGTATTCAAATGATTGCTTTCTAATAAGCGTGTTTCAGTTCAAGCATTCAGAATAGTATGAATTCTTAATTTTCTTAAGAATTTATATTTATTTTAATTTAAAATTTATTATAATATTACGCATTTCGTAAATAATTATTAATCTTTATTAGAAATATTTATAACTACAAAAATAATTAGTAACGCAGTCAGTTGGTGAAGTCTTGGCGACTTACAGAATAACCCCACTTCCCAGCTCACAATTAACATACAGTATAAGTAGATAGTTCTGAAGCTTACACGGTCGGCGGTATCATTGATAAAAATATCTACAACCAGGCTGTTAGTGGTCGAGTGCTGTTGGTGACAAACGTTTCGGGCCCACCATGGGAGGCCATCTTCAGTCTCGCGATAGTTCTGGCAGTATTCATTATCTACCTCAGTACGGGGGGGGAATTGACTGTCGCGAAGTTGAAGATGGGCTCAGATGGTGGGTCCGAAAAGTGTCTCATCAAAAACAGTCGACAACGGTTTAACAGCTCGGCTACAGATAATTTTGCCAACAAAGTATACGAATCCTACAATTGGACACAAAACTAGTTATAACGGTAAATAAAATGACATGTTAAAAATATTTCTTTCAATTTATTTTATTAAGTGCAGTTATATTTTGAAGTAACATTATTGACTGAGGTGTAGCAGATAATAGCGTAAAATGTAACGTCTATTTTGTTCCTTACCATAATATGAACCTTAAATTTTTAGTGACCGTCAATCAATGAATGTTTTAGTGGATGGTTAGTGAGGATCGGTCAATAATACAAATTTTAGCTATTTTGCGTCGACGTTTCGATAATATTTATTGTCATCTTCAGGACCTGTGTATGAAATTCAATAGAAATATCAAACATAACGAAACAAAGTATTGTTTAAATTAGCAGCCATCTTACTGCTAATCCTTACCTAAGGTTGTTTAAGACCTGATGATGTCAGTGATGACGAAAAGCTTAGTCGAACAACAAAAATTATAGCAGTTAGCAAATTCATAAAAGAAATAGAAACAATTTAATATTTGGGTGAACGTGTTTGTGTATGTGAGTGTGTGCGTGCGTATGTATGTATCATTTTATATGTGAAGACTTATGATAGTTTGTTTACATCTTCAAATTATCTTTAAGAAAACGAGCAAATTATAGTATGAGAGAACTTAATTTATACAGCAGTATTACAATTTAAAATACTAAGTGTAATGATATTTTAATTAATTAAACAAACCCTAATCAACAATTGGATATTAGATTGGTACATAAACTGTTTATACCTACAGCAGTCAACATGGTAAAACATGGTAAAAATAACTTTTAGTAATTACGTAGTGAACATCTGTTTTAGTTATAGGTAATATATTACTTTGCTATATGTTGGCTGCTGTAGGTATAAACAATTTATGTACCAATCTAATATCCAATTCTTGATTATCTTTTTGTTTAATTAATTAAAATATCATTACATTTAGTAATTTAAATTGTAATACTGTATAAATTAAGGTCTCTCATACTATAATTTGCTCGTTTTCTTAAAGAAAATTTGTAGATGTAAACAAACTATCATAAGTCTTCACATATAAAATGATACATACATACGCACGCACACACACACATACACCAACACGTTCACCCAAATATTTAATTGTTTCGTTATGTTTGATATTTCTATTGTATTTCATACACAGGTCCTGAAGATGACAATAAATATTATCGAAACGTCCACGCAAAATGGCTAAAATTTGTATTATTGACCGATACTCACTAACCATCCACTAAAACATTCATAATATGAACATTTAAGCAAAATTGTTAAAACTCATTCCCGGACTGTTTGACCGTGGTACGTTGTTCTAACTAAAGCAGACATTTCCACAGGTACTGTGGTCTAACGTGTACCACCCTACGTTAGTAAAGCTCGAATTTTACACTGATGATGGCAGTCGGCGGTACTGTCGAAACATATGTTTTAGTTAGAAACAATGGACCACTGCGTATAATGAAGTTTGCCTACAGACCAATACGTCAAATTGTATATCACTGCTAACTTTAAATAACGTTGAATCTATACATGTTCAAAGTTATCACTCATAAAAGATTCAGTCTGTTTCTTCTCTTCTTCTTTATCTGACCTTTCTGCATCTCGTTGTCGGATTAGTAGCAATTCATGTTCCAAACAGCCCGGGAATGAATTTCAACAACACTGGCTAAGGCCGAGTAATCCTACGAAGTTTACGCAAAATTATAAAACAATAATGCACATAATTTAAGATTTACGTAAATATTAAACAACTTAGCGGAAATATGATACAAAATTTATAGGCATTGCACAAATGCAATGCACAGAGAAGGGTATTGAATATGCTTCAATAAATCTAAAAAATATATACTGTATATTTACGTTCATTCACCAATCAATGAATTCATTCTTCATTCGCCAAACAATGAATTCATTCTTCATTTACCAATGTACAGATTATTAGTTAAATGTAGTCGCATTTATAAGCGAAGTTTTATTAGTGTACTACGTTATTGACAACAAAGAAGTAGTTTCTACGGAATCTCACCGGTTCCCATTTTCTATCACGCACCAGCGATCGGCCGCAAATGTGCGACACTTCCTTATAAACATTTTCAATGTTAAAATGAATTCTTGAAAAGAGTAGAGAAATCATTTTCTAAGAAACAAACAGTATCTAAGTTTAGATATTCATGTAATAATTAATATCTCGTTTTTTTTATAATCGCTTAGTAACGGGAAATTTATGTTACAGTTGTAACAATTATATTTCCATAAAACAATTTTATGTTTGTTAAAAAACTATAAGTTGCCTATTAATTTTCAGAAAGCGATTACTTTACTACAAATACGAGCTTTATTTTTTCAGTAACACAACGTTGACGTACCATTCAACTCACATTTGCACACACACACACACACACACACACACACACACACACACACACACACACACACACACACACACACACACACACACACACACACACACACTCGCGTCACGTAAAATACTACTATTGATTTCCACTTTGAATGGTGTGGTAGTGGTGGCGGCGGTGGCGATCAAACAACAAATGGCTCCTGTATCTAAATGTGGCTTCGTTTTTCTTTTTATATCTCTGCAGAATAATAGCATTAATTAAATCGGTACTGTTGGCGCACACTCAGTGGAAACGGGGTGTTGCCGGCAGAATCCAAACATGATTTTGATGTTAACCTGCAACGTCAGACGTCTATTACGGGAATAATACTTTTATTTTTTAAACAGAATCGTAAACTGGCTACTACAACTATCATATGATAAAAATACTACAATTAGATTGTGGTAGCAATACACGTAATCGTATATTCAGTAAATATCACTCGTTGGGGAAATACGACGGAAAAGTAGAAAGAGTTCTTGGGTCTGATGTATTGCAGAAATTAATTTGTGAGGGCTTAATGATACATCACCAAATAATAATTAGACAAATAACGTAAAAACAATATTTTAGCCACCTATGTGTATACGGTTTGAAGCTGCATAAAACTGCATGCAGAAATTTCTTTATTTGGTTCAAACGTGTAATTATTTGTGAGTGAGCAGTCATTGTTGGCATTGTCAGCGAACATTATTGATTCGTCCTGGAATAAAATTATCATTACCTTTATATTGGTAAATTTATTCCGGATTCATCATCATACTTTACTTCACTTTACTATTATTCTGTTTTCAGCAAGCTGTACATGGTAAACGTAATCAGAAAACTTAAATATCTTCTCTTAGCTTTCAACGTAATGTGTTAATACATACAATTAACAGACCACAAATAAAAGTGAATATTATCAGTTTACGGTTAAGTTTATTACAGTAAATAATTTACTAATTACATATTTTATACAACTTTGTCAAAAACGTTATCATTTTTGAATTATAGTTTTAATATATAGTATCATAACCTTTAACCATTAAACAAAATTTGTAACGACCTCATGTTACTTTTACACAACATTACTATTACTTATAGATCATTAAAAACAAAACAAAAATAACACCTTTACATATGTTTATGTACTGAGAGATGAATTAAGATCCTTCTTTTTATGCTTTTAATGAGTAAATATTCAAAAAATTTCTAACTTTTCGCTTGGTGTTTTCACTGTAGGCGTTTTCTACCGTACGCTGTTCTAAATGTATTCTTATGCAAGTGGAAAGAGGAATACTGGTTTGTCCATAGTCGGATTTCCTGTTCCTCAGGACAACGTAAATAAACTATCTTACAGTAGCAAGCGGAATTTCACTGCTTCTAAACTAACCGGTCATTAAATCAATGAATATGCACAATTTTGTAGGAGAACACCTTATTGTATTAACAAGGAACTGTTATTAAACGATCGAAAAGAGTTCTTAATTTTTAACTCGATCGCTTGGCATTTATCTGTCTGTTTGGGGTATAAATTTTTCTCACGATAAATTATGAAAATACCCGATTTTAGCAAAACTTGGTATGCTTTTTCATACTTTTACCCTACGGAACCCTATTGCTTTTGGGATTGGTTCCACCAAACGGGGGTAGCGGGTGGCAAAATGTGGGTTAAATAGTAAAAGAAACGTAAAACCAAATGTAAGGTACCAAATTAAATGGAATTTTAACCGCATTCCGATTTTAGTGTTAATTTTTTTTAAATTGAAAATTTTCGAATGCCAGGGCCCTAAAAAATAGGTGAAACGTTGATAAGATTGCAAAAATTCATATGGCGTATCAAATCAAAAAGAATTTTAACCAAAATCTAAATGTAGTTTACATTTTATGAAATTTCTAAATTTTTAACCTGAGGGCAAAAAAAGAGGATCAAAAATTTGAAAAAATTGTAAAACCTGTAATATAAAATATTACAAATATAATAATAAATATATAAATATAATTGATATGTATAGATATTGTGTACGTAGCTTTTGTGATAACAAAGGTATTGATATGTAGATCACTGGATCAGTCTGACTCCTTAAAGTCAGATGATTTGGTTAGGCTAGTCAAATGGTAATATAATTTCAAGTGTAATAATAAACAAGATATAAAGATATTGATGATAAGAATATGTTATAACTAGGTGTGTTTGATTGATAAATAACAAATACATCAAACTTTAAAAATTGTGTAAATATTTTTTCTTGTTCTTGTATCGAGTTTGATTGAATGATTTAATTTAATCAAATAATAATTAATTAATTAGTTGAGTTTGTAATTTCCTTCTATATCTATTCTCTCAATGTGAATTATGTTTTTTCTTAATAAAAAATAATAATAACATTAATGGTAGAAATAAAAACAATGCTGGTAACTGAATAATGATTTGCGTTTATTCATTCAAAATTGTGCGCCAGTCAAACTGCGCATGTCCCAGGCACTGGCGAATATTCGCCACAGTCGGCAGTGAGAAAAATCAACAAATATATTTTTTACAAGTTTAAATTTATGGTTCTTTTAACGAGTCGAAATGGTCAGAGGGCAAGGAACAAGATACATTTAACAGGTATTCTTAAACTAAATGTTAATATCTGAAATAGAACAGAATTATTATTACAATTGTCAATTAGAAAGAAATTATTTAAATTTCGAACCAAGTCGAAGAAATGACGTCACTCCTCTCCAGGAAGCACTGGCTGATCGTCTTTATAGAAATTCAGCAATGGCCGCCGTCTGCTCGATTTTAACTGCTAGAATGCTGTTGGAATTGAAGATCTTCTCCCACAGAAATAAAACGATGTTCCCTTTTTCTGCGAAGTGGTGTTGGTCCAAAATATAGTGTTGAATGTCCCCTCGTCGTCTGCGATGTCGAATTCTGGATGGATCTCTTGTGTAGTGTGGTGTTCAACTATGTGTGTTGGTTTTCTGTGAATTCGTTCCAAAAATTGTTCAAAATGGCTGTCGATTTCTGGTGTTGAGTTTTATGGTGTTATACTGTGTTTTTGGAAACTTGTGAAGTGTTAGACATTGATAGATAAGGTTATTTCACTTGTTAGTTCATCTCCGTTACACGCCGCATAACCACACTTGGTTTTAATACAAATTATTTGGTTTTCAATACTCCACTAACACATTTTTCAACTGTTCAGCTTTGCGATTAACAATAGACTAATAGACGCAACGTCGTCGTTTTAGGGCAATTTGTGGTATGTCTTTTTCCTCTTGATATTGTTTAATTATAAAATATCTGTCTAAGACTTGTTTCACTATCTAACTATACATAACAAGTTTTCTTATTTTTTACTGTATTTCAAATATTTCTTAATTTTACATGAATCTAACTATTCAGTAATATTGACTATTTAATTTTACATCTTTTGATATATAGCTGGGTTTGTTTCAAACTCATTTAAGCCCAAAAATTACAATTTTACATAATGATTGTATGCCCCATATTTTGTACAAATTCAGTGTTTTAAAGGTTTTTATTTGTTTTTTCGGTATAATATTTCCCTGGAATACACCTAATAACTCCGTAATTACTTTGTTGTTAATAATTTGGTTATTAAAACATTTCAATATTGATTAATTTGCTGTTTAGTCTGATTTGATTACTATCATAAGCCTATTTTTGACTGTTTCCAAAAGAAGTTAATTTCCTTTCTTTTGTCATTCTATTTGCTATTAACTGTATCTGCATTAATTATATTTTCAATTTCTGTATTGTATGTATTGAATTCTATTCCTATTACATAGATTAATTCTTTGATAGATAATTTTTTGGTTTATAGGCCAGTCTGTGTTTACTACAATGGTGTCTTGGCTGGTCTGTTTGCACATTATACATGGTTTACTGTTTTGAATAAAATTATTACATTTTTATGCCCTACTTGCCTCTCTGACTTACACAATGGAAAATTAAATGACATGATTTTAAAATACAATAGAATATCTTGTATCTACTAAACTTTCTTTATACTAATAACATCATTGAACGATAACATGAACATCTTATGCCTAATTTTAACAAAAACATCTTATTATCAACTATTTTCCATATATCACCTAATTTTAACAAAAACATCTTATTCCTATTATTTTTTACTGCATCATCAAATGATAACAAAATAGCTTATCCTAGACATAATTTAATTAAAAAAAATAAAAAAACTCCTATTACTAGTAACACTGTCAGTCACTAACTGTCTTGTGTATTTATGATTCTTTTGAAAACACTTTAACTGTGATTAAAAAACATCGTGTATCTATTTACACCTTACATCTAAAATATTATCTAATTAATAATAAATAACAAACATCTTAATATTATTCATACCTTCAGTTATGAACTGTCCTTTGGTATTTTTGTCCTTCTCACCATTTACTTAGCTATAATTAAAGAAAACATTTTATATGTAATAGTTTTCCTTATATCTAATTTAAAAACTCTTATTACTGGTAATGTTGTCAGTCCTTAGACTGTCTTTCATTCCAATGGTTTTATTATTATTATTCTACACTCATGGTAGTCTTTCTATAATATTTAAACTTCATTGAAGATTTTTTCATAGATTTTTTAACTATGTTTCTCACTATACACTCTGTAGTTTCTTAATTTTGTTATCTCATTTCACCTTATTAAATTCTACACTCTGGTAGTCTTTTTAGTGAGTTCTACACTATGGTAGTCTCTTTTGACATATTTTTTAACATATTACACTTACAACTAATATACAATTTGTGTTTTATAGTATTGTATCTTGTAACTTGTTTGGGTTTACCTATATCGGTTTCAATTTTGTCTCATGGTATTTATTATATGACTAACATTTTGTTTTGGCATATCTCTTCCTGTTTCTGGTCTCTTTGTGGGAATCTTGATATGTTTTGTCCCTTCTACAAATATCACATTAGTAGTTTCCTTATTAAAATGGTTTCATGACAGATTATTTCCTTTTTTATGGTCCTTCCCTTTTTGTACTGCTTCCCCAATCTACTGGGTATACTGCTGGTTTAACTGGTTTTTTCATAGTAGGTTATTTTAATTAATGGTTTTCTTTATTATCTTCCATTTTTATTAACATTTTATAGACTTAATTATACAGTTTCTAGTGTAATCCTTAAACAATTTATTCTTCTCACTCACTATGGAACTTTTTCTTTTATTTATGTAACATTAATTCAAATGTTTAGTGTGATAATTTTGTTATGTTACAAACCTCATCAGTGTGTGAGACTAATCAGAATGTTACCAATATGTAATGTTTATTATATGATTGTCTTCTCTACAATTGTTAGTTTACTAAAATTAATTGTAGTGTAACCTGGATTTTTAAGATTGTCTGACAAACTGAAAAATTTCTAATATCAAAATTCATGTCATAAAATAATAAGTTCACTAATTTTTCTAAAATTATTTTCTAACAATTCTAATTTATAATTACAATAATTTGAAATTCAATAATTCTAATATAACTATAATCTAAAATTATATTTTCATATTATAATTTATCTACTTTATTTGAAATACTGAGCGAGTTCTGCAGCTTAGTGGCCTTACTAGTTAATAATAAAGGCACCAAAATGGCATACGTCAGGCTTAGGTAGATATGTTTATTAGAATCATACGTAGCTGAGAGTAATAAAGTAAAGGTAAAGATCTACTTTTATACAAAATTGCGCTTTTTTATATAAAAACTTGTAACGTAACACTAGTTTTTCAACAGCATTGCTGAAAACTTCCCATGCAACATCATATTACCATTGCCTAGCTGCATTTTAGACTTCTGAATCAGTGCAATATCGTTGCTTTGCAAGGGTCTCATAGGACCGAACTTGTTTGGCGCAAGGTCACTGCTGTAAAGAGAACTTTTCCACTCAAATTATAAATAGAGTTTCTGGAGTTTCATCTTGACGCGTTCTCTTTTCTCACTAATGAGGTACCCATTGAGTGCAAATTTCTCAAACTTTCAGACGGTAAAAGATGATGAAATAGACACTTTAATTTAAAATACTCAAGTCAATGCAGTTTTTGTCCACTCTGTTATTTGCCTTTTTTCAAACAACATTTGGTGAACGCGTTCAACGTTGACATCCATTGTCGATCTTGATAACCTTCCGTGCCGGTAATAAACTTCGACTTCCGTTAGGTCATTTTCGAACAACTTATACCATTCTGTGACGGGCTGGCGTCAAAATCCTATTGCCATCGTTACAGTTACATCAAGAATGTCAGTAGGATTACATTTCCTTGTCCTCACAAAACAAGTCACTGCGCGGATTTGTAGTTTGATGTTACTTCTAAATGACGTGACATGTTTAGCGGTTTAAAATGTTTACATATCATCGTCTCAACCAAGTAGGAAACGTTAATACAGCTGATGGAAGAAGACGCCCCCGAGGGTGGGGACTGGGGGCTATGGCCCCTGCGGGGTAACATAGGGTGAGCCTATACCACCATTTCCGGTGGCTCGGACCTTGCCCTTCCCACCTGACACTTACCAGCTCATCGCTGGCCCGGGGGTGAACCGGCCAAGTCAGCTGAAATTGGGGCTGATTAGCCGGACTAAGGTGGGTATCACCTAGCGAACGGTAACCAGGGTGTCGTCCCGTCCCTGGCTAGTAGCTGCACTAGGCAACCACTCCTGCCCCAGTGGACCTAATTATCGTCGTGCGATGAAGCCTAGTAGGAGAGGTCGGCACCCGACACACACCTGCACGGTGGGAGAGGGCCATGCAGGGAAAATTCGCGTTGCGGACGGAGCCCCGACAGGTGGGCCTGTGCAAATTCCCGGTATGCTCGTGGGTTGTGCCTTACCGCTGATTTCCGGTGGCTCAACTCCTTCCGAGAACCCCACCCTGGCGTATGCTGCCTACGCTGTCCGATTTTCGGCAATATCAGTGCTGATAATCGAAATAAAGCGTACGTCCAGCGCTCGGGTAACTCCGGCGACTGCGTCGGTGCGTGACCTGCGCTCCAGCAAACCTGTACCCGATACAAGTGCGGTGGTTGGCCCCCATCGCTTCGTGTTATTGGGTAACGAAACGGCGCCTCCACGAGACCCCCGTTGGGCAATGTTGCGTTTTCTGCGGCCATTCGTGGTCTCACTCAACGTAGCGGCGAAGACCGTTAGTCTCCTCGCTCAAGGGGAGGGCTCTAGACCCACGCGCGGACGTGTTTGGGTTTCCTTCCCGGACCGTGGTGGCGCTACATGGTAAATGGGAAAAGGCTATATGCGTTCGTAAGAGGGTCACTCCTCCTGGGGTATCGCTCGGTGGCAACAACGGCCTGGCAATACATGATGAAAAAAGACGAATATAGCCTTTCCAACAACTTTCAACAGAATCTAATAAGTCTACCCTGGTTACAGACGTATCCAGGTTTATATCTTGGTTGGCAATATCAAAGGAATCTTTCAAGTCCATGTCTTATTCGCTGACGTTTTGTCGTCAAACTGACGTCTGCACTCTCTAATTAATTCTTTTAAATGTACAACTTCTAATTAAATAGACAATTTAAGAAAACCTCTCCACATTTTTTTATTTTTTCCTACATACCAAGTTTATTCCATTATCACCAATCGACCATTTTGTCCCCGTATATACATGTGTCATTGTTTGGTAAAAGATGGGATATATTTCTATTGTCTTCCGAGTGAGAAGGTATAGGTGCAATTGTATACGTGGCAATTGGTATACAATTATGTTTTGAAGTACCGGCATGTAAAATTATTTCAACAATATTATGCTCGTCTCAGTACACATTGGTATCTATGTTGAAAGAATTTCAATGAGTTTTGTTATTTAACATATGTATATTCCCATCCATAATGGGTAGACACGGGTAGACCAATTATGCACGGAGTTTGCAGAGGGCTTATACTGAAGGGGCGGTGTCAATATTAACTCCTGCAGAATCCGCCGGCCGCAACACAAATTAAACAAAGATCCAGAATCCAATAATTGGACCCTTGCGCTGGCTCGTCCCTATTAGTCAAACCTCTCCACAACGTTGAATTATGCAGTAGGCGCCTGTCATCTCACCTTAAACGCCAGTCGTGCATTTCAAATTAAATCAGCGTGAGAAGAAACACTCGTCACCTAACGATAACAGCCAGAAAGACTTTCGTTTAAAAAATTGAACATGTTCGATAATCTCCGAGATGGAGAACAAGCGTCTCAAAAAGCTTTCACGTAATTAAGTGACAAAACATAGGACAGATAACGCCTTGCTATACGCCTTACTATGCACGAACTCTACATAGACTACACATGCATAGACTACATATTGCTGTCTTGACATTGAGGAGTGACTTACTATCGTTGTTATTTTACATTTATATTTAACTAATACCGTGTTTACTATTATCGACACAACATTTTAAATTTCTATTATCAAGTAGGCTTAAAGAAAATAAAAGTATGTCAGTTCCGCAAATGATCTGAGTGTCGTGACGCAAGGTTTCAACACGTTTTCATTAATATGTATGGAAAATTAACATCTATGGCACCCTACGATCTCCTGCAACATTAAGTAAGATTGTTTTAAATTATAAAAGATAGGATTAAGTTAAAATTTACCTTTTTTTTATGCATGTACTATGTAGTAGTACACAAATGTATGACCCTTTCCTCAGATTAATTCTGCCGTTAATCTGTAGTTTACAATTAATTATATAGGTTATCCCTATAAAAAGCACTAAACAAATTGTTCAATAATGTAGTTCTAAGGGTTTGACGGCCGGTGTCAGTAGTATGAACCGTGCTGTTTGGCCGTGGTCCATGGTAAAGGCTCTACTACAGTACTGTGGTCCTGACGTTAACAACCCGCGTTGAGTTCAGGTAGACTCGAATTCCTCGCATTCCACTCATGATGGCAGCCAGTGGTGATGTCAAAACGTTTGGTTTGTTAGAAAGCCATGGACCACGGCTAAACAGCTTGGTATATACTTTTAATACAAATTGTTCACTGTTATCATTCAAACCTTAATATAGCGCTCATAAAAAATCTTTAAATCTGTTTGAAAGAAGCCCAAACATCTAGCTGAGGCCTTTGTTTTAAAAGTTTGTTAATTCCAAAGCCATTTCACAAAACGATTTCTAAGGCTTGTTTTAAACGTTTACTAGTATTTACATCGTCTTTTAGTTTCTCTGGAGTATCCTAGTATATTCAAGTAAGACATCAAAAGTTTTAACAATACCTGATATAACCATTTAATAGGAACTAGTCTGCAAACTTTGCTTGTATATAAAGTAAATAATTTTGTGTTTAAGTAAACTGTAAACGACAGAATTGTGGGAAAAAATTATGTGTTAATTTTTATGCATTTAAAACTGAAATACAGTTTTCTAAAATAATTAGTATGACACAGTGCTTTAAATTTTGTTAAACTACTACATATATTTAGTATTTTTTATTTTTTTACATCGGTCAAGTTAATTAACGTAAAACAGCCTATTACGTAATTAACGTTGGATTAAAGACTACTGCTCAAGTGAGTGACTGTTCAAGTGAGCAAACTTCTGTTATTAAAATACTGGTTTTGTAAATTGTTGCTAATATCATAATAATAAATAAACGATAGAAATCTATTGATTATAAAGTCGATAAATATTTTCAGATTTCTATTGTGAAATAGCAGGTCGAATATATGTTCTTACAATTCATTATATCACCTATATTTATTCATATATGTTTGATTTTCTTGTTTTGTTTGTTTTTATTTTGATACATCCTAATTAACTCACATAAAATTTTTTTATTTAAGTAATTCTTTTATCAATTTGTAACCGTTTTTATGTCCGTTACTTCATTTCCATTAATTCAAACTACGTGTGTGCATGAATTGTAATTTTAGTTATCCGTTAATTAATACCGCAAAAGAGACATAATTTCGCTAATGATTTAATAACAACATTTATCGTTGTTAATATTTTCCTACAGATGTTAATTACTGTTGACCTATTCGTATATTTCGTATTAATTTCCAGACTGGGAGTAAACATTCAAATTTATAATACTGATAATTTCAAAATACGTAAGTTTAATAATAATTAGGTTAATATATTTCCGATTATGATCGAAAACGATTTATACGCTAGTCGCTCAAATAAAGGTAAACCAAAATTTGCTGTGTGTCAGTATTTATGTAACTATAAATATACACCTCTTATTTAATTCTTGTGTTGCTTTGTTGTTTATTCTTGCTTTGCTCCTAGTTTCAAACATATTGCGTTTCTTTTAATAGCATAGTTTGTGTAAATTCGATAACTCTCCCGTAATATTTCAATTCTTTTATTGGATTATGTTGTATCTTAATTACTGTACTTCATTATCTGATAGATTTAAAAGGGTTGTACAGTGCACATATAAAAATTTTAAATAATGTTAAATGTTGCCTTGATATGCTTAAATGCAACCGATGTAAATCACATTACGTCTGACTACAACGTAATATTCTTCATTATGATTATTTAACCTTAGATTATTATGACATATTACTCTGTTGATCAAGTTTACCTTTCCTCCAGTTACTTCTATATTACTTGAGATTGTATCCTATTGTAACAAGAACCCTATCGAACGGCCTAGAACTTCCTCCACAAGTCCCTCGCCTGGTCAAGCAAGTATACCTCAGTCAAGGCCGCACTCAAGTACGTTCTAGAGTACTCTGGAGAACACTTGAAATACACGTTAAGCTGGCATGCAATTAAGTATGGAAAGTTTATTCTAAAACACGTGCGCTAGGTACATAAGGGGCAGAGGCTGGTTTTGTTAGTTAAGTTGTGTTCAGCGATTTTCCTTGGTGCGGATCGAGTGGCGGTTGAAGCATTGTAGCAAAGTGATATTGAGTTATAATTAGTGTGGAGCTCTATTATTTATTATTGCGCGTGGACAAATTTAACTTGGATTATTGTACAAGTTGATTACGAACTCTTGTTTTTTATTAATTAAAGCTGGTGACTAGTAATCTCATTGTTGTCTGTATTTTGTTTTCCACTGTACCACACGACGATCAGTTAGACCGTCGTAACAATATTTTATCAAAGTTTTTAAGAAGTGATTTTACCTCACCGCAGAAAGGTTAATAATTAAACTTCGGTTTTCGTACGTTTTAAACAATAAAATACAATGTAATAAATTAAAGTGAAATAAAAAAATAAAAATATAATGTAAGCAAGATATTATATGTGTTATGTCATAAAGTGAGAAGAAGGAATAGTGGACAAAAGGAAACTAACGGAGGGAGAAACGAGGTAAGCAATAAAATGATTTCTTTAGATAAACTGGTAACGCCTTCTGAGGTTCTCAGCTAGAATGAAAGACAGTAAGTGCACTGGGATTCAGAGAAGTGCTGGCGGAGAGTTGCAATAACACAGTAGAGTTGTGATCTCTTGTATATTAAACCGTCCGTAAGTATATGACCACTAAGTTCCTGTAGTTACATGCTACAAAATCTTAATAGTGTTCTTGCGTGACATTGATTATAGTATAAAGTAAAACATTTCCGATTTATACTCTGTTCCTTACTCATTCTTAACCGTTCTCAATTTTGATAGTTTTGGTGTTAGAGTATGTCATATAAAATGGTCTAAAGCAGATGACAAAATTCAATTCCTCTTCGTTTCAAATTTTACATTTCTTTACAAAAAGTAGTTTTCATTCAATGATATAGTAGTATAAATATTTATTTTGTTCTTTACTTTCAGTTCATTTTTACTATTTTGTAAACACGATTCCAAGAGATTTGGATTTATATTAACCGTTATATTATTTTTTAACATCACTCGTTCTGAACTAAAAATTAAACATGTACATATTATCGACTAATATAATACAAGTAGCTTCTTCCAAGAGAAACAATGAATTAACAGAAATTGAATGATTATACTTGTTTTTATTATTCCCCAGTATGACAGTTTTAGAATTACATTTTTATAATGTAGAGTATTCATTTGATAAATGTGAAAACTGTTAAAAGCAAGAGGTGAGCATTATTGTAACATGTGAAAGTAATGTACAATGGGCGGTGGCAATGGCAGGAAGCATTCAACCTGTTATATATCACACGGAATAATGACGTACAAACCGCGCTCACACTGCACATTAATCAATGGAAAGCCCACTGACACTGTACTATTCCCACTGACATTTGGGTACTTTTTTTTTGTAAACTTTCAGTTTTGTCAAGAGACTCGTGGTTCTGCATTAACTCTCCACAAAATTTCGAATGATAGTAAAATATTGTTTATTTAATAGTCAACATAAAATTTAGTTATGCGGTTAGCGATTTACTAACGTTTAAATGCGATAGTATGCAACTAAAATATATACGTTACATTAATGACGCAGTATAGTAGATCACTATGTCACAGCTATGCAATGCTTAAGTAAACACATGTTCAGTTCCAAGCATTTAATGTGAGGTAGCGGGCTCGGGTAAAAAAACATAACATAATAAAAATTCACGGAAAAGTGGAAATGACATGTCAATTTTCCACATCAATTTGTGATTTATATTACTTTACCTATACTTGTTTGTCAGAAGAATGTACCTTTATGTTAACTTAAACTTTTTTTTTTCGTTAATGATCAACGCCTAAAACGCATTACATGGACAGCCAGAATGTTTACTTAACTTATTGTTACTATGCTCTGACATAGTATACTGTCCCAGCACGCTAAAACGTTTCTCCATAATTTCCTTAATATAGACCTCCATGTTTATTGCAAATTTCAGTTTTTCCATTACACAGTGAAATTCTGAATAGAGACCTGCACCCTCTAGCCTCACCCCCCCCCCACTCACACACAATTTTGCAGTCGCTATTAAATAAACCAAAGTATTTAGAAGTGTAATATGAATAGCTTATAAACCACAATGTTTAAAACTGTCCCATTCAAATCCTAGGCGTAGAAACGAAATAAGCATAATAGGTATGTATTCGTTTTGCCTATTTGCGCCGTGTAAGTGAACATAACGGTATTGTAACTAAAATTTGTTAGCTGCTGAGGTTGATTGTTAAAGCGATGCAATTATCACTGCCAAGTGCTAAATCTTTGCACGCATCGCACACGTACGCGAGGGAACAACCACCCATACGCATGCCGCGTACAGTCACCCGATATGCGTATCCAAATTTCTCTCTTAAATGGGTACACCTTCGTTGCTTTACTTCCTGCTTGCAACTATACAAGTTCATATCCAACCTTACATCACAAAGTAAATTTTTGTGTAATGCATATGTGTACGTAAAATTTAAGATTTATTATATTCTGCATTTTGACGCTGAAAACGACATGACTTTAAAACGTTTTCTGAACTCACCCCATCTGATTATGGATTATAATTGCTGTATGTTAGACTCCTAATTCAAAACTCCCTTGAATGTAGGAAGGAATATGCATTTTTAATGGCCCTTAGTAAGCTACAATATTGACTTGTAATAACAAAAATCGTTTTTTATCTTCTAGCATTCGTTTCAGCGTTGCTAGCGAATGAGTATCAGAAGAATCACAACTATTCCAAACCCACAAGTCATAATAAACCTAGAATTCTTACAATTTCATGGAAAGAATAGTTTAGAGTGTTTGCATGGGTATGAGATTTTAGAATTTTTGCTTATTTATCAAATCAAGTTTCTGACAACTGTAAACAAAAGTTAAATGGTGTCGCAGAAAAAAGTTTTAATGTATCAGTGCTAATTATAAAAAGAAATTGACTTTACTTATTACTGTTAAGTGTAAGTATTTAAAAAATATTGTAAAGCAAAAATATTAGATGAAAATATTATTTTGAGGAATTTGAAAATTATGATACTTTAATTAACATAAGTTTTATAAATCTTAAAGTAAACAGAAGTATTTATTATTTAAAAACGTATTGGTTGTATAGAAAACCTGCAAGATACATTGAAAACGTTTGTAAAAAATAAAGATAAAATAAACGCGCGCGCGTTGGGGTGTATGTGTTATATTTAGTATAATTTGAAAATCTCCATTCGTAATCACCTGATGTTTAATACTGAGCAAGTCTGTGTAGTAAAATGTTATTGACACAGTCGATAAATTGATAAAATTGATATGTGTTCAATGTTCGCCTTGTAGAAAGCAATAGTAACTTTGTATGCATTGAAAACTATGTATACATCGAGTTAGGTTATCTTGTACTTTGCCTTTACACGCCCTGCACCCGCGATGAATAATGTGTTATGTTTCCTCTATCGAGAAGTTAGCGTCTGGGTAACATAAATCAACTACACAACTAGTTGTGTATAACATTTCAATAAAGCACTAAGACCAAGTATAAAACAAGTTTAAAACGTGCTGTGTGCAGAGGACTTTACCGTTCAATACTTTGGTTTGATTTATATTCATCTCGTTGGTCAAATGTTATTTTCTTCTTGAAGCTTCCTCATGTCTATTAAATATGATGAACACCCAAAAGACGTAAAACAAGACAAGATTGACACATCTGCAGAATAATAAGGAAGATGTTTTTCTTTCTGTTTCACTATTCTGTAGAATGTACTGTATCCGTGTTATACAATTTGACAAATGTTTTATGCACCATGAACTTAAAATTAGATGTTGGGAATTTCATAAAAATTTGTTACAATTTTTAAAATTATTACGAGAGAGTTATAAATGTAAATAATACAGTAAGACTTTACAATTGTAAATAATACAAATACATTCGTGTCTATAACTCATATTTTAGAGATATTCTCTATATTTTATAGAAGATGATTAATTGAATCTGCCAAGAAAATATAAAGATAGTAATGAGAGATAATATGTAAAGAGAAAAGTATTATTTAATAAAGCTATACCGATTAAGCAAATAAAAAGGATCTGAGGAAATGATTAAAGCTAAGGATGTAAGTGTTGTAATGCAAACGTTTGGGAGAAAATAATAATAATAAATACGGATGACATCAATTAATGCTAAACGTAGTTATTATTCGACAGCGATTTGCCCGAAACACTTTATGCAGCTGGTGTCTGACTCTGAACCAGAAAATGATGGAAAAACTAGAAGTCACAGAAAGGAAAATTTTCAAAAAACCTTGGGATAAATAAAAGATGGAGAACAGTACAGAAGACGCCACAATAATAAGCTGTACACACGTGTTGATAAAATCACAGACGTAATTAGAAAAAGAAGAACTACTTTCTACGGACATGTTCAAAGAATGAATCCTGACAAACTAACAGGCAAGGTTTTTAACTATTTCAGAAAGCTCAAAGTGTCCAATACGTAATTAAACAAAAATCATAAAAAGACCTAGAAAAACTCCAGATTACTCAAGAAGACATTGAATAATGATTGCCACTCAAAAATAAATGAAAAAATGTCCAAGGTTTTCAGGTAAACCCAAGAAGAGGACAGGTGCCATCTGGACTGACGAAAGGAGAGAGAGACATCGATCGAGAATGAAGGAGACATTGGAGAGGAGAAAGAGAGAGGGAAGAAGGGAGGGACAATTTGAACCAAATGTAGTCTACAGTGGCTCATACGCAAAAAGAAATAATGGGGATGAATGCCAGATATTGTCAAACATAACAAAGTGGCTAACTCTATCAAAATGTAAATAACGTTACGATTAACAATAATCTGCTCATATACTTAAGTAAAACTGATTTTAATAAATATATACTTACTAGGGTAAACTAAAGACCTTTCACCATAGAGCAGCATATATCATAATCATACAAGGCGAGAATACAGAATACATAAGAGGGGAAAACTAGGATGCCGGAAAAATTAGGTGGCTATAAAATGAACATCATACGATTATTCATATCAAAATTACTGAATTTTGGTTAAGGAATTTTAAAAACTATGAGTTTTAAATTAAATATCCGTGTTTCATTAACTTTTAATGCAAATCCCCAATTAAACATTAATTTGGCATTCAATAAATTATAAATGTTTTGTAAATGTAAATTTTAAGCATTTTTTGTGAACAAACAAATAGTAAGTAGAGTAGCGCTTTCAGAAAACAATTTTCAGTTGTCTGCAAATTTACACAATGTAAATCTACGTCATTTACAAAATATACTAATTCATTTACGTACCTTACAACAATCTGTTACTGGTTACAACTCTTGCTTACAAATCTAACATGCGTACATAAATTTTTGTTTTATTTTCTATTTTAATGTGGTACCTCGTACCTCGCACCTCGTATCACTGTATATACAGGCAGCGCTTTTATAATGGCACAGTGCGGACATGTAATCCTACTGAGTAGTATGCTCCCTGAGCTACATAAAGTGCGGACATGTTATCCTACTGAGTAGTACGCTCCCTGAGCTACATAACTTTTCACACAATTTTGAACGAGGTACATTTATCACATACATTTCAGTATTAGATAGTTTTTTCAATTACAGAAAAATTACAAAAATTTGATTAACCTTACTATTTCTTTAGTAATGTAACAATTGTAGAACACAAAATCGTACAATATACACTAAAAATGTGAAACACTCGGATTTGTGTTTCAATTCATTTCAGACTGGCATCCTAGAATGTCACAATTACATTAAAACTTCTGATCTAATTATTAAGCCCTACGATCCCACAATTTTGAAATTTCCAAAAATGAAGACTACATTATATGTTAGTTAAAATTATCTTTAATTAGATACCAAACATGAATTTGTTCTATTTTAACAAACATTTGGTATTGAAATATCGTTGATTTAGGTATTTGCCTGTTCCAGCCTCATGTATCTGACTATGGTTACTTTGGTGTTATTGATATTATGTATATTAGCAAACATTAATTTCTAATTCTAACAGCCGTCGTCATCCTTTCTCTCTTTATAGGAACTTTGCTTATAAAGAGAATTATTATTTTAAAAGCTGTATCGTGATTTGAAATTTTGTGATATATTCAATGGTTCACTGCTCTACATGGGTAGGTACCGTTATGTAAAAAGTAATTTTAGTGTCTGATCATTCTGAAATTAAGTAATTTCAAGAAAATTTTAAAATATCAAACATCACTGTACACTCCAAGAAAGACGACGAGATTAGAAGCCAAATGTCACTTTTACTAAATCCAAATCTAGTATTATTACTCCCTTAACGTCTGCAAATTGTATTTTCTGTTTAAAAGAATTATACTTGGTTTGTTTGCACTGCGGGCGTTCTTTCCCACACTCTGCTGTAAATTTCTCCTTTTTACAACAAACGTACAAAGGAATGCTGTTTAGCAGTAGTGGTGTAATTTGTGTTTCCCAGTTACTGCTCAGTATTAAAGAAATAACATCGCATAATAACCGACGTGTTGATTTTCTCTGTGTTTGCGCCTTGCAACACAACGCACTAATGGGAAAAAACCAACTCGTAACTTTACTACAAGAAAATTAATGTTCACTAGAAAACAATTCTAAAAGCAAGCAATTTTAGCCATATTAGAGTAAACGTTTGTAATTTATCTAATCTTAAATAATTTAAGAACAACATATGATTACAGAATAATACTCATAATATGCAAACCAATTTACATGATTCAATGATAAATAGAAAATATGATTACTATAAGATATTGCAACGTAATAAATTGCAAATTTAATTTAATTTAAATTTGTGGAGCCCCACGATCTTGGAGCACCAAATTTATGCAACGTTACATACACATAAATAGGCGTGAACGATCTCACGTTCAAGATTGACAAATTCTTTAAACAATATAACATTTAAATTGGGTGTCAGGTGTATCTGCAATAAGAACTCTATGTAACTTGAAACGGTAATTAAAGTTTATTTGATACTATAAAAAAATATGTGCACATGGCACTGACTTCGATTTTAAAACATTAGTTATTATTTGTTATTATGCCGTAAGGCTTAAGATATATACATCCTTACTGACTAAATATTCTATGCTACTAATTATTATATCAAAGAAAAATCTCATTTTCAGACTACTCAGTCTATTAATATGTTTCAAAATCAATTTTTAAATCTTTTTTTCTATATTGTAACGTACTCAAAATATTAATATTTATTGTTTCTCAGTACTGTTTTCTCAAATACTAATTGTTTTTATTTAAATGCTTTGTAATCATTTTATATCATATTAATTTGAGCTCTTGTTACGTTAATCGTATTTCTAAAACATCCAGGATTTTAACTCTACTATACAAGAAACATTGCTCTTATTTTTAAATAAAATATTAATGTCTTTAACTGTCTTTGAATTCTTTGTATGATTAAGATATGAATAAGTTGTCTACCACCTTATTGTCGTCAATCATACTCGATCGTTTTTGTTCCATCGGTGTTCGTCCTCGTCTCGCCTTCAGCGTCGGCTGTCTCTCTTCTCCTCTTGTCCAGCGTCGGCTGTCTCTCTCTGGAACTCTCCTCTTGTCCAGCGTCGTATCATTAATGGATCTTCTTAAGTAGTGCTGTTATTAATTACAATGATTGTCTTTACAGATTAGTTACGTATTTGTACGTAACTGGCAAATTTAAACTGTTTATGAAAAAAAATAAATACGCCGTGCTCACGGGCATAAGCTCCCGCTGCACCGTGGATGATTCAAGAAAGAGAACCACTGCAGCTTGCGTGTTCTATTTATACCCATGTCTTGGTCGACACCCTGCAGTGATCCGAAATCGACATGTTAGAAACTGTCTCTGGCGTCAGTTCCCCCACTCTTTGTCAAATTCGCTATTTTTTATATTTCTGCGAATTGCAGAGTCCTGTAAGTATACTCTTATACTTATCTTATAACTAATTTTATAACACATGTTCACTGCAATTTTGGACATTGCAGCTTAACCCTTTCGATTTGTTCACAGTTATTTCACTATTACACTCGTACGGTGTGTCACTTTCGCTTGGTTTTCGTACACAGTATTTAGTAAATTTATTTACATTTTATGGTGCTTTTGGAATTTAATTCTTAATTCTAGTTTATGAATAATTACGGAAAAACAGTAATTGTGCAATTATTTATCTTGGGGTGGCAAACTCGCCTGCAGAGACCTGTGTTCACACACACTAGCAAAATACTGGTGTACACACTTTCAGTTACATTTGTGTGTGTGTGCACGTTGATTCAGGTCGAAACACCTGTTCATATTTTTGGCTGAGCCAATCTTGCAATCCCTAACATGCTTATTTCTAATATATTATTAATTATTTACAGTTTATTAAGTAAATTTAAATTTTTATATTTCATGCTCAGTACATCACTTATATGTATTGTCGCATTATTCCTCTGCTTGGTAACAAAAAAAAATTTAATAAATTTATTTATTACAATTTTTTTAAATTTATTTATTATTATTATTTGAAAAAAATGTAACAAATAATAAAGAATAGTATTCGTCATTTCACCCTTAATTGGAGTGTATACAAATGTCTTACCTCCCCTCTTCGTACGCTCACTGCTCGCGACCTTGTAGTAGGGTGGCTTTACAAACAGCTGATTTAACTGGTTTCATTGACCTCTGTTTTCATGTGTAGAACTTCCTAAATGACGTTGCGTGGAATGTACCAATTTCTTTCTTCTATATCTCATCATATACGATGAAAGTGTTCTGTCCTACTTGCTGTCTTAATGCATTCGGTCCTTAATTTTACATTATCTTACTCATACATTCTTACCTTCGCTTCAAATCTTCCTTAGCTCTTTTCTTAACATGACATTACTTTATCTAATACATTACTTATACAATACATTAACATTCATTACCTTTTATTACATTTCTTTAACATTACCTTTCTGATCGTTACTACTTTGTTGAAATACACTTCCGTAACAGAATACTCTTTTAGCTTGTAGTGTGTCGCATGATCGGTTACAGAGGAACTGTCTTGGAAAACAACGATATTTTTCTCGAAGTCCTTAATCCTAAGTAGTCTCTGCCCTTATGACTTTTCACTCTCTCTTTCTTCTGTGTCCTTGTATCTTCAATAAGTGTTCGCTTGATCAGCCGTTCTAATAATTATGGCAATTATTGCTCATCTTAATATTTCTTCATATTTATAACAACAATAACATCTTTTACCATTACTTTCTTAAATATTTCTCTACAATAGCATTCCTTACCATCACTAATACATTTCTTACTTAACCCTTTCAAATAATATTCCTTATAACATTTCTTAATTATACTCTCTTATATTATTACACATATTAATAGTAATATTATTTTTCTCATTTAAAAATAATTATTTATTTTAAAGTATTGATTTCTGAGTTCGGTGTGTCGTTAGAACTGACACCCCTCATTATAACAATTGATTTTTGTACACAGAAAATTCATTGTGTTCACCCTCGTGTAAACAACGTCCGCGTTCCATTGTATTATTCCCTCTTTACCTTTCCGTTGCATAGCTGCGACGTTTGTGTGCGTACTTACCTTGTGAACTTTTATTTTGATCGTATAAGTCACCTGTTCATTGAGCAATGTTTTCATTTTGCCTCTCTTTCTCTCGTAACGGTCGCATTCCATAATTCTCTCATCATGAATGCATTGCGTATGTTCAGTCTGCTTGAGGCCCATATAAACAGCTGTCGACGGTTTTTTCATACGTCGTTTATGATAACCCCTGTAGTTTTCATACTTACAGTTATAATTATCGTCATTATAATTATCGTGCGTATATCTAACATCATATTTACCACAATTTTGCGTAGTGTTTCGTTTAGATAACTTACTACATTTCTTGTTAGGCCTACAGTGATATTTATCTCCGTAAGTGTGGTGTCTTCAAATGTGTCATCTTGTGTGATTTACTACTGTGTGTGTGCCTCACACTTGGAATATCGCTATTAATAAGGTATGTTTTATTAACCTTTATTTGCTTCTCCTCCTTAATGTTAATTACCTTTTTATAATTATCGTTAGTAATTACACATGTATTTTTAACTACTATGGTTTGTTCACCTTCTACTGACGCTATGTGCGTATTTGTGTCGCAAATTTTCTCTTTTGCTTTCCTTTCTTCTCTTAATTTTTCTGTCAGTTTTGTAAAAAATTCTGTTAACTCTTCTATTTGAGTTCTAATATTATTTTCTTTTACTTTTTCTGTTTGTTTGTTCTCTACTTCACCAAATACGGCTTGCATCATGGCTTCAAGTGCTTCTCCCATCCTCAAACTTCCCGATATTGCCATGGTGAAGTATTATTATTAAAATATTTATTTAATAGTACTTCTTTAAAAATTTTTATTGATAACCGTTCCCTACTTATTTATTTATTTCTGTATTTTTTTATTAATAGTTATTATTAATACTCATTACAGTTACACCTGTTACATAGACAAATAATATTATTCGTGGGCGCCAGCTGTGTGATTACACAACAATTTAACATTACATTCAGTTACTGTTTAATATAAATAATAATTACATATTATACATTTTTCATTTAACACACTCTTTATATTTTTTAAAGCAACCATTTAGCTACAAAAAAATTTTAATAGTTAAATGATGGGGGTCGGGTCATACATTCATGATCTACAATTTATGTCACAAATTTTTTTACATAAATTTAGGCATGTCGGGCCCCACGTTGGGCGACAAATATATGATCCCGTAATAAATTGCAAATTTAATTTAATTTAAATTTGTGGAGCCCCACGATCTTGGAGCACCAAATTTATGCAACGTTACATACACATAAATAGGCGTGAACGATCTCACGTTCAAGATTGACAAATTCTTTAAACAATATAACATTCAAATTGGGTGTCAGGTGTATCTGCAATAAGAACTCTATGTAACTTGAAACGGTAATTAAAATTTATTTGATACTATAAAAAAATATGTGCACATGGCACTGACTTCGATTTTAAAACATTAGTTATTATTTGTTATTATGCCGTAAGGCTTAAGATATATACATCCTTACTGACTAAATATTCTATGCTACTAATTATTATATAAAAGGAAAATCTCATTTTCAGACTACTCAGTCTATTAATATGTTTCAAAATCAATTTTTAAATCTTTTTTTCTATATTGTAACGTACTCAAAATATTAATATTTATTGTTTCTCAGTACTGTTTTCTCAAATACTAATTGTTTTTATTTAAATGCTTTGTAATCATTTTATATCATTATAATTTGAGCTCTTGTTACGTTAATCGTATTTCTAAAACATCCAGGATTTTAACTCTACTATACAAGAAACATTGCTCTTATTTTTAAATAAAATATTAATGTCTTTAACTGTCTTTGAATTCTTTGTATGATTAAGATATGAATAAGTTGTCTATCACCTTATTGTCGTCAATCATACTCGATCGTTCTTGTTCCATCGGTGTTCGTCCTCGTCTCGCCTCCAGCGTCGGCTGTCTCTCTTCTCCTCTTGTCCAGCGTCGGCTGTCTCTCTCTGGAACTCTCCTCTTGTCCAGCGTCGTATCATTAATGGATCTTCTTAAGTAGTGCTGTTATTAATTACAATGATTGTCTTTACAGATTAGTTACGTATTTGTACGTAACTGGCAAATTTAAACTGTTTATGAAAAAAAATAAATACGCCGTGCTCACGGGCATAAGCTCCCGCTGCACCGTGGATGATTCAAGAAAGAGAACCACTGCAGCTTGCGTGTTCTATTTATACCCATGTCTTGGTCGACACCCTGCAGTGATCCGAAATCGACATGTTAGAAACTGTCTCTGGCGTTAGTTCCCCCACTCTTTGTCAAATTCGCTATTTTTTATATTTCTGCGAATTGCAGAGTCCTGTAAGTATACTCTTATACTTATCTTATAACTAATTTTATAACACATGTTCACTGCAATTTTGGACATTGCAACTTAACCCTTTCGATTTGTACACAGTTATTTCACTATTACACTCGTACGGTGTGTCACTTTCGCTTGGTTTTCGTACACAGTATTTAGTAAATTCATTTACATTTTATGGTGCTTTTGGATTTTAATTCTTAATTCTAGTTTATGAATAATTACGGAAAAACAGTAATTGTGCAATTATTCATCTTGGGGTGGCAAACTCGCCTGCAGAGACCTGCGTTCACACACACTAGCAAAATACTGGTGTACACACTTTCAGTTACATTTGTGTGTGTGTGCACGTTGATTCAGGTCGAAACACCTGTTCATATTTTTGTCTGAGCCAATCTTGCAATACCTAACATGCTTATTTCTAATATATTATTAATTATTTACAGTATATTAAGTAAATTTAAATTTTTATATTTCATGCTCAGTACATCACTTATTTGTACTGTCGCAATATATTTTTATTATCTATTTTTCTCCAAGTTTCCTCTACGAATAGGCCTAATATGGGAGGCACGAAATCATATTGTTGAATGTGCCTACAAAAATAACTAGATTTTACTGAAATATTTTAAGATGCAATCTTAATGTAAAATTGTCAAGTATAATTCTTTTTATAAATACTGTGTAACCAAATGTGACGATAAATGTTATGGCCTTTTTTAATTTGTTAATGACTTTTATTTCATCGAATGGGAAAGAGTGTAATTGAATTATCTATGCAGGTTCTAAATATCTGTACCTAAATTATCTAGGTCTGAGTTCGTATTCTTACACTATCCCTTATGTTCGTACTCTTCCTATGCGGTTTACGTAACAGGAGACAGAAGATTACAGCTCTAAACAAACTAAATTTTTAATTCTTCAAACTAAGGTTGCATTCTTGCCGATACAGTGGTGCGTCAATTGTTTTTTGTTGTGACAAAAAAGAAAGACACGTAAAAGTTAAGATTGTTAAAAAACTGCTTTGACCCTGCCAATTAAAAAAATATAATAATTTTATATGTTCGTTTACAAAACTTTACTTGTAACGGGTCTAATAAGGCTAATAATCTAACACATTTACAGGCAAGAATAACATGACGTTAAGTAGTTAAACTGCAAATTATATAATAGTTTTAAAATTTATACTAATAGCAACTAAAAAACGTCTTAAATTTTATCAAATGAAAATATTACAAATTTTTAATAATGTATAGAAAACAATAAAATTATTAATATTAAATAAAAAGTACAGAAATATTATATAAACAATATAACG
The DNA here is from genome assembly GCA_034769895.1 of Magicicada septendecula. Lineage (NCBI taxonomy): Eukaryota > Metazoa > Arthropoda > Insecta > Hemiptera > Cicadidae > Magicicada > Magicicada septendecula. The sequence goes on from CM068367.1 coordinate 1,304,991,638, forward strand.
TTTTGAATTTTAAATAAAAATTATTTGTTGTAAATAAAATTGAATATTCAAATACATTTTTATTTTCTACTTTGTGCGTTTCAGTGTGTAATAAAAAAAAGAAAATAAATTACAACAAAGTAGGCAGACTGTTGGTAAAAAGTCAGTACATATCGTGGTAATCTGAGTATCACTAAAGTAGCTACTTAATCTTAAACTACTGGCAATATAAGAGAAACATGGAAGCCTAATCACGCATATGTGAGGTTACAATAATTTACGCGAAGGATGAATTTTTTATATTCATTCTGATATATTACATTAACAAGAATAATGGGCAGACGTGCAGGGACTAATTAAACAGACGGGTCACGTCAACCGTACTGCAAGGACGACGTCAATATTAACACTTTCAGAATCTGTCCGACAGCTGCCACACAATTTAAACGGTACTCCTCGATCCAATAATTGGACACAAACGTTAGCTCCTGTACAGTGCTGTACTTGTCACCTGACCTTCTGTGTCATTCGTGCACCGGAATTTTAGTTGAACTGAAATTCAGATCAAGAATCATCTCACCTGAAAAAATCAGGAATGCATAAACTTATTATAAAACAGAGGACATTTGCAATAAACATGCAACTCTTTCCATAATTACAGTTGACGTCTGGTAACATCATGTCTGTTTCTCACCAGACTCTAAACATCGTCAAAACACTTCTCAGTTTTCTATTTCTACATTATTTTACTTTTCTTTGTTTTTTTTTACATATTACTGAAATACGTGTGTTTAATAGGAACAAACAATATGAATTAATTGTACAGGTTTTTTACACAAATTATTCCTGTACATATAATAATTTTAATACAGTAATTATTGTGTCAATAATATAATCTAACCTGCAATTATTACAGTATTACTCATAGGGCTGAGGTTTTTCTACATGTATATATTAAGACTAAATTTAACAAATGTAACAAATGCATATCTGTGTAAAAGTTTAAACAAGTGTACTTAAATTTGTATGTATACAATATTTTAAGATTTATAATCTAAAGCAACAATAAAACATTGTTTTAATTTTGCATATTTAGTCTGATAATTGGTAACATGTTTTTAAAAATATAAAGAAGTATAAAGAAGACCTCTTTTCTTCTTTTCATTGCAACAGCATCACTTCGTCATAAAGCAATTAATTGCGTTTTGGAGAACATAATTTTTTTAATGTAACTTAAAATTAAAATTATGTGCAACGTAACAGTTTATATATATATATTTCACATTTTCAAGTTATGCTTTGATCTGTAATATAAACTAATTTCAAGGTACAAACGTCAATAGTTTTACAAAAATGTTGTGTCAGTTTTACCTACTACCACATTTTTGCACGCGTGTATAGCGTAATACATATAAATTTTGTTTTTATTTTAAATGGTTTTGAATATTCTACAACGATGAAACCCTTTCGAAAAGTCGAGAGCGTCCTTCCACCCGAGCAGGTGTAGCGTTTCACAAGGCTGCACTCAAGTAGCTTCCAGATTGTCCTGAAGAGTACTTGAAATACACTTTATGGTGGCACACTGCAGTAAGGATGGAACGTTATTCTGGAACACGTGCGATAAGGGACAGAGGCTGGCTTTGTCAGTCAGTTACGTTGAGCGATCTATTTAGTGCGTTTCAAGCGGTTCTTGTTGAAAGTGTTTATTGTGCGGACCTCTCTTAGTAGACATTATTATTGCAGGTGGACAAATTTAACTTGAATTATCGTACGAGAGTACCTTGTTGATTTTACATTGTGATCAAGTACATTGTTACTTTTGACTCATTAAAGCTGGTATTTAGTGGTTTCATTGATGGCTGTATTTTATTTCCACTATAACATACGATGATCAGTGAGACCGTCGCAACAGTGGGTCAGAAGTGCGACAGAACCTTTTACAGTAGAAACAGAGACACTTTGTACAAGACAAGTACAGGGTCCGCCAGTGAAGCGGGAGACTTTGAAAGTCCAATAGTTCATTTTATGCTCATGAGAGGGCGTGGAGGTTTTCAATTGTTGTTTTACATTTAATGCCATTCGTTAAACATGGAGCAGTGGTCCGGTGCACAGCGTGCTTTCTGCGTAAAATCGTTTTATAAGAATGGTGACTGTGTGACTTCTGTACAACGATTGTTTCGTAATCATTTCAATATTCCACGACATGGTAGAGTGCCGTCCGCTCATGCAATTAAGTCATGGGTGAAAAAGTTTGAAGAAACTGGTTCCACATTAAACTTAAAGCATAGAGGAGCAACAAGGTCTGTAAGAACAGAGGAAAACATTGAAAAAGTTCGAGTAGCATTGACGCGTAGTCCACAACGTTCTGCAATGAAACATGCATCCGCACTAAACATTAGTGACACATCGTTACGACGAATTTTGCATAAAGACTTATCTTTTCATCCTTACAAAATTCAAGTAATCCAGGAGTTGAAAGATGGCGATATGCTGGCTCGCAGGATTTTCAGCGAAGAAATATTGCGACGTGTAAATGATGATGAAAACTTTATTCACCATATGTTTATGTCAGATGAAGCACATTTTCATTTGAATGGATATGTAAACAAACAAAATAGTCGATATTGGAATGATGAAAACCCAGCTGAGTTGCCTGAAAAGCCATTACATAGTCCGAAAGTTACGGTGTGGTGTGCAGTTTCATCATCTGGCATTATTGGGCCATATTTTTCCAAGACGATAGAGGAAACACCACAACTGTCAATGCAGACCGCTACACACACATGGTCAGAACATTTTTGATGCAACAGCTCCCTAGGTTTCCGGAAATTAATTTTTCCAGCAGGATGGGGCCCCAAGTCATACTGCTCGTGTGTCCATGGCTGCTTTAAGAGAACTCTTCCCGGACGGACTCATATCCAGATATGGCGACATCTCGTGGCCTGCAAGATCCCCAGATTTGTCCGCATGCGACTTTTTTCTTTGGGGATTTCTGAAGAGCAGGATGTACTTTGATAGACCGCACACCATACCGGAATTAAAAACGAATATCAGAAAAGAAATTGCATGGATTCAACCTGACCTGCTTCGTCGAGTGATGGAAAATTTTCGGTCAAGATTAGAAGAATGTATACACAGAAATGGCTCTCACTTGAGCACCGTTATTTTTAAAAAGTAAAATAATGGCATACTTTACTCAACTCAAATCTGTAAAAAAAAATTCTGATAATAAATGTTATATGAAAAAATTGGCTACTTTTAATTTTCCCGCTTCATTGGCGGACCCTGTATAATTTGTAATTTATCTGCAAACATGCATGCCAGTAAGATAATAGAAAATTTCTATTATACTGTTGCAGACACAGGAGTGACTATGACAGGAGGCTGAAGAAGCAAAAAACGACGGGATGAGAGATACAGACAAGAAGCGGAAAAGACAAAAGAATAACGCCGACGGGAAAGAGAAGAAGGAGAGGAGCGACAGAAAGCACTAATGCTGGAAACAGAAGAGCGGCAAAAAACACTGTTGGTCGGGTCGGAAGATCGGCAAGACGAGAAACGTAAGTAGGAACCAGGTGACATCAAAGCGTTGATACAAGGAAAAAAGCAGATGCAAGAACATACTACCGCTGGTAAAATTAGTGATTTAATTGGTGTCTGTATTTTGTTTTCCACTGTACCATATGATCGGTAAGACCGTCCTAACAATATATTGCAACGGTACAACCATTAACGGTACTGTGCATTGGCAAAATAAATGAAATATATAATAAAAATAAATAAATGTGAATTAATAAACATGGTTCAGATTCATAAGCTTTATCGTAGTTAAATATATCGCAGAATTCATGCATAGACACGCATTCCCGATGCACCTGTCGCTAGCGTTGTGTACACGCGTATTTTGTTTGTGTGTGTGAAGCCTGTCCGTTCCTGAAATGTAACAAACCTTTTCAAGTAGAATAGTTTTATATTTTATTTTAATTATATGGAAAATATATACGATAGGGTAATACCAAATACACCAAAGTGAAATTAAAGGTGAACTAAGGGTTAAAAGACCGTGCCGAAATAACGAAAAGTCCAATTACTATACGTCAAAAATGAATAACTCTTTTTCTAATTACAATAAAGAAGTGTCATTTACGTATAGTAAACATATAAAAATTAGTGATCGATTGAGCATCGAGTGATGTGAAACAAACTTCGTAATTTGCGAAGATAGACGAAAATAATGAATTGAACCAGAGTGGGGGAAGTGAGGCTTCGACAAAATCTGACAAGTTAAAAATTGTTCAGACATGAGTTTTTGCACGACCTGACTATAAATACCAGGTCGCGCTAATAAAGTTTCTTCTTCTCGATTCAACAGTTGCCACAGGAGGCTATGTCAGTCGACGCCGCTATTTTAAATTTATAGTAAGAGGCACAGGACAAACTGAAATACAACCAGAGCAGCAGAGCACATACGAGAAGGTCTATGGACACACCCGCAGAATATGATGTGAGGCGTGACGACTCGTAAACCGTACATGAAGTAGAATCCGACCAGAGGACCAAGAGGACACGGAGTTCGCAGACTGATGACCAAAGGAGGACGTACGGATGATTAACCACATCAAACGAGGTGATGAAAAACCAATGTAATTACAGACATTTGAAAGACACTAATTAAAGTTAGAATGCAAGACATTCAACCTGTATTAAAATCACTAATTGTACATAAATGTAAAATCAGAGTAAAGTGTAGAATAATATCTCTTGTATAAAGTTTAGTAATAGAGAGTAACATAAATGATAAGAGAAATATTTGATTTTTTGATTTAACGTATTTAATAAAGTCTTGGTTGATAGAGGAGAATGCATATGCAGTAGGAAGTTTTAAAACTAATTAATATTAAAGAAATTGGAATACGAGTAACTTCATTATTAAAGTAAATTTATCAGAAATTGCAAAAAGGTGATCACATAACGAGTAAGCCGAGAGCAAAATGAATATTCAATTAATTAAAATTAGATAATAAGATTTATGTATAACCTGTGTATGTAAATTGTTAGTTATAAGTTGTGTACGAAGGAGTCGTACAAACGATATAATAATGAGTAGTATTTCTATATGCGAAATGAAACATTTTGTTTAATAAAAAAATAAATAATGGAACAATTTCAAACTTAAATAACGTATCATCTTCTTATTACGATTACACCCATGAATTCAATACATTATATAATTTGTTATGTTATATAAAGTGGCCCTGAACTTGGGGCTACACAAATTAAATTATATATCAATGTTTGTGTTGTTATAATATATATTATTAAAACATGAATAAAATACTTAATAATGAAAGTCAGAATTATTTATTTGTAGTAGAAAAAGTTTTCTTTAGGTTGGGGCTTTTGTAACCCCTAAAAAAGGAGTATTTTTATTTTGTGTTCATTAACAGATATTTTTCAATTATTTGTTTTGTTACCCTTTCCTACAAGGATATTTTTATATTAAGAAGTGAAGAGATACAACTTTATTTAGTTGGCGACACAATGTAAAAAATCGAGCATTTTTCTGACACTTTTCTCTGGTAGTGAACTGCTGTATAAAAATTGACATGGCAATGATATTGATGTGGTAATTGAGGTGTCAGAGAAGAGAGTGTGTGCCGATTAGAACAATGGGAGGCGTGAGCTGTCAGTGGGAGTGTTAGCTGAACCCCGGCCGAAACAGTCCCGCTTTGACAGAAACTTTTTCCAGTCACACTAATAAATCAAGGGTTTTTAGTCAAACGCGAACGAAATGATAAAATTTAATTTATTTCTACCGAGAACAGTTACTGTCAATGAGGGTATTGCGTAACACGGGACGTGAATGCAAACGACCGTTACTCACAGATTTAATAAATTATGTTACACAAATATTTTTGTAGTATAGTATAATTAATATTCCCTTATGTGCAGGACTTTCTAATGTTCCTATGTAATATGTGTTCAGAATCAGTAAAATTAAGTATGTAGTTTAAAAGCAAATTTTTAAAAGGTAAATATAATCAAATACTACAAATAATAAAGTGTAAAATTAAAAACGTGAAATCTTTTAATTGAGAATTATTTAATGGACACAATTAGATTATATTCCTTTGTACTTTCTAGTTTTATAAATATTAATTTTTGTCACTATTTAAAAATATCGGTAAAGAGAACCATATTCGAAATCATAGCACAAATCATATTCGAAATGAAATATTTCCATAAAAACTACTTCTGTCTTCAGCACAGTACTGTGGTCACTAACGTATACCACCTCACGTTAGCGCACTCGATTTTGACTGATGATGGCAGTCGATGGCATTGCCGAAACGACTTGTTTTTCAGAAAACGTTCGACCACTGCCAAACTGCCCGGGAAGGAATTATAACAACAAACTACTTCTTTGTTGCCGATAACGTAGTACACATATAAAAATTATCCCCTCCCCCTTCAACTATCCATTTCATTTATAGATATTTCATCTACCTTTGTACAGTGGATTATTACGACCTTCTGTTCATGATACTTTATTTATAATAATTAAATATTTTACTTTTCTTAAAACATAAAACGATGCAGGTAAACAACGCCTTCCTCTTAACCGATCTTGGGCAAAATCAATAAGCCTTGAGTCCTCTATACGTCGGGGACATATGCAAAAATTTATTTGATTCTATTTGAATTTGCGGCAGTTATCGTTTGCCATAGAAGAAATTTCACACACATATACACACACACACACACAGATACTTTTCAGATAATTACTTTTCTTCATGTATTGAGGGTTGTACAATCAGAATCAGCACTTATCTCGAACACGATTTTTTCTGTATGCATCAACATGGAAGTAATAAGAAAGTTTTTTGCAATCATATTTGTAAAATCGTATCGTTACCCTCACCTTCATTACTTGGAAATCGATTTTGACAACAGAACTTCTTTAATTTTATTCTTATTTTAATTGTATGACAAAAGTAAGTCTTTTGTTTACACAAGCAATTAAACAGTACCGAATAAACAGGGTTAATAGTGTTATAATATCTTTTTCTTAGGTAATAAGGGGAAACTTGAAGACTAGAGAATTTGCTAATGCTTGTTTTCCTTTAAGTAGAATTACATCCCAACTGCTATATGTATATTATAATCATTACATGGTTAATATAATTAGACATGAGTGTACTTTTATTTCATATCCAAAATTACATTATTCATTGATTCCTATTACTTTTTGTACTAACTACAAATGACATAATTTAAAAAATCCTACTTTTTAGAATGCTAAAGCAATACTCACACGAAAAAGATAATAGACTAAAACATAAAAAGTCTAGTGTAAACTTCGTTATATTTTTCAGCTCAACGAATTAAAGAATGATAGATAATAAATTTCTTTTCTATTTTAGCCCTAAGCTTGAGTATGTGAATAATTTTTTTAATTAGTGGCAAAGTAAAATATAAATATAGAAGATTGTAGGCAGGGTTTGAGTTCATATTTAATTTCAGATAGATAAAATTCAGTGAGTACAGTTTCTGTACGTAAGCTATTGTATATTTATTTCTAACAAACTAACAAATAACATTTATTACATTCTTTTCGTCAAAGCTTAGTGAAGCTGTTATTAGTAACACAATTCAATTAGCTATAGTTTCACAAATATCAGGCCGGAGAGAAAGTTTAACGCTTGTGGCAATAAACGGAGACACATAACGTAAATTAGAAACGGGATTCTCCTGTCTCACAAAAACCTGGTTTACTATTAAAACCACTTTGTGCTTTTTGTCGAAATGACAACAAAGTAAAGAAACTACTCCTTGTATTGTGCTTTATCCCGTGTATTTATTACTTTGGATCCTTGTTGTTTGTAACTTGGATCAGTTCTTAACTAAGGAATATTATTATGAAAATTTGGTTTTTATGTTCCTATAGACAATGCAAAGGAGTCTGTTAAAAACTGTCTTTTTGATAAGATTACATTGCCTCGTCACAATTTTACTTATATAAAACTGGTATCTATTGCTAGCGGCCACACTATATCAAATATAACAAAAAGGTTTATTGCTATTCCAATCGACGTATTACGTTATTCTCAAACAACCAGCTAAGAAAATGTTAGTTTCTTTTCTCCAGTTCTTCTAAGTGAGGCTACTAATATTACACGTAAAATTGTAAAGTAACTTGTATTCTATGGCTTAATATATCCACCTAATTACTTACAATCTTTTTTTAGAACTAAATTTATCATAAATACTGGGCTATTTTAAATTTATTTGCATTACACATAAAAATGGGATGTACACCACTCAAATTGTAAAACAATTTTTATAAGGAAAGTAATTTAATTTAATTTATTTCTGAAATCTGTCTATCAATCAAACTTATATATTTATTTTTAAAATATTAAAAGAAAAGTTTATTGAAGCATTAAATTTTATTTCGGGGAATGAAATATACACTCTAACACTTTTTATGGTTCAAATTAACAATTTTTAAATTAATATTGTTAAACGTTTTATAGTTTTCCTACTATTTTAATATAACTTTAATTAAATGAAGTTTATGATTGTTGATTAACTTAGTAATTTATTCTAAATTTATTATTTACCTTACTTTGAATCTAAACTACGAAACAAACATTGTTGTCCACATGAATATATTGCCTTGTCTCGTACTTGAATCTGTGTACTATACATTTAAGTAACAGCAATGTTTGAAGTAGCTTTGGACTTTATACAAGACAACTAAAGGCATACACAATCTTGTAAATACATATTCAACTTTCCTTGATTAAATACAATCGAGAGTGCATGATTTCAACAATTACGCACAAATGCAAACTTTAGATTATCATTTTCCACATTCTAAGAGAACTTGACAATTACCGATTTTTTTGAAACCGTATGCTTCCTTTTGCGTGATAAATATTTGATTTATAGGAGAAATGTTTCATATACTTAAAGAAAATTGAGAACTATATCTCAGACATTACTGTAAGGCCAAAAACCAAAGTTATTATACATGTTGTTAAAATGCTTTTTACTCTCGCGCATGTTTATTTTATATATATAAAACTCAAAGTCTGAGGGTTTATGGGTACTGAATACAAATCCACACCGTTACATCGATTGCCACCAAATTTTTCACAGGTAACTTTCAACACAAGACAAAGAATACTGTCTAACTTGGAATTTGATATCTTGTCCCGTTCGCACGATTTAGGCCCTTTTAATTATGCCTTTTCGTTGACGCGTATAAAGATGTCATCAATACCATGGACACTAGAATTAATTACCATAGTAACAAGTAAATAAACGAATAATGTTTAACAGCATCGGAACTGTACCCTTTTCCGTTTCTGCAGTTTTTAATGTTTTTACTATGCGATTGTATTGATATGTTTTGTAATTTTGTATACAGAAACGTCTATATTTTTGTAATTGTCTTAAACGATTATAAAACTTATGTTTACATGTATTTTTAATGATGCAATGAATAAGTAATGAAATATATTAAATACTACTACTAAAAATGTCAAAAACACCATGGAGACCAAAATTAATTACCATAGTAACAAGTAAATAAACAAAAGCTGTTTAGCTGCATCGGAACTGTACATTTATCCATTCCTGCAGTATATTTTTGATGTTTTATAATAATATGTGATTGTATTGATGTATTACGATGTGGAAAAGAAGAAGTGTACTAATTTTAACTTGTCCTATACTTAATGAAAAGCGAAAATACGTGTTGTATTCATTTGTGAGGTCAGGTGACAACGCTTTTCGGTTTTTGGTTTACTGGTGAAATAAATAAAAGCCATGGTTTAGGAAAGTATAACGTTTAATGTGTTATACAATGCTTCTAACACAGTAACACTTAAAATAAAGAATTTAGCGTTTTTCATCTAACAGATACTTAATAAATATCTCCAAAGGATTTATAAACGGGTACTTTTAAATCTCCAAAGGCGGTTGCACCAACATAATAATTTAGTACAAGTTAAAATAGTACAAATGGTTGAAAACACCTTTGGAGAGAATTTGACTAATGTGTACAAAATTGTTATACCAGCTGACAGAACGCCAAATAGACATAGACAATAAAAATATTTTTTTAAATACTTATTAAAAGTCAAATATTCGCGTGCGAAGCCGCGGGTAACAGCTAGTAATATAATAGAATACACTGGCTGTTATGTACAATTTTTGTTTACATTATCGCATTGGAAAGCACTTATCTTAATGAATATAATTTTGCAGCTTAATACATGTTTCATTGTATTTAATGGTACAAATACATCTGTGCTAAAAGAAAACAGCAACATTTAGGATTTAATACGGTTGGTTATTCTAATCAACAGGGTTTGGTTCCATTACACCTTTATTTAGTACTTATTAGAGTTTTACATGCCCAGTGCTGCTAAATGTTTACAACACTTCTGGGAATTTTATTATAAAATACTAACAATTTCTCTCAGAAGAAGTTACATTTTTCAAACGTTTTCTCAAAACTTGCTTAAGAGTTACAACACACCAGTGGTTTTAATGTCACAGCACCTAATGTAGATTGCATAGAATATATTTATATACATACACGCACACGCGCCCGCGAGCGCATTATGCATAAAAGTATGTGTGGATATGGTACGTAGAGTGGAAAACAAAAATAACGTATAAATCTGTGTGTGTGTGTGTGTTTGTTTGCGCGCGCTCACGCGTATTAAAGAACGTTAGAGTTTCTAACATGAAACGTGAGACTTTAAACCTCTGTGCTTTCGGTAAAAATTGAATGCAACACCATGACCCATAAAGTGAACAGAGTGGTTAATTATTGTGTTTATTAATTGCAAAAGCTTATTAAACTCAAATGAAGGAAGACACTGAGTTTACACCCTGAATAAATCAACCATTTTTAATACACAGTCTACGTGAATCTCCCTAAACACCAAAATCTCCAAACAAAGATAATATTGTGTTAAAGAGGACTTGATTGTAATGAATATTCAATAACATAAGTTGTCTCAAACATCTTATAAGAAAATGAGCTAAAGAAATAAGAATTTTCTCATATTGTTGTGCATATAGTTAAATCATTTTTTGCTACAATATTATGTGCCTTAATTTTATTAACGGAAACGTATTTAAATACATATATTTTACCAGTTTTAAATGTAAAACATTTTGAATTATTTAACTAAACATTAGGAAACATTTTTTTTTCTGTACTGCTACAATAAGTCCATTTATAAGTCTGAAGTAATGGTACACTTAAACATTTTAGGGTTTATTGTAGGAAAAAATTTTATGTGTCCGTTTTGTATTTAATCGATGATAAAATTTAATTCATTTCAACCAACCTCGCTGAAGAACGACAATTATGCGAATTCTGAAGGTACGTTTTAGAAATAATTGATACTATTCATGTGTTAAAAGCGATTAAGTGATTTGTGTTTCTGCATGAAGTTAAACATTGTCTTTTTTGTCTGCTCATTCAGTCGTTTAAATTTATCGCGAATTCAATCTCGATTTAGTGAAATTTAACGGCGATTTTGTTCCCATTCGAGAGTGTTATTCAATTCAGTGCGCTTAGGTTTTACTAAATATCATGAGAGCATATGTTCAACGCGGGTTTCTTAATTACTTGTTTGCTTTCTCAAGAATTATAGTTTAAACTGTATCTATGTCAATTGTTAGTAAATATGCTATGACGTATTAATAATTTTATAATAGTTTTAATAGACAATAATTTACTTAGATAATTATTAAAGCCGAAATGAGTGTTTGGATTTATAAAAAAAAAAACATCACTGTAAGCAGAAAATAACCATTATTTCCAAATCAAATATTTATAAAGAATAAATTATTTTACTTAAATAGTCATTGAACAAAAATGTTAACATAATATAAAAGTAAACTATTAAAATCTAATGACTTAAATCAGTAAAATATAAGCATTTAAATAAAACGTGTATTAGGAAGTCTGTACTTTTATAAAAATACTAAAAATAATAATAATAATAAAACTAGACGTATTGGAAAGACGAATTATTAGGAAAATATTAGGCCTACAGAAAACTTCAGAAGGTTGGAAATTAAGAAGTAATGATGAAATATATCAAAGGATAGAAAATATAACAGAAACAATAAGAAAAAGAAGACTATTATTTTTTGGACATTTATACAGAATGGACGACAATAGGTTAACGAAGCAGGCCTTCAAATATCTGTGGGGGAAGAAGTCAACATCAAGTTGGATTACAGAAGTCCAACAGGATTTTGAAAAAAATAATTTGCACGCAGAAGAAGCAGTTGAAAGAGAATTTGTTTGGACAAAAGTGTTGAAAATGGAAGGAGTCCAGGGTAGGAGAGAGAAACACGCAGGTTCAAAGTGGACTGAAGACAGGAAGAAGAGACATAGTGAAAAGATGAAAGAATTTTAGAAAAACAGAAAAGAACAAAGAATAAAGAATTGAAATTGGCATGTGGTCCTTAGATGGCCGATACAAAACAAAAATATATAAATAAATAAATGAACAAAAATAATAATAATAATAATCGTCATCATTATCATTATACACTTCTTTTTGTAACACAGAAATGGTGTAGGAGACATAAAGTATGCCGCATGTTTAAACCCTATAGCAATCAACAAAAAGCACCATGCTTCAGCCAAGTAGTACTACAGAACGTATTATCCTAGTCATTCCTTTTCATAGGTAAAGACGAAGTGGAATTCCCTAGTTTTATGGTACTGTCCAAGCAGTGATAGCAAGGGAGGGGAGGTTAAATAATCAAATGCCATACCTAAATATCTCTGAAGACAGGTAATAAATTTTTAGAACACAGAGTTACACTAATGCCCTAAATTCTGTAAGATTTAACTATGTTTCGTTTTGAAGACAAGAGCAACGCAAGATATGAAGTATCTCTTGCCCGTCAGTGCATAAAACACAGTCATACAATATTATATCAGTAATAATTTTCCTTATCTACTTACAAAACTATTTTTGTAAGCCAAACTATTTAGTTAAAATTCCTTCTCGGGCTGTTTGGCCGTGGTCCATTGTTTTCTACAATAACAGACGATTCGGAAGTGCCATCGACTGCCATCTTCAGTGTAAAATCGAGTTACGCTAACATAAGGTGGTAGACGTTAGTAACCACAGTTGTGGTTAAGGCTAAACTTGATTTTACACTGACGATGACAGTCGATGGCACTGCCGAAACGTCTGTTTTTTGTAGAAAACAATGGACCACAGCCAAAAAGCAAGGGAAGAAATTTTAACAACATTTACTCCTACAAAAATTATTATTTTAGTTCAAAGCAAATTGCAATTTAAAATCAAAAACTTACATCAAAATATTCTGCAAGAAATTTAGCACGTGTGATAGATTATTTAAACTCAAACTAAAAATCACCGCTATATCAAAGTGATATCTGTGGCATATAAAAATATAAACATAAGTATGTGACAATAATACATTTCATTAAAATTACGTAATTTTTACGTGACGTTTTATGATTGTATAATGCAAATAATTTCATAGTTTGTTAAATAATTCTTGTTGCAATTCTGAACCAATATTTAATATTTCGAAAGTGTTATATTAAATTAAACATAATAGCTATCAGATAACTAATTTTTTCTTTATTGGATGTGTTAGATTTAATGGCTCTTTGACCTATAGTAGTGGGTAGAAGTTTTGTTGTGTCGTGGACTCCATGTTGTTACTACATCGAAGCGAAATGAACACTTTTTCAGTAAACCAGTCTCGTTTCAAGGCTCTAATGAGTTGGGGAGTTAAAAGGGTAACCTAATGATCTAAGGAAACAAGAAAGGGAAAGAAAAAAAGCGTTTCCTATTTTTTTGGTGAAGCGTTCGTTAAAAATATCCGGCAAAAATTTTCTGCGATAAACGTTAGGGCTGCGTTTGTCGTCTCTCTTTAACCAGACGGCATCTATTATATATTTTTAATTTTATGCACGAATTTTTTTGACAACCAATTTTTATTAATATTTACCATAAAATTTGACGGTTTTTACATTTAAATGTACCTCCTTTATTTGTATTTACTTTTGTATGGATCCCTTGAATTGTGGTCTGGTGTACATTCTTTCTGTGATATCATTGTGAGTAATGTTTGTATTGCAACTCGAAAACGTTTTATAAACAATGAATAAAACAGTAAATATCTTGTTTTTAGTTTATATTCAGTTGAATGTAAAGTAAACAAACTACCTTTTGAACTATTATATATACTTCAGATGGCAATATTACGTCCCGATGGTGAATATTTCAATTGATAATACATTTTGTTTGTTATTAACTACAATCAAATCGTCGCAAATATATTTTCTCCAGAAAATAGTGCAATACGACGTGGTTTATTGTTTTTAAAAAATTAATTTACTAAAATATTTAATTCTTCTTATTATAATTCTAATAATAAAATCTGATTTATTTATTTTAAAATTAATTTTCTTTCATGATTTAAAATGTTTTTGAATTCTGTTGTTATAATGCGTTTATAAAATCTGTATATAACTTGTTAGTTTTACAAAAATAACAGAACATCAAATAAAAACAATATGCTAGCACATATTTAATAACATTTAGTGTTAAAAGCGTTTCTAACCAGAATTAGGAAACGCCTATTAACACTGTTCATTGGTACTGCGGTATTTCTGTAAATAAAGTAATGTTATACTTTTTCTTAGAAAAGAATGAACGATGATTTCCTTAAGTATGGTAACGACTGAGGTGAATGCTCAATCTCTACAGTGTGACATTCAAAGTTTTTTTGAAGTTTTACGAAAAAAAGAACGAACAATTCCGGAACGTTGAGGACATTGTCAAATAATAAAGCAATACTGTTGTGAGCAGAAGACTTCAATGCTGTTAACTTCAGTAACGTTTACAGCTTACTGAATAACTTACTTTAGCTAAAATAGCATACCGAAATTTACACGGTAATCTACATTTGGTACTTTTACGCCATGTAAACGCGCGCGCGCATACACACATTTTCAATAACGTACATTAAAAATGTTGCCTGTAATCACATAGGTTTATAAAATATCTAATTAGCAATAATAACTGAAAAGGGGAGAGAATTATAGAAATAATTTTACTATTCCTAATGAAAGTCAATGCACATTTCCATTCATTTATTAATGCTCATGAAAGTCGACTGCAAAGTTCAGAGATGATGATGAGTCTTTAGATTAACAGCTGAGTATATCAGGTTAGATGGCAAAAGGAATGAGGACATCCGTCATGATGTAGCTGTCCGACCAGTGACTGACGTGGTGAGGCATACAGACAGAAGAGGGTTAATCACCTATAGGCCCATGAAGAATATCCACAAGTAAATGCACGCGTATATGCCTAAAGTTAGAAGAAGTCTATGGCGGCCGATGAAAAGATGGAGAGATCAGTTGCAACGACGAACGACATAACAGGCTTTGGGCCTTATACTTGAAAAGCAGAAGGAGAAGGAGGAGGAGAAGGAGGAGGAGAAGGTGGTGAAGGAGAAGGAGGAAAAGGAGGAGAAGGAGGAGAAGTAGGAGGAGGAGGAGGAGGAAGAGGAGTAGGAGGAGGAGGAGGAGGAGGAGGAGGAGGAGGAGGAGGAGGAGGAGGAGGAGGAGGAGGAGAAGGAGAAGGAGAAGGAGAAGGAGAAGGAGAAGGAGAAGGAGAAGAAGAAGAAGAAGAAGAAGAAGAAGAAGAAGAAGAAGAAGAAGAAGAAGAAGAAGAAGAAGAAGAAGAAGAAGAAGAAGAAGAAGAAGAAGAATTGATTATTATTAATAATCAATTTTTAGTTTAGTACTGATCATGAATCAATGAACGATGAAACGTTTTCTGGCGTTTAGTCAATAGCTACATGGAAGTTTAAAATATGTGTGAGGGCACAATTTACTGACACATCAGGACCTGTAAGCGGGTATATTATGAGTTAAGATATATCAAAATACATTTTTTTCGAATATAATAAGTATATTTTATTAAAATAAGAATATATGTAATAGTTAACATTTCACTTTATGTGACACATAGTACACATGTTTTGATAAAAACATACTTATCCATTTTTTATTTTTGTATTATCAAGGTACAGTTTCTGATGATGATAATAAATTATTGGTAACGTCGACAAAGCTGCTTACAATAATTGTATAAATGAGCAAACAACAAAAAACTATAATTTAATTTAATTTTATATATCTTAAAATAATTATTTTGCAACCTCAGATAAATAAATTATACCAAACGTGTGTTCACATTAAACAGGTATTTATGTAAAATAAAGGAAAACACATTAAGCCATTTGTAACTATTTCACTCTTGGAATGACATTGTTATTAATGGACAGCTGTTACTGTTGATTTACGTATTACAAATGTGTTCCTGAAGCCCTACAGGCAAAGGGATTCAGTTACTTATTTATTCATTAATTCAGAAGGGTTTGTTTTTGTTCGAAGGGTACGCTCCGCGCTTGACACTTTGTCGTATGACCTGAAGTCGAACGTTAAAAGCAACTTTCAACATCTACATATATACGCACGGGGTCCTGGAAATTCGGCGCAAACTTGAAGCCTCCGCGGGTTAAAAGTTGACGATAAATTGTTTAGGGAATTAAACGCACACATGAAGCAATCCCAAACAACTTTGTAGCAGCACCGAGATACTAAAGTGTAAATATCCCAGTACAATTTCGTAACGGGAGATTTTAAAGATGATCAGACAAACTTGTGGCTTAAGTTGCTGTGATGTGCAATTATCCAAATATATCAAATATAAAAGTAATATTTACTGCTAAATCTAAAAAGAGCAGCAGGTGTAATAGATTTATATAATAGGAATTATAAGAGTAGTTTTCTTTTGCAAGTATAATATTTGAAGTTTTATTAGCCTATCTAAAAACCTGACGTATGATTCACAAAGTATTATGTATCTTTAGAGGTTTAAATATAATACAAAATATTAAGATACAGAATAGTCTGTGAAACATACATCAGGATTTACATATAGTAATACAATTTTAAATATTATATTTAAAAAATAAATCTGTTTTTATGATTAACATAGGAAAAATTCAAGAAACTAAAATAAGGAGAGTTACTTGGCAAAGAAATGGGTGAAAGTAATAGATTTATATAATTTATAACTATAGGTAGGTATTTCGATTAACGTGTATTTGTTATTAACTTTTATTTAAATATGTTTTAGAATTAGTGAATTATTTTGTTGTTTATATAGATTCAGATTTTTCCATATTTATTAGTGTACTTTTAACGGCAATGTTTAGATATTCAAAATATTAAGCTACAAAAAGTTTACAGAAAAGTTCACAGCTTTTAAAACGTTTTCACCTGCTATCTAATCGCAAGCTAAAAATGATTTTGCATCCATTATCATATAAACTTTTTTTACGTTAATTTTATTAGAGACAAAATTGTCATGCTGGAAAATATTGCTTTCATGTATGTTCACATCACACCTGCAAAAATGCATGATTTGGGTATTTAAGTGCATAGGAATACATGTTGTTTTTTTTTAGTGACAGTATTTCAGTTATCTTTATTATGTGTGAAATGATGTAAGTAGACTACATAAGTTTAAACATATGTGCTGGACCATAAGGGGAAGTCTAAAGCCAACGTGTAAGTAAGCACGCTTAAAGTTGTACAAGTTAATGAGACTTCGTGCAAAATGTCTAAAAACTGCAGTTTAACGAAATCCCAAGCCAGACTATATTTAAATAGCACAAGTGATATTTCTCAACTTCTCAGGCACGTGGTAGGATATACTCTTCTATAAACGGCAGGAACTAAATGTTACGAGCATGCTCGACAGGATTGCAAAATATCGGCCAGTATGTTTAGAACATCTTAACCAAATAGGCGGCTGTTGCTTCCTCAAACAAACATTGAATTATAAGTTGGAAGGACGGACGTGGGACGGCCGAAGAAGCGTTGGAGTGGCCAGCTCTATTCTATCCGCTTGGGACCGGAAAAAACCAGTTTTGGTTTAATCCTTTTTGAACGCGATGGCGGTGATGATACTTAGAGCTGAAGCAAAACTTTTTTAGTTTTTATAAAAAGGAACGTATATCTTAAGCTCCTCATCACTGCGAGGAAGAACCCGTCTGCATTTCACCTTGTGCAGTGACGAAATCCAAATTGGAGAGAGATGTTGTACTTGTTCAAGTGTAGACGCCGCATTGTTACAGGCAGAATTTACCTCTTACCTCAAAAGTAGGTAGACCGGGTTGGATTGACATGGCCTTAAGTCGAAATCCCAGTATAGCATAACGAATGAATGCAATTCAAAGGCCCGCTACTAAGTAAATACGTACGGTTTTGTATCTTTTTGCCTAACATGCAGAGATTAAGAGCAGCCAATAAATCAAAAGTCTATTAAAACAAAAGTGACTGAACGTAATAAAGTAGATATCAAAATTCTTGTTTAGCACTAAAATTTCAGAATAATATTTATGATTGAAACGTGATAATGGTCATGGTCACGTAAAATAATACAGTTTGTTATTTTATTGAATCGCAGATTATTAATCATAGATGAATAATCCTGTAAGGTGTAAACTAGTAATGAATGATCAACTGATTGAGAGGGAGCGTTTATTCAAGTTCCGTGGATGTGACTTGTCTTGTGTTGATGAGATAGATGTGGACAAAAGAGTGGAGAAGTTTAATCACATGTGTGGAACAATAAGAAGAACACACACAAGGGAAGGTCAGAGGAGTGGAAAGGTCAGAAGAGGTACTCTTTTAAAATTTTATAAAGTGATAGTAGTGCCATTCTTTCTTTATGGCAATGAAATTTGGAGACTGAACGCAAATACCCAAAGCCGGACAGGCTAGTGAAATGAGATCTTTACGATCAGTACTAGGAGTATCACGGAGGTACTGGCTAAGAAATAATAATATAAGGAATATTCTTTGGATATTCAACCTAAACGAAAGGATAATGCAATACAGACAGGATTAGACAGACCATGTTCAAAACAAATTTTGGTTTATAATAAAAAAAAAACGGGGGAATATTGGAAGACCAAAGATGAAATGGTCGGACCAAGGCGTGCGCAACGCATCGTAAGGTCCACAGCCTGAGGAAGGAGAAAAAAAGAAGATCTTAAATTTCCATGTTATACAATTTTACGTTTAGGACAAAACAATTCAAGTCAAGCTAACGAAAGCAGATGTTTTTTCTCAAGGAAACCTGAGCTCCCGATTAACAAAAGGTCGGCGCAGCAACATTACGTTTGAATTTCTGTGCTGACACGTTGATCGACACTGACGTCGAGATATGTCTCGTAAGGTTGGTAAGACTCTTTAAACTTCATGATAACAAATGTCTCTATAATTGCGGTCCGTATTTAGCCGTCATTAAAATAGCTGTAAAACTGCGCACGAACGTCAGTTTGTAACAAGATACTGCTTTACTTTAATCGGAGCGCGTGGGGGCTTCACTTTGTGGCAATATCATCCTCTTGGCGGTTACAAGTTTTTTAGTAAATTTGCAGTCCATAAAGAGACATTCCTTAATATGACGGTCTACAGTATCATGATATTCTGTTTCGGTAGCTTTTTTTATACGTGGCTCAGAATAGAATTAACAATTATAATTATTTATTATTTTTACATTAAATACAGATATAATTAAACTATAAATTGTTTTCTAAAAGTAATTAAGTCGTAAGTTATTATCTCGACCACCGGAGGTCTATAATGACCTCCGGTCATTATAGATTTGTACACACCTCGATTTGTGCTCTGTACAGCACGGCACGGCATATATTCCTACTCTTCATTGTTCTGTCTGGATTCTGACTGTCATGGATTCGAATCACCTAGACTTTAGCAACAATTGTAATAAAGTAAATAATTGTTTTTCATTATTACAACTCCGACTAGTACACTTGCTAATAGCTCAGCAGATTTTGTGTTTTAGAATAATCTTCGGTCACGCCTACACTAGCTCAAGATAGACGCCTTTACAAGATCTGATTCGATACTATCAGTTTAAACAAGTATGCAGTATAACACCCTACGGTAATACCCAATGTAAAATGTACGTAGGCGGTTCAGCTAACCACATCAATCTTCCTATGTGTAATACGTTTGTAGTTTCAGCCTGTTCTATTTCGTTTGTTTCGTCTGCTGTGCTCTGTGATATCATCGACTGAAAAGGTTTTGGTAAAAACTCGGATGTCCTTTGACCACCAAAGAATCTTTGTGCCTCGCATATTCAGGGATGTCTCGTATCTTATTATGCTAAAATGAAGAGGCTGGCTTGTAAGATTTCTAGCTCTGTTCATAATACACAGCGTGCCACATTGGGTAGCATCCAGTTGATGCTGGATGTTATTCTTATTTTGGCAGTAACTTTGGACAACAAAATGTTAGTTTCAATCATTAACTAGCGGCAGATTTAAAATAGTTGTGTCGACGTTTCGACAAAATGTACCGTATTGTAATCATCAAGACATTTTACACAGGCGGGACAGAAATAATGACACGTATGTCGCAATGTATGTGACATAGAAAGAAGAATAATAATGTTACAAGTAGATTATCTCTTATTTTACTACGAGTATATAATGGGATTCCATAAATTTTAAATTCCTGTTCTTAATGTGTATATGTATTCATTCCGTTAGTTTGACAACTGATGGGGTTTAAAAGTTAAATGCGACAATAACATTCAATATATGCATTTTATCAATTTCTGCATTTGCGTATACATTTCCTGATGAAGACAGTGAATTTTTAAATCGGACAATAACCGGCGCACGTGTTGGGTTTTCAAATTCCGACATTTGATATTTTCTTATTTTTTGAAATTTCTGTTTTGCAGTTTTAACATAACAAGTTTCAGTGTGTTTCCGTGTATTGCATTTTGTGTAATCGAAATTAAAAATTCACTTTAAATATTAATTATTATCCAGTGTGTTAAATTGCGTTCATTATAGAATTGACCACTCTCATAATCCACATCGATGATGTCATGTACCACTGTCTAAAAGTATGTGTAAGTAAATAAAAAAAAAACACAGTTGACAATACAGAAACCAAACAGTAATCTAGCAGTTGACAATCCTAGACGAAAGCGTTGAGAAAATGTTTTAAATCTGTGGACCATGTGTTAACATTAAAATTCTTGAATTAGTAGAACTTAACAAAAAATATATTTTTGTAAAGGAACGTATGACCTACTGTTCATATAAAAACGTTAATCATTTGTTGTTATTGTAAACATAGTATTTGATGTTCTTGTTTCTTTTTTCTATTTGTATCGGCCATCTGAGGACCACATGCCAATTTTAATACTTTATTCCTTGTTCTTTTCTTTTTCACGAATATTCTTTCACCTTTTCACTATGTCTCTTCTTTCTGTCTTCAGTCCACTTTAAACCTGCGTTTTTCTCTCTCCTACACTGGACTCCTTCCATTTTTAACACTTTCCGGAAAACGTCTCTTTAAATTGCTTCTTCTGCTTTATATTATTTTTTTATAAATCCTTTTTGACTTCTTTGATCCAAACTGATGTTGACTTCTTTCCCCACAGATACTTCAAGATCCGTTTTGTTAACCTATTGTCATCTATTCTATATAAATATCCAAAAAGTACTAGTCTTTCTTTCCTTCACTGTTTCTGTTACATTTTCTATACTTTAATTTTTTATAATTTTTTATTTTAATTGTGTCAAATATTTTTTGCAATAAGATGTTTATTTTTATAAATGTAACTTTTGCATAAATTATATTTGCCCTTTTTGTTGTAATTTATTCATACACTTCATATTTCGTTTATGTGTGCGCAACTATATTATGTTTTCGTAATTAGTTATAATCGTTGTACGTATTTTGTAATAATATAGTCATTAACCAAGTGATTCAAAATGATATTAGTATACTTAAGCAGAGCTAATAATTAAACTTACGACGTAATTTAAGTTTAATTAATTGCACTGATATTTTAAAAATAATTTTCATATACATTCATATACACTTAAGAAATACATTTTCAGAAAGGGTGTGTACGTTGGTGAATGTTCTTTTAGACATACACAAAACGTACACGCAAAGAATACATGCTGTAATTTAGTGCTGAAAAAACTAACAAAACGAAGTACTCAAGCGAAAGGCATTAAATTACGTTTTTGTGAAAGTGTTAAAGTAACATTTACTGGAGGGCGGATGGAAAATTTGCAAACGCAAAGGCGAAAATGTGATGTTTTTCCCAAAATAAACATTAGACTGAAGTCGAAGAGCTGAACATCGGCAAATTGAATGTTAATGACGAGATAAGTAAACCAACTTGAGACGTTTCTCTGTCTGTATGTCTCTTTCTTACACTGTTACTCAGTTTATCTCGCTGTCTATGCCTTTGAATAATTAACCAAGTTGTCACAGAATTAACCGACTGTATATAAATAAGGAAAACTGCGTAGAAAACCAAATGTTGACTTTCTACCTACAACATGTTTATTTGCAAATTTTCAGTATTCATACATAAGTCGTTAGAATTCGTACAAATTTGAACACGTTGGTTTGTACAATTCACGACGGATCCTCTAGGCGTAAATCACGATAAATTGTAAACGCCTGCGCCCACGCTTGCGCGCTTGCACAAACACGCGCGCGCGCGCGGATACACACATATACATACACTCATATACAGACAAACCAACAAATAAATAATGGTTTATAGGTATTTACGAGTATATATGTGTAGTAAATAATTTATATTTACAATTAATTACATTCTTAATTGAATGTGTTTTCCCAAGAGAGAGCCCTTTTACCATTAAGAGAGTCATAAGTACTGTGTTCATTCAATTGGTTTTTCTAAATATTCATATTTATTTCAAAGTTGGTAGGCAGACATTCAACATGCAAATTTTGTGTGTGCCAAAGTATTCGTCTGAACAGACTCTTTTTTTTTAAATATTATTTACAAATTAATGTTGAAATCTACATAGTCACCTTCTGAAATTGTAGAAATATTTCACTGTAACTTAGATCCGTCCTTTCATTTTTTTTATTTAGTAAATTATCAAGCCTTCTGGTCAATCAGTAATTCTTCTGAACTTGTGTTTTATATGTTATAGCCTACTATAGTCTGGTTTAAACGTTTTAAATTGCAATTCATGTTTTCTAAAGTTTCAGGAGAACAGTCATTACTAGTATATACGAGTGTAAGCTTTCTTTAATTACGTATACTTAACTTGACTCCTTATGTAGGTTTAGAATGAATCTTTTGTTAACAGTGTCGATATAAACAAAGGAACCCTTAGTTTGTTTAATCATCATTGACATGTACAATTAGTTCGTAACACTGAATACCTGAGAGTCACAGTTGACATTTCAAAGACTTTTCCTGCTGCCGGAATGTTATGTTTGCTGCTGCTTCCGTAAACATAATAAGTATACTGAGAATATCAAGTAGTTACAGTAACGAAATTCCTGGTACAATACTTTAATCTTTCTTGTGAATTTCACACGAAAACAAAATGTTGATTACGGAAACCTGCGAAACGTGGTATTGCGGTATTCAGAGTGTTCCACGAATCCTAATCGTTGTCTACAGCGTTTGGTATTCATGTGTGTGTGTGTGTGTGTGTGTGTGTGTGTGTGTGTGTGTGTGTGTGTGTGTGTGTGTGTGTGACGAATACCGTGGTTGATGAAATCTGCACAATAGACGTAAGATCAGAGAAAATATTAACAGTTACTCAAAACTCCTTGATGCACTCAAAACATTTATTATTTCTGAATTATAAATAAGACTTTTGATCACAATTGCCGGTGGCTATGACGTGACATGTTGATTTACATCAACATGTTGATGTTTATGTTTTTAAACATAGATTTTACAACATTATTTTATAACAAATCTTGTAACATTTTTTTACAAAAAATTAATAAGAGAAAAAAATATTTAAAATGTTATTGCTTCAAAAGGCAACCTGCTGTGCCATTTTTCCAGTGTGAGAAAAAGATACGAATCAAGCTTCCATTTATGGGGAAAGGAGGAATTCAAAAAGTTTTTAAGTAAAACTTATAGTTGCCGCCTAGAAAAAGTGTTTTTTTATTCGTATTTAAATGATACATTTTGCCTACTACCAAAATAGATAGATGAAAAATGACAGTAATATAAAAGAAGCAATGTATTTAAAAAATACTGTATACCAAATTATAACCGAGATTTCCCGCAACAGTATATCTTTACATTTAGCTCATTTCCTTGATGACATATTCAGTCTGCTCTGCGGTTAAACTGTATTTTCGTTTAGCAGAAGGCTATTTTTTGCCATTCTGTGAACATCTGATGCTATGCAGTACAAAAGTATCGTCATTAACGTTTAAAAATATTGCATTTCTCAATATGCAAATGATGTACCACACACATACTTGGAAAATATACTTTGTCGTTTGTAATTTTTGCTGTTAGAAGGAAGAACAAATATATCATAAAGTATTAGTACCCTCAGTATCAATAAAATTTAGATATTGATAGGTAGATAATATAATTTTCGTGTAGATACGAAGGGGTGAAACTGTAGACAGACAAACTGCTACAGGTGAAATATACATAATGGTCACATCACATCTTCGAATGCTACAGGATCGACAGACAGATATAAGAAGGTTAGACAGACGATGCAGTGTAACGCAATCAACAGTTCAAGGGACTCACACTTGTTATTGTCGCAATTTCCAGTTTCTTCCCAGAATAAGGACCAGACTGTGTTCATTAAGGTACTGCTTGTTAATCTCTCTGGAATATCAAGAACATATTTAAGACGCGCCTACGCCCGCACCAAGTCAACCTTGCGCTTTTATCTCGGCGCATCCATTTTCATTTCGCTATATAATTAAACCAGCAACATCGAGCATAAGAAAAGACGGGGGAGGGCTAAATAATAATTTTCAACCCCCTTTCAGCGTCACTGGCGCAACAAATGGCTATAATTACGGGTACGTGTTGGCGAATACGAACTCCCAGCAGTGATTCACATCAGTTTAATAAACAATTTTATTCACAGATTTAGAGATTTAAAATACTATTTTCTATTGGCTTTTTTGTCATTTAATAAAGTAAACATCCTTTGATACAGTCCAATACACTGGCGTCCAATTATTCACAATTCTTTATCTTCAAACAACCTGTGACTATCTTAGAAATAAAGGAGATTTGACTTGATTTGTATATGTATATTTATAAATGTGTGCGCGCAGAATAAAATTATAGACTATTCTGAAAATATTATAAATTTATAAAAATAAAATAGTGTCATATTGAAAAAGATTACAAAAATATACAACTATAACTGGACAGTTAACAGATACATAAGTATAACACTATTCCTTTTCAGATATCATATCAAGAAAATTACAATTTATTAATAAATCCTTAATTTCGTAATGACCGACAATCAATACAACTTTTCGATGAAGGGTTTTCGTGGATCAGTAAAAAAGTGTAACACAAATTTTAAATTATTTTGTGTGTAGGCATCCTAACAACTCAGCAACAATTGTCCTGTTGATATCAATAAATATTGTCGAAACATCAAGACAAATAATTTAAAATTTGTGTTATACGATTTGACTAATCTTAGTAAACCTTGTATCGTAAAAAAATATTAATTATTGTTTATTACACAACACATCAAATCACAGTTTGTAAAATAATTTTAGAAAAATATACTATTAAGCATTTCAACTATAAATCAGTGACGTTTACGTTTGCTTGTTACAAATTTTGTCTGCATGCTCTTAGTCATCTCATGAGAAGTGACACATTAACAATGATTAACCGTTATCATTGTCTACGATGTGTATTCAGTGAATTACAGTCGCGCGAAATTTACAGTACGCTAAATTTACCATTTTTAGCACTTCTTTAATTCAAAAATTATATGCGACTCAACTTGTTTCTCTCAAAACAGGAGGGCACGTAAAAATTTTGCGATTTCGCTCGCTCCAAACACCAATATTTAATGTACAACCAAAAATAAAATTTTTTATAAATAAAGATCTTGTACTAAGTCCAAAAGGATTTAGAAAAAAATAATATACATCCAGAAAAAGCAATTGAAGGAGACGTTTTTCGGGCAAAAGTGTTAAAAATGGAGGGAGTCTAGGGTAGGAGAGAGAAAAACGCAGGTTCAAAGTGGACTGAAAACAGGAAGAAAAGACACAGTGAGAAGATGAAAGAATATTGGAAAAAAGGAAAGAGCAAAGAGTAAAAATTGGCATGTGGTCTTTATATGGCCGATACGATAAAAAAAAAAGATCTTGTACTATTATTTTAATTAAATGCTGATATAGTCTGATGTTTTTTGGTACCCAATTTCAACAACAACCAACTTGGATCCTTGTGTACACAACACTTTGTAACATGTGATACTATGTAAACAAACCACATACTAATTAGAAAAAAATAAATAAATCAAATTCATAGTCAAATTTTAAAAAAATCAGTAAGCAACCAGTAAGGTTTTACTGGAGAAATCAATACGCATCTGCTGTATACCGACTGTTCCGTTTGTTTTGTTTAGTTACTTTATTTAGTTAATTAACTTTTTAGATGCACGAAATATAAACATTAAAGTGACTCTCATTAAATAATAAATACCCTTAACAGAACACCTTTGTAAGAGAGAATTTGACAAATAAACTACTTTAAGATACAAAAACAGTCTGCTGTATAGAGAGAAAGTTAGAAACACCTGATGTTTCAAGTCTCATAATTTTATAACAGTTGATGCTCTGCTGAGCACAGTGCTCAGACAACACAACACAGCACAGACACACAGTTCGTCTGTGTAAATTTCTCATCTGATTTGACTGACTTAACTGGAATATTCTTGAATATTACTGTAATTCTCGATCTAACGGTTATTTATTTTGTAAAGAATAAATAAAAGTGTTTACAGATATTCGTATAATTATAAAATAAGATAACAATTGTAACAGTTTAACGAACAATTTAATTAAAATAACAAACTGAAAACAATGTAAAAAATTTAAATTAAGAGTTAATAGACTATGATAAAAACTCCGACCGGAACACGCCTACATAAATTATACTCAAATTTGCTGACACGCAGATAGTATCATTACAGGAACGCACGTAAATTTTATGGTAGTGCTTGAGTGTAAACTCTTAGTAACAAGTTTTTCTTTGTTAAGAAGAAAATCATGTTTCTCTAAACATGCTTCCTATTTTATTTTCATTTGCATTGAAGTTTATAAGTTGCTGCACTAAATACATAAGAGTTTTCGATTGGTTTCCACTGAAGTATTTGTTCGCTTCCTACTTCAACTTGTAGTAACAAGCAACGAAATTTTTGGAGACAGCAACACGGCGTATGCCAAACATCGATTATACACAATCCATGGAGAGCAAATAGAACATAAAATTTGGTTAAATCTGATCATGGATGACAACGTGTTAAACATATACTTACATGATATACTTACATGCTTCAAGATAAATTATAGTTTTAAAATAGTGAAATCCTTAAATTAGAAGTGACCGGTAATCAATAAATATTTAGCAAGGATTTGTCAATGCCTAGAGACACAATATTTTACATTTATTTATTTTTATGTTACAATTTAGAATCATAATTGTATAACCATATTCATGTGTAATATATGTATAATATGTGTAAGTATGTTATAGTACTATAGGTTTAAAAAAATATGATTTACTTTTTGTATTTATTTGTACTACTAAAATATGACTTCCATACAAAAAACATTTGGTTTAATATTTTCTAATGTAGATTTGATACAACAATTACTTGTATTATGCCATGAGAAAAATTTCAAAGCTCTCATAATGTGAGACAAGAAAGAGCCAATAAGGCTCTGTTCACATATCACACTTTCACTCAAACCGACTTCTCTGATAGCAGAAACGATAAATGAGTATTTACTTTCTTATCAAGAAAAGGCATATAATTTATTTTATTCTTTAGAAATTAATCTTTATAGTGTTATTTATAACATTGTATAGTCAATAAGCTGATCAAGATTCATTTTATAATAGCCATAATTTTACAAATTTGTTTTTTTTTAACCAAATAAGAATTGAAAGTATAATCGGAAAAACGTGGTATCTCCAATTTTTGTAAATAATCTTGTAAAACTAAAGATGCCAATTATTATGCATTTGACGCTAATCTATGTAAGCTTAGCTCTTCTGAAAAAGCTCCTTTTTGTCAAAAGTGCTGCAAACAGCTAAAATAAAAATACTAAGTTGTTTCTTTAAAATTACATTTTCATGTAACACTAAACGGATATTTCATTAGGCACACAATCTCGCTAAAATCTAATTGAACAGAGCAGAGAAAATTTCTGTGTAATGACTGTTAACAGAGAAAAGCAAAGCACACGGACCTGCAGGAAGACTTAGAACTTAATTAAGTTTGTACCTCGGTTAGACGAATCGGTGTTGTAGCCCTGCACGACACGGATCTCTCGAGGGGCGATTCATCTACATTATGCACCCCGTCCCACCCACCGGTTGCATGTATCGCCGACCCGTTTCTACCAGTGACAAACAACATCCCACCTTGTAACACGCGCGCACTTCGGCAAACTCTTTTAAAAGAAGCGGAAATATATTACTTGCACAGTCGAGTTACATTGAATGCCGCCACTTAATAAGAAAATTAAATTGAAATCGTGTCTGCTATCTCGCTGCCAACACAATTTATTTTGCGGCTACTGCGTGCTTCATTTAAGCCACCAAAAAGAAATACGGCCACAAAGTTTCGACTTACATTACCTATATATTATGGAGAAAAGAAGTCTGGTAGAGTACGGTAGCAGGCTTATTTATGATTTGCTTGTGACATTAACGACTAATGACGCGGAATACAGTAGTCTGTTGAGTTTCTATTATGTAAGACAGGCTATGGAAAGGGGAGTACGATTATCTGCCAGATTAATCAAAACATAGTTTTGTAATTCAAGAGAAATAAAATTGAATAAACTTGAGATTTTTAAGAAAATGAAATGCTATTTGTTGAAATAAAATGTTTGTTAAAAAGTAAAAAGAAAGGATATATTTGAAAGAATTGTATCATGTTTTTAGGAAAATTGTAGCTTAATTTTTAAATATTTTCAAAGATATTTCCAAACGTTATTTTGTAACGTTGTATATAAGCGTACAGTAAAATTTTAATAAGTTGTAATGATGGTATAGTACTTAACAAAACGATTACATAATTTAGCTATGTAATTATATTAATATGGTATAATTTCTGGAAACTTTAACTATAGACTAACAAAGGAATGAATTGTGTATTTACACAAAGAGTAAAATCGTAAAAAATTATAATAGAAAACAAAATTAAAATAAAATTCACCTTACAGAAACAATGTGTGTCAGACAGAAACTATTGTATCAAAAAAGGTGCGAGAGGTTTTATATGCTCAATATAATACCGAACATTAAATTAAATTGTGGTCCACTTCCTGTTCTGTAGTTATGTTATTATTGTAACGTCTGCTCTTATGTCGTCTATGTACGCCTGCAATCGCACAGCATATTTTATATATAGGATCACACAGCATATTTAATATATAGAATAAAATATGTTCATGTTGTTGTTTGTTCGCATTAACACGCAAACACCTCTTAATCGTACTCCAAACTAGCAACTTTCTTTCATAGCAAACAATGAACGATGTTTTTCAACTAAACGCTTTTCCTGTGGCAGATTTTTTTAAATTTTAGAATACCTTCGAATACATATTTCAAATTTTTGTTTGTCGCACAAATCTAATCCAACAATAGACTACTTTTGGGTTTCGTTTCGGGAATTTTTTATTTCATTGCCTGTACGAATATTTTTTTAAGTTTATTTTCCATCGTTTCGTTCAATGTCTTATGATTACTTGTAAATTTAAAGAGTACACAGTATAAAATACTATTTGTAAATATATAGTGCTGCAATGTTATTTTTATGCAAATTCAACATATGTCTGGCAAATAATAAGTGAGTGCAAACTAAAGTCAGCGTGTATGTATATTCGTATATTTAGGGTATCATAAATAAAAAACAGCAAGTTAGACACAAGAGAAAATTTCATCATTTCTTATAATAATATGTTCTACATGGAACGAATACATTACGTTGTTCACGTAAAATCTTGCATATATTACGTTACTAACAATTCAATTAAACATACTGTACATTTATTGTGACAGATCGTTTTACAATAAACGATTGTAATACTGTAAAGGTTTATTGTTATACAACTTTTTTATACTATGGAGTATACGTACACGTTTATAGTATGAAGTATGCAATAGTTATTGATATGATTGTTTAGTGTGTTTTGATCTTTGTGTGTTCGATTGGTATTCCTGCTCAACTGACTTGTGTATTGAATCTAGGCAACAATGGCTGCCAGTAAAGGGCACGTTAAGGTCCCTCTCTAACCGACTTCTCTGCCAGTAGAGCAAAATACATGGTACATTTAATAAATATAATAAAAGAAGCCGAGCAGAATAAACAATTACTGCCTTAATGCGACTAAATATTTCATTGTTCAATAGGTATTTCAATATTTAGTAACTGTAGTCCAGTCTACTTTAATTGACATTAAATACGTTTTGTTCGCTCATGTTGTGAATACATAGAATTATTATGTAAAAAATCTAGTGTTGGAACCGATTTCGCCCAAACTGAAATTATCATAATGTAAAGTAGACAGTAAATGTGTCTGCGTGTGCATTTGACAGGCTACAGAAAAATGAAAAGGAGAAGGATACATGTAGGAAGAAGATTTCAATAACACACGCTTTGCATGCCACAACAGAATACGATTCCCATTCGTATCGTGAATGTTACTCAATAAATCGTTTTTGCTGTAACTAAAGACGAAAATATTAGGTAACGTTACGTCTGGATCCACTCACAGACCTGTCAGTTCTAGTATGTAGCAAACGGATGCATCTAAATATTGTATGTAATTTTTAGTAAAACAATGTTTTACGATCATTTAAAGTAACACTCTGTACTTCATATTAATAAACTTGAATTATAAAAATCGTTGCAATGCCATATCTCAGCCACTGTAATCTTATCCGAGGCACAAACACACCAATCAATTAAAAAAAAAATAAATCTATATCGTCATTTCCGAGATTTCAGGTGTGGTGTCAGAATTTTTAAATTATCAGCACGTTTATAGAAAACAAGAAGACAATGCTTTGACAATAACTAAAGTGCATAAAGTAAATAACTATAGTCGTAAAGCACTAGGCAACAAATATTTATCTAATCACACACACACACACACACACACACACACACAAAATAAAATAAAAGAGAATAAGAAGCCGTCTGCATCGTTACGATGATTAGTCCAGAATTTTGTTCTTAATATGACGTTTATTTTATTGTAGACGAACGTGCATACATAGAATTTAGAATGTTTAAATTTTGCCACAATAAGTTGTAATATGATTTTGAATTTTGTAGTTGTACACTTTTAAAAGTCTCTTTAATAAAACATTCAATAAGAAAACTTTTAAAAAGACGTACAGTTCTGACGTTGTAATCATATTTAACTTTATTTCACCAACTACAGACTAGATAAACTCTATAAACTTTAGGCTCCAAAAGTAGAGTCGGAATACATATCTGTGATATCTAATACATTTAGGTCAAGAAACAAGAAAGTTGTGATTACAGTCGTCATAAAAATTTTCTATCTCCAGTGCAGACTTGACTGCGTAATCTAACAAAAAGTAATGTTACGTAATCAAAAATGGATTTATTTTAGCGTATTGAATCAAATACATTACCTTATTTACATAGATACAGCATTATGTTCTTAATTATGAAAATACTTTTATTTCATAGCTATTTCTAGCTGCCGTTCTTTCCTAATAGCTATAGTCAAGTGTTAAAGTTGTGAACACTTTGTCTCCTCACATTTCTTGTTTTTACATCTTGTACGTCACTGTTGTTCTGAAATAGTTTAACTGGACTAATAGATTTATCCATCAAACTAGTGAGTACACCTGTTTTACTCTAAGTAGATACTGAATGGCAAGTTGTTGAACTTATACATTTTTCAGATATCCTCATAAAGTTGTCACAGTATGTAAAAAACGCATTATGCTTTATATAATTGACTGTAATTTTTATTGTTTACTTTGTTTTTAAGTATTAATGGTTATGTTTGAATCGATGTTAAGACACTACGAACATTTTTTGCCGGAATTTATTTCTGATGAACTTATCCTCTCTGGTTTCCCCGTATACCGTAATTTACAGCTATACAAAAATTAGAACATATTGACGGAGAATTAATTTCAATCTGCTTAAAATTGGGTGGGTTGTAAAATAATATTCCAAATTTTTTGTCGGTAACTTTTGTAAATTGCATCAATCTGAAATTCCCTTTCTATGAATTCGGTGTTAACCGTTATGAATCCTGACAAATAATAACGAAACTCTTGTAACTTAGCAACTTGTAGGTCGTCTGTTGTTATTTGCTATCAACGATGATTGTACTATTATTTTGACGACTGCAGTTTTAGCTTTAAACTTCCGTCGACCTTTAGAAGTGGAATACGTCTTCTTCACTGTAGGGAACAAAGAGAACTTAATGGTCTATGAATCACAGATTACACTTTGTAGATGCTTCAATTGATATTCTTCTAAGCCATAGTTCAACTGGATTCTCATGGCATGTTCACCGCATACCTTGAACAGGCGTGAATAATCTGTACGCCTTTGTTGAGGTCTACGTTTGCTTGTAACTTGCCAAAGTGCATTCTGTTGAGTGTGTTTCAACTTTCGTAACGCTGTAAGTATCCACTCTTATATAAGAGTTACATAACTTTTGACATTTATTGAAGAAACTGCTAATAAGCGCAGGACGGGCTAACCCATTTGACACCTAGATGCAACGCACTAATGAAATTTCTGAGATCAGTTAAAAGGTGTAGTAGACGAGATCATGTAATAAATAAAGAGATAAAAAGTGATTAAAGTTATTGAAAGGATTGAAGAATACAGAAGAAAATGGATTCAACACATCAGTAGAACAGAAGGAAGTAGAATACAGAGGATGGCGAAAGATTACAACCCTAGAGGCAGAAAAAAATAGTTGGCAAACCTAAGAAAAGGTGGACTGTAAAATAGGAACAGGGCGCTAAAGTCTAAAATAGTTAAGAAGATGATGATGATGATTGAAGAAATTAGGAATGTTTTATATTCGTTTATTCTATTATTTATTTAGTCTATAACATTAGAGTTATTTAACAACTCAATAAGTTGGATACGTATGATGAGATTAATTCAGAAAATGCAATCAGATGTTTTACATAATGTAATTTGTATTTAGTTATATTGTAAATACAATTTACAGCAAAGCCAAGACAATCATAAAAAGAGAAGAGAAATGGAATTACGTAATTCTTTAAAAAGAACATTGTGCTACAAGTCACAGAAGACGGTCGTAAAAGAGAAACCACAAGAAATATGCGAGGAGATCGAGTTTTAAGTGGCATGGTGGCAAGAAGTCTCGGAGAAAATAGTATATTATACACTACGTGCACGCCCATTTTCTGTCCTCCTCCCTGTGTCTACCCTGTCTATAGACAATAATGTAAATGTGTGTGTGTGTGTGTGTGTGTGTGTGTGCGTGCTCACACCACAAAATTTAACAATGTTAAAGGATCCTATAAAAACGCTATAACATTTACCACGATATTGCCAGAACAAATAAAAAGAAAGAACTCGCTAAGGCCACGACAGTAAATTGCGTGTAACAGAGTGAATTAAATCGTGTCCTGTTTACTGTCGGTGAAGACTTGATAAGGCGAACATCCGGACTCCATTTCTTCGGTTCAAAATATTTTAAAAAGCACTAGGCGAAATTAACTGGCCAGGCCAAAAGTAGATACACACGTTTAAGACATCGAAACTGACACATTTTATAACCTTTTAAATTACTGATAAAAGTCTATAGTGTTTAAAGATTACCGATTATTATAATAAACGATTTGACTAATTCTAAACTTATAACTTACAACGGATTACATGATTATAATAATCTGAATTTAATTTACTAGAACTGAATATGTTATCTTATCAGTTTTTGACTTTAAAATTATAGAAGTTATGTAAGTTGTATTCTAGTTACTGCAGTTTCTTTAAATCAGAAGCTCTCGTGTCACAATAAAAAGGGAACCATTCGGTAATAAAGCAGAAAATACCTTTACAATTTAATTTACATTTAGTTACAAATTTATTTTATTTGAATAAAAAGTCACACATTAATAAAACAGACAGTTTTATATAAGCAAAATGAACAATTTTAATTTTATCTATTATTGCATTTATTCTCTCCGAACATAATAAAATGACTTCTAATATTGCCGAATCTAATATTCTTAACATTTATAAAAATTAATTTTTTAAGAAATATTTAATTTTTATATTGACAGCTAAAAATAAAAAAAAAGTATCTAACGCTAACAGAATCAAATATTTTTAGCAAGATAAAAATAGCAAGCATCGCCTGGAGTTTTAACTATTTGTATAATCTTTCAGCCACAAGGGTCAATTGCCTGTAGGATTGAAAGTAATTTATTGAATGACTCGTTAATTACGTAAATAACAACGAATAGATGAACCACTCCAGAACAGCGTTAATCAAATGTTCATGACTAAACTCTATCTGTAGGTAAGTAATGTTTGCATATTGTTTTTGTTAAGGAGCGTTATAAACAAAAAATAATACGATGAGATGAAAATGATTATATAATATTATTCTACATGTTACGTTTTACTAATATATACTTCGTTCAACAAATTTGTCGTCTGTAGAATTTCCTTAGGTTTTTCGTTTATTGAATTGTTGGGCGACTCTGAATGACAAATTCTCTAATTTCATAATTTATTGCTTTTCAAATAATAATGTGTTATAGAATATGAATTTATGCCACCTTAACTGAAGATATGTCTATGAACAATACACGTTTTGTAGTTAAAAAATGTGTGTGTGTGTGTGTGTGTGTGTGTGTGTGTCTGTGTGTTTGAGGGAGTGAACCGTGCACGAGTCGGAGAGACAGATAGAGAAAGAGAGAGAGACAGACAGACAGAGAACTTCAGCAAATGAATGTTTATTTTTGCAACGGTTTATTCAAAACAACGAAATTAGAATAAAATATAGGCATATTGTACTACTTTTGTTATAGTTAGCTTAATTTTTCGTATAGCTTCACTGTTATAATTAAATATGGTTGTATGCTTATACACACTTATTTTTATACACACTTTATAGTTACTGAATATTTTCAAAAACTACTTAAAATATTATAAAAAATATTGAAAGTTTCATACGAAACCTAAAATTTATATTTATGTAAATATGCATGTGTGTGAAAATTAATAAAGGGACTGAATAAATAAAATTAAAAACAAATAAAAATGTGAAAAAAACAAACGTGTTTGTATAAAGTTTGCGTACTTTCAGTAACAGTGGCAAAATAGGAAGTAGCTTCGACGAAATGCGAAGCCGTAGAAATGTTAGTAGGACATGTGTAAACCACTGAGGCATTTCGGAGCACAGTGTTTACACTCTCATGCGATATATTCCCACAAACAATTTACAGGCATTGCACAAATGCAATGCACAGAGAAGGGCATTGAAAATGCTTCAATAAATCTAAAAAATATATATATTTATGTTCATTCACGAATCAATGAATTCATTCTTCATTCACCAACCGATGAATTCATTCTTCATTTACCAATGTAAAGATTATAAGTTAAATGTAGTCGTGTTCATAAGCGAAGTTTTATATGTGTTCTAGGTTATTGACAACAAAGAAGTAGTGTCTATGGAAACTCACCGGTTTCCATTTTCGATCACGCACCAGCGGTCGTTTTCAAATGTGCGACACGTCCTTATAAACATTTTCAATGTTAAAATGTATTGTGTAAATGGCTTTGAAACCGGTCTACGTACAATAAATCTTGTCATCAACTTGATTCTGTTTTATTTCTCAGTTGAATTACAAGAATCGACTGTGTAGCTTTCAAATAATATTTTTGGTCAGCAATAAACTACCCGGTTCCTATATAATATTTAATACTACGTTCAACAGGTAAAAAGTCAGACTGAAAGTAACGAATTACGTTTTCTCGGATGTATTATTATTACTATTATTATTAATAAAGAAATCCTGTATCAAAACGAGTAAAATAAGAATTAAGAATATGGGATTGGGTAATATGGGTACAAAACACTATGCCAAAGCACATTAACTCATATTCCCCACTCTAAATTTCTTTAACATTTTGTTTTCACAATGTGCTGTTTATTAACCTGGAATGATACAGAACAAGATGGAGAAGAGTAAACAAGTGGTTACTTATATGTTTTAGATTTCATATGGACGCAGCAGAATGCAAAATGAAAACTAGTAATGCTAACCAAATCGCTTACACATTAAGAACAATTTGTAAAGTGGGAAACTTTGTGTTGTCAGAGCGGCTACATTTGTGAATCATTTGAACGTGTAGCACTGCGTGAGTCTGTTAGCGAGTTGTATGTAACAATAGTTATTGGTGCTAAGAGATATTCAGTGACGTTAAAAATAAAATTGTTTGAAGAATTAACGATTTTGTCGATCATCATTATACTTAATATATGTTCGTCCTATATTATTGAATTTGTTATGGGAGGTTTGATTTTGTAGAAAAACTATGCAAGATTAGAGAAAACCGGATAAGGTTTCTTTTCAACAGATCAAGATCGTATGATGTTGCTACTGAAGCAAACTATTTCTAAATAATTCGATGTTAAGACCTACTGGGTTTTGTAATTCCCAAGGACTGAACGAATTACGAGAATGAAACTTTAGAAGAAAGTTAAAAGTTCTGGAATATCTTAACAGGTCTGAAGACTAGCCGAATTGACAAAGTTTACAGACGTATTGAGTATGATCTTCTAATTTTTATAAAAGCTCCAGAAATAAAAAGCTAGTGCTGGATACAGACACAAACTGCCTTAGTTTTATCCAACTTAGGTCTCAGGAGGTTCAGATGTTCTGAAATGGAAATACTTGGCTCGGAAATGTAATATTGACCATCCTTGCTTTTGCCAATGATGTACAGTTAATGTAAACTATCTGAGAATGCTGGGAAAAGGATTAATTAAAAAGACTGGAGCTGTGAGTCTAGAGATAAGTAATGAAAAAACTAAATTCATATAAATGAACAGAAAATCTATAACCAACAGGGATCAAAGAATGTAAATTATTAAAAACTTTTCCCACTAGTTTCCTTGAACTGTTAACAAACAACTAGAATAAGGAGAATATAAACAATCAAAGTAAAGAAAGCATTTACTAAATGCGTAAATAGACAGAATTGGGCAGACAAAAGACAGTATGGAAAAAGTTTCACGTTGTAGAAAATATATTTAAAACAAAAACTCTCCTCAAGAGAATGTGAGGTGAGAATTTTTAAACCGACGTCAAACCAGCGTTAGTGAGTGAAGCGGAGACAGAGACACTGAGTTAAAGGGTAGAAAAGGATAAGGAAATAAGGTGTTACGGCCGATGATCGAAAAACATTTTCTGAGGAGAATGGAGAAGGTTCGTAGAGGTAAGTGAGGCGGAGGAGCTGAGGAGACAAAAATGGGGAATTTAAGAGAATTATACATATGATCGGACGTAGCAAAGGAGGCGTTTGATAGGAATTTGGTAGGATGTGCCAAGCGAGTGTTCAGATAAGAGGAGGCCGAAATTGAAGCCGATCATCATCATCTGCACGGATGAAACCAAGGTCTCAAACAGGGAAAGTCCAGAGCTGGTTACTTCAGAGCTTCCTAGGACGTCAGACACCTCTCCGTCCCTTCGGCTTATAGTTCCTTAGATGTCTGAGGATGCGGCAGTCATTTATTTGGCAAAGATGTTCCCACCGATTCAGCCTATATTGGAGCAATTAGAGGAAAGAAGGTTACACAGGATGGCTAGAATTAGATGAAAAACCAAGAGTCTGGTGACCTTAGGACTGAGAAAGAATGATACCACTTAGCAGATATACTGTTGTAGTATACCTAGGAGGTACATTCTTGGAGCAGAAGATGATTGGCAAGGCGAAAATTCTCATTAATTAATTATTAAATTAAGTACGTAACTGTAAAAACTATTGATTGTATACTGTTTCTTTCTGTTTCTCGTTTTAATTAAATTTCATCATAGCAATCGAAGTTTCAACTTTACGTTAACGCATTGTTTAGATGAAAGCCAATTATATTGTTTTCAATAAGTCAGAGCAATACTGAACAACAATTTGCCTTTGCCTTTTCAGCTTCCATTTAGTTGCCTTCAGATAATTAGTTGTACGCTTTCGTCGGGATTACAATTAACAGAACGTCGAATGTGTGCACGCAGTAGACAACACAGATTGTTTTGATTTTCACAACAGTATTGTGTGTGCATTGTACAGGTGAGCCTCTCAGAACTACTTATCACTGTTTGCTCCTGCTACGCCTTACAGCTACGCAATAATTATAATCCCGTGATCCCTGCGGGGTGTTGTAGATGTTATTATTTATCCCCTTGTCGTGTCTTCACTTTACTGGCGCCACTTTAATTACGTAAAGCTTCATATGAAGAACCAGGGGCTCTGTGTGTGTGTGTGTGTATGTGTGTGTGTGTGTGTGTGTGTGTGTGTGTGTGTGTGTGCGCGCGTGCAGAGGGTTGTGTAGTTGCGTACTTGATGTCACTAGAGACTACTATATGAAACAAACTATACGACGCAATTGAAAAGTGACGTTACTTGAAACAATAACTTTGCTATGACAGAAATATGAACAGCAAACACAAAGTAAGTTTGTTGTTAATCCAGAGACGATGATGTTCCTGTGCGAAATTATTCCATCTCACTTATCAGCGAACATTAATTTATTGGTTTCAAAATTGTATTCAAATAAACTTTACACGATCGTTTTCCATGCGAGTTTGGCAGGTATATGTTAATTTTTCCTATGCCAGCCCTTATAGAGTCGTGGAAATTGCCATGAAGCCTATGTGTAGGAATGTCTCGTCACTACTGGCTCCTTCCTACCTAGTGGTGGGCGAATCATTCTTGACTAACTTGACGTAATCATTCTTACAACTTGAGGCAAAAATATGTAATATATATATATATATATATATATATATATATATATTATAACACCCTTGTTATCTATCAATCTACTTTATGTATATAATGATATAACAAATCTTACTTACCCGTGACTTTTTCTTTACCTGGGCGCCAGAACAAATCCCAGATACAAATGACACGGATTCGGCTTAGATCAGAGCAGAAAGACACACTATCTCAGGATTCGTTCAGTGAGTGTGGAATTTAAGGGGAATCGTTACAAATAACTCTTAAAATTTGTTGAAGTTTGTTTAATTAACGATTCTGTTATTGTATTAATTTCTTTAAAAGCTATGTTAATGACTTATTACTTACCTAAATCTTATTGTTTAATGAGTGTGCTTAAAAAGTGAAGATTAAACGTCCAAACGACCAATTGCTCTTATCTGGTTTATTTAGGGATTTTATATCTCCCAAACCAGTGCTAAAGAACGGGTCTGCAATAATTTGCACGTTCAATACTACACCTCACTCTCCATTCAACACTCCTATATTAATTTACATCTAACCTTAACAATTAAATACAAAATTTGAATTTATATAGTGTCTTTTTAAATAATGTTTATTTAATTAATAATTAATTATTTAGTTCGTTATTTATGTTCCTTGATCAATGAATATATTTCTTATCTGATTGATGCGTCGACCGTAGATAGTAATCAGTAGAGATACTCCTTTTAGTCCAGTCGCCAGAGTAAAAATAACGGTAAAATTTCGTAAAAAATTGAGGCAAAGTGATATTTGGTATAGTTATTGAAAAAGGTCTAAATATCGATTTAAAATCACCTTTGCATGTTTATAAGGTCAGGCTTTTAAAAAAAACCTTATTTAAGGGCAGCGCGCGGTAAAATCGATAAAAACGTTTACATTCCGTGAATTTCTTTCCTTACTACTAAATAAACCATTGGATCATGATAAAGTCTTCATTCTTTTTGTTTAAAATAGTTCAAATTTTAATAGTAATAAAATCAAAATAACGATTTTGTTATTATTTCATCGTTAGGAGTATTAAATCGATAGACGGAATGGTCAATTTTAACAAATCTTCCTCTGTTGAATAATACTATTAAATATGTGTATCTTAATATACATAAAAGTCATTGTGTGTATTTATATTCCACACCTCCTACTAAACCACTGGACCGATTTCAACAAAACTTAGCACAAATATTTTATGCAACGGGAGAACCAACATAAGATAGGTGTTTTGGGCCCTGGGGGATGTCAAAAATGGAAAATATGAAAATACCGCATGTAGGGTATCAAATTAAAGGGGATTTCAATGCAAGTAACAATTTTTCATGCATATAAGCACTATTGAAAATTCTTGGGCCCTGGGGCTTAATAAATGGGTGGTTTTGGGGGAGGTCAAAAATGGAAAATATGAAACTGGACCGATTTCCACCAAACTTGGTACAAATTTTTTACGCAACGGGAGAACCAACATAAGATAGGTGTTTTGGGCCCGGGGGGATGTCAAAAATGAAAATGATGAAATATGAAAATACTGTGGGGTATCAAATTAAAGGGAATTTCAATGCAAGTAACAATTTTACATGCATATACGTACTATTAAATATATTTGGGCCCTGGGGCTCAATAAATAGGTTGTAATGGAAGGATGTCAAAATGGAAAATATGAAATATCATATGTGACATGCATATACGCACTATTAAAAATTTTGGTTTTTAAAAATTTTGGGCTCAATAAATTGGTGGAATTGGAGGAGGGGTGATGTCAAAAATGGAAAATATGAAAATACCGCACGTGGGGTATCAAATTAAAGGGAATTTCAATGTAAGTAACAATTTGACGTGCATATAATTTATCGTATAAGTCTAAGGCTGATTTCACAATTAATAAGTCTGCATCATCGTCAGCTTGTTTAACGTTAGCTTTCTTCTTCCAAATATCTCGTTAGAATTTCAATAAATCGAGTTTTATTAGTTTTATTTGAAAGAAATTGTTCTTGGGTCACTGTGACACACATATCTTCATAGAATAAAATATCTAAAGAGGAATTTTGATTGGTACGGCGATA
Source organism: Magicicada septendecula (assembly GCA_034769895.1). Taxonomy (NCBI): domain Eukaryota; kingdom Metazoa; phylum Arthropoda; class Insecta; order Hemiptera; family Cicadidae; genus Magicicada; species Magicicada septendecula. The sequence goes on from CM068367.1 coordinate 1,305,032,911, forward strand.
ACGCTCCATAGCTTTGACGCTGTTAGAATTGTTTATATAGCCATCAAAAACTACAGTAACTTTTGATCCAAAGTGTCTCTTGACATAATTTACGTATCTTTGAAAAATACATTTGAACTTGTCATTTTTTGACCATACTACTCTATGCAGTAACATACCACCATCAATGACGTAAATGCAATCTTCAAGGTTAATCTCAGTGCGGTCCACTTCAAACATATCATATAGTTTAGACTTATCTGTTTTCCGAAATACACCTTCGTAAAACATAGATGTTGGGTACGGTGCAAGTTCATAACGCATGTAATCTTTTAATTCGTCGTCACTTTTTCTTGCTACACAAATGCGTTGAAATATAAACATTGGATCTATAGGGACAATTTCCTCTTGAATTTTCAGACTACTATTAACACTTTTTAATGACAGTACTCTATTTTTTCGTTTAAACGAAACTTTATGGAAGTTTGTACCAGCAATTTCTTCTAACCCTGCTTTTCCAACCTCAAAAGCATTATGACAGTTAATATTATTATCGCCAGTAACTCCAGTAGATATAGACATTATTGAATCTTGATAAGGAAATGTCTCGTGACAATCAAACCAGGATTTTATTTTGAGAATACCTTCAGTATCTCGTTTTATTCGAGAATCTCTAGCATCTACATGCTGATCGGAAGTAGAAAATTATATACCACAAAAATTTTCTACTTCTTCGCAGATATCATGTGTATATGGCATCGCTAAAATCCATTTATTTGCAGTACTGGTAGTTACTCCCCGTCCAATCATACCACCATCAACTTTCATGACTCTCATTAAGTCCTGTTCGATTGTCATATCAGTATGAGTTCCTGACCAGAATTTCTCAGTTCGTCTTACAGTACAAAATCCGTTATTTATAAAATTTTGAAGTTCTTTAATTTTTAAAGCGGTAGTTTCTGGAATTACATTTTGGTTTTGCATTGAGGTGAAAAGTTTTTCAGAATCTTTTATAAATTAATTCATATATTGTACATATAATAAGGCTGATTTCGTATAATTAAAATGTCCAGTTGCATAAAACTATGGCAACATTTGCTGAATAACTTGTAATTGAATTTTTAGATTACCCATTTTTTCAGAGCGGGCAAATGCTTTTGCAATAGAGATCATTCGTATGTATTGTATCCATAATTTTGCAGTTTTACCGCGTTCCTCAATTTCAATCATTTTTTCCAGAAATTTACCATTTAAGATGTTAAAAAAATTATGATCTTGTACTTCTTTGTAAGTAAGATTGTTATCTAAAAATTCTTGTAGTAAAGATTTCATATTTGAATATTCAACTTCTGAAAGATTCATTTCCTCAATAATCTTTTTACACAAAACTATCCAAATTAATGTGTGGCCTCTTACTGCTCTAGCATAAGCATGGCCATCTAACATCTTATCTACAGTTCCTGGCGCATAGTAACAGCTTAATGCTTCTTTTAAACCTCTTCCTGCCATCGCATAACCGATTGAACCAAGAAAAGACATAAGCAGATGAAATCCTCCAAGTCGAACAATTACATTATGTATATCATCATCAGGTGAGGATTGGACCATTTTAAACGCTTTCTGATACAAAGGTTGATCGAAAGTAACAAAACAATTAAATAGATTTAAATTTTCACTAGTTTTACAGCGTATTTTAAAACGGTGTATATTGTATTTTTGTCAGTTGGAGGAGAGTGTACAAAAGGCAAGCAAACAATTCTAGATAATGTATAAGTCATATTTTCCAAAAGCTTGGACATAAAGGCATTCCAGCCAGAAATTTGTGGAGTTTATAGTACTCCACAAAGGTTACCTTTCCCTCAAGTTTTATCAACTTTCATTAATTTGTGTTAAAACAACAGCAATTTGTTTATAAACGCCATCGCCACTTTATTTATTTATTAACAATAATAATAACATCGACTTCCGTATTAAGGCTAGAAATGTTCTTAATTTATTATAGAATACTGAAAAAAATTCACATTAAAATCGGCTTGTTAGGTCCAAAGATATTTATAAAAACGCAATTTTGCAACTTAAATTGTTAATAAAAAAATAAACGGGTTGTTTTTACACAAAACTTAACTATTAGCTCAACTTGATCCCATTAACCAATTTAGCACACAAAAAATCGTATCCCAAAGCAATTCACATTTGATTTTTATTTTGACTCCACTACACGTGCTCACAAATAAATAAATATTAGCATGTATAAAAAGTGTAAATAAAAACTTTAAACTGCAATTTTTGTTACCTGTTTTATATGATAAAAACAAAAATATTTTTAATGTTTTGATTATAACCTTTGAAGAAATATCAACTGCGTTACTGCTCCGTTCTTGTATAGCAGATGTTTGTATGGCACGCCACAACAATGGGTGTTGCGCGCGCAGCTACATTTACAGTTGCACACTCGAGGGGAATAGAACGCCGCGCCGTTTAAAAATGTTACCTGTTTTCTAGGGTCTTGTTTTTAGAGTATAGGTATAATCAGGTAAGAGAAATAACATGAATAGATAGATTTAGCATTGTAGTAGCTGTAACGTTAATTTCAAGTACTCAAGTAAACCCACTTAAAAGATACATGTATGTAACGCAAAGGAGGCACCTTTTTTTAGTATACACAATTTTTATTTATTTTTTTTAATTTCGAAAATGATTTTAATTTTCGTGAGTATAGTTTTTGCTGCAGAACACTTGCAGCTTTCAAATACAATTTTTTGTATTTCGATATCTCTATTTTTAAGATTAATAAAGGCAGATAAACTCTAAATTTTCGAGTAAATTTAAAATACGTCGAAATACTCACTTTTGAAAAGGTGTTTTTTTTTAAATAACAACTTCAAAAGTAGTTTTCATTATTATAAAATAAAAAGTTTATCTCTTTTAAAGGTAAATTAGTAAAGAACTACTATTTTTTTAAATTTTATTGTATAGTACTTGTAATTTTGTGGTTTCACTTCTTTTTGTATCTACAATAAATATTTATACACTATATTCTTTATGTTCAAATAAAATATTTATGTAAAAATCAACAAATTTTGAAAGCTATACTGTTCCCCTTCAAAACTAGCCTTTATTTAACTGGCTATGCTTAGATTAAAGAAAGTTATGATATTTTTGAATAGACGCGCCTGGCTAATTTAGCGAATTACGCAAGATCGGGGGCAAACGCTCTTTTTAAAACGCAGCGCTCATCATTACCAATTTTCAGGAAAACAGTTCCATTAACGTAAAAATATGTAAGGAGACTTTCTGAAGGAAATTGTTTGCTCTTCAATATACACCTTTTTATTTCTTCCAACTGTACATATTTACGGAGTGCTTTAAGAAAATCTGTCTTTACGATTTTTCCAGACCATTTTCAGAAAACCCTAGAAAGGTAAACATGCAAAGATTTTTTTATATTAATTATTAACGTTTATTTAACACGTGCACCAAATATTGCTTTGCCCCAATTTTTTATCAAGTCAAAATCTCTGGCGACTGGACTATTTGATGGTTCAGCTCAGAAGAAATGATGTTGACCAATAACGTTGCCTGATGATCCTGGACAATTACCGATGCTGTAGCTACTCTGGTGCACAGGTCACTTCACTGTTACTTAATTATTTATTAATTAATTATTCAATTAATTAATTTGTTATTACGCAGCGAGCTTATTTATTGAACCTTACTAGCTCCTCTACTACTGCGGACCACTTTGCGAACTGTTTATTTAAATAGTTACTTTGCGTTGTTTGTGCAATTTAGCTCGTATTTAACACACGTCCTGCTTATTTAATGCCCGAACGAAGAGTGCTCAATTCCCTCATTCTGAGTTGGCGTCTCCTCTAAATACAGGATTCTGATTGGTTGTTCCAAATAAATCATGCGTTTTCCACTTGAAACAATATCGAACAAGTCGGTCAAACGCTCCTTAAAAATTTTGAGATGGTAGAGAATTACTGGCTAATTTCATACTTCCTCTGTTTGCAAATCGTATGATTACAGGTATTTGCAAACATGATTTCAAAGATCCGAGCACAGAATATTATGGCTTTGGTCTTTCTCTGTATGTGTGTGAAAACACCTAATTCGTACCTAGCCATTTCTCTAGTTATATCTCTTGGCGTTCTTCTTCTGTATAACTTCTTTCAATGTTAATTATATTAGTTGATATTTTGGCTACTTATAGAGCTTTAATTGGTGAACACTATGCAGGTTTCAGAATTGCCGTATATTTATTAATTTTGAAGATATTGCAGTTTTAATACATAAAATTAATTGAATAAAATTTCATGTCTGTGCCCGCATCAGTAGTAGCAGTGGCGATGTTAGACAGAGATGGCTGCGATTATTCCCTCTCTCTCTTGCTTACGCCGCTAGACTAGCACAGTTTGACACTTTCATATAACGATCTGATAGGTCGACTATATGTGTCGTTATAATATATATATATATATATATATATATATATATATATATATATTTCAACGTACAAGTATTTTAAAAATTTACACAAATACATTACCATGTACCCAACGCAACTGTGAAGTGTATTACACCGGCCAGGACGCAGGATTTTTTTATTCACGTTGCGTCAAGTATATGTAGTTGCACAATAATAAAATAATTTTCAAAGAGGAGGAGATGTTTTTGACATGAAATAATTAATTAAACCGTTTCAAAATAATCATTCTATGATTTATTAATATTAATAGAAAATATGCAAATATTAAAAAGTTCGAATCATAGATAAATAAAAATATTTTCATTTATATGTTTACACAAATACAATGTTACCTTCAATGCTGCTCATGACATATAAAATAAAAAAACATATAATCTTACTAGGTTATAGTATAGGTTACTAGGTTATTACTAGGTTTAGTCATGTTAAACAAATTATGTAAATCTTTATATATCAGTGTGTCTGACTTTGACTCAAATTTTAAATAATAGTAGCAACTCATTTACAAACAAAAATAATATTCAATCTCAAGGATAAAATTAATTTTTGCTATAAACAAAATAAAATTATAATATTTACTTCCAACCTATTATTTATTTCTATTGACACACCCAAATTTGAATATACAACAGAAAATTATTATTTTTAAATTTTCTTGTAAAATTAAATTATTTTCTTTAACTGCTTTAAATTATTTAAAACTTTAGGTCTTTACTGTTCATATTTAAGTTTCTTTTGAGAATTCTTTTCACAAACAAACAAATTTAATTGTTTATTCATCACCTGAGTAATGCCGACGTTACCGTTGCGTGTGTGTGTGTCCTGAATCTTGAGAATTTGGTGATGATGATTATGTCGATGCTGTGTTCTCTGTCTCTACGGGTTGTTGTTTGTGACGGTCCAGAGTTCCATAAGTCTTGGTGTGTGTGGTAAAGATGTCCTGATCGATCGGCAGACCAGCAGGGTGACGTTGTGTGAAGATATCTTGAGTCTCTGAGCCCGCCCCAAAATTGCCAGTGGAATTTATACTGCACGGCAATCTGACAAGTCCAGGTCTGTTTTCGACCTGCTAGATAATGTCACTTCGTGCAAAGCGTCCTTTTACAAATCACTTTTTGGTTCGTTTTCGCGATTTCGTAAACATACTCGTAGCAGAAGCGATATCATCGTTTGCGTAATTTTTTCCTAGGCACTCACATATAACACACTTATTAATTACTATTTAATTACACTAGTAATTAACATTAAATTACCTGGCGCCTTTATTATTGCAAATTTCTTCAATACTTTTACATCACTATAATATTTAATGTAATGGTGTTTTTATAATTGGGGTAAGTCTTTGTTCACAGGTTTAAAACGTATTAATTAGTTATTTTTATCCGGTTAAAACCGGATTACAGAGAATTCGTACGCATCACCCTATGCTACTCTTGCCTGTCGTAGCTTGCGTTCACACACACAAAAACACAAGCGCTCTATTCACTCACGGGGGCAGGTGTACGCTTTCTGACAATTCTGAGCCCGCATAATATTGTTAAAAACTGTTCATCATATATTTTCTATACTAAATATTTACAAACATACCGCCCTGGGCAAATATGCAAATATATGTATTGTTGCAATACGTATAACTCAAAGTCTGAGGATTTATGAGTACTGAATACAAATCCACAACGTTACACCGATTGCCAGCGAATTTTGCACAGGTAATCTTTGACACAAGGCAAAAAATACTGTTTAACTTGGAATTTGATATTTTGCCCCGTTCACAAGATTTAGGCCCTTTTAGTTATACCTTTTCTTTGACGCCTATAACGATGACAACAACACCATGGAGAGCAGAATTAATTACCATAGTAACAAGTAAATAAACAAATGATATCTAGCGGCATCAGAACTCTACCTTTATCCATTCTTGCAGTTCTTAATGTTTTTAATATGCCATTGAATCGATATATTTTTAATTTTGTATTCAGGTACGTCTATACACACACACACACACACACACACACACACACACATACACACAAATATATATATTGTAATTGTCTTAAACGATTATAAAATTTATGCTTATACGTATTTCTGATGGTGCAATGAATAAGTAATGAAATGTATTAAATACTACTACTTAAGATGTCAACAACACTGGATGTTTTATATAATATACGATTGTATCTATATATTATGATGTGAAAAAGAAGAAGTGTACTAATTGTAAATTGTCCTATTAGTTAATACAAAGCGAAAATACGTGTTGTTTTCCTTTGTGAGGTTGACAACGGTTTTGGTTTTTAGTTTACTGCTGAAATACATAAAAGCCATGGTTGAGGAACACATACCGTTTATTGTGTTATACAATGCTTCTAACACAGGAACACTTAAAATAAAGAATTTAGCGTTTTTGATTTAACAGGTACTTTATAAATATCACCAAAAGCTTTATAAGCGGGTACTTTTAATCTCCAAAGTCTGTTGCACCATCATAAAAATTTAGTACATGTTAAAATAGTGCAAGCGTTGAAAACAGCTTTGGAGAGAATTTGACTAACGAGGACAAAATTGTTATACAAGCTGACAGAACGCCACATGGACATAGACAATAAAAATTAAATTAAAATACTTATTAAAAGTCAAATATTTGCATGCAAAGCCTCGAATAACAGCTAGTATAATTAAAAAAAATCAGATGCCACAAACCCATTACTCACAGTTTAGGCACAGCGGTACTGTGTGAGAAATTTTTAATTATGTTGAAATTAAAATTTGTGCAAATAAATTGCCCAATCTATCACACTCTGCACAAGGGTATAGTCATTCACTAAACATTACATAGTGCGAAATTGGGTTAATTTCAAAATACGGAAGGAAATTTTAATAATTTTTGTTTGAGAATAGTGTACACATATGAGATGAGTAATTAACGCACGCAATTCTACTGAACACAACATCAAATGCAGTCTCGTTCAATTCCATTCGCCTGAGGCAAACGTTCTCTGAATTGTAAGGGTTTGAGGTAACAAGTGTTTGAGATACATTTGTAGCGGACGGAGTCGTCGGTATCAATCGGAAACGGTTTGACACACGCTGTGACATGTATAGTGGAGCGTAGGCATCCGTTTCACAGGAGACAGCCAATACACGCGGACAGCGAAATCTGTTTCAAGCTTGGAAGGACGTGTGTCACGGTACAGACAAGCTTGCACACGACTGTATAATGTAGATGAGTCGTCCCTTGGGAGGGCCGTGACTTCCGCTAGTACAAGCACCGTCCTCACCCACTTCCCGCGGATACGTCTATTCGAGATGGATAGAATACTAACACGTTGATTTCAAACTATCTATCCACTGCCGTTTGACAACTTCTTAACATTTTATATAACAATATAACATTGTTAAATTTTTAACTTACAGAGCGAAACTGATAAATTAGAGAAATTAAAATTTATTATATTATATGGAAAATTTATTTGATTTCCTACTTTATGTGTAGAAGTAGTAATAGATCAAATCGAGTATGGCGCTTAATGAAGATGAACTCGTAGGATGTAGGCTACACGCTAACACTCCCCCCCCCACACACACACACACACACATATACGTAATTTAAAGCTACATTAAAAATAGTTACATATCTGATTACCGTTTGTGAACATCTAACTGCACGTTCCATCACTTCTCATTAAAAAAAACTTGGGAAAACATAATAATAATGGCTTCCATGTGTACCACCGATGTAGCTTAGGTGTTAGGCAGGGTAGGCTGCCTTATGTGAGCCGTACGGCATACAAGGCAGTGTGGCCAGCACTACGCTTCAGCCACCAATTAGTATCCCCAGGATGTTATCCCAGGTACTCATTTTCATCAGGCTGAGTCGACCTGCGGAGTGAAAAACGCACCTTGATTTTATGGTGCGAGCCCGGGAATCAAAACCAAGACCTATAGATTAGTAACCAGGTGCCATGCCTTCTGGTCTACTGGGCCGCCATCAAACGTAATATGTTTAAACATTAACACCAATGTGTCTTGTATATCTTAAAATACTTTATACGTTAATGAGATAACATGATCACTTGCATTAGAGAATATAAAATATTCATGTCATGAACGCAAACACCGGAAGAGACACATTTTTTTCTACCGAAATATACCCAAAATTTTATAAGTATGTGTGCGTGTGTGTGTGTGTGGGGGGTATTGTGTGTTTGCTTAATGTCATGTATGGTCATTCGGAAAATATGTTGCACATAAATCTTTGCTAACATTTAATACAGAATGGTAGACCAACCCATTGCCTCGAAGACAATTGCTTACCCAACAGAGATGGCCAATGATGCGACAAGATGCAATTCTGCTTAGTAGTAGACTTACCATATTGACTATTTGACTACCAGAGTGTTTTGTTAAGCCAGAGTTAGCGACTATGAGATAAATAGTAATACTTACTTTTACGTATAAGAAATTAACGCCTAGTCTATGGTTGGAAACTAATACAAAAATTCTTTCGAACTGATTGTTTTATGTGTATAGTTATTCTCTTAATGTGAAGAAATGGTTTCCTGTTCAATGAATAATCACGTAACATACACCACGATATAAGTAATTTGGGTACAGTTTAAATTATAGTTTGTAACGTACCTTAGGTTTACCTGTTTTTCTTTTTAACGTTTTAACCAACGCCTTATCTACCACACTGATAATACCACACAAAATGAAAAGTAATATTAGTCACAGGTACACGCAATCCTTGCGGTCTTGTAAACTGTCTAAAGCACAACCATCGCTGGGAAATGAGTACATTAATTTGCTCAGGGACACGTTGGATTATTTTGAAACACGTTACAAACGAGATGTCATTACGTTTTCCAAGACGTTCAGCAAGTTTTTCATTAAAAAAGTTTATCTCAGATGGTAATTTACGTCGCATGGGTTTTCCGATATTTTATAGTTTACTTTATAATAAAATAATATTACAAGATATTTCGACCTTTGAGTCCTTTATTGTTAATTTAACGAAATCGACACACACACAGACACACACGTACACACAGACACGCACACCCCTCTCTCTATATATACATATTATTATCATTAATAAAAAAAGTTTCTACAAGAATATAATTTTTTTTATTATTTTGTAAATTACAATGTTTCGGTAGTATTCAACTGTTGAATAGTTGAATATTATCGAAACATTGTAATTCACAAAATAATAAAGAATATATATTCTTCCAAAAAGTTTGTTGTTATTAATAATATTATAAAATATAGACAAGAAAAATATGAGCATTTATGGGGGAATATACATGCGCGTGCATTAGAATCAATGGAGGAATATGCGTGCGCGTGCGTGCGAGTATTAGAATCAAGACATCCTCTATTGGTGGATGGCTTTCAAGATTAAACTAATAATATAAACAAGCGTAAATTGGCTTCTCATGTTAGTTTTCACACTCATAGAGTAAGAATTTCGTAATGACTAGACATGTTACAAAACGTGTTAAACAAGAAACAAAGTAGCAAACGACATTTATTTAACAATAGAAAAGGTGCCACACCCGATTAAAAGCCACTTGTTTTCGGTTCCAAATAACTTGGGTAGTGACAAGTAATGGAGCTTAAGATTATTGTAATTCTCTATCTTTCTATAAAATTAGTTTCGTGGTTTAGTTTATTATTATTTCTAGACTTTCCTGTATTGTGTCAAGTTATCGTATAAATAATATTTATAAAGTGAGCACGTAGAACTTGATAAACATGGAAAACAAGTTGTCGAGCAGGCTTCAGAGAGTTACGATTAACACGTTGAGCTGTTTAAGGTCAAAGGTGAACGCTTCCCAAAATAACATCAATAATATGTTAATAATATTTCACAGAGACGCGAACGTGCGAGATTACAATATCACAGAGTCTGCGAGAGAGTGTGAGAGTGTAATGAAATCGAATGATAGCACGTGGGTGTTGGACACCGAACGAAGGACAAACTAAATTAAAGCCAGTGTAGCTTCATACACTTTGTTTGCTCTTCTGAAATAAGCTTAACACGTGCAACGAAAACGCTTCAGCATGCGTCCGTCTCTCTGTCTAGTTCTGGTTAGGTTTACAACTTAGAGGAGAAACAACAGACGCTAAAATTATTTGAGAGCCACGGTGTTGACAGGATCTGGTCAATATAAATTGTGGTGTACACAATTTTATAATACCATTATTCAAAAATCGGTATGGAGAACTACACATGACTTTCATGTTCTAGATTTATATTTAAAATCATTTTCGAAATGAAATATTTCCGTAGCAACTACTTCTGTCAAAATCTTTCTTCAGCCTTAACCACAGTACTGTAGTCACTAACGTATACCATCTCATGTTAGCTCACTCGATTTTCACTGATGTTGGCAGTCGATGGCACTGCAGAAAAGTCTGGTTCTGCAGAAAACATTGGACCACGGCCAAACAGCCCAGGAAGGAATTTTAACGAAAACTACTTCTTTGTTTTCTATAACGTAGTACACATGTAAAAAAATTACCCCCTCACCATTCTACTACCATTTTATTTATAAATATTTTATCAACCTTTCTACAGTGGATTATTATGACCTTCTATCCAGGATACTTTACTTATCAAAACTGAGTACTTTACTCTTGTTAAAACATAAAACGTTGGAGGTAAACTATCCCTTCCTCTTAACAGATCTTCACAAAAATTAATAATCCTTGAGTACTCTGCAATTCAGGCACATACGCAAAACATTATTTCATTCTGTTTTAATTTCCGGCAGTTATCGTTTGCCATAGAAAAAATTCTCCATACGGCACACACACAGACACTTTTCGAAAAAGGTCTTTTCTTCATGTTTTGAGGGCAGTACAATCAGAATCAGCCCTTATCTCGAACACGATTTTTTTTTTGCGATCACCATATTTCTTTTCCTTATAAAAAATGGAAGTAAAAATTCATTTAACGTAGCCATTACCGTTTCTTACAACTTTTGCAAATTTCATGATACTAAATTCTACCCAGATTATAAATATAATTTACTATCAACAAACATTTTTTATAAGTATCATAGCATATAAACGTTCACTTTATAAGACTCGTTGATGTGTTATCATTTGTTAACATTGGCCAAACGACTTCTAAAGGTATTGGTCATAGTCTGATAAAGATTATACCTGAGAATTAAATTACGCGTTGATAATTCGAATTACGTGGTAGCAAATAAGGAATGAAATTCACATTTTAACACAATAGTTGCAAAGGAATTGAGATATAACAGTCTATAGTTTCATTACGAATCAATCTTTCAGAGTTCTAGTTTAATGTGTAAACTAATCTATTAATGCAATTGTAATTATACTCACTACAAAGTAAGACACTTTCACCTTTTGTTATTTTCATTACCTGTAACAAAAGAACACACATCTTTATTGAAATCAAATATTATAATGTTAGTACGGCAACATGACAGTTCAACAAAAAATTGTTGCATTTGAAAAATCTGATGTACTACAAACTATTACAGAATCTATATAATGGATCTGCAATATTGCATATTATATACATTAGTGTAGGTGTATTTTAAAAAACAATTTTGGCACGAAACTTAAGAAGATTGTTTACTTCACATTACATTGTGTGTATGAGAATAAAAGATGTCAAGATACAAAACATATTTGTAAAGTATTATTATATTAATGTAAGGTAATGAATATATATATATATATATATATATATATATATATATATATATATTGCAATGAAACAAACTGAAACTGCATAGATAGGTTACAGTGAAATTATTCAACAAGTCTATATCTGGAGGTAGAAATAATTTATTAAATTAAAACATTAAAATTTACTATTGTCTTATTACTTTATAGTGTAAAATTGTTTATTAATTGCCTTTCAAGAAATTAGTCTTTTGGCTTGTTTTACAAATATGTTACTTGTGAGTTGAAGTCCACTCTTTGCGTAGACACCATGCGCTCCGCACGCTGCTCGCCTGCACCGCTCCGACTCTGCACGTCGACCGACCGAAGATCACTAACGCTGAAATATTTCCGTTGACAATTCACATCTTTGCACACACGCACACTGCGATATGATACTGTTATTGTTTATAATGGGAATAACCTTAATCTAAGGGATTTAAAACTGGGTAAAATAGATCGTGTATTGAGCTTACACAAATCCAGCTTCTTCAAGTGTTCTCGCGTTAACTCAAAATATCACGGCAGATATTTTCCCCCTACCGGAAAATCTTTCACTGTACGCGAAAAGCACTAGAATGACCTATTTATTATTATCTGAATTGTATAAGTGGAAATGGTTAAGAAGAACTCGAACTGTGAACCAACTTCTAAGTCTTAAGGAAAACGACCTGTCTTGTCACGAAAAACCCGTGACAGCGAGTATGCGTTTCTATGACGAAACTTTGGAAGAAACTGGGCCATCCGTACGCTGTACGCATCCGACTCAAATACATTTTTAGACCTTCTGAATGTTTGGAAATCTAGCAGCGTCATAGATGAGAACACAGATAGACTAAAATCAGGCATAAACTCTGTCCGATTCTGCAAAGGCCTGACTGGATTTAATTTACAAATTTTATTTCTTCGTAGGAAATAACGAGAATAAAAGAAGACAGATTTAATTAAAAGAACCATATAAAAATTACAGTTGTGGAGAACTGAGTATATTGAAAATGTATTTTATAACCATGAGAACCCATGTCCAAGTTTCAGAACGAAATGTTAATTTTCAATGAAGTTAATAAATAATATGTGAATCACACAAGCAGCCGCGCACTTACACACAAATATTTCACATGACATAAAAGGGTATAAAATTGTAAACATTTTTACATAAAATACTTTTTTAAACATTGCTTGGTTCAAAACTTATGACTACATTACAAAGAAAGAACAAAATAAATTTTAAACATCATCAATTTTCAACATCAATTGAAAAAGGAACGGGCGTATACAAGATGATATGTGATGACTGCGACATGCATTACATTGGTCAGACTGGCAGGGGTTTTTTCGAAAGATATAAAGAACACTTACCCACGAGCATTTCAAATACAAATAAATCAAATTACGCTAAAAATCTCGTTTCATTAAATCATAATTACACAAATTTTGAGGCAAATTGCAAACCCCTACACATTTGCAAAAAGGGAAGATATATGGATGCAGTAGAAGAGTTTGAAATTTACCGGGCCTTCAGAAATAATCCTAATAATATACTAAACGAACAGTTGGCATTTAAATCACATACACTATATGATAGGATTATAGATAACATAACCATAGAGTACACGCCCCAACACAATAATAGATAACATGATAATGTAAATAAACTGTGCAGTACGTCGTCGACCGGTGTCGAGTGCGCACTCACATCCGCGTACGTCGCTGTGTTTGTACAACGTATACATAGATGTATTTTAGTGTATTTTTAATATTTTAATGTTTTAACGAAGTCAACTGACGAATTTTTACTCTGATGATGGATTAAATCTAATCCGAAACGCGTTAGAAGACAGACACCAAGCGGTCACAGCGACGGATTAAGGTAAAAATTTTAAAAATTTTTAATTATAATAATTGTGACGCGGATACCAGTACAATGACTTTAAAATTTAAAACATGTCTATGGCCATCAGAAAATGTGTTATAACCTTAGTATTCCACTTGTATGAACGTAGATCCTGTGTACTGTTCCTACATACAGAGTTGAGGTCCCCAACGTTACACAAAAAATTGAATTAACTATGGTCAAGGACCATACCCCGAATTAAGGTTGCTCAGTAATTAATGCATCTGAGAAGTACCTCAAGTCAAAAGATGCAATAATTAACGTTGAATATAAAATACTATACCAATTAATGGTTAATATAATAAATTGTACTTGTGTTTTATACTGTAGCATGTTGGTGTTCACAGAATATTTATGTTATGTTTTGAGTATGGTAAGAGTGAACTAATGTTGTTTAATAGGAATACTTAATCAGTGATAATGTTTGTATTTATGTTAAATTTGTCTTTAGACAATCAAGTATAGTTACCTGTGTTAGGCATTATACTAAGTTTTAAGTATTGTCTAAAATTGAATAATGAAGTTGTTTTAATTAATGTTTGTAAACTTGGCCAGGAGGGCAATCAGTGTTTAAGGTTTGACAAGTAGTTCTGATAATTATATTGTAAGCTAATGAAGGGTTCCAGGACGAGTTAATTAATGTAATAAAGTAAAAACCAGGAAATTAAAATTAATGTAAATAACCATTAACCAATAATTAATTGTACAGTAGGTCAGGTAAAGAAAATTAAGTAAAAAACTAAACAATATTATAACAGTTGTAAGAAAACCTATAGGCCTAAATTTAATATTTGTGAAAGGAAATTAATACCTTTTTAAGAAGCCCAGTCCAATGAAACTATAGTAAAACATGTACTGTTTAAGAAGGAAGGTTAGGTGAGAATTTTAGGTAATTTAGTATTATTCCAAGCATGGAGTATTTTATTGAAAAAGAGTAGTAATATTCAATAATTCTGGCTCTAGGATATCTAATTTCATCCAATGACAGAAAAAGTGGTTGTTAAGGCAACTGAAATGTACAAGAGTTGTTGATATTGAATCATTCGTTCCGATTGTTACAAGCTAATGAGTTGAGATGGGCAGACACATTTAAAAGAATGAATGATAAAATTTGAAGAAAATATGAATCTAAATTAAAAAACCCTATTTGGAACCTAATTCTATCATACTACTAATGAGTAATAAAACCAATTAGATTTCCAAATTATAACTGAATACCTCTAAAAGAGTTGAAAACTCCTCACTTCATTCACCAGAATAATTCCGCTGGATTCGGTATTAAACCGATTTCCCACGTAATCAGAAGACTAGTTGAGAGAAGTAAAGGCCGAAACTAACGGAATTATTGAGAAGACATACGAAGACCTCGTTTTGCTGAGTTAACCATCGCCTTCAAGAAAAGCTAGAATCCTATTTTCATTTCAACGTGACTGGCAACTATCAAGATCATAAGAGAAGAACGGCAGTCAGAAGAGTTCCTGAGAGCTTCCCTGTATACTCCACCATCAATTTTATTAAGGGCCAGAACACTTTTTACTGGATGAACGTGATTTAAGACGATCATCTTCAACTGTTTACAGACGTCCACTGCCAGTCTGAGTTCCATCGACTCGGTAAAAAACAACTTATTTTTAAATTCAATATATTTAGAGTTAATAAACTTATGTAATACTTGAGTAACCTTAATTTTGCATTTTACCTGGCCTTACTAATGGTTAAAAGAATCTTACGAACCCTGGGATAAGAAATATTTATTGTTATATTTAATTTGTATAAGTCAAAGGAACTTGATCAATTGACAATCGATATATCTTTGTATAATCGATTCGATAATATTATTATTTGTGAGATAACGGTTACTGTGAAATAACGTATAAAATTAATAAAGGATCTTTATTGTATGAGATAATGTTTTATGTTATTACAGAATAGGTACTATATGTTGTGGGTGGAATAATTTACAATAAAGGGTTGATTAAAATCCGATGAACGGCTAACCTAGAAGCAAGCTTATTACAAATAACAGTGCTAATTGTCAACAGCTGGTGGAACGGGAGATTGCCGAACTAGCGTGTTTTCAGTACCAAATTTGAATAGAATTCTCTAATATCGAGGGACTAGGGTTGACAAGAATACTCAATACATTCAGTCAATACACTATATATATAATTGATATTGCCCAACTACTGAATACTAAGTTAAACCTATATCGTAGTACGATTATAAGTTAAAAGAACATAATCATAACTATATTTACCTAATAATATATTTTCAGGAAGTTTCATCTGTAACAACCTAATAGATATATTCATTAATAACATATTGATTAAAAAGAGGTAACAACATTTTAATTGTTACAAATTGCCACCTTCAACGTGTTGCTTGACGTTGATACACGGGAGTCTCATATAAGTAAATAAAGTAACAACATTCTAGTCGTTACAAATTGGCGAACCCAACAGTAGGGCTTTCACACATCCTCGAATATAATTAAACACACCAGAGATCGTGTTTTATTACAATATATATATATATGTATTGTTACGACACCAAAAGCAGCCCCAATACCAGAGAAGATCTATAAACAACTAACAATTTTAAATAAAGGAAAATAAAATGACTACGACGAGACAAATGACCATCACCCAACCCAAGTGATTGACCCGATAAAGACAATAAAATGAGAAAGTGTAAACTAAACTAATGGTAAAAGCACAAATAAGTAATACATAACTAGTAACGAGCATTAAATAAAATAATACAAAAGAAAGTACACTAACCATAATAAATAAGTGAAACGATTATTAATAGATAATGTGGGTTATTAATAGCCTTATTATGATAAGAAAACAAAACATAAAATGTTGAAAGACTAACTATAAATTTGTGTTTAAAATCTAGTAAAACCCAAGAGTGAGAGATAGGTAGGAAGTGATAGTGATAAACAGTGAAAGTGGTAGAAGTGATGATATAAACAATTCATAATTTTAAGAAAAGAAAATAAATGTAACAAACCAGAAACAAACGGTTGATAGACAACTAAGTTCATAATGTTAAATGGTAAGAAATATGAGTTGTGATTGCAATGATAATAAAACATCCTGTATTAATAAAATATTCAAAGGAATGATTATCACGATAGAATTGATGGTGTTAAAATATTATTCACCAAAATTGTTATTTGTTTAATTAAAAGAATTGTGTTGATAAGAAGGAATATGGCTGGAAAATGAACAGATCATAAACCTATTTTTGTGTTATGTTTTTATAGTAGTATTAAATGTCAAAAACGTGTGGAAGAACTAGTAATAGATATAAGTAAGGAGATACATTGTACAATCATAATATTAATCATCAGAGTAAAGACAGAAATAAGAGAATACCAGACAAGAAGTGATTTTGTAAATTAATAATTACATTCAATTATTGTAAGATAGCCCAAAGTAATTCAAAAAGTAAATAAGTAATAAGTGACAGTAAGCAAAACCTGTGGAAATAATAAATAATGCTTAATTTGTGTAAAATAAGAAGTTATAGATAATTACAGCTTAGGCCTATAAAATGCCTACACTGTATAAATTCAAAATAAACAATTTGTAAGAAAGTAACTATTGTATTAGAAAATTAAGAACAAATAATTCATTAATTGCAATTAGTTAACAATAATAATATGTCAGAAATAGAATAAACTGATAAAATAAGGAAAACATGTAATAACATAATATTAACAATTTTGTCAAAACATTAATACATGACTAAGCCCAGCTTTGTGGGATATTAAAATAATCTTTGAAAGAAAATAGAGACATTTGTGTTAATATCTAATGCATTGATAAGAAGACCAAAGAATAATAGCAATTAGAAAATATTTATTCATTTTGAACCAAAACTCAAATTTTATAACAATAGATACAAATGAATTCAACCAATAAGAGTATAGGTGGTTACCATAACAATGTAACGTTATTATATTTAAAACCGCTATAAAACGATAGTCCATTATTGACGATCAAGAGAGGCGGAAGCCAAACATTATTCGACTAAATTAATAATTAAAATAGGAAGAAAGACTAACAAATTTAATAAGATGTGGATACAAGAAGTTGAACGAAGACCTATTTAAACAAGGAAAGCAAATAAACCAGATTTTAATAACACAAAAATAAATAAAACTTCTAATTTAATCGAAAAAGAAGCCACATGAAACAGAAAAACGAAATGATGGAAAATTAATGAATGTATCAACCCAACCTGGATAATAACGTGACTCATCACCAAACTCGACAAGATTTTGTTAAGTATATTTGAATTACCAGAATTTGCGAACTAAATTAATTAACTTTTCTCACAACAAAAGAACTCTCACTCCGAACTTGGTAACTCAATTTCTTTCAAGGATAGATAGATATTATTTATTCAACTTGTATGTAAACCTAATTTAACCTATGTACGAAGTATGAAAGATTAGCACACACTTTTTAACACTCAGAAACGAATTGTATTTAAACCTTAATAGTATATAAGTACCATTGATGTAAGGTGGTGTACTTTATTAACATCTTGTTTTAATTTTTTCGTAATGAAAAGAACTCGTTGACTGAATGAACTGTATAAAATAAACATTAACGGCAGCCATGTCGGAATAGTAACTCTTCAGCCAACATAGCCAACCTTGAGATATAGTCTGTTTATTGCTGGAGCAACACTGTTTTATAATATCATATTTTTGTATCGAAATGGTCAATGATTAATTATTTAAATACTAATAAACTAGTACTGATTATTAATAACCGTCCTTCATTTTATTGGAATAGTATTATAAAATTTGTGCATTTTAGCGGTGAATAAAATTATTTACCAGATTTGGACGTTGGCAACACGACGAACCACATGCGAGATTCGAATGCCCGCCAGTCTGCGAGGGTAATTCGAATTTTTTATCACCGTACAGAAGACAACCCAGTTTGAACTTTGTAATTGTTTTAATAAACAATTTGGCGCCTATCGGGAAATAAATACACTCATCAAAGGACAGGTAAGGATTACACCCGTGATGATTTCGGTACTGGTTATTCGTGCGTTCGCGACGGACATCGTCAGCGTGAGAACTTAGAAAAAGTACGACTTTCATTTAAATACAAAGTGACGACTACAACGTGTGGAGCTAACACACGCAAACAGGATTAGTCTTTACAGAATTAGACGCTCCATCGCGGGGCTTAAACGAGGAGGACGTTGAGTCCTTACAATATATATTTATATATAATTAAAGTGAATTAATAATAATCAATGACTTGAGAAAGTATTCTTTGTCAATTTCTAAGTGTACTGTTGGGTAGGAGAAAAGACAAAATCTAACTTAATTTGGTCACAAATTTATTACACAGAATTGGCGCTAAATGTTTTACGTCCTTATAAATACCTTATAAACATATCTCTTATTTGTCTTTGCATTCTCAGTTTATGTAGTTTGTGAGTCAATTTAATTAAAATAATACACATACCAAGTAAGTTATCAATTCGATCTTACCGTCGAATAACACTGTAAAATCATCTTTCTCACAAAGCGACCAAATAACTCTTTTGCTTTACAATACTTTGGCCAGACTTCCACACAGACACTGAGGTTCAATTTCCGCTTTTCAATACAGCTTTGTCACGACTTTCGCCGCAGTCACGTTATGGAATATTCTAGATGTAAGCACAGACCGTTTACCAAACTGTTATGAAAAAGCCAGTCTTCATGAATATTTCCATATTACATGTCCTATAATTTGCAACCCTTAGCAAATATTTACCGTCTTGCTGTCATCACAATTACGTAGTACCGTCTGATAAACTCTTATCACAAAACCATTTTATACATACCCATACAGAATAAAAATTATTTTCTTGCTTGAAAGTTATTTCCAATACTTACAGTGTCTATCTAAAAATATTTCATAAAACATCAATTGCACCCATCGTAGTAATGTTTATCGTTGCTAAATTTACATACAACGGTAAAAAACAAACATTGTAGTATAACATCTTTACTTGCGTTATAACATAGGGAATCCGCAT
This sequence comes from Magicicada septendecula, assembly GCA_034769895.1. Taxonomy (NCBI): domain Eukaryota; kingdom Metazoa; phylum Arthropoda; class Insecta; order Hemiptera; family Cicadidae; genus Magicicada; species Magicicada septendecula. The sequence continues at coordinate 1,305,053,052 of CM068367.1, forward strand.
TAATTGGTTCTGCCAATTATACAGGCTGCCTTCGTTGTAACAAGCTGAAAATTAATCAAATCACTAAAACAATTAATATACAAAGAACTGGTGGGGGGGGGGGTAGTCTGCTGATTTATGCACTCAATTTAGTATTGTACTAAAGATGACATCTCTTTATTTATGTCTATTTGATTATACATATCATATCAACTTTTAACTTACAGTGAAAATTGTAATGGGTTTTCTACATTAAGATTTATAATACAGTTCGCGCATTTTACCTCGGATCCGAGTTTATATGTATTACTTTGGAATTTAAAGTTTACTCTACTCCATTAATGAATTACTTTATTACTCTTTATACCATTTGAGGAATGGTTTCATTTAGTAGTGCAATGTTCCAACGCTACATCACACGTGTTACTTTATAACTTATGGTTACTGAAATTACTTGTTACAACATTTATTCTTAAACTTTAGAGATTGTCTTTTTAAAGTCTTTTAGTTTACAATTACTTCTATTTCAAAAGATACATATCCACGGAAGGCAAGCCTCCGTGTCACCTCTTAGTTAAGGGTTTTAGTCCTTGTCGTCCACGCGTGTTTCTTCTGTCCTCTCTCTGTAGTGGGTTGTCATCGTGGTAGTCTTTCTGGTGAAGGTCCTCGGACTCAACTAATGTTGATTCTGATGTTACGGTGTCATGAAGTCGTCCTGTTTCTCGGTGGTATTGTAGATACAGTTGAGGTCTTCGTCTTCACATTTTACAGTTATGCACATCACATTTGGTAATAGTACGGTTGTATCTGAATTTACATATACAACTCTAAAATAACTTTAACTATATTTCTTACTGGGAGATGTCACCTTACGCACTTAATTTTCTACATTACTTTTTTCCTGTTACGCCCTACATTCTCGTTATATAACTCTTCACACGATTATTTGAAACCAATAACCACATTTAACAAAAAATACTAATTTTGTACAGCGCTCTGCAACTATGTAGTAAGGGTCAGTTAATCGCGCGGAAGGTTACGCGTCGCAGCGAAATAGTTCCACATTTCTCCTTTATTTAAATGGTTAAACTTTGACTTTATAATTACTTAGAGATATTCTTAATTACAGACGTTATTAAAGTACACTACTGTGGTCTTGTTTAATTATTTAAATAATCTCAAATTTACAAGTATTATTAGTTTGTTTAGGGGTCGGAATTCAAGTTAATTCCGGTTAGCGCATGTCTATGCAGGGTTAATTAACAAGGTTTACCCTATCTGTACACTCGTATTCCTTTTTATTTTATTATTAAAACTCTTTATTAAATATTATTATAATTTTATGATAGCGATAAAATTTAGTATAAATGTGCGATTTTATTAAATTTAAAATTTCTCAGCCTTTACATTACCTATTTATTAATTACTATATTTTTTATTAATGAAATCGTCACAGTAGCAATTATAAAATATACTTTAAGTCAGCTAAAATAATATAATCTTATATTCTAATGCTGAAAAAATGAAACAAACTTCTTTGTCAAATATTAATATGAATTTTATATTTTGTAATTAGTCTTGTATAAGAAATAGTATCCATTAATATGTATCCATTACTATGTATGTATCCATTACTATGTATGTATCCATTACTATGTATCCATTAGTCTTGTATAAGATTTACAATTAGTATCCATCATAAACTTTGGGCCAGTAGCAAAGCATACACGGTTACGTTGAAATTTTTTAGGTTTCTACCTGTCAACAGAAGGTAGTTGTCACCTTAAAAATGTATTACTTATTTATAACAGCCTTCATGATTCCTTTCGTAATTACAGTTATTACAAATTGCATGGTACTATATTACATGCATGTTAAGAACACGTTACATGCAATACAGACTATAACTAAAATATAGCATAGTGCAAGGAAGTATAAACATAGGAAACATTAAACAATAAAAAAGTAAACTAATACATGATAGAAAATAACCTAATATTTTTTTAAATAGTAATTCTAACAAATTTATATGTAAACACTCCTTTAACCCATAGATAAACTTACATGAAATAAAAAAAATGTATCATTTAAAGTATTCGAAATCTTATGAGTTTACTTTGCAACTGACAATATAAATATAAATATTATCAACAATATAAATATTAAAAATATTTATTGAAAGTCAATGACTTCTTTTAACAGAACTAATTATATAATTAAGCGTTGTTAATAAATAAGTGAATGGGCGTTTTATACATTTTACAGGGACACTGGAAGAAGCAGTGCTAAAGAGAGTGAGAGGGGGAAGAAGATCGCTTACAGAGTAGACAGAACGTTCGCTGAAAACGTAACTTGACATGTAGCTTTTCCCCCCAGTTCTAATCCACCTGGGCAAAGGAAACTATTCCCATGTTGCCACATTTATCAGAGCGAACTTAGATATTTGTACATCCATGAACACTGTGAAAATACAGCATAAACTAGAGGAATCGTCGTCCCTTGACAGAACTTGCCATCACTGCGCAAATGGTACAACCTAACCGGTGTACAAGTTAATTAAGTCTCCAAACTGAGAAACGTATTAATTTTGTCTGCTGCTTTGATTTGCCTTTTCATTACTCCCTCTTTGCCATTTCATTTTGGTCGAAAATTTTGCTTACACGCTCAGTTGTTCATTATCTACAAAATTTTGGTTATCTTATTAACTACGTGTGTTTGTAAAAAAAGTATATTTTATTAGCACTTAATATTTATAAATACTTATACATCCGAACATCCAAACACTGAGATAATGTATCCCATATTTGTGAGACGTACGCATTTGTTTGTGCACAATGCACAATGCGGTGTGCCTTTTATGCATACACATGCAGACGTGTGTATGTTTGCTCATCAGATTTGCCTAAATATTGTAAAATATTAAATTGCACCCTTTTTTTGTAAGTTTTATAATGGTATTTTGGCGGCAAAATGTAATCCTTCGACGTCATTGAAAAAAAATTATAACATTCTCGATTTATTTTTAGAATCTAAATGGTAGTTAAAGAAGTCAACTCCCTTATACTACGCTCATTAGAACATATGAAAAATTTTATTTGAAGTAGTTTTAAAATGCCTACGTAAGGGGAAACTGCGATAACGTACAAAACCTATAGGCCTACAACGTTATTTCTCTTGTTAAACTAAGTTTAAGTTGACTTATTAAAAGTAAAAAAAAAAATAATGATACAACTTACAAGGTATACTAGGTGAGTATACTCGACAGGATCCCCTAGTATCGGCTGAATTGGTGGGAACATCTTTGCCGAATGGATGACTGCCGCATCCCCAAACAACTGTGAAAGTATAAACCGAGGGGACGGAGAGGTGTGGAACGTCCGAGGAAGCCCTGGAGTGACCAGCTGTAATCTTTTCCTATTTGAGACCGGAACAAGCCATTTTTGGTTTAATCCGTGATGATGATGATGATGATGATGATGACGTTGCAAGGTAGATACAGTTGTGGTGATTAAGGGGAAGAGAATGGACGTAGTCTAACGCCAACGACTGGCATTATTTTATGTTATCACAGCACAGCAAAACCTAATAGGCCTATTATGTAAATCTACATTTACTATGAAAAATTGCCTGTTCTTCTGTGTGAGGGTAGTTGTGTACACATAGGCATGGATAATATACGTACTTAAAAGTTTGAGAGTGTTTGTATGTTCAACATTTTTCCAAGTCTTAGTTGGCCTACCTCTCTTCCTAGTCCGCATTTAAAAATGTATGAATGTACGACGTGAATAGTTTAAAATAGTACTTGAATGATTTCTAACTAAAGAAAACCTGAACTACATTGTATTCATTATCAGAAGCGTGTGTTTGTGTGTGCGTATGTGCACGTGTGTGTTTTCTCATTTTATTTGCATACATATTATGCAATATCAAATAGCATATCTTTTTCAGTAAATTTTAATTGATACTTTTGCCATAGTATGTAATATTTCAAGCGTCATTTTCATAACACGCTAAATTTTATTTTCTGACTGTGAACAAACGTTCATGAAGGAACATATTACATGTTTTTACGCCAGGGAAAAAGTGTAGTAATCAAAACGATCGAGTGCGCAAGAGCGTGTTTGTGGTATTAGGTCTCTGCTCAAGACGATCATGCAATGAAAATAGTAAAAAGTTTAAGTAGTGGCAACTTTTAAACGCCGAAGTTTTTATCTAAACCTCAATTTTGTCAACTAGTTTAAGAGACTGATATTTCTTGTTCCAAAATTTACCATCATTAACGATTAACGTGTACTGTTTTTACTTTTTATCGTTATCAGCAACACATTTCAGTTCGTTTTCTGCATAGGCTACGCGTACCATGCGACATCAGTCTTTGGGAAATAATGTTATGAAGCGAAATAACAAAGCAACTTATTATTTAAATAAGGAGTCGGTGTCTCAGGACAATGTTGGCTTCGCTGTGTTGTCCTATGTCTATGGGGTGAGTGATCGTATTGGCAGGTTGCTGAGCAGGCGGGACGTGAGACCAATCTTCAAGACGACCAATACAATCCAGCAGTTTCTGAGAGCAGTGAAGGACGTCAGAGGCCCGCTCTCGTTGTGCGGAGTGTATGTAGTTCCTTGCTCATGCGGCCAGTTGTGCATCGGAATTACGAAACGCAGTGTCCATGCCCGAGTTAATGAACACAGCCGCTACTGTCTTTCAGGTAGCCAGAAAAGTCTGCTATAGCGGAACACATACTCGCCACTGCAAACCATCGCATATTCTTTGAAGAGACGAGAGGCTTCTGTCGTCGGTGAGTGCGTATTTCCCTCGCCTGCATGTGGAGTCTGTCCAGACTCAGAAACATGCATCTATTGCAATGAATCGGCGGGGTGAGTCCCTCTCATTCAGTGCTCTTTGCACGCGAGTTGTGGCGAACCAATAAGAATTTGCCTTTCTTCTGATTGGCTGGTGGTGTCAGACAACAACTTCGTGCGGACACCAAAAGTTTATAAATATGGGTGTCCTACTCACAGCCACTAGCGTTAACCACAGTTCAGTGGTCACCGACTACAAAACTTTTGTCAGTGTTTTGCAGCCTTCTCCACTGAAGATGGCCGTCGAAGGCACGGCCGAAATGTTAGCATCAAACAACTTTGGACCACGGGCTTACAGCCCGGCAAGCCGAAGTTCTCATAACAATAAAGCAACTTATTTACAAAAGGTACTTGCTACAAACGACTCTTAGGTACGTGGATTGAAACCGTATCTAGTATGGACAACTTATATAAACTAACATATATGAGCATTATCTATAAAAAGTAACATATATATTGTTACGACATCACAGAAAAATCTACGTGTTTGTCGAATGTGCCAGAAGAATCTCGATGTAACGCGTGTGGCGTACGTGATTTTCGACGCATTTTCGAGAGGTTTCTCGAAGGCGCCAGCCGCGCGAACTGTGTCAAGGCCGCAGTTAATTACGTAGTTCACACGAGCGCTAAGACGCAATTAGGAACGTTTTGGTCTGTGAACGCAGGTATAAATACATGGCGGGAGCGGCCTTAAGTTTCAGTATTAGTGCGATATATTTACAGAGCGGTTCGAGTTATTACTGTGTACGTTCAAGTAGTTATTAGTGAAGTGTTGCGTTTATTAATCGGGCGGTATAATTGTAATACAATTGTGTTTAATGTTAGTGACATTTTATTGCGTGTGAACAATTTTTATTTGATTTGTTGTAGTAGACTGTGCAGTTAATTACGAACTGTTTAACTGTAAAAATTAAAGCTGGTGATTAGTGACTTAATTGGTGTCTTGTACTGTATTTTGTTTCCACTGTACCAACGACGATCAAGTAGACCGTCGTAACAATATAATTAATGGGGACTCTTTCGTTTTAGTAATTTGTAATAGATATCAGAAATTAGATAAAATACCTATACAGTCATGTCCAATCCTACAATAGTAAAAGGAAATACAACACATAGGTTTGCAATGAAATTATATATAAACTTAAGAAATACATAAATATGAAAACATGAAACGTAATTGCAAATAAAATGAACTTCATAGTTTAAAGGACCTGTCGAGTTTAAAGGATTAGTAAGGTAATATCATAACAAGAATTACATGGAAAACGAGAATAATTATAAAAAAATTCATAAAAAAACTTACGATTTAGTAGGTGTCCGTCGGAAGAGTAAAATGAAATACGTGGACATAAAGAGCAATGGACAGGAATTGTACAGAAACGCAAAGGAGGAAAAAGTAAGGAAAGGAAAATAGACGCTACAGACCAAGGAGTGATGAAGTAGACGAAACTAATGAAACATAAATCTTCATGTTTTCGAATCTTCAGAACCTTGAGATTGTGAACAGAGAATCAGTGCATCCGTGGTTGCTAGGATGGAAACTACGACAGCATTAAGGCCGTTATCATTAAGTTTATTACATAGGCTATCATGGCCGGAGTCGTTGATAAAACAATTTATATCCCGGCTTTTTGGCCGTAATCAATTTTTTCTGGCATTGCCTAAACGTTTCTCCAGTGGGTGGCGATATATTCAACAATGACAGAACAAAGCAATCGACCACGGTCAAACAGCCAGCATACAAATCCTTTTATCAGCGCCTATTATTAATTTATTTCAACAAATATGTACACTATATATATATATATATATATATATATATATATATATATTGCAACACATCTTTTTATGATTTCTTTCATTATGGATTATGAGTTTTACATGGACCTGGTTAGGGTATACCATGCCAACACTTACCTGCAGTATATGGTACTTTTCTGCTTTGCCGGCTATTAGGTGTGGGATTTGGGCTTATTAGGTATCAGGTAACGAGTTGGGACGATGTGTTTCCAAAAGAATTATTTTAGGAAGCTGAGTTGTATAAATTGTGAATAAATGAAAACTACCTTTTTAGTCTATCATTCCAATGATTATAATTGTCACCCTCAAGGTGCTTATCTTTAAACAAATCATAATAATAAAAAGAATTTCAAATATTTAACACGATTTACGGCGGGTTCCACTAATTTATATTCTTTCTTGAATATTACTTTACACATATTTTCTCTAGTGATATATTGTTATAATGCTTACGTCTAACAATCACATATTAAAATCATATATCTTAGTACATCATTTATAAGTTCCTGAAAATAAGACATACAATACACAGTATATACACAAAACATATAACATGGAAATATACACACATATATGGGCAGTTTCACACTGTCTGCCTGTAATTATAATTCATTTATACAAAATCATTTTGTTATATTGAATTTAATTATTTAATAAAATGGAAATACTGAATTGATTTCATTCTATGAAATCCGTAACCCTGTTCTTTATACATGAGAAAATAAAATACGAACTTTTTAAATGAATATAACAAGGGTTATAGTTATCGTTATCTCTATGGTAATTATTATTAATATAAACACTTTTATTAAGGGTAACTCCCTTTTAATTATTCTACTCTTCAGCCTGCTTGGCTATCAACAATAATTAATATGAAACAATAAAATTTGTGACATCTAATATCTTGATAAACACTCTTAGAGCTTCTCTGCACTCTCCCTTAATTTATCACATTTAATTTATCAAATATAATTTTTTATACAGTGTACAATCTCATGAAAACATTTGCTTAGAGTCTTTCTGCACTCTTATTAACATATTATTATAATAATCACACATTATCTAAATGTTCTGTCTTTTCGAATAAATGTCTCTATATGATATACAGTACAACATTTAAAAGTGTCTTTAGGCTTTAGTCATACCGCCTATATAATTAAATGTTTATCAATTATTTAAAACTGTTCAATTTCGCTTATAGCGGCTTTTCATTTACTTTTTGTGTTTTACAACATTATTATGAACCCTGAACCATATCAGGTCACCTGTTTTGATGATTTCATGTTACACAGATGTACACGGGTCTCAGGCGTCGGCGTTGAGTACAGCTATTCCTCTCGAAACCTCCGTCAGCGTCGCTTAGCGGTGTATGAACAGCTAGGCTAGGCGTCGTTCCTTTATCGTCATGGACACAGCGTCTCTGGCCTCGGGTATAGTCTGATGTCCGTAGTACGTAGTTGTAGTAACTCAGGTGTCGGCCGGTCTCATTGAAGCGTCTTCTGCAGCATATCGTTCCGTGTGTACGACTCAACGAATACTTTATGAATGCGACAGATGCTCGTTTTGGCTCACTGTTTATAGGGCAAAGCCACGTGTGCAAATGAGTTTCTATCGGCGAATATCTCAACAATCCTTTATTTATTTAGGTAACAAAGTTGTTTGTTAGACGTGTCTTGAACACAGTTATTAGCTATGTATACACGCGATCTTTAATTAGCACCGCGAAAGGTGTGAAATAGTAAAACGCTTATAGTTCACGACACTCTCACTATCTCGTTATGTGTTTGGTGTCTAAATAAAGCTACATTTCCGCACTATTCACTGGTCAACCTAGTTCTTCTTAATCTTTTGTCATTTTTTTATTATTTAAGTTTTAAAACACTTCTGACATGTGCCGACAAAATTATACATATTTATGCAGGTGGACTGTTATCTGTTTTGTTTGCTATATAAAATCTTATCTATACCCTTCTAAATGTACAATTGTAGCAGATAACGCTTATTATGCGTACTCCAGTTAGAACGATAAACATTGATAACAATGTTTCGTTATAACACTCCCCCACTTGCTTTAAAAAAAAATTGTTTGTGCTTTACAGAACTTTTTTTTTTTTTTTTTTTTTTTTTTTAGTCTATACACAGTCAGTTATATTACATGTTTATTAGAAAGAATATAAAATCTTATCTTAAAGTAACAATCACATATGGGTATTATTGGATATAATGACGCAGAGATGACGCATGGTACTTTCCGACGTCCTTTTTCTTCACTGGGTCATATACCATGTAGGTGTGTGGTCCTAGACGACTCCTTAGTTCATATGGGCCACAGAATAATCTGAAGAATTTCTTGGAAGTGTTTAATATACTACTTCCCACAGGATTTGTCTTTATCAATACCTTATCACCAATCTGGAATCTTGTCAATCGGTGAGTTCTATTATACCGGTCTCTCCTTTTACCTGCTTGATGATATAACTGTCGTTCAGCTCTGTTTATTTTTATTTGAATTGGCAAATCTACATTATAATTTTTCGGTTTATTTATCATGTTGTGCCAGAATCTTTTAGGTATTTTATTCTCACTTAATTCTAACGGTGTGTATCCTGTAGCTTCACTATAATTGTGATTCATTGCATCTTCGAAAAATTGTAGATAGTCAGGCCATTTACTCTGTTGATTGTAGCAATATAACCTCATGTACTTGCCTAACTCTCTATTTATTCTTTCAGCAAGATTAGTTTGTGGATGCCTTATGGATGTAAGTATAGGTTTTATACCTTGTCTTGTCAATGCGTCCTTCCATAATTTATTACCAAACTGCTTACCTTGATCTGTCAACACTTTATCCATTTTTCCATACTTTGGTATATACTTCTGGGTAATGACGTTCAGAACAGATTTCATGGTGGGTCTTCGTACAGCATATAACTTTACTAGCTTGGTAAACACATCTACCGTCACAATTATATGGCGGTACCCACGACTTGATCGCGGGAGTGGTCCAAGGAAATCAAGTGCAACTATATCCCCCTTCTTCTTAGTTCTGATACTCCCCATTTCAACGCAAGTGTTTAAATTCGGATGTTTGGCTGTTTGACAATCATGGCATTTCCTAACAATTATTTTAATTTTTCTGAACATATTATTACAGGTGAAGGCTTCTTTCATAGTTAAATAGCACTTCAATGGAGATGCATGAGCTAGACTACGATGACATGGCATAATTAATTGCTGTAACATGTCATGAGATAGCACAACTTTCCAATCATAATTAATAAGCTTAAATAAAATTCCATCTTTCACACAATAATTTATAGGTAACGGATTATTTTTTATATTCTGTAATCGCTGATCTTTATCTTGCTCTCTAGCGAGATTACGTAGTAATTCTTGTACTTCTCTCTCGGGTTTGTATGTTATGTTGCTAAGTACCCTGACATCTTGTGGTTTAGCTTCATGTGTTTCTATACAGACTCCAGAATATAGTCATTGATTTTCAGTCTTCGATGTGGACGGTTTATTACGTTCATCAGAGTTTCTCGGTGTCTCTTTCTGTTTTTTCTCAACGGTAATCGCCTGCGTATTTGCATTCCTATCGGATGTCCATGGTTTCGAAAATCGTTTCGACGAATTCGGCCATCGGTAACCTGCTTTGTAATTACCTCTTTCATTATTTTGCTCCTGCTTCTCATATGTTCGTCCATCTTCATGGCGTCTATCATATGATACATTTTTGTTTTTCGGATATTTTTCATCGTCTGTACGTCTATCTTCTCTGCCTTTATCTTCTTGGCGATATCTTTGCGAATACCACGTACCTCTATCTTGATTTTGGTTCCGGTTATCTCGCTGAACTCCTCTTGGTGGGTCTCGTTCACGGATTACACCCTCCATCTGTGTTAAAAGTATTAATAGATCTTCAATGGTAGCTATACCCTGAACATGTATAGCTAGTTGGATGTTCCTGCTGAAATGATTAGCAAGCTTAATGACTAATTCTTTTTGTGTTAAAGCGGGACGTAAATGTTTACTCCTCTCTACTAACATAATGACGTATTCATCTTCAGACAGCTTACCTGGATTATATTTACCAAATTCCAGTGTATTTCGTATTCTCATTTGTATGTATTCATTCCAATACCTCCGTTCGAATGCTAGTTTAAATTCTTCATACGTTTTTAAATCGTCATTCACCATCGTGAACCAACTGGCTGCTGCATCTTTTAAGTAACGGCTTACAAAGTCTATTTTATCTTTGTCACTGAGAATAGATCCAATACTATCCAATTCTTTCTCACATTTGATACGAAATTCAATGGGATTTTCCCCTCTGGATCCTCTAAAATAGTTAATGGGTCTCTCTTCTCTAGGTACGGTCGAGTATACTAACGCTTGTGTTGGTAGTCTTCTCACTTCTCGTGTAAGTCGGTCTACTTCACTTTTTAACTTGACTTCCAGCTGATCTACCCTGTTGTCATGGTGTTGGATAGATTTCTTGATGGTGTCGTCTGCTGCGGCGAGACTTTTTGTTTCTTCTTCAATTTTCATGGTCTTCCTGACATTACTCTGCACCAACTCGCTGATGACTTGTATCTTGGTATCTTGTCGATGCGTAATTTTTTCGAGTTTCTGGTCCAGTGTGTCGGCCATAGATTTAAAATTTTGTTGTAGTCTTTTTCGCTGCTCTTCGAAATTTTCATTCATCACCACCGCTTGTTGTTTTAGAGACTCTTTAACTTTACCTTCTAAGGTCTCCATTCGTTCCATAATTTCTACCTTACTTTCAGCATTATACGCGTATAGTTTCTGAATTTCTGACGTGCTTGCTTCCAATCTTCTCATAGTTTCAGACGTGCTTGCTTCCAATCTTCTCATAGTTTCAGCACCACTAGTTTTTATTTCTTCAAACCTTTTTACGTTTTCAGCGTTGCTGGCTTCTAACTTCTTCATTATGTCGGCTAAACTGACCTCTTGTTTATGTGCCATGTTTAATTTTAATTTGGTGAACCAATTTTAAAATATTTATTATTAATTTGTATATTATTAATTATTTGGATTATTATTAAATACTGTATTGGTAGTCATTTATTCATCAACATACAACCATTATCCTGGGCGCCTGTAGTATCAGTTTCTGATAACCACAATATTTATCTAAGCTCCCCTTTGTTTACTCTACTGATAACGCTAACTGTACGTTCTTATCAGCTACATTCAACATATAAATGCACGTTTTATAATAATTACACATCAACTCTAAATATTTGTTCTACGTGAATTTATATTTATTTAAATTCTTACTAATTTTTAGTTTTTTTTTTTTTCGTATTATGTTTTTTTTTTTATTTATTTAATCGGGCCCCACGTTGGAAGCGACATTTTCTTTTGCAACACATCTTTTTATGATTTCTTTCATTATGGATTATGAGTTTTACATGGACCTGGTTAGGGTATACCATGCCAACACTTACCTGCAGTATATGGTACTTTTCTGCTTTGCCGGCTATTAGGTGTGGGATTTGGGCTTATTAGGTATCAGGTAACGAGTTGGGACGATGTGTTTCCAAAAGAATTATTTTAGGAAGCTGAGTTGTATAAATTGTGAATAAATGAAAACTACCTTTTTAGTCTATCATTCCAATGATTATAATTGTCACCCTCAAGGTGCTTATCTTTAAACAAATCATAATAATAAAAAGAATTTCAAATATTTAACACGATTTACGGCGGGTTCCACTAATTTATATTCTTTCTTGAATATTACTTTACACATATTTTCTCTAGTGATATATTGTTATAATGCTTACGTCTAACAATCACATATTAAAATCATATATCTTAGTACATCATTTATAAGTTCCTGAAAATAAGACATACAATACACAGTATATACACAAAACATATAACATGGAAATATACACACATATATGGGCAGTTTCACACTGTCTGCCTGTAATTATAATTCATTTATACAAAATCATTTTGTTATATTGAATTTAATTATTTAATAAAATGGAAATACTGAATTGATTTCATTCTATGAAATCCGTAACCCTGTTCTTTATACATGAGAAAATAAAATACGAACTTTTTAAATGAATATAACAAGGGTTATAGTTATCGTTATCTCTATGGTAATTATTATTAATATAAACACTTTTATTAAGGGTAACTCCCTTTTAATTATTCTACTCTTCAGCCTGCTTGGCTATCAACAATAATTAATATGAAACAATAAAATTTGTGACATCTAATATCTTGATAAACACTCTTAGAGCTTCTCTGCACTCTCCCTTAATTTATCACATTTAATTTATCAAATATAATTTTTTATACAGTGTACAATCTCATGAAAACATTTGCTTAGAGTCTTTCTGCACTCTTATTAACATATTATTATAATAATCACACATTATCTAAATGTTCTGTCTTTTCGAATAAATGTCTCTATATGATATACAGTACAACATTTAAAAGTGTCTTTAGGCTTTAGTCATACCGCCTATATAATTAAATGTTTATCAATTATTTAAAACTGTTCAATTTCGCTTATAGCGGCTTTTCATTTACTTTTTGTGTTTTACAACATTATTATGAACCCTGAACCATATCAGGTCACCTGTTTTGATGATTTCATGTTACACAGATGTACACGGGTCTCAGGCGTCGGCGTTGAGTACAGCTATTCCTCTCGAAACCTCCGTCAGCGTCGCTTAGCGGTGTATGAACAGCTAGGCTAGGCGTCGTTCCTTTATCGTCATGGACACAGCGTCTCTGGCCTCGGGTATAGTCTGATGTCCGTAGTACGTAGTTGTAGTAACTCAGGTGTCGGCCGGTCTCATTGAAGCGTCTTCTGCAGCATATCGTTCCGTGTGTACGACTCAACGAATACTTTATGAATGCGACAGATGCTCGTTTTGGCTCACTGTTTATAGGGCAAAGCCACGTGTGCAAATGAGTTTCTATCGGCGAATATCTCAACAATCCTTTATTTATTTAGGTAACAAAGTTGTTTGTTAGACGTGTCTTGAACACAGTTATTAGCTATGTATACACGCGATCTTTAATTAGCACCGCGAAAGGTGTGAAATAGTAAAACGCTTATAGTTCACGACACTCTCACTATCTCGTTATGTGTTTGGTGTCTAAATAAAGCTACATTTCCACACTATTCACTGGTCAACCTAGTTCTTCTTAATCTTTTGTAATTTTTTTATTATTTAAGTTTTAAAACACTTCTGACATGTGCCGACAAAATTATACATATTTATGCAGGTGGACTGTTATCTGTTTTGTTTGCTATATAAAATCTTATCTATACCCTTCTAAATGTACAATTGTAGCAGATAACGCTTATTATGCGTACTCCAGTTAGAACGATAAACATTGATAATAATGTTTCGTTATAATATAGTATATATATTGTCACCGGACAAAAGGCTTGCCGCATGACAAATGGCGCCAATCGTACACTCTAGTTATTTTGGTGGCCCTAAAAAGGACCGAGTGGCGAGAACTGTGATGTTGGTCGTGCCGCGCTGAGGTGTTCGGCGGCTGCGCCCGCTGATCGTGGCGTACTGCAGTCCTCCTCTTCTTTCGGCACCGGTTGTAGAGTCGGTTGCCGGCCCAGCGAAATCCATCGCTGGCGCGGAACGGGAGTGCGAAGACGCAAGAACGGCGGCGGTTCTATTCTTCGGCTGTTCCTTCCGGCTGACTCCGCCCCGATGTCGTCCGAGAGAGGAGAGGAGATGAAGTGCGTTCGATGGCGTGGCGATGAAGTAGACGTTCTTTATCTGCTGCCCTGCTTGTTGGACAACACCTTGCCTTGAAGAAAGAAGACTGCAACTCAGCTGGCTGGTGAACTGAGTAGCCAGCACTACAGCTGAGTTCGTTCGTCGGACCTTCTAAGGGCCACCAGCCAAGTGACCCTTTTCAGGACCACCAACCGCCGTGGGAAAGGAAGCAATTCCAGCCTGCCAGAGCTGTTGGTTGCGCAGCGCATCTAGCCCGCTGACGCTCAGGCTCTTGGGTAGCGCTGCCTAGGACGATCCTTGCGAGCACCCACCAGTGGTAAGCGAGCTTGGATATCGCCTAGGTAAAGAGGCCGGTGGACACCTCTCTTGGTAAGGGGAGGTATCTAACGAAGCCGGTCATTTGCCCAGCTCATAGACAGCCTGAGCGTTTCAGTCCCGCTTGCGATCCGGCTCGGGCCGGACCCTAGGTCCCTGGTTACCGCCGGAGGCAGCCTGGCTGCCTCTGGTCGGCAAACCTCCCGCTCGTTGGCGGAAATGCCCGCTCCGGGCGCGTCAACGAGCACGCAGTCGCTCGCCTCTTCCATACCCCACACGAGCGATTCGCCGTGTTCTCCGGCTATGGATGCGGACCAAGCTGTCGATCCCCGGACGGTTCCGCTGCCCGGTGACGAGACCGACGCTTTCGTGGCGGTTGGGCCACGGGGGCGCCCGGTTAAGAAACCGAGGCGGAACCGGTCCTCCTCAACCTCTTCCTCGGCGTCCGCCATGGAAGTTGTCCCCGCCGATGGCGAATCCGGCTCGGGGCCGACTGTGCCCGGCGCTGCCCAAGCACCGCCGGTCATTCGTCGCATCCCGCCCGTGTTCGTTCACGGCGTGAACAACGTCACCGGTTTTTACCGGCGACTCATAGTGGCTCCCGGACTTTCCCCGGCCAGCGTTGACCTGAAGCTCCTTGGGGGCGACACTGTCAAGATCGCTGTCCGCGGAATGGACGAGTACCGCAGCGTCATGGCGTTCGTCGAATCAGCCAACCTGCAACACCACACCTTTACCCCGAAACACGTGAAGCCTCTGTCCCTCGTGCTCAGAGGCTTAGACGTGGACTCTCCTCTCGAGGAAATCCTCGATGAGCTGCGCGAGCTGGGTTATCCGGTTCGCGCGGTACATCGGGTATTTGCTCCCGCCGGACCAAGGCGTCCAATTCCCCTGGTTCGCATCATGGTCGAGAACAGCGAGGCAGGCGCAAGCCTACTCTCTCTTACGCGGCTTTTTGGTTTCCGCGTAAAAGTGGAAAGAAGCCGCGCTCCCGGGGCTCTGCCTCAATGCTACAAGTGCCAACGCTTCGGGCACCATTCAGAGACTTGCTCTAACGCTCCGGCGTGCGTGAGGTGTTCTTTGCCTCACGCCAGTAAACATTGCGATGCTCCAGCTTTTAAAAGGTGCATCAACTGCGGCGGAAGTCACCCCGCCAACTACCGGGCATGTCCGGTGTTTCAGCGGGAGCTCGAGCGGCGAAAGCCGAAAGGGCGCCTGCCACCACCGAGGCATCCGGAAGCTGGTTCCAGACCTGCAACCGAGCAGCCAGGCCCTGCGCCTCCTGCTACGGCTGCCGTGTCTTTCGCCGCAGTTGCCAACAGGCAACGTAAACGCAGCAAAGGCCCGAAGCAGACACCTGTAGTTCAGGCATCTCCATCTCAGGCTCCTTCCCAGGCCCCTGTCCCGCCTCAGGCGAAAAAGCGCCGCAATCTCGCGACTTCTAAAAAAAGTGAGACAGACCAGCCACTGCCAAACATCTCGGTTGTGGAGCCTGAGAATACTCAACCCTCCCCAGCACCGGAGAATCCTGCCCCTGCTTTAGAAGCAGCCTCGCCAGACCTCCCGCCCCCGCGGTTCCCTAATGCAGGCAAAAAGAAGCGGCAACGTAAGCCCCGTGGCGCTAGATCCCGGGCTCCTGCCAACCCAGCCGCACAGTCCAGACAGCCTGCGCAGCGCGTGAAGACCGACGTTATCGCATCTGTCCCTCTTCCTAGCACCTCCGCTAGAGGCGCTACACCTGGCCCTAAGAAACCCCTGGCTTCCACCAATCCCCCGATTGACAAGCCTCGGCGCTCTTACGCGCAAACAGTCTCCGGGCACTCTGCCTCAAAAACCGTTCCTGACGACTATCAAGTCGTCAAAGACTTCCTTGCGGAATTTGACCTCCGCAAAGTTGCCCAGACCTTCAGGTCCATCCGCTCCCGCTTGGAGACTGCCGATACAACCGAGAGATTCATGCTCTTGGTGGAAGCCGCCACTTGTGTAGGTTTTCTATGAGTCGGGTCCTCAAACGAGATCTCTCAATTCTTTCCTGGAACGCCAACGGGTTGTCCAACAAGATCCAGGAACTCCAAGAATTACTGGCCCGACTCAAACCCGACGTAGTCCTTCTCAATGAGACCCACTTGACTCCTGCGAGTCGGTTACGACTGGCCAACTATGTGTGCTATCGAAACGACAGGCCGGGCACTGCTGGTGGCGGTACTGCCGTCGCGGTGAGGCTCACTCTCGAGCATCACCGAGTCGTCTTGCCTGCAATGACTCACCTCGAAGGCACCGCTGTGGAGTTGTTAAACACTCTAGGCGGCGTACAGATGGTCGCGGCGTATAAAGCGCCGCAAAAAGAGCTCCTTCACCCCGATCTAGCGGTCGCGTTCGATGCACACAGGAGGGTCATCATGGCCGGCGACCTGAACTGCAAACATCGCGATTGGAACTGTCGCTTGACTGCCCCAAACGGGAAACGTTTGCGCAGGTTTGCCGATTCTCGCAGGATTCAAGTGATTGGGCCTACCCAACCTACGTTCTACCCCTCACAACGCAACGCGGCTCCCGATGTCTTGGACATAGCGGTGATTCAAGGAATTGACTGTCCGGTCCATGTGTCCGTGCTAACGGAACTATCGTCCGATCATCTCCCCATCCTGATACACGTCGCTACCCAGCACGTCGTACGCAGAGATGTCAGGAAGGTGGTAGAATGGGACCGCTATGGCCCGGCGTTAAGTCGCCGATTGCCAGACGCAGGACCACTCGAAACCGTCCGCCAAGTCGACGAGGCAGTTGCCGCGTTTGACGAGGCTGTCGTATCTGCGATCGACGAGTCTTCCAGGATGAAGCCTGGTGTCACGCCCCACTGGCAGCGGATCCCAGAGGAGACGAGTGCTCTCGCTTGCGAGAGAAATCGCCTCCGGAGACGCTGGCAGCGGACCCGTGATCCGGCCGACAAGGCAGCGTACAACCGGGCGACCGGCATTTTACGTCGTGAAATGCAGGCCTACCGGAGACGCTGTTGGGAACTCGCCGTGGCCCAGGCAGGGGACGGATCGGACGAAAGTAGCCCTTACCGGATACCTTCGGCGTTGGTAGGGAAGAGGCGCCGGCCTCGCATCCCGGCCATTGCTGGACCTTTCGGTCAAATCCTGGCTCGCCCGGAGGCGAAGGCCGAGTACTTGGGCGCGTGTTTTGAGCGACAGTTCGCACCTAACCCGCCCATGGACTGGGACTTCGACGAAGAAGTCGAGAACGAAGTGGAAGACTTTCTATCTCTTCCGATCACTTCGGAGCCCGAACCCATTACTAGGGAAGAGGTCACAGATCGGCTCGTTGAACTCGTGCCGAGAAAAGCTCCTGGCCCGGACGGCGTCTCGAACGCCGCTCTTACTCGACTCCCGGAGCGAGGAGTACTTTTCTTGGTCGCGCTGTTCAACGCGTGTCTTAGACTGGCCTATTTTCCCCAGAAATGGCGTAAGGCAACGGTCATAGTGATCCCGAAGCAGGGAAAGGACGCTTCCCGTCCCGGCAACCTCCGGCCCATTAGTCTACTGTCAGCCACGTCAAAGGTCCTCGAACGTCTCGTACAACGGAGAGTACTAGATCATCTACGAAACTTCGATGTACTGGTCCCCGAACAGTTCGGCTTTCGTGTGGGGCATTCCACCACTCATCAACTGATGAGACTGGTGGAATACATCACGGACGCCGGGTGTCGGAAAGAGCAGACTGTCGCCTGTTTCCTAGATGTGGAAAAGGCCTTTGATAGTGTCTGGCACGACGGGCTCTTGTTCAAGCTCCGGGAAATCCAGCTCCCAGATTGCTACCTTCGCTTGATTGCTAGCTTTCTGACGGAGAGGACTTTCTGCGTGCGAATAGACGACCACGTCTCTTCCGAGAGACGTATCACAGCCGGGGTACCTCAAGGTAGCGTGCTAGGGCCTCTCCTGTTCTCCGTGTATGTCAACGACGCACCCAGAGAGCCTGGAGTCCAGATGGCTTTGTTTGCCGACGACACGGCGGTCTATACCGCCGATCGGAACGCAGACTTTGCTATCCCACGACTTCAGCGCGCACTCGATGCGTATTCGACGTGGACGGAAAGCTGGAAAGTTGCCGTCAACGAAACCAAGAGCTCCGCGGTGCTATTCACAAAGCGCCGGAAAGAACCACGAGGCCGAGTGAGACTCGGTAGAACGTACCTGCCCTGGTCGAGGGAAGTTAAGTACCTCGGTGTCCACCTTGATCGTCGGCTCACCTGGCGTACCCACGCTGAGACGATGCGAAAGAAAGCGTCCGCTCGTCTCGGTCAACTGTTTCCGATACTTGCCAACAAGGCTATGACCCGCAAGCTGGGTAAGTTGATTGTCAACGCGTATCTGTTGCCGATCATTACCTACGCTCTTCCCGTCTGGGGTTACCTCGCAACCGTTCATAAAAGAAGGTTGCAAAGCGTTCTCGATAGAGGGCTTCGGCTAGCGGCCAAAGTCCCCTATCGGTTTTCTTCTCGTCTCCTGAGAAGAGGACTCGGTGTCCGCTCCTTGGATGACACCGCAAGGCGACTTGCACGTAAATTTTACGTCCGAGCTGCGAGGACCCAGACAAACCCACTCATAGCTGGCCTTGGCAGGTACCGAATACGTCCAGGTGAATCTTGGAAACGGCCTCGACAAATACTGTACTAGTCGACCTAGTACGAGCATGTCGTTGTAGCGACCATTAAAAATTAATTAACAATATTCCGTCTGGACAGGACCACTAGGCAGGAGCCCCTACCGGAGGCTCGGTACTAGGAAACCATTGGGTCGTCTCACGACGCTCAACCCAACAGCTCTGACCACTCGTCACTTTGTATTTAAATGAAAGTCGTACTTTTTCTAAGTTCTCACGCTGACGATGTCCGTCGCGAACGCACTAATAACCGGTACCGAAATCTTCACAGGTGTAATCCTTACATGTCCTTTGATGAGTGTATTTATTTCCCGATAGGCGACAAATTGTTTATTAAAACAATTAAAAAGTTCAAACTGGGTTGTCTTCTGTACGGTGATAACAAATTCGAATTACCCTCGCAGACTGGCGGGCATTCGAATCTCGCGTGTGGTTCGTCGTGTTGCCAACGACCAAATCTGGTAAATAATTTTTATTCACCGCTAAAATGCACAAACTTTATAATACAATTCAAATAAAATAAAGGACGGTTATTAATAATCAGTACTAGTTTATTAGTATTTGAAATAATTAATCATTGATCATTTAGATACAAAATATAATATTATAAATCAATGTTGCTCCGGCAATAAACAGACTATATCTCAAGGTTGGCTATGTTGGCTGAAGAGTTACTATTCCGGCATGGCTGCCGTTAATGTTTATTTTATACAGTTCATTCAGTCAACGAGTTCTTTTTATTACGAAAAAATTAAGACAAGATGTTAATAATGTACACCACCTTACATCAATGGTATTTATATACTATTAAGGTTAAAAATACAATTCGTTTCTGAGTGTTAAAAAGTGTGTGCTAATCTTTTGTACTTCGTATATAGGTTAAATTAGGTTTACATACAAGTTTAATAAATAATATCAATCTATCCTTGAAAGAAATTTAGTTAACAAGTTCGGAGTGAGAGTTATTGTGTTGTGAGAAAAGTTAATTAATTTACTTCGCAAATTCTGGTAATTCAAATATACTTAACAAAATCTTGTCGAGTTTGGTGATGAGTCACGTTATTATCCAGGTTGGGTTGATACATTCATCCTTTGGATCTTCTGTTCATATGGCTTCTTTTTCGATTAATTAGAATTTTTATTTCTTTTTTAATTATTAAAATCTGGTTTATTTGCTCTCCTTGTTTAAATAGGTCTTCGTTCAACTTCCTGAATCCACATCTTATTAAATTTGTTAGTCTTTCTTCCTATTTTAATTATTAATTTAGTCGAATATGGTTTGGCTTCCGTCTCTCTTGTCGTCAATAATGGACTATCGTTTTATAACGGTTTAAATATAATAACGTTACGTTGTTATGGTAACCACCTATACTCTTATTGGTTGAATACATTTGTATCTATTGTTATAAAATTTTAGTTTTGGTTCAAAATGAATAAATATTTTCTAATTGCTATTATTCTTTGGTCTTTTATCAATGCATTAGGTATTAACATAAATGTCTGTATTTTCTTTCAAAGATTATTTTGATATCCCACAAAGCTGGGCTTAGTCATGTATTAATGTTTTAACAAATTTGCTAATATTACGTTATTACATATTTTCCTTATTTTATCAGTTTATTCTATTTCTGACATATTATTATTGTTAACTAATTGTAATTAATGAATTATTTGTTCTTAATTTTCTAATACAATAGTTACTTTCTTACAAATTGTTTATTTTGAATTTATACAGTGTAGGCATTTTATAGGCCTAAGCTGTAATTGTCTATAACTTCTTATTTTACACAAATTAAGCATTATTTATTATTTCCACAGGTTTTGCTTACTGTCACTTATTACTTATTTAGTTTTTGAATTACTTTGGGCTATTTCACAATAATTGAATGTTATTATTAATTTACAAAATTATTTCTTGTCTGTTATTCTCTTTTCTTCTGTCTTTATTCTGATGGCTAATATTATGTTTGTAAAATTTATCTCCTTACTTATATCTATTGCTATTTCTTACACACTTTTTTAGCACTTAATTCTACTATAAAAACATAACACAAAAATAGGTTTATGGTCTGTTCATTTTCCAGCCATATTCCTTCTTTCAACAAAATTCTTTTTATTAAACAAATAACAATTTAGGTGAATAATATATTAACACCATCTATTCTATCGTGATAATCATCCCTTTGAATATTTTATTAATATAGGATGTTTTATTATCATTGCAATCACAACTCATGTTTCTTACCATTTAACATTATGGACTTAGTTGTCTATCAACCTTTTGTTTCTGGTTTATTACCTTTGTTTTGTTTTCTTAAAATTATGAATTGTTTATATCATCACTTCTACCACTTTCACTGTTTATCACTATCACTTCCTACCTATCTCTCACTCTTGGGTTTTACTGGATTTTAAACAAAAATTTATATTCTTTCAACATTTTATGTTTTGTTTTCTTATCATAATAAGGCTATTAATAACCCACATTATCTATTAATAATCGTTTCACTTATTTATTATGGTAGTGTCCTTCCTTTTGCATTATTTTATTTAATGCTCGTTACTAGATATGTATTACTTATTTGTGTTTTTATCATTAGTTTAGCTTACCCCTTCTCTTTTAATGTCTTTATCGGGTCAATCACTTGGGTTGGGTCATGGTTATTTGTCTCGTCATAGTCATTTTATTTTCCTTGATTTAACATTGTTAATACTTTATAGTTCTTCTCTGGTATTGCGACTGCTTTTGGTGTCGTAACAATATATATATATATATATATATATATATATATATATATATATATTGTAACGGTACATAACCCGGTCCCAATAAAGTAAATTATGAGAATAAAAGTCAGAAATGGGTAGAACTAAAGCTCGCTCAAAATTTAATTATATCACTCCACATAATAAACAATTCGAGTGGTATATAGTGCGAAGTGAGTGATAGTGTACCCATTGAGGTGAAAAACCAAAGTGAAACTAATGTATTACTAAACTGTGCTGTATGTTTTGGATAGGATAAAACTATGGAAGTAGTATGTAATAATACTAATCGATTTTTGTGATTTTATTTATTTATTGTAATTTATATTGTATGAACCACAATTTGTTATACCCCAGTTAATATTATATTGTTTCAAATAATTATGTTAGATTGTAAGGAAACCCAGGGTTTAATTTTAAAGGACATAAAAATTTTAACTACCAAAGATAATATAAAATTAAAATAATCCTATGAAGGAAGTGACAACAGGAAGTAGTACCGGGTATGAACACTATTCGAGATTAAATAAATAATATATAAATTTATTTAATGACAATAAAATGATAAAATATTTATATACAAGGTCATAAAAATATTAACCAAAACATATTATGTGAATTAAATTAGTAAATAAACCGGAATGGAAGGGAATTATTTTTCCATAAATAAAAATATAAATTTATAATAATCACAAACTGCCTACATAATAAAAATACCATGTGTTACTAAGAGTGATGGAAAATAACAAGTATTGTTATTAAGAAAAAATTTTGAACTGAACGAGAGTTGTTGAAGAACCGATGCGACAAAAATTATAAAAAAATAACCTTTTTTGAACGTTGGAGGAGGCGAAATTCACGCAAGAGTAATAAACAAAGTGAATACTAACCAAATATACCTGAGGAATCCAAATTAAAAGGGTGTTATACATTAAAAACCCGTGGATGAAACCATTCTGAGGATCCAATATAATTCGGCCTACGTCTAGTATACAATCAGAAAATCATCCAAATGAAAAGGAAATAATAACGCAAGACGTACCTCATCACAGAATAAAACTTCAATCCAGTAAGGACAACACGGAGCGAGGTAATATAAACATTTTTTCGTAATAAATCCCGAAGAAAACTCGTTTTTTAATAGTGAAAATAGAATAAAAAATATTAATTGTATCATATGTTTATTTCAAAAGTAAACAAATACATGCTGCTCTCTAACGGCAATTCCGGAAACTACGTAATATCTGAAAATTAAACCAAATTATTTATTAATTTCTTATATTTGTAAAGCGTAGCATTTAGCCATTTCTGACAATCTCATAACACAAAGAATTCACCCTGAACCCTGGGGAATTAATAAGAATTATGTAATAACTGATGTATTTTATTATAGCGTAATATTGGTTAAATAACAACATATATGTTTTGTTCTTTAGACAGATCTCTGTTTACTCGGTAAAGGCGAGAGGATGTTTTCTTTTTAAAAAGATTAATTGTGATACCTATACTTTGGTGGCTGGAGACAAAAGTCAATAATCAATAAAGCAATATTATTGAAAATTAATATTGAATTATAACGTGTTATAATTTATTGTAGTGGGTAGTTAATGAAAATTTCAGCACAACATACAGAAGGAATCGTCACAACAGAGGGGCAATAATAATATTTACTCTCTCTTCTGCATAAGGCTGAACAAATTACCTCCTTGACCCCAAATCACACACTATCGATTTCTTTTAGATTGAGTAAAACAAGATAAACAAAATCCTTTATTTATACCGTTTAAAACGTCAGTTAGTATAATTCAAAAGTGACGCATACTGCGTGAGGCATATAATAACACTTCCATAACACCTCACGAAAAAGCGGTACGTTACAGATTTGGCGTACAACTGTGGGGCAGAATTAACGAAGCTGGTAATTGCAATACACTCGTAAGTGAACGCCTCGTGATAAAGTAGTACGTTACAGAACTGACGCGTACAACGTGGTGCAGGATTTAACTCTACTACACCTCACATAAAAGCGGTACGTTACAGAATTGGCGCTCAACGTAAAAGGGCGGTAATTAGAAAAGAATTTTGATATTTAATATAAAATATATATCAAAAAATCTAATTATCGTTGGCAGTTATGAGAATACAAGAAATGCCTAATACCCGAGGAAAATCGAAGAAGAGGGCAGAAGAAAAGGAGCTTGAAGAAGGTGGACAGGAACAAGAAATAGAATTAGTCACGGACAGTGAAATGGACCAACAGACAGGTGATACAGAAGAAACCGAAGTAGTTATGGATACGGAAACGGAAATAATTGAAGAGGATGCCCAAGGGGATCAACCAAATAAATCCAACCAAAAAGAAGATATGAGCATACAGGAGATGTTAAGAATTATAATGGAAGAAAATAAAGAAAATTTTAGAAAACAGGAGGAAAGCAATAAACAAACCAATGATAAAATAGACGAAAAATTTAGGAAACAGGAGGAACAAAATAAGGAGAATTTTAAGAAACAGGAGGAACAAAATAGACAGACCAATGAGAAAATAGAAACCATTCATGGAAATATCAAACAAACCATGAATGAACAATACAATGAACTGAAAGAAACTGTTAAAGGACAAAGAGAAGAGATGAATGCAAAATTTGAAGAGAATAATGAGAATTTAAAACAATTTGAGTGTAAAATGGAGAATTTCAATAAGGAGATATGGAAAACTTTCGGAGAGAAGTTTGAAAATGTTAATACGCGTATCCAAAAAGCAGATACATACAAAGAGGATACAAATAAACAAATGGACCATAGTTCCAATAATTTGGATGAAACATTGGACAGCACTTCAGAAGGTATTAAAGTAAGTCCGAATACGGAAGAGAGTAGGAAGGAAATAGAAATTACAGAATACCAAGGTGTAATGCCATCTGAAAATAAAAATAGCCACAACAAAAAGGATGTTCAAACCGTGGAAAAGAAGACCAAGGAAATAATAAAAACAAGTAGAAAGAAAATAATAAATACCAAGGAAGAATGTGAGATGATTACAGGTGGAGTAATTAATGTATTCAACCTTCCAATTAACGAACAAAGGGAGTTAATTAAGTTTACATCCCAGTTAAATGTGTCGATGATTGAAGTGCATCAGAAGATATTAGTCAGATTATCAAGATGGAAGACAACATGCAAATATTGGGCAAATAATTCAGAGGTAAAAGGGAATGAAATGAGATTTAAAATGAGCAACTATGTTATGATAGAGGAGGTACAATACTTGTTAGTTAAAA
This sequence comes from Magicicada septendecula, assembly GCA_034769895.1. Lineage (NCBI taxonomy): Eukaryota > Metazoa > Arthropoda > Insecta > Hemiptera > Cicadidae > Magicicada > Magicicada septendecula. The sequence continues at coordinate 1,305,078,478 of CM068367.1, forward strand.
AGGAACGAATTATAACGGAAGACCGGTACTTAAGTGAAAGTTTTATAGCAGCAAAGTGGGAGAGCCGGATGGTAAGAAGATTATCAAGGAGAGAATTAATTACGAACACCCCAGCAATCCGAGAGCATGGAGTACCTGAAATAATGGACCACGGTTAAACAGACTCCAAACAAACCAGAAAAAAGGGACGGATTTTATGGATACAGGACCAAGCAACCCCTTGTAAATAAAAGACCCCAAAATTCTAAAAAGTATGTAAGGACAACTTACTCAACTTATTTCGAACAACATAATTTAAAGTGAAGAGAATAAAAACCCCAAAATTCAAAAAGTGTGTAAGTACAACTTACTTAAGATATTTTGCAACCATTTAATTTACAATAAAAAGACAAACCACTAAGAAAATGTAAGAACAGATTATATAATTTAATTATAAATAACTGATTTAAACTGAAATAATAGGAAAAATAATATTTTATGGTAACAAACTGAAGAATAAATAAATAAACAATTGATGGTAATGTGCTCAGATAAGAAGGTACAATAAGAAGAATAAAGAATAATTTAATGACTCCAATGAAACTGAAGGAGGATGATAATTAGTACAATAATTAGAATTTCTCGGAATTGAAGATTAGATAAGAAGAAAAGATACGGAAAAAAAAATGTCACAAGAAGTAAAGTCAAAAGAATTTTAACATAAGGCCTATCAATGATGTTATATGCTATTAGTCAATGGAAAAGAAGAAGGAATCAAGGAGAAGAAGAAATATATAAATAAATACAAACAGCTACACTATGAAGAATCCTAAAAGTGTTTGGTACTAGTCGCTAATTGACTACTACTTATGATTTTTTTTATTTTTATGTATTGACTGTAGAAATGTTCCGGCAATAATTTTTATGAGCAGGGATGATGTTCCCCTGGTCTCAGAAGGTGTAAGGATGGACAGCGGTGTATGGACCCAGAGTGGCCACCCGACTGGAACCACCGCACAAGATAGGGAAAAATGTTAGGGAAATTGAATATTTAAGGGATAATAATTATAGAATAGCTGAAAGGATTGATATTAGATTCCAGAAGTATAGATGAAGAAAATAGAAGGAAGATAGCAGACAGAAGCTTAATTGATAAAGCGAGTATATAAAAGTAAATAGAAATGAGTGTTGAAACAATTTTAATATGATTAGTGTGACCAGTCCTTATCAAATAAAATGTGGAAGTACCACTAACCCCGAGAAATAATTGATGAATTTGCCTCCAAGAGAGAGAGAGTTAAGTAAGAAAACGACAATTACCACAAGTCTGAATTACCAGAGTTTATAATCAGTCAGCAATGAAACATTATTATGAAAACAAAGTCAAGACCATTAGGAGACTTGAACCAATTAACAATTTATTTCTATCAACGAGTTGAACTAAAATAAATTTGTTCTAGTGGGGGGGCTTTATGTAACGGTACATAACCCGGTCCCAATAAAGTAAATTATGAGAATAAAAGTCAGAAATGGGTAGAACTAAAGCTCGCTCAAAATTTAATTATATCACTCCACATAATAAACAATTCGAGTGGTATATAGTGCGAAGTGAGTGATAGTGTACCCATTGAGGTGAAAAACCAAAGTGAAACTAATGTATTACTAAACTGTGCTGTATGTTTTGGATAGGATAAAACTATGGAAGTAGTATGTAATAATACTAATCGATTTTTGTGATTTTATTTATTTATTGTAATTTATATTGTATGAACCACAATTTGTTATACCCCAGTTAATATTACATTGTTTCAAATAATTATGTTAGATTGTAAGGAAACCCAGGGTTTAATTTTAAAGGACATAAAAATTTTAACTACCAAAGATAATATAAAATTAAAATAATCCTATGAAGGAAGTGACAACAGGAAGTAGTACCGGGTATGAACACTATTCGAGATTAAATAAATAATATATAAATTTATTTAATGACAATAAAATGATAAAATATTTATATACAAGGTCATAAAAATATTAACCAAAACATATTATGTGAATTAAATTAGTAAATAAACCGGAATGGAAGGGAATTATTTTTCCATAAATAAAAATATAAATTTATAATAATCACTAACTGCCTACATAATAAAAATACCATGTGTTACTAAGAGTGATGGAAAATAACAAGTATTGTTATTAAGAAAAAATTTTGAACTGAACGAGAGTTGTCGAAGAACCGATGCGACAAAAATTATAAAAAAATAACCTTTTTTGAACGTTGGAGGAGGCGAAATTCACGCAAGAGTAATAAACAAAGTGAATACTAACCAAATATACCTGAGGAATCCAAATTAAAAGGGTGTTATACATTAAAAACCCGTGGATGAAACCATTCTGAGGATCCAATATAATTCGGCCTACGTCTAGTATACAATCAGAAAATCATCCAAATGAAAAGGAAATAATAACGCAAGACGTACCTCATCACAGAATAAAACTTCAATCCAGTAAGGACAACACGGAGCGAGGTAACATAAACATTTTTTCGTAATAAATCCCGAAGAAAACTCGTTTTTTAATAGTGAAAATAGAATAAAAAATATTAATTGTATCATATGTTTATTTCAAAAGTAAACAAATACATGCTGCTCTCTAACGGCAATTCCGGAAACTACGTAATATCTGAAAATTAAACCAAATTATTTATTAATTTCTTATATTTGTAAAGCGTAGCATTTAGCCATTTCTGACAATCTCATAACACAAAGAATTCACCCTGAACCCTGGGGAATTAATAAGAATTATGTAATAACTGATGTATTTTATTATAGCGTAATATTGGTTAAATAACAACATATATGTTTTGTTCTTTAGACAGATCTCTGTTTACTCGGTAAAGGCGAGAGGATGTTTTCTTTTTAAAAAGATTAATTGTGATACCTATACTTTGGTGGCTGGAGACAAAAGTCAATAATCAATAAAGCAATATTATTGAAAATTAATATTGAATTATAACGTGTTATAATTTATTGTAGTGGGTAGTTAATGAAAATTTCAGCACAACATACAGAAGGAATCGTCACAACAGAGGGGCAATAATAATATTTACTCTCTCTTCTGCATAAGGCTGAACAAATTACCTCCTTGACCCCAAATCACACACTCTCGATTTCTTTTAGATTGAGTAAAACAAGATAAACAAAATCCTTTATTTATACCGTTTAAAACGTCAGTTAGTATAATTCAAAAGTGACGCATACTGCGTGAGGCATATAATAACACTTCCATAACACCTCACGAAAAAGCGGTACGTTACAGATTTGGCGTACAACTGTGGGGCAGAATTAACGAAGCTGGTAATTGCAATACACTCGTAAGTGAACGCCTCGTGATAAAGTAGTACGTTACAGAACTGACGCGTACAACGTGGTGCAGGATTTAACTCTACTACACCTCACATAAAAGCGGTACGTTACAATATATATATATATATATATATATATATATATATATTAGTGTGTGTGAATGAATAGAGAGAGAGAGAGAGGGAGAGAGAGTGAGAGGGGGGTCGTATGAGGTTTATGAAGACGCCTATACGTATTTTATTAGTTCCTATAAATTTTCAGTGAATTAAAAATTACATGTAGCATTATACGGTTTTTTATAATTTTAGAAAGTAGTTTGTTTCTAAATGTATCCTATACAACACAATGAAATGGAACTTTTAAAATAAGTTTGGAATGAAAACCTTGTATCTAACTTTCTGAATGTCAACAGAGATACGATTAATTCACTGGGAAAACACGCTGACGTTGTGAAGGTCAAAGGTGAACGCTCTCTGCAATAATGTCGTCGATACCATGTTAATAAGCGAGACTGAAATTACAGCAGGGTATCATAAAACATGTTGCGGTGACAAAGAGGGCCGGTGACTCGCTAACGATAGGAATCTAATGAAAGCGGATGTGCACGCACCCGAAGGGCGAACTAAATTAACAGTGGTGTTACCTCGTGAGTTTTGTTTGCTCCACCGAAATAAATTTTTCCAGTCAATAGGGAAGGTTTATCAGACTTTTCCCCCGTTCCTAACAGTTCAAAAGGCAGGAAAGGAAGTTTCATTGAAAATGGAATTTGAAATATAAATTGTATTTTTTTATTATTATTTTTTAAGAATTTATTTCTGAGACAAATAATTAGGTCTACCATCCATCTTATTCTTTTATTGTTATAAATTAAGTGTATAGTTTAAATTAAAATGTATTTGAAGTACGTAATAAACATGTTATTCAATTACTCTGGAAAGATTTTGACGAATTCTTTCTTAAAAACAAATTTACTAGAGAGCATATTTCTACGAACATCACAGTATAGTGTTAGGCAAAGTAACTAATTTAGACGTGTCCATACTAAAAAGTGTATATTACCATAACTAATTACTGTAATTACAAGTAAACAATTATTTTTCGACTACTTTCATGTACTTATTTCTATTTCACTTTTGTAAAATATTTACTTGTGTTTTACTTAATACTTAAAAAACAATTGTGAGGGGGGTTATAGCCTTTGTGTTCATCAGTCGTATCAAACTCAATATTTGTACAATGTGTCATTTTTACCGTACTTATTTTTACCCTGTTCTTGCAATTTATGCAGTCTCCGTAAAAATGTTTTAAATAATTTAAATTGTTTTTTTTCATCGTTTTTTATACACAATTTCCTACATCACAGTTATTAGAAAGACGTATGCAAATGTAATATTTACTTATGCTGAAATTGTTAATATATTTTAATTATTATTAATGTTGTCCTAGTCCTGCTAAATTTAATTTGTTGCACTTTATTGCTTAATTGAATTAGTCTTAGTAAATGATTGTACGTGGTACACTACAAGGTTAATAGTATCTCTAAACACAAAGTAAGTGGATTACTTTATAATCCATTTGATTGTTTTATATTGCCAGTTTGTCAGTAGCGATTGTATTTCACTGTTCTTTGCTGAATAATTATGGTAATAGCCTACACGCTACATTAAATGCAAAATGACACATATTCTGAACATAACATGATAATCAGCTGACTCAGTTACTAAATCACTATTGGACATACCTGTCACTAGTCACAAATGTGATCTAACTTTCGTCAATACACCACATTATCCTGATTACAAGCCGAATAACATACATTTTATTTTCATTAACGATGAACGTTTGGTTATTATTTGAAAAGGTAATTTTAACCACCTTCGTTAGCTTATAGTAGAACAACGAAAACGGTCAGATACATCAGTAAAAGGAAGAAATTCTGAATTGAATGTGTTAAGCTAAACGGTGAAGGAGTCTGAAACACTGTGGAACATTTTCCTTACGGTATGTTGGTAGAAAGTAAATTTGAATTGTAATATAACTTATTTTATGAATGTACATTGATGGTCCTACAATACGGATAGACTGAAACGTGTTGCTGGTCACACTAGACAAATGGATCGTACAGGCAGTCTGTCTGATTATCATCATCTATTATTTTTCTGGTAGAAAAAAAGAGTAATTGTTTTACAAATTTTCAAATGTCATTCTCGTTTCCAGGGGTTACTCGTAGTGTTCTAATAATTCAAGGAACTACTATATGTTATCCCTTTTTGGATCAGTTAAGTCTAAAAAATTATGTCGGAAACATCTGAACGGATAGAAAATATTAAGCCATACAAAACGTATTAACTTATAATGTAAAATATAAATTTTACTCCACCTGATATCAGTTAGAGTTCTATACGAATCAGAATGATTTACAAATGGTAATACTATAAGGTAATTTTAAACTTAATTAATAACACCATAATACCCATGCCTTAGCTATATTCTTTTAATGATAGAACTGATGGATTGAAGGAAATTTTCTATTCGTTGAAGAAAATTCCAACCAAACGCAAACTATATTCAAAATAAAAAATATATAAGCATACCTATTTATTCTATTAGAGGTAAATGTGTAAATTTTATTAAATGTAAATTTATAAGAGATAGGCTTAATAAACATTTGATTGTACAAGTAACGTGACCACGATTGGATAACTAATCTTTTATTACAAACGTTTCCTAATAAAATGTTTTAATTTGTATCTCTTACGTCATTAATTTTGTAACAATTATACTTTAATTATTTAAATAAATATTGAAGTAAATTAAATTCTATATATTTATAACTTCTGCCTTTGGGTTCTGAAAATTAAGAAATTATAGGAAACAAGAAGTTACGTAAACGTCACAATGTAGTCAAATATATTTATTGCGACTATTACAAACATATTTATTGTAACAGTTGGATATTTTTAGCTTGCTTTAATTTGTTATAAAATTTTGCAAACAAAATAAAATTGTTATACCATGTGAAGCTATATTAAATAATTCATGTCAGAAATTGGAGAGGTTTTATTTGGTGGAGGAGGGTACAGTATAAATACTTCCCTGTTACTGGAACTACCACCGATGTTGATTATCATTTACTCTTCATTGCCTTATCAAAGCATGTGTTTTTAATTTAAATCACAGGTTTCCTTTTAAAAACAGTGTCAAGAGAATAGACTAAACATATCCTAAAATAAAACGCAGTATGGAAATTAAATATATGAAAACAAGATTATGAATAGAAATACGTATTTAATGGTTCTCCTTTGATCGACAATAATTTTTCAGAATTAAAATTATATTTTGAACAACTGTAATTACATTATACTTTATATTTACTATAAAACATATCTGTTTAAGAAATGCAGCAGTAAACTCTATTTGATTATGATTTGTTTCTGCCTTTTAAATGAAACTGCGTTAAAATGGTCAACATTCAAAAAATAAAAGAAATAATTTGTCTATTACGCGTGTTTGCTAGCAGACTTCATAAATCTCCAAACGCTGGAAAAGAGACTGCAACACTATCCTTGTTAACTAATTACACGTCGTGGGTGATCATTTGTAAGCCACAGTTATAAATTAACATTTTCATTAAACATTCATAAACTTCAACGAAGTTATACGACTTCATCACTGCGTACCGCCCGTGTTAACCTACTGAAGTAATTAATGCCGTTATGAATAATTCTGTGGATAAATGAGAGAGGGGTGAGAGACAGTATCTAAACTGAGGCGTGTTGATTGGAAGTATCGAAAGTTAATAAAAATTAGTGAAAATATTAATGTTTCTGTAATATTACTAATCTGTAATGTGAAAAGGCAATTATTTTTGTAAATAGCTTTAATAGCTATAGTAAATTTTAATAGCTCGCATCTGCACACACTGTATTATACTTTTATAACTTAAGCACTACTCTTTATGAAAAGAGCCTTATTACGTTAATAAGGTTAGTTTTAATTTTTTAAGGGTTAGTTCTTTTATCTCAGAGTAACTTATAATTAAATATTTCTGCCTTTCCTTTTCCTGGCATTACAACCTAGCGTGGGTTTTAGCTGCTCAATAACTTTCTCCTATTCAGCCATCTGATTACACATCAGTCTCCATCCCTTCACGTCCATACATCTAAAAGCATCCTTCATGTAATCCAACCATCCAACTTATTGTTACTATTTTAAATATTATTAGGTGGAGGCACTGTATGCTATACTGTATGTGTTACTGATAAAAACGATGACAGGCGAATACTCGTAAGTTCAGTTTTTGCAGTGTTCTCGATAAACGCACGATAAACTTAGAGAAAAATATGTATCGTAGTTCAAAATGTCTTGGCTACACAGTAAACTTTATATACTTATGTGACTAGCTTAAACCTGACTCTATTATACAAACAGAGTTGTTGTCTTATCTAGTTATAGACTTGTTGTTAGATGTGTTGTAGGAATCTGTGTTGTAATCGATGTAATTGAACGTTGAACACAATGTGTAACAATAAAATACTTTAAAGGTCAGTAATATTGTTCTCGTATCAATACAATCGGTAGTCTATATTGTAGAATTGTGACTACGAATGTGCTTGACAAAAAATAGAAAGGGTGACTCAGGTAGACAAAGCCTGCGTGTATAGAAAGAGACGATTACACTGAACGGTTGGTACTAAAATGCAGATAAGAGATTCCGCTTGCCAATCCCACTGGCGTAAACCTTTGGGGACTTCAGGAATATTCGTACCGAACGCGTTCATCAAAGCGTTAACGTTTTCTGTTATTCACAATTGTGCAGTCTGTTATAGCATACATACATAATGCATGCGCAGTGGATTCGATCCTTGAGAGATATGCAACGTGCGAATCGACAACACGGAACACAACCGATACAAACTTAATTAGGAATCATACATCAGCGAAAACACAAAATGTGTAATGTAATATAAAAGCCTTCGGTGTAAAATATGTAAAATTGGTTTGGTAATACTTAAGCAAAATGTGTAAATACCGATGTTAAAGTTGAGAGCCTAGTGGAATGCTATAAAGCGTTGGTAGATATTTACGCGACAGGAAGAAATTTCATTAAACGTGATGTACTGTCAATTCTACGATTAAGATTTGCGTCTTCTTGTTTTTTACGAAGACATCCAAACATTTTTTTGTCGGCTTTTTGATAATTACACACTAGTAATTGCAAGAAGTGTGGAATACCTACGTTTTGGAAGATCTGTCCAGGCAACCAGAACCTATTTGGAGAACAATTTGATAAAATTTATGTCAAGAACGACAAAGGTAATTCATTATAAAACAATATTACCCTTTTTGTTTTTGTATCTCTTACAAGCTTGGCATCTGACCAAAAACTATTTCTGTGGAATTAGAGAACTAGCTGAAAAAATTTACCAGTGAACACCACTGGCAAGGTATAACTTAGCAAACCGAAACCCGGAAGGTAAAATGATAATGTTATTTTGATAAATTTGATAAGATTAAGGCGCTAATTCATGTCGTTTGATGACACCTGTTGCAGTATTGTCCTCAGCGTAAATGAAGAATGAAAAACATTATAAAATAGAGCAATATTAAAACAAAATTTTCTTAAAAACCTTGCAACTATAAAATTTTCCTTCCTCAGTGCCATAGAATTAATTGTTTTTAATAAGTCAGAATAATATTCAATAAATTGTTAAATATGGTAAAAGTTAAAAATAGCTAGTAATAATGTGGACAAACGTATTCAAAGTTGTAACTAAATGAAGAAAATTTTCCGTCACAGAAGAAAAGTAATAAATAGTACTCTACGAAAGGTAAAAGAGTTAATTAACAATTAATTTCACTAAACTAATAACACAAACATTCACTTTGTCATGACATTAGTTAAATACGTAAGAAAGAACTTTCTTTAGGTGTTACCAAATATTAGGTGTTAATATTGTTGAAACGCAAAATACACTTATTGTAGAAGCCAGATGTTTGGAACTATTTTTTCTGTACTTAGGCTATTGTAAATTGTAAACCAATGTAGGCAATTGAATTTATTACATTAACCTCTTAGCATCTCTTTATACTTCCAGAGCAACAAACATGGACTCCAAATGTTTTGAGTCGTATCACAGTTTTCCTTGTCAGATTACACAAGAAAAAATAAATTCACCATCACTTTTAAAAAGATGGATCACTTACATAAGATTATAACTTTTGTTACTTCTTATTTGCGTCTTCAAATAACAATGATATACATACCAAAAATAATTTTTTTCACGAGATACCCTTCACAAAATTTTTAGTAATCGTAACTCAGCAATTTAATATTAGTGATGACAATATAATGCCTGTCAAGAATTTTTGATACACTTTTTGTTGATTTTAAGGAATTTGTTTATTTGTTTCATAATATGAGAAATGTGTTTAGTCAAACCTATGAAAGTTCTGTATCTCCATTAGTATGAAGTTTTCTTATCATATATTTGTAAATGTAAATTATGTACCTAAGTAATAAATATTAATTTATTGTATTTACCATTTTTTATCATTATTTTGGTTTCCTATTAGGTTACACTAGTAGAATAAATTGGCTGAATCACTATTGCCGTTAGAGATGTTTGCACAAACAATTTTTTATTACACTTAATCACGTTTGGTCTTTGTACGTATATTGACAGTTCTGTAGGCTACGTCTAAGCACTGTAGGCTACGTCTAAGCACTGTAAGCTACGTCTAAGCACTGTAGGCTACGTCTAAGCACTGTAGACTACGTCTAAGCACTGTAAGCTACGTCTAAGCACTGTAGGCTATGTCTAAGCGCTTCTCAACGCAAGTAGTGATACAGAATTAAAAAACTGCGACTCCTGTGAACATTGACTTTCCATTTAAATATTGAAACATTGAAATCACGATTTATCCGTATAAAGGAATCTCTTCAATAATGGTTTCATATATCTTAGCTTCCACGTTCTTACTGCGGATATATTGCAAATAAAACCGACAGAAACAAAAATTTGAAAACTTAAAACATAAAATTACGTATTACTCAACGTAACTTGTATAAATGTGAATTTAAAACTTAAATACAATATACTCATTTCTAGTATCCAAGTAGCTTACGAGCAGTAAACGGAATTGCTTGTACAAATCGCTCTACATATAAGGATGGAGATGTGCCTAGCATGTACATTCCCACCCTAATAAAATTGAACGGGACTAGTTATTAATAAGTAAATGCACCTTCATAATTTACCAGTAACTCTAAAGTAGCTTAGGCGGTACTTAAGAGAAATATACATTAGACTGAGGTACTAATCGTTTGTAGATCTGACAGAAATGGTGTTTATAGAAGAAGGATAAAAAAATTTCTTCTTCTTCTTCTCCTCTTTACGGATTAGGTTATACAAACCTGTTCCAGCACCCATCTCATCCTCGGACGACCCACGTCTCTTCTACAAATGGCTTTATAGTTCAGTGCCGCTTTCGGCAATCGATCCTCTGTCATCCTTTGCAGATAATCCTACCATTGTCTTCTGTAAATTTAAATGATTTCATTTATCTCCATTACCTCCAGTTCTGCTCGGAGGCTGCTTCAGATACTAAAAGTATTTCAAAGTTTTACATGAACTGGTTACTAGCCTGTTGCACAACCCCCTAGCAGGAGGACCAGAGGCTCTTCTGTCAGGGTTACAATATCTTAGCCGTAAGTCCGCTGTTTTGGGGCGCAGGAAATTCGCTCTCACCTTTCTCTTTCTGAGATAGGATTTGGTGGCTTTGTATAAATCATTCTGATATTAAACATTTTTTCTTAGTATTTCCAGTGCTCACCTATCGGCATCAGTGAGCACTCTAAGATCCTAAGCCGCCTAAAATTAAGAAATTACAATTGAAAAAGAAAGAAACGCTAAACCTCGATTACTCTAATAGCGTCGGAGTTAGAAAAGAACAAGAGGCAGTCAAAGGAGACTAGACAGGAAAGACTAAGGGGAGGGGTATCCCCCAAGACAAGTTGAAGCAAAGTGAGAATCCAGCTAATGCACATCGGGATTGCCTACCTCGTATCCATAAGTTGTGGAACCCTGATGTAATTAAAAATTTATTAAAATAATATACATGTCAGAACCTAAAAGCTGATGTACTTACAGTAACTGAATCGAAAAAGGAAAAGCTGTAATTAATTGAACGATTTTTGTATAAAAACCGTTACCGTTTGCTAAAAATATGAGATCATTTCTGCTGTAACCTGAGGTAGAAATTGTATATACAAACAAAATTACTTACATTTACGTTTTCAAAACCGAGTGTTGCTCTAACAAACAAACCGAGCTTAACAATGTTACTTGGATAACGAAAAATTTCGGAAGAAATCGCAAGAATCACACAGAATTATTGCGTATATTTTCCTCATATCGGAATAAAATATCACGTTTTCAGTTCAACGCGAAAACAGCAAGAAGAATGAGGGGGAGAGAGAGAGAGAGAGAGAGAGAGAGAATGCGACCGGTTTATTAATGCAGTTTGGGGAACTATGTAAAACTACGTACTTCGACGAGAATATGATAATGAAGCAGATGTGCCGTGTTACGTTTCATCAATTCGAAGTGCAAATTATACTGCTTGTTATTGTAGATGGTGTATCTGAATGTGTGTGTGTGTGTGTGTGTGTGTGTGTGAGAGGGGGAGAGAGTTTGCGCGCAAGCAAGTCAGTGTGGGGTTGAAACACACTACGTGACACTAAGCACGCGTAGCGGAACACACACACACACACAGATACGAAAAGAGAAGAGTAAATTTATAAGTCAGTTTTCTCCAATAATTGTCATCCTAATAGTGTAGAGTTACTAAACATTTATTTTATCTTATCTACAAATGTATCCAGCCGCTTACTAATAAACCTCACTTTATGAGTACATCTTGCAGTATAAATATACAGGACAATCGTGAAACTAATGCAATAAGATTTCGTTAAAGTATCTTCAAATTATTTTTTGTTACCTTATGAAAACACACTTAACATTCATAGGTACAAACTTATGTAAATAATTTAATAGATTCTGTAGGTATTATATACATATTGTGGTGACTGATAAATTATAAGTTTTGTTTTATAACGATTTCCGCCCGCTTTGGATACACAGCACCTAGTCTTATACAGTTAACCGTTTTATTCGAAGTTTCATTATTCCATTTAACTTACATTTCGTGCAGCGCAGCTGTTATCTGTTTCCTTGAACTGGTGAATTCGGTTTTAGAAACTGCTATAAATAGTAAGAATATATATTTTCAACCCTAGTTCTTTGTTATGGTTGTACCACCCCTATTGTATCATTTTGAAGGTGGAACATTTAATGTTTTTGACATAGCAAAATATTTTCTCACTACTTATTTGAAATGCATCTGGAATCCAAAAGCTCCATCAAGTTAAGTAATTTTCATGACTTCTTTATTTGCTACACGCGCTTCTGTGTCCAGTAATAATAGTTTCCATGAGAATGCTGTGTATGGTATCTGTGTTCGATTTATGTTTATTAATGGTCTACAGAACGCTGTTTATCTTTTAAACGGCTGTTCTCCTTTGTTTCAGTCTATGGTTGCCTCCCTTAGGGCACGTCTTATGTTGCTAGTGGCATTACTCTTAACGAAGGACAAATGGAAATGCGTGAATCCCCTAGCTGGTAAATGATATCTTTCTCCTTTGTCATAGGAAGTATTGAATATATTTATTGAATATGAAATAATCGAATATGCACTGTAGCGACGTAGGTCCTTAAGCCTGTAAGATAAGTTATGCACACATACACCGGTTCTACAAATGTAAAGAAATCCAATTAATTGTATTTTACGGTTCAGTAAACAGTACTTTACTTACACTTAACGGAAAAAGTAAATATTGTATTTAATTTGTATAATGTAATTTAAATCAGTTTATTAATGAAATCAGGTAGTATTACATATACAACTGTGTGTGTGTGTGTGTGTGTGTGTGTGTGTGTGTGTGACTGTCTGTCTGTTACAATATAGAATTATTAAATTTTTATAACGTTATACTAACTTCCTCGTTTACCGTACCGACCGTACGACTGGATAATTTTAATGTACATTATGTTGGTTGTATATAACTTGCATCTACCTTGTATATATCGTGTGCGTGTGCGTGTGCGCGCGCGCGTGTTCATATACACACACACACTGCAAATATTGTAGACTTGTGTATATATTGCAGACGGTATATACATATTGTACCTTGTATGTTAAATAAATAGTATATAATACTTATCTTGTATGTGTCTTATATCAGATGCATCCTGTATATATCTTGTACAATGCTTATACAATATATATATTTTGTAAGTAATTAAATTTATAGTATCATATGTAGTTTACAAGAACTAATATTTTCAACGACTCAAATTATCTAATAATCACTATACTAAAACATTACAAATTTCAGGCTTTTCAATAAAGAAGTTTTATGAGTCTTTCCCCTACTTAATAAAAGAAAGGATATCTACGGGTGACATTTAAACAGCTTATCTTGTGAAACCCCTATATATATATATATATGCGTTTGTGAGCGTCAGTGTGTTAATATTTCTCTCCATTTGATAGAGGAAAGAAGCAAAGCTTCAGAAAAAGTGAGAAAGAAAAAATGTAGCGAAGAAGAAATTTCCCCTTGCTTTTCTCTGAGCGTATTACGACTAATGTCTTCTAGGAATTCGCTTTCACAATAAAGGAACTCTGTTTAGTCATGGTAAATTATTTGAAACATAAAGTTTAAGTGCTTAAAACGACCCGGCCGGAGAATCCTCTCGGAACGACGCGATATAGTCTTAAGTTGTACGACCGTGCGCTATTTTTGAAGATCTTATCTGTAAGAGAGCTTCCATAAAATGCTATCACAAGATTTCTGCGTCGCAGCCAAGTCGGACCGCAATCATCAGTGGCAATATGACCTCGCTCTTGTAATGTACAGTAATTAGACATTTTGAGTTATAATATTGTACGTGTACGTGTAATATTGTACGGTATAATATTGTATGATGGCCTTAATTCTGTCTGAACCACTATTATTGCCACTATTGTAAGATAATTATTTCTCAAAATTAAAAATAAAGTAGAATGTCACAAGGCGTTCTTAAAATTTATTCTAAACAAGCTGTTACCCGCGGCTTTGCACGCGAATATTTGACTTTTAATAAGTATTTTAATATAATTTTTTATTGTGTATGTCTATATGGCGTTCTATCAGCTCGTATAACAATTTTGTACTCATTAGTCAAATTCTCTCTAAAGCTGTTTTCAACACTTGTACTATTTTAACTTGTACTAGATTATTATGTTGGTGCAACAGTTTCTGGAGATTTAAAAGTACCCGTTTATAAAGACTTTATGATATTTATAAAGTACCTGTTAAATCAAAAACTCTAAGTTCTGTATTTTAAGTGTTACTGTGTTAGAAGGGTTGTATAACACATTAAACGTTATGTTTTCCTCAACCATGGCAGTAAATTAAAAACCAAAAACCGTTATCACCAACCTCACAAATGAAAACATCACGTGCTTTCGCTTTGCATTAAGTAATAGGACAATTTACAGTTAGTACACTTCTTCTTTCCCACATCGTAATATATCGATACAATAACATATTATATAAAACATCGACAATGTACTGCAGGAATGGATAAATGTACAGTTCCGATGCCGCTAAATAGGTTTTGTTTATTTACTTGTTACTGTGGTAATTAATTCTGGTCTCCATGATTTTGTTGACATCTTTAGTAGTAGTATTTAATACATTTCATTACTTATTCATTGCATTATCAGAAATACGTATAAACATAAATTTTATAATCGTTTAAAACAATTACAAAATATATAGACGGATCTGTATTCAAAATTACAAAATATATAGACACAATCGCATATTAAAAACATGGAAAACTGCAGGAACCGATAAAGGTACAGTTTTGATGCCGCTACATATCATTTGTTTATTTACTTATTACTATGGTAATTAATTCTGTTCTCCATGGTGTTGTTGACATCTTTATACGCGTCAACGAAGAGGCATAATTAAAAGGGCCTAAATCGTGCGAACGGAGCAAAATATCAAATTCCAAGTTAGACAGTATTTTTTGCCTTGTGTCAAAGGTTACCTGTGCTAAATTTGGTGGCAATCAGTATAACGGTGTGGATTTGTATTCAGTACCCATAAAGCCTTAGACTTTGAATTTTGTATATGTAGAATGTAACAATACAATTTTTCTCGATTTTATGATCATTTACTATTATATGTACCCAGAATAAACTGTTTAGTACTGTCCGTTATTTGATAGATAGCAAAATATAATCTAGTTGCACTTATTTCGCTTCTTCTACAAACTCGGACACGTGGCTGCAACGAAATCTCATCGGTTTCTATAATTACTATTGACATGAATTAATTAATTCTTGTCGTGTGCGCTGTTTTAGTAGGCTGCAGCGAAAGTTACGAGATTTTAGAGACCGGGAAGTGTGTTCCTGTGACTTGTGCTTGGTATTTATGACGCCTTTCTTTTTATTGTGCATCACGCTCATGGCTTAATATATCAAAAGATACCTCTAAAACGTATTTTAAAAATATATGAGGAGTTAGTTTTGCAGTGAGGTGCGATTTAGGTAAGCCTATTTTGTTAATTGAATTTTAAGAGATATAAGGCCTTTTACCCTTATATGTATGCTTCGATTAAGTATACTTAATTATTATGTAATGTAATTACATTAATGATTATGTAATTAGTATGCTACTACTTACTATTCACAGTTTAATATACACTAAAATTTATCTCTCAAGTTTTCTACCTTTTTACTTTTTTTCAGTTACTTCGGATTTTGTAGTTTCGTATAAGATCGTTATTAGAATCAAACAAAGTATATATTGCTTTAAATATATCCTTACACCTGACGCTTTCTGTTCATCTTTACATATTAAATACTGACAGATTAATAAAATTAGCATCCACATTTAACAATATATGTTTACTTCCATGTTCCTTAAGGAAATGGAAGTATTGTGAAGGGAAAAAAAACGTGTTCGAGATTATTGCAGATTCTGGATTGTACAACCCTCAAAACATGAAAAAAGTCATTTTTCGAAAAGTGTCTGTGTGCGTGTCTGTCTGTAGATTTTTTTCTATGGCAAACGATAACAGCCAGAAATTCAAACAGAATCAAATAATTTCTTGCCCCTGAATTGTAGAGAACTCAATGTCTGTTGATTTTGGTGAAGATCGGTTAAGAGAAATGGGTAGTTTACCTGCAACATTTTATGTTTTAACAACGGTAATTTTTTCTATGACAAACGATAACTGCCGCACATTCAAACAGAATCAAATATTCCTTTGCATACGTTCTACAATTGTAAAAGACTAAAGGTCTATTGATTTTGGTGATGATCGGTTAAGGGAAAGGGGTAGTTTACCAGCAACATTTTATGTTTTAACAATGGTAATTTTTTCTATGACGAACGATAACTACCGCAAATTCAAACAGAATCAAATATTCTTTTGCATACGTTCCTTAGTTTCAAAAGACTGAAGGCCTGTTGATTTTGGTGAAGATCGGTTGCGGAAAAGGGGTAGTTTACCTGCAACATTTTATGTTTTAACAAGAGTAATTGTTTATATGACGAACGATAACTGCCGCACATTTAAACAGAATCAAATGTTGTTTTGCATACGTTCATCAATTATAAAAGACTGAAGGTCTATTGATTTTGGTGAAGATCAAGTAAGGGAAAGGGGTAGTTTACCTGCAACATTTTATGTTTTAACGAAGGTAATTTTTTCTATGACGAACGATAACTCCCGTAAATTCAAACAGAATCAAATAATTTTGTACATATGTGCCTGAGTTGTAGAGGACTCAAGGCTTATTGATTTTGGTGAAGGTCAGTTAAGAGGAAGATGTAATTTACCTGCAACATTTTATGTGATACCAAGAGTAATTTTTTCTATGACGAACGATAACTGCCGTAAATTCAAACATAATCAAATAATTTTTTACATATGTGCCTGAGTTGTAGAGGGCAGAAACATTTTTTGTTGTAACAAGAGTAAAGTACTTAATTTTGATAAATAAAGTATCCCCATAAGAAGATCTTAATAATCCACTGTAGAAACGTAGATGAAATATCTATAATTGAAGGGGCTAGTTGAACAGCGTGGGGGTAATTTTCTATAAATAAAAATTATAGTTGAAGTGGGAGGGGATAATTTTTATATGTGTACTACGTTATCGGCAACAAAGTAGTAGTTTGTTGTTAAAATTCCTTCCCGGGCTGTTTGGCCATAGTCCAATGTTTTCTGCAAAACCAGACGATTCGGCAGTGCCGTCAACTGCTACCATCAGTGAAAATCGAGTGCGATAACGTGTGGTGGTATACGTTAGTGACCACAGTACTGTGGTTACGGCTGAAGCAATAAGTGGAAAGTTGTAGTTTGTATGGAAACGTTTCATTTCGTAAATGATTTTAAATATAAATCTTAGAAAACGGAAATCATCTATGGTTCTCCACACCAATATTTTTCTATGGCAAACGATAACAGCCGCAAATTCAAACAGAATCAAATAATGTTTTGCATACAATCCTAAATTGTAGGGTTCTCAATACCTGTTGTTTTTGGTGAAGATCGGTTAAAGGGAAGGGGTAGTTTACCTGCAACATTTTATGTTGTAAGAGAAATATTTTCATGACGAACGATATCTGCCGTAAATTCAAACAGAATCAAATAATTTTTTACATATGTACCTGAGTTGTGAAAGGCTCAAGGCGTATTGATTTTGGTGAAGATCGGTTACGGGGAAAGGGCAGTTTACCAGAAACATTTTTTGTTGTAACAAGAGTGAAGTACTTAATTTTGAAGAGGGAGGGGATAATTTTTATATGTGTACTACGTTATCGGCAACAAAGTACTAGTTTGTTGTAAAAATTCCTTCCCGGGCTGTTTGGCCATAGTCCAATGTTTTCTGCAAAACCAGACGTTTCGGCAGTGCCGTCGACTGCCATCATCAGTGAAAATCGAGTGCGATAACGTGTGGTGGTATACGTTGGTGACCACAGTACTGTGGTTAAGGCTGAAGCAATAAGTGGAAAGAAGTAGTTTCTATGGAAACATTTCATTTCGTAAATGATTTTAAATATAAATCTTATAACATGGAAGTAATGTATGGTTCTCCATACCGATATTTTATTTGGTATTCTGCCCAAAGGCATTCAAATGGTAAGAGCTCTGCAAGTTGTCCTATCGCATTCCAGTCTTTTTGTTTCTTCGTAACACCCTCTAATTTTAACGCTGTCTATTAACTTCGTTCTTCTACGCCCTCTTTTTTTCCTCTTTCTATGACACCCTCCATGGCAGTTGTACGCAAGCAGTCTCTTCTTAAACAATGACCTAACCAATTCCTTTTCCTATTTTCTATTACCTTCAGGATTCTTCTCTCCTCCCAAATTCGTCTTGAAACTTCCTTACTTTAACAATATATTAGGAACTAAAATTCCCGCACTGTAGATTTCAACATAAAAAATGTTTTAGCAAATGTATGTTTTCTAAAATACATTTATTGCGGCTCGTCAGTGACAATGTCGCCATTTTAAGTTTGTCAGTGACATTGAAGACGCAATCATGTAATTCCATCAGGTGTTTTAATAAACACGGAATATTGTAGTTGCGTGATGTTAACCATCTCTAATAATCTAATGGTAATTGTGGTTATAATAAGAACACTACAAGCTAAGATATAAGCTTTCAAATGAAAATTAAAAAGAATTTTAAAGTTTTAAAGTAGTGGTGATATTTCAATTAATTGTATAATTGCAACGAGTTAAGCTATTTGTAGCTCTAATCAATAAACGTGGGTGAAAAGTTAAAGTATTAATTTTGTACTATCTACGTGATTTCAATCATTACCTACTGCTGTGTATTTTCAACTAAAAATAATGAATAGTTAGTCCAATCGTGAAATCGTTCCGATGCGTGATAGAAATTTGTAACTGTGTATTACTTTTTCCCAAATTGAGTACTTGTTCTAATTTTTGTGACATCTCAGTACATAAAAGTAAATAGTTCATAAAAATTATAACATTAAATTAAATTAACATGATTAATTGACAATTAATCTTATTAACACATAATTCACTTCAATTAAAACCAAATCGTTTAATTTCATTAAATAATAATAACTAATTTTAATAACCTTTAATTAAATAAGAGTTAACAAGAAATAATTTCGTCCTTAGACAGGAAGTAACTAGCACATTAAAATTTACAAAGCTTAAGGTTGTACAATAACGAATAAACCGGGCCACACACACGCTTACACAATCGTAACACATATAATCCATAATTAAATAAAAATGAAATAAAATAATTAAGTATACACACCTGAACGTCTTGAGAAGTCTACTCACGCATGAAAGAATTCAGACACACATAACCTCGGCCGTCAGACCAACGGGAATGTCCTGGCTGAAGGCTTGCTGAGAAATAAGGCCGAAGCCGGGACTTGTTGGTCGTACATGCCTGCGTAAAACAAACCTGTCCCAGTTTGTCAAAAATATAGCCTTACGTTAACCTAACTGCCGCCATTCTGAAATACCAACACACAGCGAACAACTGACCACAGCGACTGGTCACTAAATCGCGTCGCCGTAACTTCGACAATGGCACTGGCAAGCACTGATGCCAACCGTGTTGGTAGCTCTGAACAACTCTACATGCGCCGGGAAAATTCAAAGTCCCGGCACATTTTTTGTATCAGAATTTGATAACTATTTTGTTTAAATACTTCAACCATTTTTTTCCATTTTAGTTTTGCAAGAAAACATTTTTATACACAAAATTCTTATGCAACACTGAATAATTAGGATATAATAATAATCTTATTTTTTTTGAATAATTAGGACATAAAAGTTTCAGCGTACTGATAAACACTCGAATGTGAACAAATTTTTAGAACGCATCAAAATAAATTTTTGTGGAGACAAAATCAAATATAAGTTTGAAAAAAAATTTTGGTGCAAAAATAGCTTAGTATATTATGTTTTGCATGTTGAAAAAAGTAACAACATATAAGCAGAAAAAATTTAATATTTCTAAAACATTCCACATTATGGAAGAAATTATAAACATTTAGTCTTGAAGAAAATCTCAAAGTAGTATTTTTTGTAGATTTTAATACATAAATATTTTACTGATAGAAAAAAACTTGCCGTAAGTTTATAGTCAAAACGCTGGTTTTGTTATTGTTTAATTTTACGCTCTTAGAAATTTAACTCAAGAATGTACACTACAGCTCGTATGAAATGGTGTTGAAAATTTTGAATACTGACGATATTTCAACATAGATAACATTATTTATATTTTGTGGAAAGATTCCTATAACGTCATGACAAATGATTAAAATGAAGCAACGTAATGCATCATTTTAGTTTAAAATTCCGCAAACTCTATTATATTTAATTAAAAAACGGAAACGTTATTACGACGGCAGGGAAAAATGATAAACCATACATCAAAGGAAACCGCGATGGGATATACGGCCTGGTAGGAAGCGCTACCGCGTTAATACTACGGGTTCGGAGCCTTCATAAAAAACTTGCTTGTGGTATTATAGACAGAAATGAATATAAAATTTAATATAGAACAGAATATAATAAATAGATATAGATTTTCTAGACTATACAGTTACATCAACGATACGTTAAACTTATGTGTCTCTTTAACTGAATTTATTCCATTGTTCTGTCCAAAAGTACTTGTGTTTGTCCCATATACTAGTTCTTGTTTGCGTACTTCATATCAGCGTTTTTTCATTAGATTAAAATTGTTAACGTTAATAACAAAAAAGGATGTACACATTTTAACATTAAGACACTACAAAAAAGTCAATAAATTTTTGACCCAATTAAAAATCTTATGAAATATAATTCCTGCTTCAACAACATTAACGTATTGTTTTTGATAAGTCTAAATAGTCATCTTGTGTGCCTTATCAGTTTTTCTAACACATTTCTGTCTGTTTTCTGCAACACAAAATAGTATTTTGACATTATGGGTAGCAGTCCAGTCTTGAGTGTTACTTAACCAAGATTCTTGGCTTCTTACTACACATTATCTAGCTCAGTTTTCCACATTAAGATTAATGTCAATAGTTCATACACGTTGCTCCTCAGAACATGTTTTATATAAGTCAGTTTCCTAAGTTTAACCGTTGCTATAAGTTCTCGTTCAATATTAGCTGTTCTTGAAATTTCGTCACTGTATTACCGTGTTCTTCATGGTATGCGAAGCATTCTTGTGTGTAGCCACGTTTAAAAGCCACATATTAGGTTACTAATTTTTGTTAGTTTTAATTTTCAAACTTCAGATCCATTCAAGAACAGTGGCAAAATGTAGCACTTAAGCCACCCATGTTTCATCTTCAAATAACGATTTTATCTTAAGGAAACGTAAAAAAGTTTTAATGTTTATAAAATTAATTTTTTTTGTACTTTTAAACCGTTGGATTTTTAAAGAAAATTTAGTGAAAAAAATTTGTGAGGATTTTGTGAATAAAATTTAGTAAAAACATTGTTAAATTTGTTTACTTGTGTCTTAGTATTACGTTTTGAAAATAGAACATGAATACGGTCTTGAAACTAGGTATGTAACAGAACTCAAATTAACTAATGGTCTTGATGGAACTTTTCATCTCTAACGAATTAGAGAATCATAAACTGCGTTTGATAATCATGAATTGCGTTTGTCATAAACCTGCACATATTTATTCCACAAACAGGTAACATGTAACGTGCCAAGTATGTAAGAGTAATGTACAGAAAGATTACAGTCTGAGAAATAAATGTTTTTGTACTGTACTGAACTGTAATGTTAATTTGGAGACGTGTTGGCAATATAAAAAGAAAAATGTTCCTTGACTCAGTTTTCGAAACGTGATAATGTAACTATAGTTACATACGTGCTGATGCTGATGTACTCATTAATTGCAATCTATTAATAATAACCGTTAAATGAAATAAAATCGGGGTTCGTTTGTCACCAGAGCGAAAAAAAAATTTGTTAGAGTTTGGAAACGGAGACGAATTGTAGCGCATAAGTGTAGGACTACAATACCGCAATCAGGACTTTGTGGCGGTCGTAAAGAGAAGGTTTTAGGTGGTTTACAAAATGTCTCACAAACAAAAAGCGATCGGAACGAAAGTAAATACGTTTTATTAACAAGGTGGACAAGGAAAGGCAGGAGTGGTGGTGTTTGTGGCGAGGGTAGGGAGTAACACACTACTGCTGGCGTGGCCGCAATAGAATCCATTGCAAAGCCTGAACATATATCAGCGTGTAAAAGGACCGGTGCTCCGGCGTCAACATGCATCCGGTGTGCAGTATAATGTAGATGAATCGCCTCACGGGACTGGCACGGTGACATCCAAGTACCTTCCACCATTACAAACGCCGACCGGCCGATACGTCGTCTCTGCCGACCGATCTACAAACTTAATTAAGCCCGTGTTTTGACCACCTACATACAGCCTGTCTTTGCCTTTAGAATCCGATTAACGTTATAAAGGCTAGGCTTACTTGTTTAAATATGTTACATTACACAGAACGTATTTACACTGGCACACGTACTTAAAATTTACACCATGTCTTTTAAATTCCTATCGTGGCTGGAGAGCATCGATATTTATTAATAACAAATAAGCGTGGCAATTCTATAATACAAAGGTTTTTAAGAATGTATAAACACTTAGTACGTGCAATGATGAAGTTTTAAGAAGAACAGGGGAAGAGAGGAGAATCCTGAACATAATAGAAAACAGGAAAAGGAATTGTTTAGGTCATTGTTTGAGAAGAGACTTACAACTCCCGTGGAGGGTGTCATAGAAGAAGAAAAAAAAGAGGGCGTTGAAGAATGAAGTTAATAGATAGCATTAAAATTAGTGGGTGTTACGAAGAAACGAAAAGACTGGCATGCAATAGGACAGCTTGGAGAGCTTTTACCATTTGAAAACCTGGCTTAGGGCAGAACACCAAATTAAAATGTAGGCCTATATATAACTATAAAACCGTCATGCATATTGTCTAGAATTTTATGAAATAGCCTAAGAAAGTAATCAAAAAGCTAATACCATTTAGGAGTTTACGATGATTTAATAAACACAAATTTAAATAGTCAGCTACGCAATAAGGTATAAACAATTTTCTTAAAGAAATTACGTACGATGTGTAATTAGACTGTCCCATGTAAAAATTTAAATCTCTAACTTTCTGTAAAGTTATATAATTCAGTCAGTAACATAAAAGTCATTTTAAAATTATTAAAACTTAAGAACAAAATAGTCAAACGAAGTAGATAAATTAAACGAAATTGCAAACAGAAATTACACTCTTGCACAAAACTACAGAAAATATTCCCGCTTTTAAGCTTCACAGCTCATCATAAGACCGGAAATATGGTATACACCTGACCGGGTAGATGATGTTTCCGATCTTATGTTAAGCGGTGAAGCTTGAAAGCGCTAATCGGGAATATTTTTATAGTGGTGTGTAAAAGTGTAATTTCTGTTCGTGATTATAAACACAAACACAACTGTAATAATTAAACACACGAAATCGGTGGAAGATAGGATGCAATTTGTACTAAGAAGGTGACAAATTTGATACATACTTATTTAGCACATTTATTTAGATATTATCTTTTTCTTCTCTTCTTCAAGGATTAGGTTGTACAAATCTTTTCCGGCATCCATCTCTTCCCACGACCCACGTTCTACCAATGGCTTTATAGTTCAGTGCCGCTTTCGGCAATCGATCCTTTGTCATCCTTTGCAGATGATTCCACCATTGTCGTATATAAATTGGAATAATTTCATTTATGTCATTTACTTCAAGTTTTGCTCTGATATCTTCATTCCTTATTCTATCTTGCAATGTATAATTTAAAGTATTTCGAAGAAATTGCATTACAGCACTCTGAATCTTGCCGCATTCCTTTTTGTCATGACCCATGCCTCAGTCGAATAAATCATTGTGGGTATTGGAATTGTCTTATAAAATTTAATCCTTATGCTGCGTCTTGTTTTACTTATAAGATTTCTATGAATCGTACAACAAATATTCCTAAATATTCCTAAACAGATACTGTTTAGATATCTAGTACAATAAATTATCGTCCATTTGTCCTAATTTGACTTAAGTCTCTACAACATTCTAACGATTTTATCAATAACGACATTTAATTATACATGCTTGTTGCGTTAGTATTAATGGAACAGTCATTTACGCAATGTTTCTGTATTAATTATTTGTGTTTCACATGTTTGTCTCTGTTTTTTATTAATGTTTCTCAAATGTATTACTATTTACATACAATTATAAGTAATAAGAAATGTATTATATTTTAAATAAAAATATGATTAAACAAATATATGTTTCGAAAAAAGGCAGCGAAATAATAGTTTCTCTTGTTTGTATTCCAAACCGAATACGACCGTCGTCACTATCACATAATTCTCCAGTACGGTTATCTGAGTAGGCTACATGACTAATCGTTTTCATCACTAATGGTGTCAACAACGTGTTCCGGGACCATTTTTAGAACCCAACGTGGTGGTAAGGAATAATGCTGACAGATTGTCTTATTATAAAGTCTTATTATATTTTCATTTAGGGGGAAAGAAGGGTGGATAACGCCGGGTTGAAGACACTAACGAGAAAATTATTCGTCTCCCAAATTAACATAAATACAGCACTACTCTGGAGTGGCCGTCCAGGCATTAGGCTTATGAATATTTTTTCCTGTTTTTTAAGGAATTTGTCTGACGCAAGCAGCACTGTGGGAGGTTCTCTCAACCACGATTTTTAGGCGTTAACAACAATACCATAGAGGAATATTAATGCTTAGATAAATACAGTTAAATGTTACATTTATGACATCAATTACTGGACAATAATCTGTTGAGCGTACAAGATTCCTGCCAACACCACCAAACACCAACCAACACCAACAGCACCTGCCAAGATTCTTGGATTTCACCGAAATAACGACCGTATTAGCTCATTAAACTGAATGCCTAACGGTGATGTGAAAAATGTCATTTTTAAATGCAGAAAATTTTTTTATGTTTAGAGACGATTAAAAGACTACATAAAATATTGAAATCGGTACTAGTATTAATTATTATGCCTTTACACATTTTGTGTAGAAAAGTTGGCTTACAGCTGATACACTTATATAGTCTTACCTAAACTAAAACTCTCTAACCAAACAAGCAGTTAATGTTTGTCTCAGTGAGTGTATAATTTGTGAGGAGGTATAATTTGTACATAAATCCGTCGTTCTAGTAAACTGTATAGCATTCTCTAATGCCAAGTTTTATTTCCTGCTACTTATTTTTTTAAAAGGTTAACTGTATATATTAACAGGTCATGACAAAGTCCATACATGATAAATTCCTGATAAGTTGTAATCAGGTTATTCAATTTTCACCACACGTGCGAACATAATTGCTCGTGTATAGGCCTTACTTGGTTTTCCTAAAAAGTAGCGCAAGTATTAACGAAGTTATAACGAATTAAGTCACGGATGAGTTTGACAGAAAAACAACCAACTACTTAAAAATATAAAAAATTTAAGAAACTTACAATGACGAATGTGATTCATAGAAGAATTTCCAGCTTAGTTTTCATTTTAAACTTTGATAACAGTTTCTATGAAGGCTAGGCATGATGACAACTGAATTTATAACTTTCAATGTTACTCACAGCTGAGTCGTTTGTAAAGCTGAGACGTGTGCTAGGATAATTGGTTGCGACTCCACACACACACTCACTCACTCACTCACTCACTCACTCACTCACTTATGATATCGAGTAAAGTCTTGCTTTGAATTCAAATTATTATCCCTGAAAGCGGTTATCGACGTGCGGAGGACATACATCCGTTACTCTCAGGATTCTGAGTCTTAGGCACACCAGAACTCTTTAAAGATATCACACAATTCTTTGGGGAAAAGTAGAACTCATCAAACATTGCGTCATGTTCTAGAAAATTGAATAGTCATACATTCCTTCATACACAAGTGCGCACGTGTGTGTGTGTGTGTGTGTGTGTGTGTGTGTGTGTGTGTGTGGAGTGAGTTCTCGTGTGTGTGTATGTGTGTTTGCTAGATAGAGAGGGGAATAAGCATAATTATAAAGTTAGTAATTTGTAAACATTAAATTGTTATATATAGTTCGATGCAAAATATTGCGAAAATGAGAGACAACGATGAGAGAGATTTGCTCCCTACTAAGAGAGATTTTATCAGCATTTCGCAATATCACACAACGCTAGAAGAACAAACAGATATCTCGACATTACTGTATTTTCTTCCTTGTTATTATGGACCTATCTCTATTAAATATTTACTTTCCTAAATCCCTGTCCACAGTACTTGAGTGGTATTTGTATGCGTACGTTCATAAAAATCTCTACTGAACAGGTCGTGTTTTAAAAACTGATTTCTCTGCTCTATTTGTGGTTTGTTTATATTGGACGCAGTCTGAAGCAATAGTGAAGAGCGTGGGAAGGCGATTAGTACTTAATATTGTAGGGTGCTTTTAGTATTGCTACCAGATACAATTTCGATATACTTTATTGCTACAATTTGTTTGATATAATTTCTTGTACCATTTTAATTATTGAAATAATAAATTTTTTAAACAAACAAATTGGAGAAAAGTTATAAGTGTTTATTAATTGAACAGAAAATTAAATTTAAAGATATTAAACTGAAGAAAAACGAATAATACAATGAAAACAAATAAGAATAGAAATTTGTACAGTAAAAAAAGCAATGGAAAAATTAAAAACCCCGGAGCCAGTAGCCCAAAGGAAATAAAAGAAGAAATGTTAAGATATGAGACAAGACAACTTATTTGTATAATAAAAAAAGCTTAACAAATATATTTAGCACAAAAAATACCCAACGAGTGTGATTGGTTTTGTGTCATCCATGTATAAAAATGTGATAGAAAAATGTATAAAAATTAGAAAGAATTACTGGGGGAATTCCTATTACATCTGCCTTGAGTCAGTAATATAGAAGGCTTTTATGTGTTATCATAGATGAAGAGTACAGAGGAAATTAATTCGAGGAACAAAGCGGTTTCCAGGCAGGCAGATCGTGTTTATACAACATTTTTTGTCTCAAACAAGTGATAGAAAAGCAAGTTTTAGAGAATAAAAAAATTCATCTACTATTTACTGCTTGATCTTTCCAAAGCTTATGAATGCGTCAATTATAAAATTAAGTACCTGGTACGAGCTTAAACCAGACTACTATTCAAGATATAAAAGAACTTTAGAGATACAGGCAAATAAAAATTAAAATTAAATAAAAAGTTTTGGCTTTACTGTTAAAAAAGTGATAAGACAAGGATGGTGTATGATTTCCAGTAATATATAAAATATACATAGGTAAATTAGCCTGAAAGTGGAAAATAAAAATGTAAAGGAATGGGAAGTATATAAATTACAAATATATTTTAAACCTACAATATGGAGACTATACAGTTACATTAGCCCAAGATAAGATGATCTGAAATATGTGACAAGGAAAACAAAAGAAGATTATGAACAGAGGAGATTAGCCATCAATACTGACAAAATGCAATGCATGTGCATACAAAGTCTGCAACACAACTTACAACTTAAAAATAATGAAAAAATTAAAGCCTATACGAGTCCTTTTAAGGGAAAATAGGAAATGCAAGAGAGAAATTGGACAAAGGATTGGTATGGGGCGAAAGCAAACTAAGAGATTAAATGGATTATGGTGACACAAGGAAATATTAAAGGTAGAAAATGGCGCATCTGCAACATCATATTATATGATGCTGAAATTTGGAAACACCGAGTCCGTCAAAAAAAAAGCTGTGGCCGTGGAAAATGATACACTAAGGTTATATATAATATTGTTACGACAGTCTACTTCATCGTCGTAGGTACAGTGGAAAACAAAATACAAGACACCAATTAAGTCACTAATCACCAGCTTTAATTTTCCAGTTAAACAGTTCGTAATTAACAACACAGTCCCTTACAACAAATCAAATAAAAATAGTTCAAACGCAATAAAATGTCCACTAATATTAAACACAATTGTATTACAATTATAACGCAACACTTCACTAATAACCACTTGAACGCACGCAGTAATATCGCTCGATAATAACTCGAACCGCACTGTAAATATATCGCAACTATACTGAAAAACTAAGGCCGCTGCCGCCTTGTATTTATACATCAGCACACAGATCAGAAGATTCCAAACTACGTCTTATCTCTAAACTACGACGTAATTGACTGCGGCCTTGACAAAAGTCTCGCGAATGCGTCGAGAATCGCGTATGCCACACACGTTAGAGCGAGATTCTTCTGGAACATTCGACAAACGCGTAGACTGTTCTGTAATGTCGTAACAATATCTAGGCTAGATAAAGTCAGAGACGAAGGGATTAGGGCAATGATTCATATGGCACACACTATTTAGATGAGACAGAAACAAAACATCTAATAGAGTTTAGAATTTTGCACAAACGTGGAGATGAAAGATTGCCAAAAATTACATTTCAAACGGGTACTTGCAGGTCGAAGGAAAAGACGAAAACCTGTTAGAAATGGGAGGAAAGCATTCAAAAAGGGCTAAGGCAGCCCAATTTAACTGAAGGGATGTGTAGAAATAGTGCGCAATTGAGGAAATGTTTGCGTAGGTGATACAAGTTTCTGTCTTCTTCATTGACATTTCCCATTACAGCATAAATCATCTTTCCCTGCATAAATATATTTTTTTCTAATCCCCATTTATTATACCCATATCGTTCACTAATTGTTGTGTAACATGCGATTTCCAAGACAAAGGGCGTTTTTCGTCATTCAGTACTTCATGAAAACTAGTTCTTTAGCCATTTAGTTCTGGTGTTCGTTTGACATGCCTATCATGTTTAACTGTTCGTTTAAAGTCTACCCCACTAGTTTCATTATCTCCTTATAAGTAAACTGTGAACACCTCCTAATATAATAAAGTTTCACAGAATCAAGACTAATATGAAAGAAGAAAGAATATCGACGAAACCGAAACACCGAAGCATGATTATGTTTTTAGGCTTTTGAAACGTATAATGTGGATTACGTTTGGTGGATTACGTAAATCATTTCCAAACCACAGACGATCACAAACAGAGCATGTAAAACCAAATTTATTCACACTAAAACGTTTGCTAAACTCAATCTCAGCAGCGTTTATTTCTGTCTTGATGCGTTTACATATCAAATTGCTAGACTGTGGGGAATCGAAAGTGTGGAAGCGTTACATTTTTGATGACGTTACTTTTTTGTGGAATGACCCCCAGCCTAAAAACATTATCATGTTAAAATAAAATTACTGCTAGTAAAATTTATCGTTTTAGAATGCGCTAAGATCGAATGAAATAG
Source organism: Magicicada septendecula (assembly GCA_034769895.1). NCBI lineage: Eukaryota > Metazoa > Arthropoda > Insecta > Hemiptera > Cicadidae > Magicicada > Magicicada septendecula. Next base: position 1,305,108,339 of record CM068367.1, read on the forward strand.
TAGTGTTATCGTAATAACAATATCAATAACAAGTCGTGTCACACGTATTATCAGCAATGTCATAACACTGGCTTTTGTTGCTTTATTGTATTCGGCGCTTATCTCGTCGTGTACGTGACATTAAATTACGTAATGAAAACAAAACAAACGTGTTACAGTGAGCCAACAAGTTAGTGCACGCAAGCAGTATAAACACAATGTTACAACAACAGCTGCAGTGGGAGAACACTAAACGTCCGTACTGTAGGCAGGGCTTTATTGTGAGTTTTATCAGCGGTAATAAAGGACTTTCACCACGTTACACCTGTATAAAAGACGCAATAAGAGTTCACAGCGGGCAGGCCGGGTCGCCGGGCAATAAACTTAACAGCGGAGCGTATTTTTATAAATTGCTTTCTTCTATTATAAGTTTTAGCCGAGGGGCGATTTCACCGTTCCCGTTTTTGTTCTTCTAAACGTTTAGCGCTAAAATAGTCAAGAAACTTTTATTACTAATAAAAAGCTTTAAGAAATGCTTTTTCTTCAATTCTTTAGTTTTAGTTATTAACGATTCTTTTCTGTCAATAAGAATTAAAAGAAATAAAATTCTTTGATTTTTATTTTTATTTTATACTCATTTTTTATGCGCTTCAATAGATTACTGAGACGATATATGAACAAAAATGTAACAAATTCTGAACAATCCTTCGTCTAACAGAGTTATAGTCTACAAACGCTAAGTAACTGGTATAGTGTTGTGATTCTCCCGTTTTAGACACTATCTAGTCTAGACATTTTTCAGAATCTTCTCAGTGAGTCTATTTCCACGGCCATAATTTTTCTTTTATTAAACTTAGTCATATTCCATGTTTCAGCACCATATATTATAATACTTATAATGATTGTATTGTAACTGCGTTATTTTCTATCTTGTGCCATCGCATACTACTTGAGTTCCTAATATCCTTCCGTCCTAGACCAATTATTTGATTACTTCCTTCTTATCCTTCGTAGTTTTACTGACTCACTAGTTACTTGTGAGTCTTTGCTCTCTTCATTATCTTCAAGTAATAACTTACTTCAAAGTATTTTTTATGTATAGATATTGCGTTTCGTCAGTGATATTAAATAATCCCTACTCTTTATATAATTCTTTTATTTTTATCGTCGTATATTCTAGAGCATTTTTACCATGGGCTAGTATAACTTGGTCGTCAGCCTCAAGAAAAAAATTTTAATGTGCATAGTAAAACATTCAGCTACAATGTAACAAAAATATAACAAATTTTCGCGTCAATTTACTGAATACAGAAAGCAATCATGAGTAACAAAATATTAGTTACATTGTTTTTTGGTTACACTGATTACAAACAAAATTGTTTAACATTGTTTAAATGAAAACAACAACTTAGAAGAGAAAATTATAAACGTAAAAACATTAAAAGGACAAAAAAGTGCACTTTTTTAATTTTGCATAATAAAATAATAAAACAATTCTTTAAAATTTTAAAAGATAACACTCTTAAACTCGTAAATAATACGGATAAATTTTGGTGTAACTTAGATTGTAGGTAGTCTATCCGTTAAATTTTGGTAGATGTGTAATCAAAAACAAACTTTATGTTGGCTGGTACTTGTAATGGTTTGTTCAGCCAATGCAAGAAAGTAAGACAAGTCAGTTTTAAAAAAATGACATGTTAACAAAATGCTGTAATTTCTTAACCGACTGAATAATGAGCTTTCACAAAGTACGTCTGAACAGAAGCGTTAGGCTTTTAAAATTATTTGCTATCCATTGTATAAACGGTAACTTGCAACACACAAGTGCTCCGATAACACGAACACAGTAGCGGTAATATAGTGTCTGAAAATTGTATTTGTCTCGACGGAACTATGCATTACATTTCACAATCGAATTTGTAATTCATTGTTCCGGGCGACTGGGGCAGTAACTTCCTGTAGATAATTGGCAGTAGGCCGGACAAAATTATCATAATCCTCTATTCTGCTCTATCAATATTAATATACGGATGTGCCCTTACCCACTAAAACTATATGCAGCGCTGTTACTAGATTCAAATTTTCCTGTATAATATAACACGTGTTATCATTTTCCAAATAAGGAAAACGTTATTAAATCACGCCCGCCCATAAAAGTTCCGAGAACTAATATCGCCAGCTGGAATGGTACAATGAAATTATTGGTGCTTGGTAATTGTGATATAAAAGGCATTGCTCAACAAATAGTACTAGTATTCTCCTACATAGTGATTACTGTGTAATCAAATTAGTCACAGACATTACTTCGATAACACCTGGCGAAACGTATTACACTGTTGCTCAAAATAATTTTCTGCATATTACGTACATAGTAGGTTTACGTACACGTTGCTTAGTAGTGTATTAGTAGTTAGTGTTGTTAGTAGGACACGTTGCTTAGTAGTGTAGTAGTTGGTGTTGTTAGTATCAAACGTTGCTATCAAACAAACTAATATGTTTATTTTGTGGTGATTAAATCTGTAATGAAACAGCGCAAAATTTTAATCTTAACTGATGATTACATTGTTTACATTCGTCAAGCGTAAACAATGTAAATTCTAATCTTAGAAACCACCAGAAGCGTAATAAAAATTTAAAAGTACGCACGAAATTTGTATGCAGGGTTTTCTCGCCGTAAAGAAACACATTGTGTTTACTTAGCGTTGTTCGAACATAAATTTTCATCAACGTCTTTTCTCTGCTTTTACCTGTTCAGAGGATTTTTCTTGTTTTAGATTTTTCTCTCCCTGTGTCCTGTAGACAAATTCTCTGACTTTTTTCATCTAATGATTTACTAGTCTCAGAGATATGAAAAAATGAATAAATTTAGAAGCTATGCGTTAGATCACTGTACAATTTCAGGCGAGATTATTTATCTTACTGCAAATAAGTAATCTATTATATAGTTCAATAAGTGTGGTGTACAGCTGATTATAAATTTGTGTTTTCTTATAAACATTTCCTCTGTTAAAACTTATAACATACATAAAAAGATGTATTACTTCGTTTCGCGTCCAGCAATAAATACTAAGTTGTTATTTTCGAAGCCTTAATTGCTTTTCTTAACATATTTATGATACTATTCTATGTTTATAGGCGCCTCTGGGTTCCTGTACACTGTACACAATATAAAATAAATTAGGCTTACTCAAATTTTCTTAACTCTTCTGTAACGTATATCTATTGCTTACTTTTGTTAGCTTTGCATTTCAAATTACACGTAACTGACGTGTCTAACTAATGTGCCATTGTTGTGGTTTTCTGTCCTCTAAAGAGTCTTGTGATGTTTCACCTGTCGTCTCTAATGACAGGGGTCAGGCAGATTTCAGGTGGAGAGAGCTTTATGATTTTTCTTCTTAGTCGAGGACATGGTGCACAGTCTTCTCCTTCTCTTCTTCAGTCCTAACCAAATGCTTTCTAGTTTACCTGATATTCCAAACTCTTAACACTGACAGTATTCGTTATATATAACAATGATAATAGGTAAAACAATCTATAGAACAATCATTAGCGTTCATTCAACAATACAGGGACTGAAAAAATCATACAAATAATTGCACTGCAATGTGTAAATCAACCATTCTGCTTTGATAATTCTAAAATCGGATAATGTATCTTTTTTAAATTACAAACTTTGGAAATAAAGCAATAATTTAAATGCAGTACTTCTTAAGTGCACTTATTCATAATCCCTAACAAATAATCACGTATTACGGCGTTTATCTCGGAGAGACGCTGGAATGCTACAAAAAAAAAGAAACATAGTACAAACAGTCGAATGTTGCCATTGTTGTGGTTTGTTTTCTGTCCTCTAAAGAGTCTGTGATGTTTCACCCACCGCTCTATTGACAGGGATCATGGAGATTTCAGGTGAAGAGACCTTTATGAGTTTTCCTCTTCGTCGAGGACATGATGTACAGTCTTCTGCTTCTTCTCTTCAGTCCTATTATCCTTAGGATGTGAGAAAGGTGTTAATCCACTGGAATAATGTCCAATCACCTGAAAAGAGACTACAGAAATTACACCGACCGGTATATACAGGCTTGTGATAGACATTGCATGCCATGTCACTGTTCACGCAAGAATTGTACATGGGCCTAATTGCACTGATAAACATTTCACCTAAAGTTCAGTGAAATATTTGTAAATATTCCTGCTGTGTCTAATATTTGTTTTGCCTCATAAAACGTCTACGTGTATTCAGTTTGCTCCTGTTACTACTGATATTGTATGTTAGTTAGATTACCTAGACAGGTAAAACTGTGTATTATTACCTTTCTTCTGTATACATATTTACAAAATATCGTCCAATATTAGCTTTCTTTTATGTTACGTCCATTTATTCTGTGTTTTTCAAGTTTCCTTAGCGACTATTATGTTGTAAAGTTAAAATCTCTCTTATTTTTTGGTTTTGATTTTTGTTATCCCAAAAAATTACCTCCGTTAGCTCCGTTAACCGACATTCACACTAGATTTTTAACATGTAGGCCTATTGCATATAGAGTTGTGATAGCCTTATTAACCTGCCGCGCGAGAATATACCTAGGTGCTGAAAGTATGGAGCACTGGCCAGAATACTCGCTCACCTTTCTTGTGTACCAAAAAGTTTGGATCAAAGTATATATACAAGTATACGTAATCTCAAACGTAATGCAAAGATATGTGAAAAATAAAAACAAATACTAACGTACTTACGCAATCACTTAATGAGCAGAATAGCGTATTTTCAGCTCCGGTACTGGCTACTTTCTTCCTATTCGCCCTGCAATATTCCTGCCTTATTCCCACTACATCCTGCGCAACTGCTTCACGTCTGATATAATAACGTAATTTAATTGCTAAATTCAAAGCAGATTATCATAATAACTTTGCAACAACTGCAAGGTAGTCTTTTTATAATATTAAATAGTGACGCCTTTATGTGAACGAAGTCGAATAGAACCAAAACTTATATGAAACTGTAAAAAAAAAAAATTGGGAAGATCAATGGTTTAAACGATTCCTGATATATAGTATTACAGAGTTACTGTTGTGATAGTGAAAAAATTATATACACATTTAATAGCATATGCAGAGTAAGCAGCAGATGTTTAAAAAGTTAAACGAAAAAAACAAAAAGTTGAAATCCTTAAAAATATTTGGTTATCTTATATTAATAATAATTGTTCACAGAGAGAAAACAAATATAATATAAAAAGAAATAGATATAGCCTATCACGAATATGTAAGACTAGAGGAGAAACGGCCTCATGCAGCGAGAAGAGGGATACAAACGTTTAGCACCAATGGCTGAAATAACTTTAGTGGAAAAAACGGAATTGTCTGTAGGAAGACAGAAACACTATCTCTAAACGTAAAAATATAAAGACTTGGAATGAGAAGCGTGGGATGACAACGAATAGGTCGGGTACCGTAATATCCATACTGATGCCTAATATTTATAGCGAAGACGAAGGAGAAAAAAAGGGGGATTCTTCACTGACCTTTCCACAAAGTCGACATCATCCCAATACTGTAAAATTAGCTGCCATTTCCACTGCCGATAATTTATTGTCTTTAATAAAGTAGACTTTATAACAAAAACTTATAAAAGAAATTCCTCTTTTTTTTTAAATCGACTTTGTATTCTATTCTTTACACAATTTTTCTGACTCAGAATAAATTAAATTCACTTAACTAAAAAGGCAATATTTTACAAGTCGCAAGTAAAATAGTTACAAAGTTTAGGACTAATTAGATTATTTTCAACGAAAGAGCTTTCTACATTAGGTCGGCTCCAAAACAAAATTTGTATATTTACTATTCACTTTTGAATATTTAATTTAGTCATTAAATTCAGCGCTTGTTGTAAATGTAATTAGTATCAGAATCAATCAAAAGTACTAGGAGTCATGCAATTATTTTTCTTAACATTCAGCCGTAGAGAACTATATGGTTTATTTTTTACTATAAATAAACTTAGACATTAACAGCGCAGCCTGTGCGAATACAATGTACCGTCTCAAGGACCAGAAATTGATTTAATTTTCGTGAACGTACTTTAGAAACTGGTAAATGGCACCTAGCAAAAGTGTTATTTTTATAATAGGCCAGTGCGGAATAATATTAAGTTATCATCAGTAGCGTCTTCATTTCAACACCAAATTCTGTTTGCTATCGGAGCGTACGCCAGTACGTTTTTAAACAACTAAGGTTATTACAGCCGAGGACGAAATTCGACGTTAATTCAACCCCATTAACTGGGTCTCTAAATTGCGCTTTACAAAATGGGTCTCCAACGCTAGCGAAATGTAATTATCCGCTCTTGTTAATTGTACCACTCATATCATTTCAAAACTAGAGGTATAATCCTGAAACAATTTTACCGAGCGCAAGATTTTAGTGGAATTTTGGAATTCCAGCACTTTAACACACCTATCACTTTCATCATCGCAAAGTTTTAGTTAAGATGACATCAAAACATAAGATACGATAGACATGGGTAATAAATTACTAAAAGCACTGCAATTTTTATTTAAAATAATAACTATTTGCAATTATTTTTTTGATTGGTATCAATTTTAAGCAGTTTAAGACTGTCCTAACTTGTCGGTTACATACATTTCTGAAAAGAAGACATTTTTCAATACATTCTTAACCGGTTACACTAAAAAAATTCTGTTTCCTGCTGTTTTCAGAAATATATCAACCGAGATACAAATACATTTAGCTTGATACTACCTCAGATTATGGTAGTGCTTCAGTTTTATTACTTTCAGGTATACTATTAACTTTAAATCAATATGCTCCTTTTACTACATTTAATTTCTCTACTTTAATTGGTGCAGTTATTAATTTTACGCTAATTTAAAGAGTAAATAAGCCTACTTGTCAACAAGAGTCCATTCAATAACGTTCTAAAGTTAAAGCTGATATTATATTATGCACAACACAAACACATGTACGTTCTGTTTAAACTGTACATAAGCTAGGTCGAAAGGTTTGGCTACCTTGCGTGTCTCTTTTACACAGTCAACCTAGAGTACCTGGAGCGCTTCAACGTTGACACGCTGGTACAAACGTGCTTCGTGCTTGGTAACGAAACTTTTAACTGTTGCTCCAACATCAGACACATCTAAGCTCTCACGATTTTTACACGTAATCAGCATTTTTCTTTACAGTTAAAATACAGTTCTACTAAATGATTTATTAGGCAGGTTAACCATAGTGTCTGTTTATCTTTGTCGAAGTCTATTCAAGGCGAACGTAGAAGACAAGACGTATGCGAATGGATATTAGGCGAATAAATTTACCCATTAAATATTGCAATCCTACAGTTTATCGCTGATCATAGGCAACTAAATAGTGGCCAGTAAAAATATTCTTACCGTTAGTTGTATGTTGCGTTGCTGCAGATTAAATACAGACAAATTGCTACAGACAAATTGAATACAACTTACTGGTTGATGATGAAATGTCGTAAATATTACACTTCAATAGTTTCTTTTACACTCAAAATATTCAATATCCATGGCAGTCATAATGCCACACATTTTTTATATGATAGTTTTACTCTAGTTGAGACTTTCTGTCATCTCTTTACAACCTTCTGTACAGATTAATACAATTTGTAATCTAGATATCAAATGTTCATACTTGGCTTGTTTCAAACGTCTCTAACTGATAGTTATTTAACTGCACTCTGTTCTGTTTTAAACGATATTTTACGTTGACCTTTGACACAAGTGATAGATTATAAAGATTCATAGCATTGTGTCTAAATAATGAAAATAAAGGAAAAATTTATAGGAAGTTGAAAGAGGAAAATTATAAAAACCTCTCCGGAAAGTGCATGTAGGTATGCAAACATCGCACTCACATTTATCAAACTATTTAATACCGGCAAAAAAGTAAGGGGAACAGGAAGCGTGGATGTTTACCAACTTGCTTTTGATACTTGTATGCACCCAGCGATGCCTGGCGGACAATGAATGTTTGCAAATTCCATTGTGATTCAGTTTTATGGGGTCAATACAAACAACATTTTACGGTAGGATTGGACCCTTACCGTCATAACGAGCGGACTTTACTTAGCTCATTATCAATTCCGTATATAGAAAGTTAAAGAAGTTTAAAAAATTAAACTTCTGTAACAATTGGCACTGCTGATGAAAACTGAATCTTTTGACATTGCTGATAGTCTTTCAAATAACAAAATCTGAACTTATCTTTTCAGTTTTTGGTTAAAGGTATAGCGTTTTTAACTATACATTTGTAATACAACCTAACCGGAGTTTAGACTTTACGGTAAGCACAACAACACATATAGATTCTCTTTGATCCAATAAGGTAACAATCAGATCATTAAGAGGGAAATTGCGTCATTACATACAGTAAAGTGATTGGAAACCTTTTACAAAGAAAGTGAAAGACAACAACGCCTGTTAGAGAATGAAAAGGCGGCTTGAAGTAATTTAGTCAAGCAGATAACTGCGAGCCATTCATTACTGAGAACCGCCCTGCAGGCTTTGTCTTATCGTGGGCAACACGTGATCGATCGCCTACGCTTTCTAGCAGGAGGCTAAGCGCCCTTGTGTTTGTTGCAAACAGATAAGGTCCACTCCGCTGCTGCTTATCCAGCAGGTGCTCTCTTTCGGAGAAATGACTGTAATCTAACAGCTACTGACGATCAGATCACTCGGTATCTGACAATTTAAGAAGGAACCAACAATTTCCGGTAAACGTGGCATGTATTTTATAGGTTTGTTTGGATCATTTACTTAACTAATTTAATTTCATTTGACAGTCAATTAATTGTTAGTCAAGTTATCTGAGCCTCTGAAACACAGAAGAATTTTTTTTTAAACGTATGTGAGTAAATTTATAAGACAATTGCAATACCCACATTAATTTATGCGAGTGAGGCGTGGGTCATGATACAAAAGGAATGGGCAAGATTCAGAGTGCTGAAATGCAGTTTCCTCGAAATACTTTAAATTATACATTGAAAGATAGAATAAAGAATTATTAGAACAGAACTCGAAGTAAAGGACATAAATAAAATTATTTCAGTATACAGAAGACAATGGTGGGATCATCTACAAAGGTTGAGAGAGGATCGATTGCTGAAAGCGGCACTGAACTATAAAGCCATTGGTAGAAGAGACGTGGGTCGTCCGAGGATGAGATGGGTGCCGGAACAGGTTTATATAACCTAATCCTTGATGAGGAGAGAAAGAAGGTATATGAGACCTTCTAATTGTATTACAATTACTCGATTTACCTATACCCATTTTCACTCACAGGCACTCGCGCATATACGAATATAGTTTTGTTTTTATATTTACTTAGTTCAATTCTATAATTTAAATAAGATAGTCAATCATTCAGCATTTTATTGTAACATATCTCGGAAATGATAACAGAAGTATTCCTAAAAATAAATAAAATAATAACAATAATAATAATAATAATACTAAGGGAAAAATGTTAATAATTATTAGTCGCGTCAACTATACGCGGTTGCACGATATCTCATACGCACATTTTGCCGCGATTTTCCTCGAGGCCTTTAAACTGTCAGAAATACTAACAATTGTCATCTGTTTTGAAATACACGTTAAGCCAGTTAAAGAATGTATTCAGGTAATGAACGGTACAGTAATACAAATTTTCAAAAAGCTATTTTAATGTAGCTAATATACACAAGCTGACAAATGTCTCTGAAGTCTGAGACAGATTATATCAAATATCGTATACGCTCACACACCATCTGGGACATCAGACGGAAAATTCGGTGAAAGTAAATACTAGAAAAAAAGGAACGACAAGTAAAGGGGACGGAATCGGAGACAAACATGTCTAACTGACAAGAGTAGAACAATCCGATTAATGTGCACTAATGTTGAATAGTCGACGTGGAAAGTCAAACGCAGACCTGAGAGACATATATACGAATATACTCCTATTACAAGGTCTAATCCTTCAATACACGACATTTCTACTATTACTACTACTATCTTTATAATAATAGTAATAATAATAATTATAGAAATAGTAATTATTTTTGTTGTTGTTGTTGTTGGTATTAGGTCAAGCTACTATTGCAGAGTTTACTTCAAAAAATAACCCTGTTCTTATTACTGCTACTTATGTTTCCCCTGTTGCTACTGTTGTGCGGTGAGGACAACTACCATCTGACCCAGTTGCTCAGTGGCCACGGCAATTTAATGCCTACCTGTACAGAATGGGATAGGTGCAAAGTCCAGCATGCCAATACGGAGACTCTCCTCATGAAGATTTCTTGCACACGTTTTTCAAGTCCTGCAGATTCGCAAGAGACTGAATGGTACTGGAAATGGAGCTGGGGGAGTTCACGCCCGAGAGCGTAGTTGCGCTTATGCTTCGTGGTAAGGCGGAATGGGACCGCGTCAGTGTATTTATTAAGTGGATCCTACTAGAAAAAAGACAGGCCCAACTTGCACCCAACGGGCAGTAAAATATGAGGAACAACCAGAAGGAGCCAGATAAGGGCACAATAGATTCCATCCTGAAGTAATACGCTAAGTGGTTACAGGATGGATATGAATACTTGAATACAGAGATGAGTTTTTTAGTGGGGTGATAGTCCCACACACCAGGGGGTAGCACGGTCTCCTCTGACGGTGCATAAATAATTTTCCCTCTTCTATAAAACAATTATTATTATTATTAAGTCACGCTACTATTACCGCAAAAATTACTCTACTGTTATGACTCCTACTTATTTTTCCACTATTGCTACTTCTGTTACTGCTAACAAATCTGCTATTACAATTCTGCTACTGCAGCTGATGACGTTACTACATGAACTATAGAAAACGTATTATATACCTATATCTATTATCGAATGTTGCGCTGAATGTTCAGCATTAACCCTTAACGTTGTTTTGCTCGCGTTAAAGGAAACCGATGCACTTTGCTGGTGAGAAAACAATTGCTAGCTCACAACTTACATCGTTGGGGAGCACGAAACTTTAGATCTGGAACGCGTTGCCCGAAGGAAACAAAGTTCAGTATCAGCACTGAACTCGGTTCCCCTGCCTCTGTTCACTTAAAAGTGTATCACTTCAAGTAGCGGACGCAACTGTTGCTACAGCTTGCTCGTACCACCCCCGACAGTCTGTTTTATGTATAGCTCGAGTCGTTTCTAACGTTGTATTGTACTATTTGCGTTATTTCCATACTCAGCATAAATTTGTATTATTTTCCCATTTTTAGTGAGAATATTTCGTTTTGTTTTGCTGGCTCAAAATGTGTGTTCATTTTGAATGTGTTCAACTAAAGGCTAAGTTGAAAGAAAGAAACAAAATCTTATTATATAATATTTTAAAAATATTTTGCACGTACCAGTTTAAGGAATATTGCTCGGAACCGTTTATGTGACAAATCTTTTAAAACTAAAAATAATGGAATAAATGTTTTCAGTGATTATATGAAAATCTGGCAACAGTAGGCAATACTTTTATACCTTCTGTTGATTTGTCTCATATATTGCCTTCCGCACAGTTGAATCACTAATTACTCAATTCAACTTTTATATCCAGGTCTGCTTAATGCAGTGTGCGTACAGTTTTTTCACAGTGGCAATTGTGCGTTCACTGGAGATATCTAAACACTTTGCTATAGAATTTTATGTCAAGTTAATTGATAAACGTTTACTTTTGAAAACTGTTTTAATTACAAATTCAAAATTTTCTTATCGCATATTAGAAATAGTGGTGTACTGAATGTCACATTTATTTTAGATGCTGGTCAGAATGTGGAATTTCAGAAGAGTGGAATTTGGTGAAAGTGATTTTACTACTTAGTCAAGGAAAGAGGAATGACACCACCTAATCTAACATTATCAGGACTTCAGTTTATTAAATGCAGCACACAAGTCTACACTAGGATAATTAACATAAGGCTTCTCAATGTAGCAAGCACTCTTTTATTAGAAGAACAAACGAGTTTCCGTAGAGTAAGATACCCATGTGTTTATTTTACAGCAGATTATTCATTAGAGAGGAGAATTTGGTCTAGAGACTTACCTGCAATTTATCGATTACGAAAAGTTTATAAGACAAGCTTTAGATAATAATGAATTAAATATGGTTCCCAAAGTATGTAGTCAAAATTTTACAAAGTTTAGTTAGAGGTAGTAAAATAATACCAGTGAATGGGAAAACTAAAAATTCACTCAAACATAGATCTCAATCGTAACATGTATCTCAAATCACTGTAATTTGCTAACGACCAACTTATAATCGAAGACGCTGAGGAATAGTTACAATCCTATAAACTTTATAAACTAAATTCCGTTTACAACATGAATATATCTTTGTTAAGAACTAAAACTATGACATTTTCTGGTTTGCGGTTTTTGTTACATAGTGTGCGTCTTTTTAAACTGAGATTTATTAAATTTGAAGAGTGTATTAATCGTTCCCGTAACTGTGAATATAACTCCACCCTATAGAATAATATTGATTTTACTCACTTTACTGTCTGCTATGGTACAACTTTTGTTACAACTTTGCTATATCATTACGAATCTTGGGTCATAATAAGAATTATGACAAAGAAGGATAAGAGGAAAGGAAAGGATATCTGATCCGGATGAAGGAACCCAGTAAGGGCTCCTGTCACGATGCAGTCAAACATCAACAGCGGACGAAGAAGACGAGGCTGTATAAACATAATGGTAGAGAAGGCAGACGAATGTAGCAGCAAGGAGCGATAGACTTCTTAAAGCTCAGTAAAAGCAATCTATCTAGATAGGAAATCTACAAAACCAAATCTGGTTCATCATTATTTCAGAAGATGGCACCCTACCAAGTGTCTTACCTAGTAATCTGATATCCTGTACCAAGCACAGCTTTATATATTCCAAATATACAAGTAAATCCTCCGGAAGAATCAAAGAAAAGGCGATCATATATTTGAAAACTTACTGGAATAATGCCTAACCCTATAACACAGAAGATCGTGGCTATGAATAATTCCTAATAAATTATTGTAGTGGTAAAGGAGAATTGTTAAACAAATAGTTGTAAAACTGTTTGGGATGGAAAACCTGTTTGTTATTCTGCCGATGACGTTAGAGTAATGTTAAAAGTAAAAATCTGAACACAATTCCTGTAATGGAAACATTATGCACTTGATGTGATTGCTTGAGTATAAAGCCATTACGCGTAGTCTTCATCATAATCATCATCGTCGTTGTCATCATCGTCGAATGTACTAAATGACTTCGGTATTTCCCTGTTACATCTTCAAGTATCTCACAATTTTTTCTTTGGGTCCGCCCTAAACATATTCTTATTATGTGGTATTAAATAACATTGGTGAGGTCTATGGTTGTTGCAAGTGCATATGTACTTCAATATGCAATAATCTAAGTTTCGTTACATGTATCCGTGCTTCCATAAGGTTTAATTCCTTAAGGTTTTCAGTTTTGGCGTTAAGCTTACGTCATAAACAGTCGGACACGTATAAGTTACGTACGGTTCCCATTAACCGGAATATCGTCTACATATTTCGTCTGCGCAATAAATTTAGGCTTTAACAGAACCGTCATGCGTTCTGCTCTGAATATTTTATGATTTCCTTACATGCGAGAGGCAAACGAATGGGCATACGTTATCAGTTGGCCGGTTGTTATGAGCTATCGAGAAGGGCCGGCCAGTGGGCGTTTGAGCACGCCGGTCACGTTGGAGCAAGGTCAGCACGGCCAATGCTATTACAGAACACACTTTATACACTCCCGACGACGGCGAGGCGTTGGGTTGCGTTTCAACTTCGGCCTTAATCGAACTCGCTTAGGCACGTTTTGGCGTTTACAGTTAACTGCTTTTCTAATACACTCGCTACGAATGTAGGACGGTGTCAAAACTGATAATACTGGGATGTCTGTAATTAGTGCAGAAGAAGGGTATCGCAATAGAATTCATGTTTGCTCTGAAAACTGTTTCTACATGATTTCAATATGTCTGGAACGTGTATCAAATCACAGTCTCCCAGTCACTTATTTTTAAACACAGCGTTTATTTTAGACAGAGTTATAGCGTGTTTAATTATCAGATAAGGATAGGAGAGCTGAACTAAACACTCAAATTTAAATGGCATTATGGGTTAAGGAACTAAAAGACAAAGACACGATGGAAGGATAGTGAATACTTATACAAGTTGTCGCTTAGGGGCAAATAGAAGTTTGCAATAGAGCAAAGGCAATTCAAGGAAAGGTGTAGGTCAGCTCAAGAGAATACAACGTTAGAAATGAGTTCGAGCCTACAAATTCACCTGGAGAAGAAGTAAAGAAGGAGGAGGAGGAGAAAAAGACGAAGACGAAGACGAAGACGAAGACGAAGACGAAGAAGAAGAAGAAGAAGAAGAAGAAGAAGAAGAAGAAGAAGAAGAAGAAGAAGAAGAAGAAGAAGAAGAAGAAGAAGAAGAAGAAGAAGAAGAAGAGAACAACAACAACAACAACAACAAGAGGAAGAAGAAACTGCTAAATAAACGTTTTAAGGATTAATGCTCGCAATACATAGAAATTAAAATATACATAAAGATAAGATATAAAAAAATAATTCAAAAAGACTTTTAGCGATTGAAACTTCTAATCTCCACATTTTTTAAATTACATTATTTTTGTCATTATATTAGGGCCTAAGTAGTACATGAGTTTCTTTTAAATTCAGGAGTATTTAAATGTAAGAGAAATTTTCTTTAAATGTCGCAATTTATTATCGTTAAAAAAACCAACAACATTGCAGTGTCTGTTAAAACTGTAGATAGATTTATAACAGAACGTATAGGCAATACTTGGTTAGAAATCAAATTCTAGAAAGTGCAAAATATGTGCGTTATGTCTAAGCCGCCTATTTCAATATAGCAGCGTAAGTATGACGTATTTTAATGATTAACCTGATAACAATATGCTAATCGAAACACAAGTGTCATTATATGAAGAATACCAGACAAATAGAAGAATGTGTTTATGATTTAATTTAATATTTATATGAAAGGTTAATTACTACTTACGGGGCGAAAGCTAAGCGCTGTATTTCAGTCAAGTTGGACTATCATAAACTATTAAGAATATAATCTTCATCAAAATATTCCATAGTTGTGATAAGAGTGGTAGCAAATAGCTTTCTCAATCTGCGCCAAAAATACAATTACTATAGCTTATAATCGGTTAACGAGCTTTCAAAGAGAAAATATGTAAGTAGAAAGCCACCAACCAGGTAGCATCAGAAAATATAACGTTTCCTGAATTACGGTTTAAACTAAAAGTGTTGTACATCTGACTTACAGAAAACGTGATAATGTGTGTGCTGGAGGTATAGAGGAGTGGTAAAGCTGGATTAAGAACTAAAATGGAAGGACACATGGATACCACCAACGCGAACACGCGATTAGATTGTCTCTAGACACGTAATGAAATAAACAGACGATTCGGATGTTTATATCATATTTCTGTTAAGTGGTTTACCTTAAAAACTTTGAAACTTATATTGACTTTTCAACATCTAAATTAGACATCTTTAGCCATATGTGTTTTTTAATGGACCACAAACGGCTACTGTTACTACTGGTAGTGCTGTATTCAAAAAATAAGGTTGTAGTGTAATCAATATGAAGAAGCACGTATACCAGAAGGTTGGAGGCATGTAGACAGATCAAGCACTTTGCCATGGGACTGTGAACAATTTTATAGCCTACAAGCAAAATTGGAGTAGTTCGTGTGCCTATAAGCTCCACACAGCGTAGGAAAACGTTCGTTGTGAACCTTTTTCAAATCGTCTTTGCAGGTAAAATAAAGAAAAAAGAGAATTTGAAAATACTCTCTGAGCACAGATGTTAGTATGTTTTTATTTATTTAATGTTGTTTTTTGTTTGCGAGCTGTAAGTTAACCTAGAGATCACGCTATCATATTTCATTCGAATATATATTAATAATAATAATATAAAAGTAGGATGATCTAACGGGTTGTGATCTTAAAGCAGTGGAATAAATTACTTACAGCAACAGAAATTGATACAAATCGAATTAACTCTTTCTTAAAACAAACGCACTTATATTAAATTAGTTAGAAGTATACAACACGCACTAAGGAAACAATGCGTTTTTAAATAAGGAAGCAGATTAAATCGTTAAAATAGTCAGGAGACAAATATATTCATTTCAATATCCTACACTTTCCACCAATACACATAGAGTAACACTGACTACAGTAACTGCTATCACTCATATCGTGCATTTCACCGCCTAAGCGTCCCGGTGTTGCTCTTCATATCGCAAACAGGGGAAATTGTGTGGAGTAACAATGTAGAATAAGAGAGTTTCATGTGCCTGCAGAATAATCGGCAAGTGCTAGGAAGGGATAACGGCGTACACAGTTTGGTACACAGGTGAGAATATTGCATCATCCTACTGCTTACACAATATGTAACAAGTATCATGTGAGCTATTCATTTTGCTTGTCACATCCCTGAACACTCAACGCTGTTCATCACCTGGCACAGGAAAACTGAAAGTAAGGCTTGCAAAACCGCCTGTTGCGCCGCTATGGCATAAGTTGCTAACAAGGTAAACATTTTAGTTATAGTTACTAAACTGCTGTGTATTTTCTAATTGCTCTGTTATGTAATTTTTTAGGCTCGCTGTGCTACCAGCGACTGGAATATTATTGGCTTATTCTCAGGTGAACTTGTCTTCCAGTAAGATCATCCCCGTAGTCAACACACTGCCATCCTTGGAACCTCTGAATCTTCTACGCATGTCAGTGTACACGTCGAATATAAAATATTTCACGTCATCTGACAATGACAAGTTACTCCATAATATTGCTTAAGGTGTACAGTATGCTGCTAGTCCCTCGTGAAAAAAGATATACGGCCTAACAAACATATTTGAAAATCTCATTTCCTGATCTTTCAAGAAATCAATACACTAGTGCATCAAAATCCACACACACGCGCGCGCACGCGCGCAAACTCTTATTTGGCTTAACCTAAGTTTAACTAACGGATGTGTCCCGATTATATTAGCCCCGTAGTCAAAGGTACCGTGTCCTTATATTACATGGCATTACAGCGATGTTCTTAAAATAATTTGTGTACATGCAACCCGTTCATGTAATAGTGACTAATAAGTGACGGTGTGTAACCAAAATAAACACGATATTCCAGTACCGTCTAATAAAAACAACTCGCTTGCTCATTCTGGAACTATTACAATCAATTAAGGTAAAAAATGGAGAGTTTGGTAGGTGGTAGGTGACTTTAGGTAGTCTCCTCTTAACACACAAGTAAACCGTCAATTTTGAAAAATTACAGACGATTACGGTGTGTATATAATGGACCGTTATCATACTACTTTTATATACACAGAACAACTGAATCTAGTTAACTTAAAAAATGTTATTTTTTGTTGTAGCCTATACAGTTTGCTTCAGGTCTCTCATAAAATAGGAGAACTGTTGTAACGAGAGTATGATTGTCCTACAGATTTGTTATTAAAAATGTGAGTGTCGATTTCTCTGTGGGTTAATAATTTATTTCATTGGTAAAACTATCCACGGCACTCTGGTAATAGTACTAGACCTCTTAGACCTCAGACATATTAATATGTGTGTGTTTGTTTTATAAAACTGAACACTGTTCATTCTATAAAATGACAGCCATAATGTTTGAGGTCGTGTATTATAAAAATAATATTCATAATGATATTAAATCAACATTTTTTAACACAACTTTACGTGTTAGACAAGTAAATACTTCACTGTATAAACTGTACAGCGAGAGAACAGAACAGCGACGTAATATAGTTTGTCGTTAATTTAATCTCTCTCGAATTCAACGAACCAAAGTTTTTATTGCACGAAACGACCCAGACAGGTGAGAGAAACTTCGGTTGTGTCACAACTGCATAATGGAATATTTACAGTTAAATATACGCCAGCGACGGAAGTGTGTTATAGAAGTTTGTTGTGCTGAAAAGTTTGTACACTATTGTAAACAGAAAATCTTATTGAGGACGAGCGTACAGTAGTAGTAGTAGTAGTAGTAGTAGTAGGAACTGTAATGCAGGCTATAGCGCAGCAGTCTGGAATTAGAGGGAAATGGGTCATAGCTTCTGTCGATAGTCTCTCTCTCTCTCACACTCTCTCTCTCTCTCTCCCTGTTTTTCTCTCTCCCTGTATGTGCTCTGTCCCTCTTTGTCTGTCTGTCGTTTAACTTTCTGTGTCTCCGTCTCGCTTCTTCATTGCTCGTCGACTCCCCAACGTCCTTCCTCTGTATATTATTCACTATTCTTTCTCTGCTTCTGTTAATCTCCTCCTTTGACTCCACTATTTTACAGAAAGTCAATAAGGCTGATATATATTTTAATATCAACCGGGAATATTTTCCTTTCTTGCAAAAACATATTTTACTGCTGCTACTACGCTTTTGAAATGCACTTAATCAAAGGGAATTTTAGTATAGTGTGTTCTGTACTTTCTGTCCCGATAAACATTTCAAAGTAAAATTCCACACTTTGCAACATTTGAAAGTTGCAGTTAATTATAAAAACCACTAGTTATGTTTTCTCTGCCGTTATTATGTCTGTGTGTCTGCGCGCACGTGTATGCTGTAGGCTGTGCTTTAATATTTGCAATTTTTTTTAAATATTTCATGGGATAAGGAATTCTTCTTGTAAAAGACTGTATGTATAAAAATGTATTTTATGTGATAACAGGAATGAAAATCGTAATGTCTATCAAAATCATATTATAAATCTTTTGAATTATGTTGTGAAGTACATATTTCAGCATTTTTGTAGTATGAAACAAAGGGTATCCCCACTTTCAATTATTAACTTGTAAATTGATTTGCATTCTAGATGGTCTGAAAACATGAAGGGAATATTCCAGTGTTGTATTGTTACTCGATTATACCTATAAAACTCTTAATGTTATCGGTTTGATAATTATATAGATGACATTTATATATGCTCCAAAAGGCAAGAAAATTCATTTATTACTACCAAAGGTAAAATTACGAAACTTGAAAATTTGCCAAGTACTTGATATTGCAGAGACGTAGTAGTATTTAGCAATGTGATAGTAAACTTCTGATCTCTCATATTTGTCAGATTACAATTTTACATATCTGTGTAACCAGAGAGCAAAAGAGATTTAACGTTGTCTTTCCCTGCACCTGAAGGTAACAGTTAATGCATGTTTCAAAATTCATCATTACAGTCGCAGTCGACCCACGCTCTTCCTATCGTAAGGTATATTCCTATCCTATCCGATATCCTATATTCCTAAGGTAAATCCTATTATCCTACCCTAAGGTAAAGTTTCTAGAAAGGCACTCCATTATCGTTTATTAGGATTTGACGTGGAAACAGAATCATGAGATGTTTCCAACAACACACCATAATATGCTTACAGTAAATACTGTATGGTCGCGCAAATAATTCTCACGCGGGAGAAGCGGAAGTGGTGTGACGTAAACAAACTACTTTCAAACCTCCAAACATAGTTTGCCCAAATTTGTTCCGTAAAATTACGCTGACGGGGTGCTATTTTGTCGTTACAATAACTGTAAGGTGAGCGTATTTGTTTCAAAATATAAAATTAGTTTTCAAATAACGAAGAATTTGCCTTGATAACACATGGTCTAAGCACGTATTTGAAATAATGACTGGCGCAGGCGCAGAACGTATATAAAGCTGTCTTCCGTCGTGAGAATTCTGTGCGCCACCACCGCGATAATAAACACGTCATCGTTTCATGCATTCCCTATTTCATAGTTACATCTTCCGTCTTGAAAAGGGGACTTTCGTATCGTCTGTCAAACCTTTCATCTGTCCTTAAAAATCTCGTAAAAGTGGGTAGCCTATACCCAACCTCTTCGTAACCCCCATTCAAAACCAATAAAACAGTGAGAGTGTAGCCATTGCAAGACCTTTCAAAACTTTTCTTTAATATCCTTAAACCTTTCATTACTTTATAAAAAGTATCTATTTAAATCGTCATGTTCTATTATTTGTTACAATCAGAAACAACATCTTTAAGGTGTGATAATTTTTTTCAGTTCATTACATTAATAAACTTATACAAACCGTTAGCCGGATAGTTCTCTTTAAACGCCACTAATTGTGGCAGACGGTAATATTTGTATACTGTATACTTATATAAGTGATAGATGAACGTTACACAACCAATTTTAACTTTGTTCCATTTTTCAAACACAAAAAATGGGAAATGTTAAGCTCCTTAAACGGGTTGCTGTTTTTATGGAATAATGTCGTCAGAACGAACTAAACAAAATATATTATGCATCACATCCTCTCTTATTAACTTCCATTTTCAATGTCTATAACTGTGTTTGTGTTGTTGGAGAGTTTTACATGACCAGAGAATTGATCTACTATTTTATAGCATCACAGCTGTTAGATTTATTTCCTACGAGTTGTTCAAACAAATGTTACTAAAGTTTATACAAATACAAATGTCGTGCATAAGCATATATTTATATAATCTTTGATCTTACGAGAAACATTCATGTAAGCCACTTTAGACAATCAGGTGTAAATGTCTGAATAAATTATGGTTCCATGATTTTACTCCAGCTAGATTAAACTAAATGTTTGTTCATATGCCTTTCAGACTTTTTATCGTTACAGCCGAGAGAGTGGTAAGAACGAGGAGTTCATTGCCCAACAGCTTTGAACCGCGAGACACTCTCAGTAATTTAGTCGGATGGTCAAGTTGGTACCGTGCGAGACAGACTATGCCTTTGTGTAGTATTTTTGGAAATAAAAGTTTTCAATCCGACCATTTGAAGGCCTACTTTTAGTGTCAAAGACATGAAAAATCGCACAAATAGTGTTTATTAAAAGCCAATTCTAAACAAACCATTGAGGAAGCATTTAAAAAAATTAATTTGTTTTGTATTTGAAAAACATTTGTTGCAATAAGAGATATGATCCAATAAGAGAGATTTTTTATTGATTGATTAAAACATAGCACGCTCCCCCTGTTACTCTTTAATATTGCTAACAATAGTCATAACATTATTGAATTATGCTTGAAATAATAGTTCTTTCAACATTTATGTTTAAATATTAAAATCGTGTCTGACGCAGAATAATTAAGAGTATTAGTCTGGACACCAAATGCACAAAGTCAATACTTTATTACCTTACCTGAAGCGGTAATAAACACAGAATCACTCCATGAAACCCACACGCCTCAGACCACATGCAGGTTTTAATCTCTGTAGACAATATACTTAGCAGTTCTGTTTACACGGGACGTATTACACTTGTGTAAGCAAGTACTGAAATTGCTTATAATCTGCCTCTTTTGTTAGTATACAGGTGCTACGATTTTAAGCTTCCCTGCCCTTTCCACATTTACTCAGAAAATCTGTATTATTAATTACTTACTTTAGAAAACATTGTCTCTTCAAACGGGATACCATACTAAATTACATGTTTATGTAATAGAATAGTGTTAATCGTGTATTACAAGATTTCATAAAAATACGGTTTGTGATGTATTTTAATAATTATGCATAAGTAAGCGTATGAATTATCTAATCTTTTTTTCGAATCGGTCATCTGAGGACCATATGCCAATTTCAATTCTTTATTCCTTGTTCTTTTCTTTTTCTCCAACATTCTCCTTCATCTTTTCACTATGTCTCTTCTTTCTATGTTCAGACAACTTTGAACCTGCGTTTTTCTCTCTCCTACCCTGGACTTCTTCCATTTTTAACACTTTCGCCGGAAAAATTTCTCATTCAATTGCTTCTTCTGCGTTTATATTATTTTTGTCTGTTTTCCTATTTGACTTCTTTAATCCAACTTGATGTTGACTTCTTTCCCCACAAATATATTATAAGATCTGTTTTGTTAACCTATTGTCGTCCATTCTCTATAAATGTCCAAAAAATACTAGTCTTCTTTTTCTCACTATTTCTGTTACATTTTCTATACTTTGATATATTTCATCATTACTTCTTAATTTCCAACATTCTAAAGTTTTTGTAGGGGTAATATTTTTTTAGTTGGTCTAAATTATAATACAATGCTAGACACTCACTTGCATTACATAGGCATTCTGGCCTGACTACTATACGGTAATGCCTTATTTTTCTATTTTTAGATATGCACATTTTATTGTAAATATCTTTAGTTATACCACATGTTCTTTCCATTTTATGAATCCTTTCTTCTATAGCAGATTTTTCTAAACAATTCTCTTGAATTATTTTTCCTAAATACTTAAATTTTCTAACACTCTCTATTCGACCAGTATCTCTTAGCAGGAAGGTGGCGCATTTTTAATGTTCGTGAAAAATTTGTTTTCTTTCTGCAGATACTTATGCCTGTTTTACTGCCTATGTCCTCTAAAAAATAAAAATTAACTTGTGTTACTGCAGATGTCAGATGTTCAGAAAGAACATAGTAATCTTCAGATGTTTAGATAGAAAGAATAATAACTAATCTTTATTATTTACTTCTTTATTCGCATAAAAGATATCTATAAACCAGTTACGGAACTAACGACTAGTTTACGTTACTCTGAATAAAATAAAGCTGGCATAACTTATGTATGTTTTTATGTGTTGATATAGACAGCAAGTACACGTTACCTTATAGACATGCCTTTATGTTACCTCGATAATGTTGTTGCAGCATTCGGTGACAGTCACTAGGAAATAATTAAAATGATCGCAATACCTACATAGTTTTATATCACGGTGGATATCTCTACTTTGGACATACCACGGAGAATCATGTAGATCTGAATCACTTTTTCCTGAAAACGCTAATAATGTCCCTGTTATTTTAGTTAGGAATCCTACGATCTGTGACAGCTTCTTCTGTAGTGAGAAATTAGAGGTTGTTGGCGTCACTCAGTAGATTACAACGATTACAGCGTTACATCATACTTTATTTAAGTGTGTGTTATTAATTAATATTGTTACGACGGACTCACATATCGTCGTATTGTGCAGTGAAACCAAAATACAGACACCAGTGGAGTCACTAACTGCCAGCTTCAATTTTAATCACAAATAACAATTTGCAATAAACAAGATACTCTTATACAATAATTCAAGTTAAAATTGTCCACACGCAATAACACTGTCAACTAGTAGAGTTCCGCACTAATTAGAACACAATAATGATTTCGACTAATCAGTAGCAATGACTTGATCCGTACTCCAAAATAACGCCAGATGTAACTAACTAAGCCGGCTGCTCTTGCTTATACAGATCCCGCAGTAGTTCCAGTATAATTTTCCATACTCCTAGCTGTGAACCAGCATAATTTGCGTAGTTACAAGTGCTCTCGATTAGACTGGATATATGCACAAGAGGTGCCATCAGATTGGAAGATTAGATACATTTCTACAATACACAAGAAGGGAAGCAAAGATGATTGCAAGAATTATAGAGGCATAACAGTTACTAGCACACTAAGTAGACTTTATGGAAGAGTAATTAAACATTTTTTAGAAGCTGGGTATAAGTAAATTGTGGCTGAAAAACAAGCAGGTTTCAAAATTGGTAGATCAAATATAGATCATATTTTTTCCTTACAGCAAATAATTGAAAGGAAAACAGTTTGATCACAACCTCTTCATTTAGTTTTTATTGACATTGGAAAAGCCTATGATAATGCACCGTTAGCCAATCTGTGGACAGCTTTAAGATCAACTAGTATCAACCCCATTATCATAAAAGTTATAGAAAATTTATGTAACAATTCAATATCGAGAATAAAAATAGGAAAGAATTTGTCACCAGGGTTTCAAGTGACCAAAGGTTTACGCCAGGGACGTTGTCTATCAACCACGTTTTTCAAAATTTATATGGAGAAAGCAATAGGTAGTTGGTACAGAAACAGGGAATTCTACTTGATGGTGATACAGTTTATTCATTACAGTTTGCTGATGACTTATGGCTCAAGATTTCGAATGCATAGAGTACATGACTGAAGATTGATACAAAATATCAGAAATGGGGACTAAAGGTAAATATGAATAAAACAAAATACATGGCAATAGGTGACCTTCATCAAGACTTGATGTTGGAGGAAGACAGGGGGAAAATTTCATATACAGAGTAATACAAGTATAATTTACGGGTGAAAATTATGGCCAGTGGAAACCAAAATAAAGAAATACAATAGAGAATGAATTTGGGGAAAATAGCTATATCTACATTAAATGGAATCCTGTGTGATAAGCAAATTACAGCAGAAACTCAAACCAAAATATTTAAAACTATTGCTAGAAATATCATGATTTACGACTCAGAAGTTTTGGACTACTAATTAACACACAAGAAAAAAATTAAATACAGCAGAGATGGACTTTCGGAGACGTTCGGCAAGAGTATCCAAACGTGAGAAAATTAGTAATAAAATCATTAAGGACAGAATGAATGTAAAAAATTTATTTGTGGTTTTGTCCAAACAAACAAAATTACAATGGCATGAACACACGAAAAGATTGACACAGGAAAGATTCCCAAGTAAAGTTATGAAATGGACCCCACCAGGAAGAAGGAAAATAGGAAGACCACCTACTTGAACATTTATCCAAACATTGAGGGAGCGAGAAATTGAAGAAAAACTTTGGATGGCCAAGCAGCAGTGAAAGAAGAAAATTCAATCACATATGCAATCGTTAGTTCCGGAAAAAATATCAACATTGTACGGCCGGAATAATAATAATAACAAGTGTTCTTGAACAGGCTAGAGTGCTACGTTAGTGCACGGCCTTGACACAGACACCCCACACTAGGCTAGCAGAGAAACGTGTAGACAGGACGCTCTGAATTGTCATCATTATCGTAACAATATAATATACTAGTATTTGGTGTAATTTTTTAATGATATACTTAAATAAAAATACCAAACCTAAAAATGTTTTATGAAAGGAAAAATATGTGAAATTTTATAAAAACCAAATTTTAAATTTAGAAAAATGTACTAAAGTTCACTGACTAGCTCTTTTCCAGTTTCAGTATTTTACAAATATATTATCCGTGCGACTAAATGAAGCACAGACTTCGCTGGCACAAAATGCAATCTATAGCTGACAGAAAGTGACGTTATGAATAATTTACTTTTACATATTTAAGTAGACCTACACTTCTATTGAGACAACCCGTGAATATTAGGTATCTGAAATAGAATGGCGGATGATCGATTCCCAAGCTGACTCATAATCTTAGGCTTTCACGCAGTTGTAAAACAGAAATCGGTGGAGGTAATTTAGGTTCAGAGACGTTGATAGGCCTAACATTGTTGGCGCCGAAGAGGAAATTATAATTCATCAAAGAATTTTATTTTTACATTTACAATTTTTATATCTGTTTTAGTTGCAACTAGTTATTCAAATAAATTGTTTACTTCCGTTGATTTTTATTTAAAACTAATACTACTAGGGTATAGTTTTATTGATGTTACAGTATCAAGCCTAACAATTAGTAAAGTGCCATTTATGTTATTTTAAAGAAGTACAAAAATTGAAATAGAATAATAGGACAGGAATAATAATAATAGTAATAAAAATAATAGTAATAACAATAATCATCATCATCATCATCTTCATCTTCTTCTTAACGGTTTTATGCTTTATCGGCCTGTTCCTATTCCATACTCCACCTTTTCTTAGGTCTACCAACTTTTCTTCTGTTTTAGAATTGCAATCTTTCGCTATCTTTGATATTCTACTTTCTTCCATTCTACTGATGTGTTGAATCCATTTTCCTCTGTATTCTTTAATACTTTCATTAAACACAAAAATATCTAAATCACTTCTTAACTCTTTATTTCTTATATGATCTCGTCTACTACACCTTCTAACTGATATCAGAAATTTCATTAGTGCTGTTTGTATCTTCCGTTGATCTTTTTTCTTTATGACCCAAGTTTCAGAACTATACAGTAGTGTAGGTATTGCCATTGTGAATTGTCGATCACAATTCTAACATTAGCCTCGGAAACCAAATCAGGAATACTAATTACACAGTAAATCCAAAAATGTATATAAATTCCGTCTCATATAAATTATAATTTTATATTTGGTCATTATTGATACATGGATGTGTATTCCGAACACTAGATAAAAAGACTTGAGACTTTAAAAGTGTAGAAATATTATAGAATGTTTGGTGTCAAATGAAAAACTGGATAAATATAATTACTTATTTAGAATAACTAATTAGTGTTAAAAGAATAAAAATATCACATACAAGATTAACAGAATAAAACATAGAATCTTCTCTCTTTTGGAATTTAATGAAGAACAAGAAATATGAAACACTGCAGGAGGTAATGTCGGACGGTAAGACTAACGGACGGCGGGTAGTGCGTAGATAGAAAATTAATGTCAAGGAAAACGGACCAAAGAAGACAAGAAACTTTAACTCACAAAGAGCAGAACAGAAAATAGTTCCTGTAATAGTCACCAACATTACTGGAGACGGTAACTTGAAGAGGTATTCTTTTAACCCCAAGTAAGATTAGGTTTTTGCGAAAGGCCAACTTTAAAATTGGAGGCAAGTATTTGAAGTTAAAAAAGGTGTTGTTGTGTAAGGTAAATATTACATTGTTGCTAAGAACTACTGTCGCCCGGTAGTAGCGACATAAATCTAACGTAATACTATAAAACACTGAAGTCCGTAAGTGAGGCTTCTTGTAAACTTTATAAACTCGGCAGTAAAAATCGTCCGCTTAATTCGCCATTAAATTCGTTAAATTAACATCATTTAGCTGCCAGAGACTGTGAGCGTAAACTTTTTATAGATTAGAACCAAATGGAAATTCACGAAACTACTCGACTCGCGCTTTATAACGCTTAAAATAAAGTTTAAATTGCTACCTTTTATCGACTTGTACGCCGAGTTTGCCACAAAATGGCGTGTAATTGTGTAAAAAGTTTTAATATTTTGCTGTAAGTTCGTAAAGTTGCAATTATCCTGGAGTCAAGCGTTTTGTTTTACTGATGATTACTTGCTGTGCGACGCAAAATTCTGTAGGAAGTTAATATTTGAACACGTAGAATATCATATACTATGTAATAATATAAAGATTTAAATTATAATTGTGGACGATTAGAAATATAATTTAAGAACTGATTAACTCTGAGAAGAGGAATGTTAATACGTGAATAAATTCTTTCAATAGCGATTAAATTTTGGCCTTCTGAAGATTATTATGTAAGGTCAGATGTACCAGTAGCTTGTGGAATAGATCGCGAAGATATTAAACGGCAGCGGTAACTGAAATGTTTCTTTCCCAGTCTTGTTAACCATTATATTGTTACGACGGTCTAACTGATCGTCGTGTGGTGCAATGGAAAACAAAACAGAAGACACCAATGAAGGCACTAATAACCAGGTTTTAAATGTCACAATTAATCATTTGTAATCAACAAGATAGTCTCTTAACACAGTTAAAGTAAAAATTGTCCAAACGCAACAATAATGTCAACTATAAAGAATTACAGACTAATTAAACAATTATAATAATTATAATAATAATTATAATAATTATAATTAATAATAATAATAATATAATAATTATAAACGCATCCTAAACACAAAAGTAAAACACATAAAACCAACAGCATAAAACCCAGTAAATACATCACACTCACATACTACAATTCCAACACACACAAAATTGCTAACACATTTAGGAAACATAATTATAAAGTAGCCTACAGAACTAACAACACCATCAGGAAACACATAAATAATACTAACCCTTGTTAGTATACTAACCCTTGTATGGACATTGACACATACAGCAATACAGGGGTTTATAAATTAAACTGCAATGATTGTCACCAATTCTACATCGGCCAGACGGGAAGATCTTTTTCCTCTAGATATTCTGAACATCTAAAAGCCCTCACCAAAAACTACATACATTCCACATATGCCACACATTTACAAAACGAAAACCACAGCTACACAAACATAGAGCACAACATGGAAATACTACACTACTTACCTAACAGTAGAAAACTAAACACAGCAGAACAATTTGAAATTTACAGATATCACACACTAGAACCAAACAACATATTAAATGAACAATTACATTACAGATCACACATACTTTTCGATACACTGATACCTACACAAAATTTGAATCCCAGCGCCAATTCCCTCCCACCAGCAACCCCCACCACACACACCTACATCCCATAACCGTTACTGTACAGACATTCAATATTTAAAACCCACTGAGAAAGACGAATACCACGTCGAAACGTCTGGGTAATCAAAACCTAAAAGTAAGTTCACAGTGAAAGTGTTAATATATATATATATATATATATATATATATATATATATATATATATATAATTATAACTCGACAACACTTCGCTACAAACACTCGATCCGCGCTAAAGAAATAGCTCACCAACTAACTGACAAGCCGGCCGCTATGGTTTCATATAGGTAGCGCACGCCTTCTAGAAATCTTCCATTCTCAATGTGCACGCTGCTTAATGCTTATTCAAGTGTTCTGTAGAGTACTCTGGAACGTACTTGAACGCGGTCTTGACTGAGGCAACACCCGCCACAGTTTGTGGGGGACGAGTCGAGGACGCTGTCGGCTATTCTAGGTGGTTCCATTCGTTTCAATATAAGAAATTAGCCCCGTTGAGATTGTACATACACTCCTCTAATGAAAACTACTTCAGAGACTATTTTGTTGTATGGTATTTAAAAAAATAAGGTAATAGCATTCAAATGTTTGTGTATAAATAACCTAAAATGCGTTTGTATTATTTCCATGGGTAGGTGTAGGTGTACATGTACGTATACAGTGCATGTGTATGTATTTATGTGGAAATCAAAACTGCTTATAAGATCAGAAGTCACGACCCGACATCACGACTCTTTGGTTTCTATGTTGTCTCTGCTGACAAAGTAAGTCAGACCAGTGGATACAGACAGCATTTACGTATATCCTCTTTATAAGCACATTCTGTAGTGATGCCTAAAACTAGTTCGTCAGTTTTTTTTTTTTTTTTACTTCATGTGGCTTCTGTCTTTTGAGTCGCCTCAGGACGTGTGAAGCTTATGCGGCACGTGGTGGAAGACGCTCTACACGTCCTGAGGCGACTCAGAAAAACAGAAACCACATGATCTGGTATCGCAATAGAAAGCAATTGATATGTATAGATTCATGAAACTTTATGTGAGACGAAGACAGAATAATCTTGGGATTAGCCACTGGGCTTCACCGTCACCTCTGAAGGAAACATGAAGGAGAAGCTGCTGGATGAGCTTGCTCAGTTGTAGCAGTGTTTTTAGTGGGTTAGAGTCCCACACTACTAGGAGCTCCTAGTGTCTATAGAGATTTTCATCTACCTTCGAAAAAGTTTTTTTTTAACAAAAATGATTTTTCAACATCAATAAACTTGTTTAGTTATATGTTGTTCCTCACAAGATTATATTAGTCAAAAGCATACAAGATTACCAATTCTTGTAGACGTAAATGAATAGCCGATTTTATTATTCTAAGCAAAATATATTTTTTTAAATAAAATAAAATAAAATCTCTTCTTTCTGTTTGTGTGATAAAATATTATGATTCAATTATGTAATTAACAGCACATGCGTAACTTAAATTACGTGTACAAGTTCCAAGTTTGGAGCCTGGGGAGATTATATTTTAGGTTGATTGGTATTGTATGATACACAAGTACTTGTTTCTTGCTGTTCATTAAGCACTTCAAAAGCTTGCTTATATTACAGCTGATAGAGAGTGTTAGTGACGGAAGTAGTGGATTTTGAGGATGTCAGCATCAGTACTGTCGAGCATATACAAATGACTAAACGTTAATTGTCTTTATTTATTACCTTCAAACCATTATAAAACTATTATAAATGAGATGAATTATTATTATTATTATTGTATAACAATGTTCAAGAAAATATCTTACCTTCTGCTTACAGTAAACACATATTGCACATAACTAAATATTTGTTTAACCATGAAGTCGTGAATTATATAATATAGGCTATTATATTTAATACTGAGCTAAGTAAAATTAATATCGTAAGCTTATAAATGTACAATAGGATTTATGTGTAGGTGGCCGACGTATTACAATGAATACAATGTCCTCAATGTACGTATTTGGGAGTGTTACAAATATACAATAAAAGTTTTGTTCAACTAACGTTAATGAAGTATAAAATAGAAGAGCGAAAAGCCAAGTACTAGTTCAGTGAAATATTGTAAGTACGAAAACACGTAAGTTTGCGCACTTGTGTGACATAACAATAAACGACCAGGTGACACAGGCAAAAAGTTTTTACGCACATAAACTGATCGTAACTGTATAGTTTCAAGACTCATGTACCAACTGTAGAAAGTTTTAATGCTCTTCTCATGTACTCGCGAAAGTTTCTAAACACGTCTTGAATCCATGACAAATGATTTTGCAACATGATCCACCTTCTCTGCACCAAACATGATAAGATTCATTGCAGATACTAGAAGAGAATAGTGTTAGGACTTCTATAAGTGACGGAGGATAGAGAGTTTCCTCAAATCATTTTCCTCTGACAGACAAGCTGGCGTTATGGCCGCAGTTAATTTTATTGAATTTTTTATGAATCCGCGTATTTATTGTATACAATTTTAAAGTAAAGCATAATTTTCAAGAGCACAACATCAAAAACTGAAATAATTGGTAATTTAATAAACAATGAAATTTTGTTGCAATGAAAGTTTTCTAGTTTACACTTTTCTTTAAGTAGGCGAACTGTCGGGCGTCCCAGAAAGAGGTGGGTTATAGATCCGGAGCAAGTCGGAAGACATATTACTTGAATTTCCTTGGCGTAAAGGAAATAACAGTTGGAAAAGAACTTTAGAGACTCAAGCGTAAAACGATACATGAAGGACGTATCGTTATCATCATCATCAATGATTATGTTCGAAGACAGGATTCAACTGAACTGTTGTCTATGCTGTCTTTAGTGTCTTGTGGCTCTGTAATATCTGTAATATCCTTTTGATTTCGCCCCATATCTGCCACTTAACTACATCTAGTTACAATCTTTCATGCGCTATCCATTTCTATTAATAAACTGTATTAACATTTTACACAGTCGTTTCTAAAAATGTGATCAATCTAACTTATTTCCCTCCAATCTATTGCTACAATCTATTTCCGTTGACATTTATTATTAATTTTATTATTATTCTGTATTTGATATTTTCTCATTGTCTAATTAATCCTGCCTATCCTTCGCCACAACCACATACAGATTCTTCAATGCAGATATTTACAACACTTGAAATACACTTAAGGGCATTCTGTGTTTCAAGATTGGTAACGGCAAACACAGAATACTTGTATGTTTTCATATACTTTTATTCTTGTTCAATTTGGCTTGTATTTTTATTCATATGCTCTACATATATCTTTAAGGAAATGTCTTTCATAAATCAATCATTATGCCTAATGAAATTACAGGCTGTAGTTCCCTTCAAACACATCTAGCTTCACGTTCTAATTGCCACAAAGGAACCAACAATTTCTAGAAAAAAATACTTTTAAAGAGCACTTTTGATATTTAAATATTTACTGTTTTCTGGATATTACAACTTAAATTTCAGAGTATCTATGAAATTAAAATAACGTTAAACAAGGTGAACGTGAACATAAAAACTAAAACTTTTCTTTCTAAACTAAATTTCATTTTATTTATGAATTAACACTTGTAGACATAGTACATAAAACTTAAGTATATAATAACTCTCGTACCTTTCTTAACGACAATGAGTAAACAAGGAAACGGGAAACGACAGGAAGTAAGTTACTAAATTTCGAAAAGTCAAATCTTAAATTTCCCCATGCACTGTAGGCCCACTAGCCATGCTTCTGATTGAAGGAGTTTTGTTCAAGAGTAAAATCTTAAATACCATAGCCATAGCATAATGATTCAGTTGTCACGGGCAAATTATACAAGTAGAGAAACATAGATACTTATAAGGCTTGAAGTGGACACCTGAAGAAGAAAGTGTGAAGTGTGACAAAACCTCGGAGCGTTGAAGAAGCAGTGACAAACAGATGACTATAAGGATCATAAAGAAAGGTAAGAAGAATTACGTTCGGTCTTTGTAAAATTTCGTGCGGGACCGCTTCTAATGTAGTAATTTCCAACCCAAAAAGTTGCGTCATCCTCAAACTCTAGGAACGTTAAATCACTCTTATCACTAAGTATGAAACAGAAACTTGATTACAATTTTAACATAAACAGTAAATAAAGGTTAAGAAATATAAATGTTAGTTATACACTAATGCACACTAAGAATTTTCTTTAACAAAATTGATGGTCGAGGGGTCTTGTTGAAAGGCCAATCAACTCTATATATGAGCCGTTCTATGGGGATTACGCACATACATTACCTACCAATGGCCCCATTACTACCATTACCATCCATCCATCCGTTACTATACATTAGCTCCCTCTACTACGCTCCAACACAACGGAAGATCAAACATCTTACAGCAAATTAGTTTTATTCAAAGTTCAAAGTTTCCGAAGAAGATGACAGAAATTAAAGATCGAAACTCTAATATACTACCATAGAGCGAACCAGGCAGGTATTTTACTTTAGGAGGTTCACTAACCGTTTAGCAGTTTTAAATACACTTCGACTGTAGAACTTGGCATAAATGTAAGTAAAAAAATATTGAAAAAATCTTGCAAATATTACGATATTGTAATGATAACGGTATATTATTCCTTTTAGAATATTCAATTCATAGGTTCACAACGCTGTTTCTCTGTTTAACGATTTTAACAGCCGCATAATATGACTTCAGTAGAGTTTGTGCAGAAGGTAGTAGTAGACAGTGCACGAGGTCAAGCAGACAAATGTCCGACAAACGACATTAATGAGACAAACGAGAGGTGGAAACGACAGACAATATTAACCCTGCTGTCCGCTGGCGCCTGCGGTTTGACAGCGAACTCGGTGGTCGAGAAAGTTTAGTGCAAAATGTGGGCAGGGCAACTCTGCAATGTGTCTGCGTATGACAGATGTTTGAAACGCTGTCCGCGCATTTCGAGGTGTACTGCGTTATTAATATCCATTGTTAATAATTAATTTTGTTCAGTAAACTGTGAATAGGCACACTTTAATTATTTGGAAATTAAAGATAATAAAAAAATTGTTCTAAATTTATTTTAGGGTATTAAAGAACGTCATAAATGCTCTTTAACATGTGTTTAGTGTGTGTGTGTGTGTGTGTGTGTGTGTGTGAGGATTAGAGACGTTTCCGTAGAATAAATTGCAACACACCATTGCAAAATTAAATTCCTTTTTGATCATTTCATTGATTCTACACATCCTTTTAATAGTGAAAACTTATATTCTCATAAAGTAGATTTTAAATTAAAACATTAAAATGTTTCTCCTTTGAACTAAATTTGTAAAGAATATTCTTTCCTCTTTAAATGCATAGATGAATTAAGGATGTGATTACTAACCTGCAGAAACATGAAAATCGACTTTCACAACTATACATTATATAAATTGTATGAATGGTTATATCACTTATATAGTATACATTCTATAACTTCTATAGGATTATTGTATTTAAACTGATACGAAAATATTTTTTCTGATACAAATTTCAACGTTTTATGTATTTCTAAAAAAAGTTAGGTTTATACGAGCTCAAATTATTTGTTTTAAATGATAAGATATAGTCATTAAGATATTTGCAATCAATATCAGTGTTATCTGAGGATGGGACCTTGTGCCCGAAACGCGTCATAACTAGACGAAATTTTGTATCACTCGAGTGGATTAAAGGTAAATATATAATTAAATTTTAACAATTTGATAATATCCAATGTCTATATTATTCTCTATGTCTCATTAGTTTATGATTAATTTGGACAGATTATAGAAACTTTTCTATTTCAATTTCACTTTCCATCATATTGATTATTTGGTGACAGGCTTCAGTAACACTTAAAAATTTGTTATTACAGCTTTCCATTTTCAATTTTAGTTTACCTTGATACGAAACTCAAACGCTGACCTGACTTAAGCAGCTATATACTAAATGTAATAAACATATTTTAAGATGTTAACCTCTACTTTTTTACTGAAAAAAATTACAATTTTACACTTTGTCCTCTTGTTCAGTTTTATACTGAGGTCGACACACATTTTGAATATATACAGTCATATATTCACGAGGTAACGTAAAAGGTTTTACGAAGGTCTTGACACAGTGCGAACGTGTGTTGCGCTGTACACGTCAAACGGGCTGACCTGACGCAAATAGAACACGGCATATGCATTAGCGGGAGCAGCGTCGATGGCAGTACATGCAGTAATTGCGGATAACGGTGACGGCAAACAGCTGATGAACCGGAACACGACTTTTGACAGGTATTATCGGCGAAGTCACTGGCATTATGCTCGCTTTTTGTCACTGTTCTGTTCAACGCTCCCTGGCAGCAACTCTGATTTGAATGTTGTTACCCGCACATCCACTGTGGTGTACCATTTACACTTGTGTGTGTGGTGTATTTTTGGCGTCTCAATTACTTCATACTACCGCGCACACGCACATTACAATGATCACATTATAATAACTATAAAACAACAGATAACTTTTTCTGGAAGTCTGCACCCGCAATATATTTTCGATATAAGAAAAAAGGAGTAATAAAGATTACTTTTCTTACTAATTTTTACTATTTATGTGCAAATTCATTCGGCAAAATTAAAATGAAGGTTTATACATTATTAAGATTATGATTGTCACATTTTTTTGTAGTTTTCGTTGTTGCGAAGGAACGATGTAACGTCTGTGTCACTTAGCATGATATTACCTCTTGAATAGTGTAACGAAACAAAATGTCGTAAAAATAATTATAAATATCATAATGAAACCCTATCCAGAGAGGGAACACGAAATCATAATCAATAGCTAATGAAAAGAAAATACGAAGTTTTGAAAAATCAGTAAAGAACCAAATATGACTAAACAACATCAACCTTTGACTTAATTAATACTATCAAGACACACCCAGAAATTACCCAGTAGGATAGGGCAGTATATAAAACAAAATTAAATAAAGAAACCTAGTAGGCCTAAATAACTTGCCATGAGTAACCAAAACAAACCCGATAAAGAGGACAAATTCAAAAAATAAAATTGTATTAACTGATATAAATTGTATTAATTTTATTAACTTTATTATAAAAATTGTATTAAACAAAATTGTATATAATCAAGGAGAGAAAAAGGGGCACAACCCCTTACAGTGATAAAAGTGACATAATAGTAATAGTTACACAAACTACAGTTAAACAGTGTACTATTTATTTTTTATAAAAAGTGTTTTGTTGTTATTAACAGAAAGTAAAAATGATTAATCATACAGACAATAGTTCAACAGTATGAATAAATTAAAATTGTCAAACCAAGTATTATTATTGAGAGTTTTGTGATATATTATAAGAGTTCATGTTATTAGTTAGTTAATTTAAATATATGTATCTCATGGAGTCAAGGTATAACTTACCATCAACCATTAGAAATTGTTTCATCATATATCAGAAAAATTCACTAAGTACTAAGGTTTTACAGGTATAAACCAAAACATGTTTAGTACCAAATTGTCTGTAATTGTATAATTAATAATCATATAAACACTGTATGAATCATTAGGATATAATGATAAAATTATATGTTAAAAGTAATTTGTAAACTTTAAAGTGGTTAGGGGGTATTGGTCATGTAACACTTAAACTGTACATAAGGGGCCAATCAGAATTTAAGAAGTTTTGGTCAGTTCGGTGACTAAAAAAGAAGAAATGACACTTTATTGTTAATTGTGATTGAGAACAGTTTAACAGTGCTCGCGGAGATATTATTAAAAAGAAAATCTAATCTCAGAAACCGTTTTGCAGAAGAAATTTTTATGACCACCACTGAAGATAAAAAATTCCCTAACTTCACTCATATCACTAACCAGGAACAAACACCATAAAGAAAAGATCAAGAAAAAACAAGGAGACGTTCAGCGAACATCGCCTAGAAGTGTAATGTATTATTCGACTTTATAACTGACAATATTCTTAATCCAAAACGAACAACCACGAGACAACACTATAATTCATACTACCACTAATCACTAGTGAATATTTTAATAAGTGAAAAACAATATTGTAGCATAACAAAATTATCACGCTAAACATTTAACTTAATGCAACATAAATAAAGAAGAAAAGTTCCATAGTGAGTGAGAAGAATGAATTGTTTTAAGGATTAAACTAGAAACTGTATATTAAGTCAATAAAATGTTAATAAGGATAAAAAATAACAAAGAAAACCATTGATCAAAATAACTTACTATGTAAAAACCCAATAAACCAGCAGTATACCCAGTAGATTGGGGAAGCAGTAAAAAGGAAAGACAAGAAAAAGGAGATAAAAGGGTGAAAACAATATTAATAATGGAAATTTATAAGGTGAAGAAGCAGAGAAACCACAAGACCAGAAATTACTAATATAATAATGAAGAAAGACAAAATATGTCAAGATTCCCACAAAGAGCCTAGAAACAAGAAGAGCTATTCCAAAAAATGTTAATAATGGAATACATACCATTGAACTAAATTAAAACCAATATATTTAGACCCAGTAACTCAAGTTACAAGATACAATCCAAAGAAAACCGAATTGTAAACTAGTTATAAGTATAATATGTAAAAAATTATTTAAAAAGACTATCATTAGTGTAGACAATAATAAGTGACAAACTATAATAAAGTATAGTGTAAGAAATAGAAATCCATTAAAAAGACTACCATCAGTGTAGGGAAATACTATATAAAAAATAAAAGACAGTCTAATGACTAAGGTTAATTTTAATGATATAAGTGTTTTTTTAAAAAATTAAGTAATATAAGATTGTAATAGTTATAAGATGCTTTTATTTCATTGTGTTACCAAGACAGTTATAGTAATTGAAAGAGACAGTTAATAACTGGAGGTGTCATTAGTTATAAGAATATCTGTAAGACTGTATCTTGTTCCTTGCCCTCTGACCATTTCGACTCGCTAAAAGTATCCTAATTAATTAATCTTGTAAAAAATATATTTTGTCAATCTTGTTCGCTACCGACTGGAGCAAATATCAGCCAATGCCTTGGCCATGCGCAGCCTGAATGGCGCATAATTTTAAATGTCAATAAATGAACATCATTATTCAGTTACAAGAGTTGTATTTATTTGTATAATGAATGTTAACTATTTTTTTTTTCTTCTAAACAAAAATAATTTGCAGTGATAGAATAAATATCTGAGAGGAAGAAGAAGAGTAAAGTCAGCGGAGAGAGAACCAACCGATCTGACTACACAATTAAATCATTAATAGAAATAAATAGATCTGAACTACAAATTCATACTTAATCGGAAAGTATTCTTTCCATCATATCAATTGGAAATAATTATAGCACACACACATTTAATTAATTATTTATTAATTAATTGAATTCATCAATTAAACAAAAAAACTAAATATTAGTAAAATTTCATAACTTACAAATTTTTTTTTATTATCAATCAATCACACCTTATTATAAAACTTTATTTATATTTAATTTATTCTTTGTAATTGGTGAATCCAAAGTGGAGCTGTATCATCGGCGAGTTCAACACCGAGATTCAGACAACATTTATTAGTATCACAATTCTATCTTTATATCAGTATTCTATTTATTAATATTTGTAATAAATTATATTACAAATTGGCGTCCAACTAAAGGGCCTAAAATAGGAGCTAATAGAGTTATAAAATAAGGACGAGTGTCCAGTTTCCAATTTTTAGCTCGGCAGCGGTCAATAGGTCGGAAGAAGGAGCGAGATGCACAGGAGAGCTACATCAAGGAAAAGGGCTGTGGAGGCCGAGCAGGAGGTAGACATGGACGTTAAAGAGGCGACACCAGTGGAAGATGTGGAGTCGATGTTACCGCCAGCAGAACCAAACAAGCCTGCACCACAGGAGGAACAGCCGAAGAAATCCACCACAAAGGAAGATACAAAATTTGATCAAATGATGGAGACGTTACTCAGAGAATTTAAAACGACGAAGGAAGAATTAAAGGAAGAGTTGAGTAATAAAATCGGAGATACCAACAATAAAATCGAAGAAAATAATAAGGAAATGAAAAGTGATAACCAACGATTGAAAGAGGAATTAAGAGAAAACAGTAAGAAGATGGAGGAGAAAAAGGAAGAAAATAATAAGGAAATGAAGAATGATAACCAACAATTGAAAGAAGAGTTAAGAGAAAATAGTAAGAAGATGGAGGAGAAAATGGAGGAAATAAAGACTGACAATAAACAGTCGAAGGAGGAATTAACCCAGATAAGCCAAAAACTGGAAGAGACCAATAAGAAGATGGAAGAAACAAGTCAGAAAATGGAAAGCAATAATCAACAATTAAGAGAAGAATTGAAGGAGACGAACCAAGAGAACATGAACCGGTTAGACTGAAGAATGGAAATATTGAAGGAAGAGTTGAGCCAGAAAATAGCTGAAAACAATGAAACAATCAGCAAAAAGGTAGAAGAGGAATTAACGGTAATCGAGCAAAAGGTTACAAGAGCTGACAAAAGATGGAGTCAGACCGAACGAGAGGTACAGAGTATCAAGACAGAAATATACACTAAAGTTAACAACATTGAAGAAACGACTAGGAAGACATTGGAGGAAAGACTAAAGGAAACACGTGAAGACTGGGAGCGAGTGCAGGACCGATTCACAGAAAAATGTGACGGCATTGAAGCTACTGTGACCAGTATCAACAGTCATGTGCGACAGAACCAAACAGATATAGACCTGTTCCATAGTCGACCGACAAGCATTACCAGTTGTCCTAACAGCGAGAATCGCGAAGGAATTAACTTCAGATTTTATAAAAACAAACCGATGGAGTTCCTAGCCAGAATCGAAGAGTACTTCGCCAAACAGAGAGGCAATCGCTGGAGGGAGAATAAAGAAGTACTTGACGAATCGTTCAAGGAGATAGCAGATAATTGGTGGATGGCGATAAGAGACGAAGTGACCGACTACCAACAATTCAAAAGGCTATTTAAAGCCAAATATTGGTCTGAATCGACACAAAATATCGCCAGAGACGGGATCTGTCATGGAAAATACAACCCGTATGGAAACCAGACTTTAACGGCGTACTTCTTGGGAAAGGTGTGCGTGGCCAAACATCTAGAGCCCAGAATACCGGAAGAATGCCTGGTCAGCAAGCTCTCATACCATTATGAGGAAGATATAATAAGAGCTAGAAGAAACAGTCAAATAAAGACTGTACAAGCAATGACCGAGCTCTTAGAAATGTATGAGCATGAGGATTATTACCGCCAAAGCCGCAGGAGATATGAAAGGCCGGAACCAAGAAGTAACACCAATAATTCGAATAATAATAATCGGCAGAATGTGGGCAACAACAATAATTATAATTCCGCAAATCGGAATAATGCCGAATACAATTATAACACCCGTAATAACAATAATGTACCTAGATTTAATAACAATAATAATAATAATCATGTTCCTCGAATTAATAATAATGAGGGCAACAACAACAATAATAATAATAATAATAACCGTCCACAAAACAACAACGGTTATTATAATAATAATCGTAATTATGTTCCAAATGGTCAGAGGAACCCCAACCCCTCTAATAACAATTATCGTAGTAATTATAACAGAAATTACCCGAATGGAGGTAATAACAATAATTACAGGACATATCGACCCCATATTAACTACATCAGAGCGGAAGGCAGTGGACAGAGGAGGTACCAGCCTCAACGAAGGAGCCGATATTATGAGTACGAGACCTTTCAAGGAAGTCGGAGGGAAGTAATCGTTACAGAGAGTACGAGCCCAGACGCAGTTCCAGCCTGGACAATCAACGAAGACTACCTGTAACGGAAGCCCAACAGGACGATCGTGCTGAACCAAACGAAGCAGTTTCAGGACTCCAAGTTGATGCTTCCAACGGCCTAATCCGTAATGATACGGAACATTTAAACGAACGGAGGCAGTAATAAACTCCAATAACCCTTTACTGCTCCAATCTGCTGGGTTTGACCAAGGAAGAAATTTGAAGAAAGAAAGAAAGAAAAAATTTTACAATAATATACAGTAATTATTTGAAAGATATCCGTAAGGACCTGCTAGAAGAAAACGAAATTAACATTAATAATAATGACAATGAAATAATATATATAATTGCAGAAATTGAGGGTATTTCTGTTCCTATAATGATAGACACTGGAGCCAATGTCTGTATAATAAATCGTAATGAGTTGGACCGGATACAGCAGGAATGCCACAAAAACTTACCGGTACTACCTATTAATAATATTGTACTTGTAGGAGCTACCGGCCGACAGAACAAGACCATAAGAAAACAGGTATCCCTAAGTGTCAACAGTCAGGGCATTAGTATGGATATATTTCTTGTTGCAGCCGGATTACCTTTCAACATCATG
The DNA here is from genome assembly GCA_034769895.1 of Magicicada septendecula. Classification (NCBI taxonomy): domain Eukaryota; kingdom Metazoa; phylum Arthropoda; class Insecta; order Hemiptera; family Cicadidae; genus Magicicada; species Magicicada septendecula. The sequence continues at coordinate 1,305,148,974 of CM068367.1, forward strand.
ATAGGATGTGACATATTGCGCAGAAACTCAGCAGTTATCGACTTGTGCCGAGGAAAGGTATCACTCTTTTCTGAAGGTTCGACCTGGGTAGCCAATTTAACTAACAACAAGATGTTAGACTCCAGACAACTTCTCGACCACAAAAATAAGGTGAATTACTTGTCAAACTACTCAACAAACAACAAGCCAGTACATCAGGATTCGGAGGATGACCTATGGCAACAAAAGATTCAGGAGATACGTAACTTCCAGTGCCATAATACTACCGAGCAATTAGAGAAAAACCAGCTGAATCAATTAGTCAACATATATGAAAAATATCGAGCAGTATTTTCGGACGAACCTGGAAAGATCCGGAACTACCAATGTTCCATACGATTCAGAGAACCGGTAGAATTTAACCGAAAGTCGTATCCTATAGCACAGTCTTTGAAGGAAGCCGTACGCACAGAGATCCAGAATATGATCAGTAAAGATATTGAAAGCAGTCAATCGCCATACACTAGCCCAATTGTGGCTATACAAAAGAAAAATGGGAAGGTAAGGCTTTGCCTTGACGCACGTGAGATAAATAAAATGATAATTAACGATCGTACCTCACCTGGCGAAATTGATGAGATATTGAAGAGATTTCACGGAACGAAGTTCATTACCACGTGGGATACCGTTTGCGGCTATTGGCAGGTGGAGTTGCACCCAGCAAGCCGGCAATACATGGCGTTCTTCTTCGAAGGGCGCAACTATCAGTTTAAGAGGTTGCCCTTCGGGTTGGTGAACTCAGTAGCTGTTTTTGTCGCCTGTATGGATCATATACTCGGACCAGAAGCGCTCCAATTCACGACTGTCTATGTTGATGATCTCCTAATAACATCAACAAATTGGGAAGAACACTGTTACCGTGTGGAGCATGTCTTGAAGAAGCTTGCTGAAAATAATGTTACCCTTAAACTAGACAAGTCCAAGCTTATAGCTAAAGAAGTACAATTCTTGGGTTTCCAGTTAAACAGTCAAGGAATAACACCATCAACAGAAAAAGTAGACGCCATACAACGATTCCCTATACCAAAAAACAGAAGGCAACTACAATCATTTTTAGGCCTGTGTAACTACTATAGGAAGTTCCAAAATAATTATTCCGAACTGACGGCCCGGTTTCAGTACCAGTTATCGTCCAAGAATAAATGGCGATGGGGTCAAGAACAAGACGAAACCTTCAAATCAATTAAGGAGAAGTTCTTAGGAGCAGTAATGCTCAACCATCCGGATTTTAACCGACCCTTCTTTCTAAACTGTGACGCTAGTAACATTAGCCTGGGATCAACACTGAACCAAGAAGATGAAGGTGGAAACCATCTAGTAGTGAGCTTTGCTAGCAGAACCCTTAACCAGTGTGAAAAGAACTATAACGTGACGGAAAAAGAACTGCTAAGTGTAGTCTTTGCATGTGGGAAGTTTCGGACGTATATCCTCGGATATCCAGTGACAGTTCGAACGGATCACAAATCAATATCATTTCTGAGAAGATGCAAGTTAAGCCATGGTAGATTGACCAGATGGGTACTTGCCCTGCAGGAATACGATATACAGTGGGAGTATGTTCCTGGAAGTAAAAATGTAGTAGCCGACGTGTTGTCGAGAGTAAATCTGGAAGAACAAACGTTCGAAGGCGAAAAGGAGAGCATCTTGAAAATCTATAATATTATTAAGGACAGATCCGATTTAGAAAAGATAGTGCAGGACATCAGCAAACACTAGCAGTCCGACCCGAAGTTAAACCACATTAAACTTCATCTCTCCAACCAAGATGACACAATAACCAAGTTCTATTGTGTACATAACGAAATATTATTCATCAAAACATCCCTTGATGAAGACATATGGAAGATCATGATCCCTACTACAATCGAAAAGGATATCATCCTGGACTATCATCTACGATACGGTCACATGGGAGCCATGAAGGTGATCAAGGCGATAGAAGAGAATTGTCATATAAAAAATATAAATAGAAAAACGAGAAACTACCTCAAAACCTGTTTGATATGTCAATTGGTGAAAACTAACAATGAGAGAAAAGAGGGTATGATGATACCAATTACCTCACAAGCCAAACTGGAAAAGGTTTTTCTGGACATCTGTGGTCCATTTCCCCGCAGTGGCGGACGCCATCGATACAAATACATTATTATCATGATGGATCACTTCACAAAATTCACAAAACTGTACCCTGTGAACAGAGCGACCACTTTGAAGACTCTAGGAATAATAACAAATCATTACATTCCAGAGATAGGGAGCCCGGCATCCATAATCACAGACCATGGAACGCAATTTAAGGGTTGGAGGTGGAGAAACACTCTAAATACGTTGGGCATTAAGACATACAAGACATCTGTCTACCACCCCAGCAGCAATCCAGCGGAGAGGGTACTGCGAGAAGTCGGAAGAATATTACGGACTTATTGCTATAATCAACAAAGGAAGTGGCAAGAATATTTATTCGCTACTGAAGAATTCCTTAATGTGTCATATCACCCCGCTATAGGTACCACGCCATACACGGCAATGTATGAAAAACCGCCTCCAAGAGAAATACAAGACATAATAGAGTTCCCCATGAGTCAAGAATACAAATTCAATCGAATCAGATTCTACAATAAATTGGCAGAAGACCAGGAACAAGTATAAAAAGGCGATTAAGAAAATAATAAGCTATGAAGTCGGAGAAAAGGTACTGCTAAAAAACAGGGAATTACCCAGTACTTTGGAAGGCATTACCAAAAAGTTGTTACTGCTGTATACCGGCCCATACCTGATTATTAAAAACAATAATAACAATACGTATGTACTAAAGGATATCATTTCAAATAAAGTAAAAGGAACTTATAATCAATTATCAATTAAAAAATATTTAGAGGAGAAATAAAAAAATATTTCCAAATTCAAAAAATTAGTAAGTACAACTTACACCAAACATTCGAAGAATTATGAAGAGACAAAAAGAATTTTGATGAATAAAAGATTTTCAAAATTCAAAAAATTAGTAAGTACAACTTACACTGATAATTTGAAAGACTATTATGAATGAAGAAAAAAGAATTTTGATGAATAAAAAATTTCCAAATTCCAAAAAATTAGTAAGTACAACTTACACCAAACATTCGAAGAATTATGAAGAAACAAAAAGAATTTTGATGAAAAAATTTCAAAATTCAAAAAATTAGTAAGTACAACTTACACTGATAATTTGAAAGACTATTATGAATGAAGAAAAAAGAATTTTGATGAATAAAAAATTTTTTAAATTCAAAACAATAATAAGTACAACTTGCACCAAAATGTTTGAAAAACAACTATGAATAAGAAAGAATTTAGTTGAATAAAAATATCTAAAGTTAAAAAATAGTAAGCTAACATCATTACTCATACGAATGATGAGAAATAACTCATAAATATGAAAAAAGATTTTATAAGAAAGAGATACAAAATTCTAAAGGAGAAAGGAAACCAGAATATCATATGACTTAATCGAAACAACTTAACCAAACTCGCAAAGGAAATAATTTAATAAAAATGGAACAATGAAGAAGGACCAACTCAGTAAAGACCAAATAGTGAGACCAGAAACCAAAAACCCTGATACTATTAATGATAATGTTGTTGCAATAACCACTGTTATAGTGAAAGTGATAAAGAATTAATTCATGTTATGCCATGAGCAATAAAAATAACTCATTGGATACCAGATGGTAGAAAAAATAAATATAAATGCTAATTACTATGTAAACATGATGAAATGTATATTATACCACATACCTAAACCACACAATATGGAATAAGCTTTAATAGAGAAAGAGAGTCAAGTGTATAAAAGTATTAATTAATATAAAGTATTATGACGTGAAGAATCTAAAGATGTTTATTTTAGTCAAAAGAGACTACTTTTACTGTTTATTTATTTTTATGACTGGATGTAGAAAATGCCATCCGTCTTATATTTTGAGCAGAGATGATAAGGCCTCTGGACTCAATTAATTGAAGTATTGGACAGCAGGGATTGAAGCCAAAAGTGCCACTCTGAACTGTTCCAATTAATTTGTTAGGGAATGTTAGGGAGTAAACATACTGGTGAGGAAGCACCAAATAAGAAAGGATATAAAATGATAATGTTATACACAAGATTGAGAATCACTTATTAATGAAGAAAGAAACTAATGAAGGAGATACACATCATCTGAGAGGAAGCAACGGTGGAAAAAGAAGGTATATAAAATGAAAACATGTAATCACGAAGAAAATATGGTAAATACAAAAGAATTAGTAGTAATTATTTCATCCATACTAAGAGTATGATCTGAACTAATCACTTTTACAGAAGAGCATATGTAGCATAACAAAATTATCACGCTAAACATTTAACTTAATGCAACATAAATAAAGAAGAAAAGTTCCATAGTGAGTGAGAAGAATGAATTGTTTTAAGGATTAAACTAGAAACTGTATATTAAGTCAATAAAATGTTAATAAGGATAAAAAATAACAAAGAAAACCATTGATCAAAATAACTTACTATGTAAAAACCCAATAAACCAGCAGTATACCCAGTAGATTGGGGAAGCAGTAAAAGGAAAGACAAGAAAAAGGAGATAAAAGGGTGAAAACAATATTAATAATGGAAATTTATAAGGTGAAGAAGCAGAGAAACCACAAGACCAGAAATTACTAATATAATAATGAAGAAAGACAAAATATGTCAAGATTCCCACAAAGAGCCTAGAAACAAGAAGAGCTATTCCAAAAAATGTTAATAATGGAATACATACCATTGAACTAAATTAAAACCAATATATTTAGACCCAGTAACTCAAGTTACAAGATACAATCTAAATAAAACCGAATTGTAAACTAGTTATAAGTATAATATGTAAAAAATTATTTAAAAAGACTACCATTAGTGTAGACAAGTATAAGTGACACACTATAATAAAGTATAGTGTAAGAAATAGAAATCCATTAAAAAGACTACCATCAGTGTAGGGAAATACTATATAAAAAATAAAAGAAAGTCTAATGACTAAGGTTAATTTTAATAATAAAAGTGTTTTTTAAAAAAATTAAGTAATATAAAATTGTAATAGTTATAAGATGCTTTTATTTCATTGTGTTACCAAGACAGTTATAGTAATTGAAAGAGACAGTTAATAACTGGAGGTGTCATTAGTTATAAGAATATCTGTAAGACTGTATCTTGTTCCTTGCCCTCTGACCATTTCGACTCGCTAAAAGTATCCTAATTAATTAATCTTGTAAAAAATATATTTTGTCAATCTTGTTCGCTACCGACTGGAGCAAATATCAGCCAATGCCTTGGCCATGCGCAGCCTGAATGGCGCATAATTTTAAATGTCAATAAATGAACATCATTATTCAGTTACAAGAGTTGTATTTATTTGTATAATGAATGTTAACTTTTTTTTTTTTCTTCTAAACAAAAATAATTTGCAGTGATAGAATAAATATCTGAGAGGAAGAAGAAGAGTAAAGTCAGCGGAGAGAGAACCAACCGATCTGACTACACAATTAAATCATTAATAGAAATAAATAGATCTGAACTACAAATTCATACTTATTCAATTGGAAATAATTAAAGCACACACACAATTAATTAATTATTAATTAATTAATTGAATTCATCAATTAAACAAAAAAACTAAATATTAGTAAAATTTCATAACTTACAAAATTTTTTTTTATTATCAATCAATTACACCTTATTATAAAACATTATTTATATTTAATTTATTCTTTGTAATTGGTGAATCCAAAGTGGAGCTGTATCATCGGCGAGTTCAACACCGAGATTCAGACAACATTTATTAGTATCACAATTCTATCTTTATATCAGTATTCTGTTTATTAATATTTGTAATAAATTATATTACAATATATATATATATATATATATATATATATATATATATATAAGAATCAGTGGTTACAAGGTATACATTTATTGAAACACATTAGTAAAACTTCAATTATTATCTGGAACGGACGAACGCAGCCATGATGATGACGTCACTCTAACCAGCATGCTTTGTACGAGGTGTACTTAATATCATCAGACATTGTATGTTTTTTCTTAATAATTTTTGTAACTATCTTTTTAGATTATAAGTACTAGAAAGATTTGTAAATGTACTCTATATTGTTGTTTATTATGTAATGGAACTTTTCGTAGCAGCCAAAAGCATTCCCACGAAATATGTTTAACCTAATTTTATTTTTCACTCCTGTGATAACTATCGATTGTTACTAACGTGTGTATCGAATGAAAATTTCCATCAATTTGAATTACAATTACAAGATTAAACGATAATGTTAATAAATCATATCCATGCGTTATTATTTCATGAAAATAAGATATAATCAACATTTATTTTATAATTACAAAGACCAATAAGACGTCTAGGAGTCGTAGGAATCATATAAACTACAAAACCAAGATTAACCTTAACGAATAGGGTTAAGCCTAATATTGAAGGTGTCTGGTACGACTCGACCACTACATTCGAATCAATTTTGAAGTTTTTACTGCTGAATTGAAATAATAATAATTTTGATTATTAAAACAAGGCAGAATAATTCATTTCATAAAATTTATATAAGAAATCACGTTACAAAAACGCAACATAAATAAATAACGAACAAGTGATACACTATTTACTCAATCGGTTTTCATCATTGAACAAACCAATCTCTATTACAATTTAATATTTAAAAAATTAACACGGGATACACGTTAAGTTATAAATTGACGCAACCAACGTGAGGCAAATTAACACGGGAAAATAGAGGAGTAGTTATAAATTGGCGCACCAACTAGTGAGGCTGAAATTAGGGAATATTAGGTGAAGAAATTAAAACAAGCAAATTAATTTCCTAATTTTTAGCTGGCGTCTGCTTTAGGTTCCAAGAAATAATAAAGATGCGTAAGAGGGCAACATCATTGAAACGGACGAAGGAGGCAGAGACAGAAGTCAGGATGGAATAGAAAGAAGTAACATCGGTGGAAGATGTGGACACGGTAGCAAGAAAGAAAGATAGAGGTGACCCGAATCTTACAAAATTAATGGAGTTAATGAATAGTATGAGTGAAAAAATGGACAGAAATAGGGAGAAACGAATGACAATTTTAAGAACATCAAGGAAGAATTCAGTGAAAACTCCAGGAAACAAAATGAAATTTTGAGTCAAAACTTATTAAAACAAATGGAGGAACAAAACAAGCAAACGAACGAAAAATTTGATAGCATCAAGGAAGATTACAGACAAACGAGTGAGAAAATTGGTAGCATCAAGGAAAATAACAGACAAACAAATGAGAAAATAGACGGTATGAAGGAAGAGATTAATGAGAACTCAAGGGTACAAAACGAGAAAATGAGTGAAAATTTAATAAAACAGATGGAGGAGAGATTTGACCAAAACAAAGAAGAAACTAATGAAAAATTTAGGAAACAAAACGAAAACACTAATGAGAGTTTAAAACGGATAAATGAGAAAATCGACAGTATTAAGGAAAGTACTAATGAAATCTTAAGGCAAACTATAAGTGAAAATAATAACCAAATGAAGAAAGAGTTCAGACAAATCAATGAAGAGAATTTTAGAAGAATTAAAGGGAGGATCAACCAGGTAAATGATACAATTAACCAGAAGATGGACAAAATCAATGAGGAAAGGGAGCAAGAAACAGGTGACACTAATGAGAGATTGAGGCTAACGAAACCATTACACAAAATGAAGCAATGGTAAATGCCAGAATAGACCAGGTCCAAGAAGATAATCGTATTCAAATAGAAGGAATACAGAAGGAACAAGAAAACTTAGTAAATTTACAGAAACAAACCGGAGAAAGGTGTGACAATATTAACACTACAGTGAACAATTTAACTGGTCAAGTACGCCAAAATCAAGAAGAAATTGAATTAATTAGAACCAGACCAAATAATATCGCTCATATTTCCACAAATGAAACCAGAGAAGGGATTAATTTCAAAAATTATCGTAGAAACCCCATGGAATTCCTGGCCAGAATCGAGGAATATTTTAACAAACATAGAATAACTATCTGGAGCTCGATTAGAGAGATGTTAGATGAGCATTTTAGGGAGATTACGGACAACTGGTGGACAGCAACCAGGAATGAGATAATGGACTACGCTCAATTTAAAAAATTATTTAAAGAAAAATATTGGTCCGAAGCTATACAAAATATTATCAGGGACAACATTTGTCAGGGAAGATATGATGTAAATAGAGGTACATCTCCAACTACTTACTTCTGGGGAAAGGTGTGTTTGGCTAGACACCTGGAACCAAGAATACCGGAAGAATCCCTAGTAACTAAAATGGCATACCATTATGACGCAGGAATTGCCAGAGCACGCCTGGGAAGCCAGATTAAAACGGTCCACGCAATGGCTGACTTGTTAGAAAATTATGAGCACGAGGGTTACTACAAAAGAAGCAGACAACGAACTGATCAGTGCGGTTCAAGAAATAATAACCATGGAATGAATAATAATCACAATAATAATATGAATAACCGGAATAATTATAACTTTAATGGCAACGATCGTATTTACAACCAAAATGTTACCCCAAAGTTTGTTTACCAGCAAGCAAACTTCAATCGCAATCCAATAAATAATAATAGTAACAACAGGCCCAATCAAAATTACAAACCTGGTAATAGAATTAACAATAATTATAATAATTACCGAACCAACCAAAATTATAATAATTTTAGAAATAATCCAGGAGTTAAAGCCAATCATAACAACCAGGGTAATTATAATAATAATCGTCCGTACCGACCCCGAATCAATTATATTAGTGCAGAAGAAGGGGATTACTGGAGATACCAACAACCTCGGAGGAACAATTTTAATAACAGCTATGATCGAAGAGGAAATCCCAGATGGATGAATCACAATGACAACCGAGTAAGAAGTCGAAGCCAGGAGGGCTTCCGAGAACCGAGGGGAAGTGAACAATTAGACAACCGAGAAGGTGACCAACCAGGAACCGGCACACCATTTCAGGCAAATCAACAGTCATGCCCGGAAAATAATCATGATGGCATTAATTTAAACGGAGGAAGGCAGTGATAAACCCTTGCGACCCCTCACTGCTCCTATCTACTGGGTACAAAAACAACCAAAGTTTAAGGACGGATAGTCAAAACCTTACTATTATTTACAATTATTATTTGTTGAATCTTCGAGAAGAACTGTTGGAGGAAACGGTGACAAGTAGAACCAACCAGCATAATGAAATCTTATACATAGTCGCTAAAATTGAAGGAATTCCACACGAATAATGATAGATACTGGTGCAAATGTGTCACTTATTAACGACGCTGAACTGGAGAGAATACAGAAACAAAGTAAAAATATAATACCTACCTTACCTGTCAATAATGTTATTTTAATAGGTGCCACTGGGCGTCAAAATAAAACAGTGCGAAAGCAAGTGTCATTGGAACTAGAAAGCAAGGGTGTTACAGTTAATATTATATGTCTGGTCGGAATCGGCCTACCATTCGAAATATTAATCGGATGCGATATGCTGAGGAAATATTCAGCCATTATTGATCTGAGCAAGGAGAAGGTGTCCTTGAGCTCAGAAGGTGCTGTGTGGACGGCAGAGTTAATAGGAAGCGATGGTGCCTCTCTGAACCGTACCCACCACCAAGTTAGGGAATTAAATTTTTTAAGAATGACACCCAATGCAGAAAAATAATCTATAATATGACAGATGAAGACCTGTGGAACAGTAAATTACAGGAGATAAGAGAGTTTAGACACCAAGGCACAGATAATTTGACAGCAGAACAACTAGATGTAACAAGTAATGTATATGTTAAAAGTAATTTGTAAAATTTAAAGTGGTTAGGGGGTATTGGTCATGTAACACTTAAACTGTACATAAGAGGCCAATCAGAATTTAAGAAGTTTTGGTTAGTTCGGTGCTAAAAAAGAAGAAATGACACTTTATTTTGATAAATAAAGTATCCTACAAAGTAGGTCATAAATCCACTGTAGAAAGGTAGATGAAATATCTATAAATGAAAAGGGTAAGGGTAATGGTAATGGAAGGGGTGGGGGTAATTTTCTATAAATGGAAATGATAGTTGAATGAGGAGGGGATAATTTTTTATATGTGTACGTTATCGGCAACAAAGAAGTAGTTTGTTGTTAAAATTCATTCCCGGGCTGTTTGGCAGTTTGTTTTGCAAAACCAGACGTTTCGGCAGTGCTATCGAATGCCATCATCAGCGAAAATCGAGTGCGGTAACGTGAGGTGGTATACGTTAATGACCACAGTACTGAGGTTAAGGCTGAAGCAAGAACTAGAAAGAAGTAGTTTATATGGAAATATTTCATTTCGAAAATAATTTTAGGCTAAATATAAATCTTAAAACATGGAAATCATGTATGGTTCTCCATACTGATATTTTTCAAATGCGAAACGTTTGAGTAAAGTCCAATGCGACTATATTGTTAATAAATATTGATTATAGCAATCCTCAGATATACAGTACAATACTGATTATAAATATTGATTATAGCAACACAAGACAGCGAGACGACTTCACGTGCTTTGTGGCACAACACATTCCTAACGCCCACTACGGCAAAGTTTTAATTAGTACGTAGCTGTGTAGCTATTAGTAGCTGTGTAGCTATTAGTAGCTGTGTAGTTAACTTTGGACGCGTTCAACACTAATTACCAACAAGTATATGCAAATTAATGCTAATAACGGTCGGCGAATTAAATTAAAATTATTTGTGTAAAGAAATTGAGGTCCACGCAGGAAAAAGTGAGTGTATAAAAATGAAGTTTGCCTTCGACGCCGCAGTTTTTATTAAATTCAGTTTCACGGTTTATAATTGCCGACTCGTGTATGATGACAAAATGAATTATGCTAAAGTTCATAGTTCCCAACGTTTGTGTGTTTGTAAGCTAGAAAGTCATTAAATATAACAACAGACGTACTAAATGTCTTCTGCAGCTGAGTTTTCAATTTGAATAAGGGCCACTTGAAGCGTTCCATTTCTAACGCTGCGATAAGGAAAAACGTTATTTACAGTCGACATTATGGGTTTGGTGTGGCGTGGAAAAACGTAATTCTGTGATTCGTGACCGGCACACAATTCTGCGATTTGTGAACCACTGTGTAAGCTGCTCTTGTCATCGAACAATGCCAATGACAGACATGTATATCAGATGTCGTGGGGAGAAGCGAGAAATCTATAGACACTTTGAGACGCCATTGAATCAAATAAATGCACCGCGCCGCTACTACCAAACAGAAGAACAAGTTTAGCAATACAATAAACCGTCTATCTGACACGATATAAGTAAACATATTTTCTCAATAACGTTTAGCAGAAAATAATTCTGAGGCAGACATTTTGTTTTATCTCGTGTTGCGCCGTCTTCCAAATGTTTTCATCGCTTATGTACTTATTTATACTTTCCTAATTTTTATAAGGCCACAACAATTATTTCTGTTAATAACGTTATGATTTTACAACTATACACAATATAATAACGTATTTTTAAATATTCTCTTTAAAATTCAAAAATTGTTCAACCGTTTTCCGTTAAGGATGCTCGAACTAACTTTAAACTTAAATAAAATAAGTTTTGTCTGTGATGTCATAATAATTTTTATTTAATATTCAATTAAATCTGATATCATTACGTATTAAAAATTGGTGTGTCGTGGAACACACACAAGAAGTGATAACTTCCGTGTCGAGTAAAAAGTGCATTAATTCAGCGCGTAAAAAATTCCTCGTATGCATTTTGAATAATAGAGATTTTACTACAAGGAATTAAGATTCAAATAAGAGCTAAAGGATAATTAAATAAGACGAGAGCATGGTAGTGTTTATGTGAATTTGATTATAAAAAACCGATATTTTTTATAATATTATGATTTATGGAATATTGAGTTGAAAAGTAGAATATGATATGGGCATTATAATAATTCAATGTTTTTACAGATCATAAAACAGCTAAATTATTATTTAGCCATATCGTTAACCCAGGGCAAACGTAATTGGTCTTCATGTTCCTATATCTCTCGCAAACAATAAATGCAGCGCCTTGGTCATTTTTGCATTTATACCAATATTAATCAAAACCAAAGTCTAGATCAAACGGAAGCTTTTACGAATGCAATGCACGATACTCAATTCCAAATGAACTTCATCACTGGAAACAGGTTTTCCGGTCCAAAACAAGAACAAGTTCGAATTTTTCAGTGGCAAAGCATCTTATCCCAAACGGCAGTAATATTTACAATCGATCTTGCGTTCCGTAGACCTACAGGCAAAATTTGATTGGAAACCGGCCCAGTTGTTTTAAATTTGTTGGTTTGTTGATAGGTCGAATTTAGAGTCTACAGCATGATTATTTTTACCATAAATTTTATATAACACACAGAATATTCAGCGAACGGAATGCCGTCATTGATGATACACGCTAATTGTTCCTCGCGTTGTTTAATCGAATACTTTTATACGAGTAAATAGTGCCACGTACTGTCCACAGCAATGTGATATATCAAATATATATTTTCAAACATGACAAGCAATCAGCTCTTGTTGTTAAGTTTCCATATTGAAAATAATTTATGTGATTACATTGTCACCAAAACAAACAAAATAAAGAGAAAATAAATTTATACTAAAGCATTTTTATTACCTTCTTTGCTATATGTTATGCGTTTAAGGCCCATTTCTGATGCCATTTACTATAAAACCTGTTTAGGACCGTGCCATCGTGAAATAATTTATCGAATAATAAACACTCAAAACTTTTGGATAATTACACCTAACCTAACCTAACCAACCATCGTCAAATAATTTATCGATTAATACAGACTGAAAACGTTTGGAAAGTTACACGGTCCGCATTTTATCGCCGCTAAACAGTAAGCATACGAAATGGTGGCATTCACCAGTCATGTTGAGACCCCTGTTTCAGTATCAAAATTTTCGACTGATTGTTTTATAAAGTGTTGAAAATAAGAGAGAGGATGAATATTGTGAACGCTTAACTGGATTTCTCGGTAATATGCACCCAAAATAACATCTTATCCTATAGTATATTTGTGTACATGGTCCAAACATTAACTTTTAAACTCAATATTTAAGAACTTCTCGTTTTATTTTGCAGCTCGCGTTTTTGATCCCGCTGTCAGTAATTGATCGCCTACAGGATCAAAGAAGATTTATATTCCTGTATTATTTTTTCACTTTAGTAGTGGAAATGACGTTATCTAAGTTAAGTGTTAATTTATACTAATAAAATAAACAACAGGACAAAGTCTACGTCCTTAATGTAAATCTTTGTTAATGCAGTTTGTAACCGATGTTAGAATAAATATCACGCCCTAACTTTAGTGGTTTCAGCAAACAGTGGTCATATTAAACAAATATCTTTAAATTTGTTCTAAAATTTATATTTTCTACTTTGTGGAATTATCAACATTGTAACAGTCTAGAGAAACACATTTTCCTTTTTTTATGCTAAGGCGTACTTTACAATTTAACCTACAATTGTAAACACCCTTGTAATCAAAATAATATTATTGATAATGTTCATTATATAGAACACCCTGACGTATGAACGTAGTTTACACAGAACGTTATTTAAGTAAACGCTTGCCGTGTTTGTTAAAAAAGTGATTAGCCTACGTCATGTGTTACTCAAAGTGTTCACTTAGTATTCAGCTTTGTTACGATCAGCGTTAAGCTTATTCCAATATACATACGAATAAATACTTAAAATTCAAGCGTTATAGGTAACCACGGGTCTATAACGTTCAGTACGGCTTTCAAACGCGCAGATGAAAGGCCATAACTGCTGTTACAGTGTTCTTGGAAGAAGCTAAATGAGGTTTCCACTGATAAATGTAGATTTCGTGCTTTGAAACGTACAAAGCTGTAGTTTCTAGGAACAGTTAGAGAAACATATTGAAGGGCATCGTTTGCTCGACACTCAAAGGGAAATAAAAAAGATATTTTTTCCAGCTGCTTCAGTGCGACTATAAATAAATACACTTACATTTTTTTATGAACTCATAGGTTTACGAAACAGGATAGTTTCATTAATTGGAAACAGTATTAGTTGCGATATAATGTTGTATAATAGCGATTTAAAAAACTGTCGTCAAAAATTTATTTCAGACAAAAGCGTAATAGTGTAAGAAACGAAGCAAGACGCACGTGTATTTCTCGGAACGATCACTTTTAATAAAAATAAAATAACGACGAGATTGTGAAGAAAACTTGAAAATATTAATAACACTACAGAAGTAATTTTACGATGACATTCTTAGTAGAAATAAGACTTAATCTACATTTTATTCGTATCTAAAAATCACATTCATGCACATTTATATTGTCACGTGTACGTTTCTGTGTGTGTGTGTTCTCTCTCTCTCTCTCTCTCTCTCTCTCTCTCTCTCTCTCTCTCTCTTGCGTAAGGGAATTACAGTTAACCTATACACAAAAGGAGGAAACGCTATAATATTTATACTGTGGCGTCACTACTTTCGGCTGCAAAATTATTTTCAAAATCTTAAAATAACTAAATAAATAAATAATCTTAAGATAACTTGTGTTAACAACTATATAATCTTCTTCTTCTTCTTCTTCCTCTTCTTCTTCGTCACTTCAAGAGTTAAGCATGCATCCTGTTCTGTCTTTATAGCCACCGTTTTTTGGTCTGCCTCCTTCTCAAAGAGGTGTATACTTGATTATGTTGTTTAGTATTCTCGAGTCATCCATTCTATTTATGTGTTCTATCCAGTTTCCTTTATTTTGTTAAATTTTACCGTTTATTGAGTATACATTCAGCTCTTGCCGTATGTCTGCATTTCTTATGTGATCTCTTAGGATGCATCCTTTGATTCTCCTTAAGAATTTCTTTTCAGCAGCTTCAATTAGGTTTCTCTGATTTTTGGTGACTGTCCACGGTTCGCTCCCGTACATACTATATGGCTTCATTATACGCTATAGATGGCAAACAGGTTTGCACTTGCGCGCGTGTATGTAGTGTGAATGTTCATGTATATTAAAGATTTTGCACATTGCGAAAAAATCAAGCATTCATTATTACATTTTTACAGTTCAAATAATCTACTTTTTTAAATGATGTTATAGTGCCTAAAGCGAAATGCTAGCAGAAAATTCTAACAGCATAAGAGCCAACAAGATGATTTGAGATGATAACAGATTATAGTATGAAACTCCATACAACTTTGCAATCAATAAATATTAAGTTTGGAAGTTATTGTGTTTACTGTAAATTAAAACGTAACGTTAGAATTTTCTAACAAAGAAAATACTAACTAAATATTGTTCCAAAATATGATAGATTTTAATAAAACTATCTTTAGCCTTATTTTTCCTTGTAACCGACTCATATTGCTGACATCTCAAGGAAAAAGACCGAAGCGGCTTGAGAAAAATATAATTTCATCTATCTAATGTATATGAAAGTCAACTCCTAATGACACAGAATTTATGAAGGCAAAATACGAAATCTTATTGACATCAACATGGAAACGGAACTTAGTGTAAGCACCTAATTAAATTAAAATTGCTTTAAAATAGGCCTGTTACGATAAATCGATTGAAGACGTAATAGAGATTTCAATAAATGAAGAGGCTAGAGGACACTAGTTGTTCAAAGATGATGTAAGCGAAACTGCAAAGATTATTTTAAATATTTTAAGGAAATATCAGTAACAAAGTAATATTTTCGTCCTCCAACAAATTAAGTAATAGTACATTACTAATTATGTTATGAAATAATATATTTAAATAGCAAAGCAATTAAAAGTTATATATATATGTATAGGTGTGTGTTTATATATATATATTGCGACAGTACAAGTAAGTGATGTACTGAGCATTGAATATAAAAATTTAAATTTACCTAATAAACTGTAAATAATTAATAATATATTAGAAATAAGCATGTCAGGAATTGCAAGCTTGGCTCAGACAAAAATATGAACAGGTGTTTCGACCTGAATCGACGTGCACACACACACACACACAAATGTAACTGAAAGTGTGTACACCAGTATTTTGCTAGTGTGTGTGAACGCAGGTCTATGCAGGCGAGTTTACCACCCCAAGATGAATAATTGCACAATTACTGTTTTTCCGTAATTATTCATAAACTATAATTAAGAATTAAAATCCAAAACCACAATAAAATGTAATAAAATTTACTAAATACTGTGTACGAAAACCACGCGAAAGTGCCACACCGTACGAGTGTAATAGTGAAATAACTGTGTACAAATCGAAAGGGTTAAGCTGCAATGTCCAAAATTACAGTGAACATGTGTTGTAAAAATAGTTATAAGATAAGTATAAGAGTATACTTACAGGACTCTGCAATTCGCAGAAATATAAGAAATAGCGAATTTGACAAAGAGTGGGGAAACTAAATCCAGAGACAGTTTCTGACATGTCGATTTCGTACCACTGCAGGTGTCGACCAAGCCATGGGTATAAATAGGACACGCAAGCTACAGTGGTTCTCTTTCTTAAATCATCCACGGTTCAGCGGGAGCTTATGCCCGCCCACACGGCGTATTTATTTTTTTTGTAAATAGTTTAAATTTTCCAGTTACATACAACTATGTAACTAAGTTGTAAAGACAGTCATTTTTAAATAATAACAGCAGTACATAAGAAGAATTACATAAGAAGATCCATTGACGTCAGAAACAGCACGAGGAGAGTTCCAGAGAGTGATTCGACACTAGACAAGAGAGTGATACGACGCTGGACAAGAGGAGAGTTCCAGAGAGAGATACGACGCTGGACAAGAGGAGAGTTCCAGAGAGTGATATGACGCTGGACAAGAGGAGAAGAGAGACAGCCGACGCTGGAGTGCGAGACGAGGACAACTACAGATGGATCAAAATGATCGAGTATGATTGACGACAATAAGGTGATAAACAACTTATTTATATCTTAATCATACAATGAACACAAAGACAATTAAAGACATTTCTATTTTATTTAAAAATAAGAGCCAATGTTTCTTGTAAAGTAGAATTAAAATCATAGATGTAATTATCTAAAAAAGGTAAATAAGATTAACGTAACAAGAGCTCAAATCAATATGAAATAAAATGAATATAAAGCATTTAAATGAAAACAATTAGTATTTGAGATAAAACAGTACTGAGAAACAAAAGATAAATTCAATAACTATTAATATTTTGAGTACATTACAATATATAAAAAGAGATTTAAATATTGATATTTTGAAACACATTAATCGACTGAGTAGTCTGAAAATGAGATTTTGCTGTAATACAATAATTAGTAGAATAGAATATTTAGTCAGTAAGGATGTGTATAGCATGAGCCTTACGGCATAATAACAATTAATAACGAATGTTTTAAATCGAAGTCAGTGCCATGTGCACAATTTTTAATAATATCAAATACATTTGAAATACCGTTACAAGTTACATAGAGTTCTTATTGCAGATACACCTGAAACCCAATTTAAATGTTATATTGTTGCATAATTTGTCAATCTTGAACGTGAGACCGGTCACGCTAAATTTGTGTATATGTATATGTATTTATGTATATGTATTATTGCATATTTGGCTCCCAAAGAACGTGGGGCTATACAAATTAAAGTACATATAAAAATTCACACACATAAATACGTTGCATATATTTGGCGCTCCAAGATCGTGGGGCTCCGCAAACACAAATAAAAGTGTATTTGTATTTGAAATTAAATGTAACAAAATAAATACGTTACATATGTTTGTCGCCCTGGACGTGGGGCACGACATGCCTAAATTTATGTAAAACAAATTTTTGTTACATAAATTGTAGCCCATGAACGTATGGCCCGATCCCCATCATTAACTATTAAAATTTTTTAGGTAGCTAAATGGTTGCTCTGAAATATAAAGAGTGTGTTAAATGAAAAATGTATAATATGTAATTGTTATTTATATTAAACAGTAATTGAATGTAATGTTAATTGTTGTGTAATCACACAGCTGGCGCCCACGAATAATATTATTTTTCTATGTAACAGGTGTAACTGTAATGAGTATTAATAATAAATATTAATAAAAATACAGAAATAAATAAGTAAGTAGGGAACGGTTCACTAATAATAATAAATTATATATAAATATTTTAATAATACTTCACCATGGCAATATCAGGAAGTATTAGTATGGAGGCAACCATTAAGGTGATGGGAAACCTTATGGACGAATATGCAATAAGACAAAATGTATGTGCTAGATTAGATAGACAAATAGAAGAATTTAAAACTGATAAGTCACCATTAGGTGAAAAAGTAAAAGAATATAATACAATACTAAGAGAAGGAGCAAAAGAAAAAATAAGCGACACAAATACGCACATAGCGTCAGTAGAAGGTGAACAAACCATAGTAGTTAAAAATACGTGTGTAATTACTAACGATAATTATAAAGTAATTAACATTAATGAAGAGAAGCAAATTAAGGTTAATAAAACGTACCTTATTCCAAGTAGTGATATTCCAAGTGTGAGACACACACACAATAGTAAGTCA
The DNA here is from genome assembly GCA_034769895.1 of Magicicada septendecula. NCBI lineage: Eukaryota > Metazoa > Arthropoda > Insecta > Hemiptera > Cicadidae > Magicicada > Magicicada septendecula. The sequence continues at coordinate 1,305,167,664 of CM068367.1, forward strand.
CACAAGATGACACATATGAAACACTTAAGACACCACACTTACGGAGATAAATATCATTGTAGGCCTAACAAGAAACGTATTAAATTGTCTAGACGAAACACTACACAAAATTGTGGTAAATATGATGTTAGATATACGCACGATAAGTATTAAGCGAACGATATTTATAATAACGATAATTATAACTGTAATTATAAAAATTACAGAGGTTATCATAAACGACGGATGAAAAAACAGTCGACAGTTGTTTATATGGGCTTCAAGCAGACTGAATATACGCAATGCATTAGTGACGAGAGAATTATGGAACGTGCGGAGAGAAGACAGAGAAGTTATTCTCATCACAGCTAAGAAACAAATTCTTGCCGTACGAACAGGTGACTTCTACGATAAAAACAAACATCGCAGTAATACAATGGAACGCGGACGTTGTTTACAGGAGGGTGAGAACAATGGTCAGCACGGCGACTACGCTACAAAAAAACAATATACGTCCGGTAGACGACGGACAATGCAATTGTTATAATGAGGGGTGTAAGATCGAACGACACACTGAACTCAGAACTCAATACCCGAATGGAATGAATAATTATTTTTAAAATAAAGTAATATAACTATTAATTATTAATAATAAGAAATAAATGTGTAATAATATAAGAAAGGGTTAATTAAGAAATGTATTATTGATGGTAAGGAATGCTATTGTAGAGAAATATTTAACAAAGTAATGGTAAAAGATGTTATTGTTGTTATTAATATGAAGAAAGGGTTAGGAATGGAAATAATTGCCATAATTGTCAGAACGACTAATCAAGCGAACACTTAATGAAGATACAAGGACAGAGAAGAAAGCGAGAGTGAAAAGTCAAAAGGGCAGAGACTACTTAGGATTAAGGACTTCGAGAAAAATATCGTTGTTTTCCAAGACAGTTCCTCTGTAACCGACCATCCGACACACTACAAAGCTAAAAGAGTATTCTGTTACGGAAGTGTATTTTCAAGAAATTAGTAGCGATCAGAAAGATAATGTTAAAGAAATGTAATAAAAGGGAATGAATGTTAATGTATTAGATAAAGTAATGTCATGTTAAGAAAAGAGTTAAGGAAGATTAGAAGCGAAGGTAAGAATGTATGAGTAAGGTAATGTAAAAATTAAGGACCGAATTTACACACATATGCAGGAATGCAGAGTATACAGAAGGCGAACAAAGGAGAGATAATTGCAGTGGATTTTCTGGGACCACTACCGCGATCAAGTCGAGGTGTGAAGCACATATTGGTATGTATCGATGTGTTTTCCAAGGCAGTCCGACTGTACCCAATTATGCGACCCACAACCAAAGTTGTTCTAAAGATACTAATGCAGAAATATATTCCGTTATATGGAAAAATGAAGAAGATACTCAGTGATCAAGGTGTACAATTCCAAAGTGAAAAATGGGAGAGGACGTTAAGGGAAAATGGAATACAACCTGTACTCACATCCATAAGACATCCTCAAGGAAACCTTGCTGAGAGAGTTAACAAAGAATTAGGTAAATATTTACGAATATATTGCCATGATCAACACAATAAATGGGCAGAATATTTACCATTTCTTGAAAAAGCCATTAACGAAAATTATAGTGAAGCAACAGGATACACTCCCATGGAATTAGAAGAAGATAAGAAGCCAAACAGATTTTGGACAAAGTATATAAACAAACCTAATAACCAAAATGTACCTGTACCAATAAGTGTGAAAATTGAATACGCAAAGCAACGGATAAGAGAAAGAGGTAACAAGAGAGTAGAGAGATTTAATCTAACTCACAAGCTACAACAATTCAACGTGGAAGAAAGTATACTACTCAAAGCAAATCCAGTGGGAAAACGGAGTGATAATACGGCGAAGAAATTCTTCAGACTTTATAATGGACCGTATACGTTAAGACAGCGAGTAGGACAACACACTTTCATCGTATATGATGAGATACAGAAGAAAGAAATTGGTAAATTCCACGCAACGTCATTTAGGAAGTTCTACACATGAAAACGACAAGGTCAATGCAACCAGTCAGATCAGCTGTTTGTTAAAGCCACCCTACTACAAGGTCACGAGCTGTGAGCGTACAAAGAGGGGAGGTAAGACATTTGTATACACTCCAATTAAGGGTGAAATGACGAATATTATTCTTTATTATTTGTTACATTTTTTTTGCAAATATAATAATAATAAATAAAAAAAAATTATAATAAATAAATTTATTAAATTTTTTTTTGTTACCAAGCAGCGGAATAATGCGACAGTACAAATAAGTGATGTACTGAGCATTGAATATAAAAATTTAAATTTACCTAATAAACTGTAAATAATTAATAATATATTAGAAATAAGCATGTCAGGGATTGCAAGCTAGGCTCAGACAAAAATATGAACAGGTGTTTCGACCTGAATCGACGTGCACACACACACACACACACACACACACACACACACACACACACACACACAAATGTAACTGAAAGTGCGTACACCAGTATTTTGCTAGTGTTTGTGAACGCAGGTCTATGCAGGCGAGTTTACCACCCCAAGATGAATAATTGCACAATTACTGTTTTTCCGTAATTATTCATAAACTATAATTAAGAATTAAAATCCAAAACCACAATAAAATGTAATAAAATTTACTAAATACTGTGTACGAAAACCACGCGAAAGTGCCACACCGTACGAGTGTAATAGTGAAATAACTGTGTACAAATCGAAAGGGTTAAGTTGCAATGTCCAAAATTACAGTGAACATGTGTTGTAAAAATAGTTATAAGATAAGTATAAGAGTATACTTACAGGACTCTGCAATTTGCAGAAATATAAGAAATATCGAATTTGACAAAGAGTGGGGGAACTGAATACAGAGACAGTTCCTGACATGTCGATTTCGTACCACTGCAGGTGTCGACCAAGCCATGGGTATAAATAGGACACGCAAGCTACAGTGGTTCTCTTTCTTAAATCATCCACGGTGCAGCGGGAGCTTATGCCCGTCCGCACGGCGTATTTATTTTTTTTGTAAATAGTTTAAATTTTCCAGTTACATACAACTACGTAACTAAGTTGTAAAGACAATCATTTTTAAATAATAACAGCAGTACATAAGAAGAATTACATAAGAAGATCCATTGACGTCAGAAACAGCACGAGGAGAGTTCCAGAGAGTGATTCGACACTAGACAAGAGAGTGATACGACGCTGGACAAGAGGAGAGTTCCAGAGAGAGATACGACGCTGGACAAGAGGAGAGTTCCAGAGAGAGATACGACGCTGGACAAGAGGAGAGTTCCAGAGAGTGATATGACGCTGGACAAGAGGAGAAGAGAGACAGCCGACGCTGGAGTGCGAGACGAGGACAACTACAGATGGATCAAAATGATCGAGTATGATTGACGACAATAAGGTGATAAACAACTTATTTATATCTTAATCATACAATGAACTCAAAGACAATTAAAGACATTTCTATTTTATTTAAAAATAAGAGCCAATGTTTCTTGTAAAGTAGAATTAAAATCATAGATGTAATTATCTAAAAAAGGTAAATAAGATTAACGTAACAAGAGCTCAAATTAATATGAAATAAAATGAATATAAAGCATTTAAATGAAAACAATTAGTATTTGAGATAAAACAGTACTGAGAAACAAAAGATAAATTCAATAACTATTAATATTTTGAGTACATTACAATATATAAAAAGAGATTTAAATATTGATATTTTGAAACACATTAATCGACTGAGTAGTCTGAAAATGAGATTTTGCTGTAATACAATAATTAGTAGAATAGAATATTTAGTCAGTAAGGATGTGTATAGCATGAGCCTTACGGCATAATAACAATTAATAACGAATGTTTTAAATCGAAGTCAGTGCCATGTGCACAATTTTTAATAATATCAAATACATTTGAAATACCGTTACAAGTTACATAGAGTTCTTATTGCAGATACACCTGAAACCCAATTTAAATGTTATATTGTTGCATAATTTGTCAATCTTGAACGTGAGACCGGTCACGCTAAATTTGTGTATATGTATATGTATTTATGTATATGTATTATTGCATATTTGGCTCCCAAAGAACGTGGGGCTATACAAATTAAAGTACATATAAAAATTCACACACATAAATACGTTGCATATATTTGGCGCTCCAAGATCGTGGGGCTCCGCAAACACAAATAGAAGTGTATTTGTATTTGAAATTAAATGTAACAAAATAAATACGTTACAATATATATATATATATTATATAAAACCAAAGAATACGATTCCGCGCGACCACATACGTGTTGTGTGTGTGTGTGTGTGTGTGTGTGTGCGTGTGTGTGTACACCTTTAGCGTCTATTTCTGTAGAAGACTTCGCAGGGAGACCAATCGCTTTCATTAGACTTTAAAAGAGTCCAGATTTTCATAGCAAATCAGAATATATTATACAAATGGTTTTATCATTATTGTGGATAGCACAATAACGAGCACAAGTCTGGTATTACTATCTGCGTTCCGGGGCGGTGGTAAACTTAAAGCGGTTGAGTGGATTAGATAATTATGGAAGGGCATAATGCAAATGGCGGTGCAGTAACTAACTATTAACTAGTCCGCCGTCTCTGATTATCTTAATCTAAGCAACCGCCCTAACCACCCTCAACCCTCCGTGCGTCGCCCGTTAAATGCGCAGCGGTTATGTGAGGGCAGGATACTTGCAGACAGACGTTATATGTAGATGACACCAGTTCGCAGAACGGGCTGAACTTTTCGTAATAAAAATAATGCAACGGCGAATTAATAATAACAGTGATATTTTCCACGGGCAACTATGATATTAAATTTCGAATTCTAATTACGAGTTCCAAATAAACATGTTTTCATAATAAAATATTTTACGTACTATATAGTCAGTCACTATTTCTGAATAATATTATAGTTGTTTGAACCGCGCCCCATACTTATGTTACCGCAATTATTTTAATACGTCTGTACGCCATCAGTTTCACGTAACAGTCAGTTACTTATCTAAACGTCCCGCGGTTACTTAAGAGAAACAACAGTTTTGAAGGTAGCTATTGGAGGAAGCAAGGCTAGTCAACCTACTGTAAATACTACGATGTTGTACAGACAATAATAGTAGCTAGAAAGTATAATTAATTTAAAATATGATAGAAGATAGAATAAGGTCTTATTGCAATTATAAGACATAGAAGAGAAATGGCATGAAAGGATTCCATAATAAAATACTGAGTACCTGGAGTACTAACCGACAGTCTGTCTTTAAAATTTACTTTGTTTAGGCAATAGCTCGACAAAAATGCAATAATTGGGAATAATATAAAAGTTTAGAACATCTATAAAGTCAAGTATTAAGAACAATATATAATATGTATTGGTTCTAAATTAGGCTTCTTCTTCAGGCGCCGGCCCGTACAGTCTGTTGCCCACTCGTTGATCTCACCATCTTTTCCTCTCCCTTGCAATGCTGTGGTTTCCCCCTGGAAAGATAAAACCTCAGTTGCTTTGGTCGTCTGCCCTAATGCATGCTTTCCACAGCATCCATCCATCATCCATTCATCCTTTCATGTCCATCCCTCTCTTGAAATAACTTATCTAAATACAAGTGAGTTGTCTATAGCTTCTACAGCTATTTAACGTTTTCACCCCAACACACACATAATTTCATCTTCCTAACCCTAGTTTGTGAAATCTCTATCAGCACTCTATAGTCTTCTTAGCTTTTCACTTTTTCTCCTTCACTTCGAGTTTAATTCTAATCTCAAACAGGCTGTCTCTTTTCTGACATTCAACATAAACGTCCATATCAGCGCAATTTTTTCTGGTCTATAACATCCATAATGTCTAAATGAATTCGCATTTCAGTTCTAATTACATGGTAACAAACCATGTACACGGTACATGGTAAATTACATTTATCTTATCTTGTTCTTTTGCAGCACTCTTCTCTTTTAATATTCATAATTCCGAGACACAGACTGCTATACTTTCCTACACATCTTTATTAGACTTTGTTAATTTTCACTCTATAATACATATTTTGCATCCTTTGCAATACCAGTGTCTTATTGCGTTGAGTGAGTGCTTTTCCTATTCTAGTATTCGTTTCGTTGTTACCCCCTCTGTACACGAACATGAACACATAGTTTTCTGTACTTTTTACTTTATACGCCTCTATATTTAAATCCTGGCTTGTCCACCTATTACTACAAACGTTTTTTAACTAGATTTACAGTTGTACCCTATTTGTCATAGGCTTCTTATAGTTTTCTAAACGTGTAGTGGGTATGCTTTAAGTATTATATATTATTATATAATATTATTAATTATATATTATTATTAAGTAAGTATATATTGAGTAAAAATCGTCACAAAATTAATCGTTATCGTTGTTCACTACATCCGAATTACAGCATTGAATCTTCTACTGGTCAAGAGCTCCGTTTATGTATGTTTTATTCTACCATGTAGGTTTGACTGCGAAAACACACTCTTTTGCCTTAACGTGTTTAGTAGATGGGTACAGTTCTTATAAAATAAAAACAATTATACAATTTAAAGCAAATAAATTGAAATAATCTTACTTACTTTTCCTCAAATTTTTGAGTATTTTTTGCTGGATAATTGATGTAAATAAGAACTTGTCATATTTCATAATATTAAGATGAATCAACATACCTGAAACAAAATAAAAAAAACCCCGTCAGCCACAATAAACAAAGATAAATAATACTCAAAAAACTAATCTATATTTTATACGTATACAATATAAGTATCTGATACTAAAATACGGTATCCCTTTTACAAGTAACCTATTTTCCTATTATGTTTAGCCTGAGAGATTCATATTCGTAATTTGTATTTAGATAGTGACAACATTCAATATGTACCTATTTTTTGATAAGAAAATATATTAACAAACAATTATTATTAATTACAAAACTTCAACCTATTCAGCTCTATAATTCTAAAATTTTACATCACTAGGAATCACCACCATATTATATGAAGGAAATTGTATATATTGTTTTATTAAGAAATCGAGTAATAATAAAACTTTCATTACAAAATAAATTCTTTACAATAGTAAAATAATACATTCTAATAAACTCAACAAATGCGTTTTCTTTGAGCCTAAGAATAACAAACATATAAAATTCTGTGTCCCCATTGTCACCACGCACATGTAACCTAAAAGGTTGGACAAAATAATATAAAATAGAGTAAATTAATAACTCAATGTAAATATAAAACGGCTGAACAGCCACACAGTATCCCCCTTCAACCCCTCCACCTACACTTATGCAAGAAAATGGTAACAGGAAGTTTGTTTGACCTATAAGACAGTAGTCTCGGTATAAGTAACGTTTATGAAGGGATAAGAATATTTTAGTTACTGGTTAAGTTACATTTTTTATAAGCGTCATGGGGAAAACAACGTCAAAACAGATCGTTGCGCGTTTGATCCGGCGAAATCGTGACAAACAAGGAGTGTTTGGAGAAAAAGTACACAAGCAGTTTCGCTTTATTTATGTCAGGCTTCTTGACACAACATTAACATCTCTTGAGACGAACAAACAAAGAAATTCGATTGTCAATAAAAATTGTCTTCCAAAGAAACCCATCGATTCTATATTACTAACGACACACAATATATTTATTGAGCCTACGAGACAGAAACTACCCCCGCTCGTAGGCAGCGTTTGTGTACGCGAGTCTGTTTTCCTTTTTTTTATTTTTATTACGTCGAATTGAATTTTACGTATAAAATATAAAAGCCGCCGCCGCGATATATAATTTTACTTCGCCTGTGACTTTTCAGGCTGCCGCGTGTCCGCACGGTGAAATATTTTATAGCGTCAGCAGGCGTCGGAGTCGACCGCCACGCCACGACTTGTCGCACTAAAATTTACAATGGTTTCCAGCGGGAAACACTTTAAGCGCTCGACAATCATCTACTGCGAGAAGTTGTTAAAACACTTGCTGGATAAATATATACTGCCTGCCACATATTTCACACCAACTTTTGTTTTAAGCAGACAACGCAGAACTGCACAGCAGCTGAGAGCTGGTAAAAAAATGTAATGTAAAAAACGTGTTTAGGCTATATTTAGGATTTCTCTTGTTATCGGTCGCTTCAGGATATGTCTTACCCAAGCACAACCATAGAAACACAGTATTTATATTTTAAACGCTGAACAAAATAGCTACAAGATGTAGACGGATTTAAAATAGTGTTTGCAAAGGATTACCGTAAATATTGTTGAGAACGGCAGAAGGATGCTTGTAAAACTGTACTTGCTTTTATCATACCAAAACTGGCCTTGACACGCAAAATAACTGGTCATATTTTTTTTTGTTTAAAATAAAAACAATTCTTTTATACACAAGTCAACATAAGAGATAAATAATGAAAAATACTTTTATAATGGATATAATCTTCCTATGCTTTACGTAATTTTTAGTCATGGTTTCGAGAAAGTAAACAGGAAAAACTTATACAAAGCTATGTGTAAGTTACGAATATCGCAGAAAATGCTACGACCTATGAGGATGGCATGTATAGTTATACAAATAAAAATAAATATATATGAAATAAAGTTACTTAACACATTCAATTTAAAACGTTAATTCTTTTTAAGCTATTGGTTGGTTTATCAGCATTTCCTTTTGCTTTGAAATTACGCTGTGTTTATAATACCTGGATAAAGAGGGCAGAACCTATAATAAAGCTAGTCTGGTACTAACGTGGTTATATGGTACTAACGGTACAGTATCGTAGCAATGTAGGAGATGTGTCATAGAACTTCTTGAAACGCTTGTAATAAGAGCTGAGGACATTAGTTGAAGTGTTAATTAATGTAAACCCAAGGTTGTGTCAAGGTGAAATAGAAATAGGTAATGCAATGACAGTAAATAAAACATTTGGAAATAGGTATCTTGAAAAAGTAACACCTAGTCTAAACTTGTTTTTAGGAAACGCCTTGGTAATGACGATAAAAGAAGAAGAGGTGCGATTAAAGAATGAACATTGCCAAGATGTAGGGCCGACTGTGTAAGTATAAGATAGTCAAAAGTAAGATCTTAAATGAAGCTAGAGGACACAGATTTATGAAAGCTCGAATCCTACAATGGTTTGACCATGTGAAGCAAAGGGATTTTACTTTTAAGCGTAAGAGAATTTCGAGGTTTTTGGAATTATGATAACTAAGTTTTTCCATCTCAGATGAGACGATGACCAAGATTGCAATTTTCAAAAATATGTTTTGGAGAATTTTAAGACAATGAAAATAAGGAAAAGGGAATAATATTAAGGATAGGAACACACTGAGGAGGATTGTACAGAAGATCAACGATCTCCAAAAGCTGTTGTGCCGAGTGGTACGTTGATAGGTAAATAGAAAAGATGCAATTACCAAGCGTGCAATTTACACAGCGGCCATTAAAATTTAGCTTAGATTTTTATGCGGATCACCTTTGCAACAATGCGTAGAGTAACACAAATAAAAAAATGAGAGCTTAAAATTTAAAAAAAACCGCCTATGTCGTTAATGAACCAACATTTAAGTCACAAAAATATTCTTTTCCGTACTATAGTTTAAAGTTTGATGTTGTCAGCGGACCTACTGTAGCTGCTACAAACACAGCTCTGCATGTTACCGAGAACACAACTATTGCCTCGTATGGTGATGACATAGTTTTCTTGGCAACAGGTCACTCTCTAAGCCCAGCGTGCCCTTGACCGGGTTGTACGCTTACAAAGAGGGACAAAAATCAGTCCAGGTTGCATCTTTCATACGTACAGTGTGCACCTCTGTATATTTCTATACGTACTGCTGTCCAAATCGACACAGAACCTTGGAATCCGCCTGTATTCCGTGTGTGAAGCTAGACGTTTCAATAGGCCGGAAATTTCAAATGCAACAGAGCATTATTTAGAAGGTGCGATACTATAGAGTAATTTTGTAATTTTTGTAATTTTGTACTATATAATTTGCGATTTCCACTGAACGACAAAACTAATAACAACATATTATAAATTACTATATAGAGTGTGTTGCGATAGATTTGTATGAGGTCGTTTTATTACATTACATGATACCACAGTCGAGTAACGTACTTCTAAAGTTAAAACGTCTTAACAAAGGAAGATAAAACACTACACCAATGACGGTTGTGTGTATCTGTGTGTCAAACGCTCCCCTTTCTCACTCGTTCACTCCTCTCTCTCCACGCCCTTCATTCGGCTTCGATTCCTTCTCTCGACTTTCCTTCCCTTTTTACCTGTTTTGGGCTGAATCTTGCGTGTATGCGTGCTTCTTTTAATCAAATAGGGTTTTGGCGATGATTGTGTTGAGTCATTTCTGCCACTTTCAGGTTACAGCTTTTTTAACAACAACTTGTGGCTGACAGAAACGAACATGACGACATGTCGCCACAACGCCTTTGGGGAAACGAACTACTCATGACGTAACATCCGGCTTGAATAACACCACAACACGATATTCCCTAAAAAATCCACACACACACACACACACACACACACACTTACAAAGTCATTTCCCGTAGAGCGAGGGGGTAACCTCTCTCTAATCATGAAGTTTTAAAGTAACATAAAGTCTCTATCGATTTAACGATCGGAAACTGGCAGTAAGAATGAATCCGTTATCCGTGATCCCGGTATCCGTTATTCTATGTTACGGTTTCCCCAGTCTCCACCAATGTATTTTCCTCCCGATAGTACAGTAGAAGCCGGAAAGGAGTCACCTGTTAATTAAACAGCAGAAGCGCCCAATTTGGAATTGCCCATGTCACAAACACAGATTGCCCATGTCACAAACACAGATTACCCATATCACAAACACAGATTGCCCATTGTCACAGACACAGATTGCCCATGTTACAAACACAGATTGCTCACGTCACAAACACAGATTGCCCATTGCCACAAACACAGATTGCCCAGATCACAAATACAGATTGTCCATTGTCACAAACCCAGATTGCCCATTGCCACAAATACAGATTGCCCATGTCACAAACACAGATTGCCCATTGTCACAAACACAGATTGCCCATGTCACAAACACAGACTCCCCATGTCACAAACACAGGCTGCCCAAGTCACAGACACAGATTGCCCATGTCACAGACACAGATTGCCCATGTCACAAACACAGATTTGGAATTGCCCATGTCACAAACACAGATTTTCAACTTTTACGACTACTTGTAAGCTGTTACGAACGTTATGAAGTATAAGTACCGGCTAAATAACGTAACTCAATTATGAAATGTTTATCAACACCGGTTCCAAAGAAAAAGAATTACTGCCTTACATCCTAAATTCTCGTAACAGGCACCACCTTGCCTTTGCCATGTTGTGAAGTAGATGCTGACGATATTCTAAATTCTCTAAAGTAGAAAGCTCCCTAAGATAGGTAACTACCTTACTGTTTTGAATAAAAAACATTTATCATTAGGTAAATTACAATATTAGAGAATTTGTTAATTAACAGAACAATTAAGAAATCTGTTAAATAGTCTCTTTTTTAGTAAGAAAACAATTGTAAATATGGTAATTTTTCAATGGATATTATAAGTTATATAATATATACAATAAAAATTCCAAATTGCTGCAATGTTGTTTAGTTGAATTTATTACAGTTGTTACTATAATGGCTAAATAACTGTAATTTAGTGTAGTGTTTAAGCTTATGTACGTTTCCAAACATATCAATAGTTCTATATCTAATAATTTTCACTAACACACATAATTGATAGCAATAGATGAAGTTTTTTGCAGACGCACTTTACTCGGAGCTAGTCCAAAATTCGTAAGGGGTTTAAAAGATATTCTTAATTGAGTAGTTCTGACAAATTGTTAAAGATACTGATCTTATATTTTGAATAAAGCTGATCGAAACTTGACGACTCACATAGTCTTATACAATTGTTTTTAAATTTTTTGTTCTACTTTGGTCCGTGATGCATTTAGTGTAACAAAATTTATAGTAAACACTACATTCAGAGTTGGGTTGACATTTCACTCAACCCGACATAGATTTTACAGTGTTTTAATATTTTTGATAAGTTTATTAATTTAAAGTCTTAACATTTTTAAACTTTCAAAAATTAACACCATGTTTAGTCATAAGTTAATTTTATCTTTAATTTGATCACATATGTGATTTATTTATATTTTCAAAATTGTTGTTTATCAACTTTCTTCTAACCGTCTCCTTGTTAACTTCAAAAAGTTTATATGATGTAAAAGTATAGATACACAAAGTCGGTTGATGCGTCCAAAACTTCTCTTGATATATACCTCACATCGACATGCAATGAAGAGATAGTCAGGCAAGTGGCAATCATTCGAGTTAAAAATTAGAACTCCCTTCGGTGGTTCAGTAACAAATGACTTCCTTACAACAAGGTCTCTTGTCAGCTCGGTATCGTTGTACTGTGTATTTGTGGGTGTTTAGGTCCGTTAGACATAAACAGGAAAGTAAACTGAGTGAATAAATACACGTAAAATCAAGGGAGAGACTATTGTTATTAAGCAACACGTTTAACACAATACCGGAAACTGTTAAATATTTTGTAATAATATTATGGTGTTCCGGATAATTTTGACATTTATACGAGTAATATTCATTGATTAAATTTACAGAATTAAAATGAATTCATGTTCACTTGTTTATTTTTTAATTTATGTTACCAGGTAATAATGGTTCTTAGTCTACAAAAACTTTTAATTAATGAAATTCCAACGGAGTGCATCAATTTCCACGGGCGTGACCTTTTTATCCCCATAGCGGTACTAAGGCCAGTATATAAGGTAGTAACTAATCTAATATCTAGATTAACGTCCTCTACCGATATATATCAAGTTAATAAAGAGCGTCCTTTTTTCATGATAAAAACTGTTTCCAATATTGATTGCAAATGTGTCTCCATACGCTACTGGAATCATACGAGAGAGAAGAATCTAAATGTGAAGGGAGGGGTGTGGACATGGGTAGTGCGAAGCAAAGTCACAGCGAGTGCGACGTGTAAATAGGTCAGTTGGGGGATGATGCATTGTGTTAGCCAGCCGTCTCTCTTGCATAAAAAGTAAATTAAAATTGATGCAGTCATGAGTGCTTTCGTAAAAAACCCACGATCTCATTTTAATAACGACTGGTGTTAATCTACATATTTTAGCGCTCTCTCGTATCAGTTGATTTGAAAAGAAACACACTGCACAGTTTTCAATAACATTAAAATATCGTTTTAGTAAAGTATCTGATTTCATGATGCGATTAGCGTTTCCAAGTGAAGTCTCTAAAACGTTTTATTGCATTTACGAGTTTGGAGGGCTTCAAATTCGCCTTGTACTAATTAGTCTAGTACAAACTTATACACGTCTTTCATTAATTGAATATTTTTAATTAACATTAAATTATATTTTGGTAATTACAGTTTATCAAAAGTATGGACAGTGACATACAACCTTTTACTGTATTTACCATCACAAAAACAAAGTGTATTTGAGGCAAGCCACTGACATCTCGTGTTCCATAAGTGTTGTATTCATTTATACTTAAAATGCCTTCTTGTAATGTCATTTATGTAAACTTTTAATCTGATCATCTCATTTAATTTATATACATAAGAAAAACAAAAGGTATTTGTTATATTTAGAACCGAAGTAAGTATTAATCATTACAATTGGAATAACTTAAAAGTTATTAATTTCGGTGAATCTTTACGATACCGAAAATGTAAAAAAATTAGCACAGTTGCTATATCTCAAACGTTACCGTTCCTTCACTTTACGAGAAAATAAATATTTTAAATAAAGAGTATTTAAATTTCGTTGTAAATATACACCTGAATTATTAAATCGATTAAGGTAACCAGGAAGTGTAAACTAGTATAAAATGCAACAGCCCATATTTTGATCATTATTTCATAACGTTTTAAAGCTATCTATTTGAAAATTTTAACAGAGATTGAGGACATTTTGTAGAACATTTTGTGTAAGTTTTAATATTCTGACAAATATAGAACACTTTTAATAGCATCCCAAAAAAAAATTGAAAAAAAATGAAAACACTGAGATATATGTGTACCTTTTTCTCCTAAACTAGTGGAAGGATTGCAATGATGTTTTTACCACATAATCTACAGACATAAATTATTGTTGGGAACTGGAAAAATGTTTGTATGTTACTTTGAAAATGAGATATGATTTTTTGAAATATTGAAAATTAGGCAATTTGTTTGTTTGTTTTTGTTTAATGATTATTTGTATAGACCTCTAGTAAGTAATTGAGATATTTCAATAATTCTAGTTCCCAGCACTCACATTTGAATATATGATATGTGTGCAAAATTTCATCCAGATTGGGTTAACCAATCCTGAGAAAAAGGTACATTTATTTAAAAAAATAAAGTTTCCGGGAAATTGATAAAATAGTAGAAGTAGTAAGATAGTCTAACCTTTAATACATTCCTGGGCAATAATCATCCTGGCCATCTTCATCTGTCTCTTTCCTCTTCTTCTGCAGTCTTTTTTCTGTTCTGGCCTTCTTTGTCATGGCCGCAGCAGCACGATTTGCATAGAATATCCGTGTATTCTCGATGGAGCGGAGAGCCTTCATGCAGTTGCTTCCAACTACAATCCCCATTTTGTTTAGCACTTTAGTCCTTGCCATTGCACCATCATTAAAACTCAAAACAGCATCAAAAACACCTATTCTAAGGGTCTGAACACCAACAAACACATTCTTTGGTATGCGCTCCCAGATACAGTTTTTGAGACTCTCGTTGACATTTTGTGTTTTACCATGAACACACTTTTTCAAGAGACTTGGCTGGCTAAGGTCTCTGTAGATGGGTTTAATGGCTTCCATTATAGCCATTGGCAGGGCATGCTTGTGGGTGTAGGTTCCACCAGTTGCAACAATTTTCTGGTACTTACACCATGAATCAGCTACCTTCGGACAAAGGTGGTGAATTGCATTGTCATCTGTGGAACATTTGTGGAAGAAGGTTGCCCACACTGCTTGCTGCAAACCTTTCACCATTATCCACATTCCTCCTGATAGCCAATCCATAGTACTGCTGTAGCTTGTCTGCTGTAGCATCTGTCAGGCGACCCGAACCACAAACACCTTTACCATCTCTTAGCTTCACACCTTTCATTTCTTTTTTCCACCTTCGGAGCCTGCTCCTAAGTCTTTTCATAACATGTCCTATGCATTCTAGTTTCTCAATCAATAAATTGTCACCATATGGTTTTGCTTCATTTCAAAACAAACATTACCTTTGAGAAAAAACAAATTTCTCTACACATTTTCTGGATTTAAAAAAAGATTTAGACGGATATCTGAAAGTGGGAGTGGAATTTCAAGGTCCACGTCTCACGCGCTGTTACTTTAAAACTGTGTTTGAAGGTTTAAATATTGTTTTTACGCAATAATTCGCATATCAAATTGTTCATAAAGAAAAGCAGATTATGTTAAGGCTAAAAAAATGCCATTTTTTACCATTTTACACTTCTTGGTTACCTTAAAGGCCTTTAGAAGAGATATTACACACAAATGTGTGCGCGTTACTTATGACGCACAACGCAATATACGACGGTCAGTTGAAAAGTTCGCGGAGCGACATCTGTAGCTTAGCGGCAGAACTAAAATTTTTCGTGTGTTGTAAGACTCATATTTCTTGTAAACACCTGTCAATTTACAAATCAATCTGCCAATTTATTCATTACTTACCAGCTGTTTAAAATTTCCTCCTGTCTTCAGAAGAAAAAGAAGAAGACAGGCCGAACGTACCCCACAGTTCAGGATTAAACAATACCTCACGGCCCAACACCCCTAAATATAATAGTTTTCACAATGTTGACTCCAGTGGTGATAGTCTTCGAATTAATAGCAATACTTAAAGTACTTTAAAGTCTAATTCGACTAAGATTATACATACACATATAATTACTTTGACGGTCAATCTCTCTTTTTCCGCCCCCTCCGTCTCTCCTCTCGCCCCCTCACTGTCTCACTCTCTCTCTCTCTCTCTCTCTCTCTCTCTCTCTCTCTCTCTCTCTCTCTCTCTCTCTCTCTCTCTCTCTCTCTCTTTCTCTCTCTCTCTATTTATCTGTCTACCTATCTACCTATCTATATATTTCTCTTTCTCATACACTCACTTACACACACTCGCGTGTAAAGAATAATTATTAAAAAATTGTAAAAACAATAAGGGCGAATAATATTCTTTATCTATATAATTGTGACGCTGATACCAGTACAATGACTTTAAAATTTATCTATATTCCAGTGTTACCGTAAAAAAATTAAGTGCACGTATTCGTTAATATTATTTATTGTGTGTTTAAGGCTTATATTAAGTAACACTGTATCTATACTATAGGCAAAACAAGCTTGCTTGATTTTTGTTCCCTCAGGTTCCCCACTGTCAATTCATCCACCCGTGCCCCTTCTGTGTCGCTACTCAGCAAAGGTTAAAATAAAAATTGTAATATTCAACTTCGTTTTACTATTTTGATTATTTCAGTTACTTAATTAAACAGTTCTTTAATTGTTTATTTTCAGTTTAAATTTATGTTATGTGTGAAATATAACATAATGCAATGTAAATATAACTTATTATATATTATGTAAAAGCTAATTTTTACGAGAAATGTTTTAATAAATACACTTTAGTCGATGCTGGAGACACGTTTTTCTATATGGGTGGACAATAATCTCTACAACCACCATTCTTCAGAACGACAAGAAATTCTCAAATTTGGTGCGAACAAACTTGGTTCGTGACCACGTCTTTTGAAAAAAGTTCTCCTTTAATAATAATTTAATACTTCAAGAGAATGAACTGTACCAAGTTCTATGTATCTCAGTGTTTTAATCTGTCAACATATTTTTCCTTTTTCTTTTGTTCCGTAAAGTGATTACAATATCTGCTTTCAGACAAACGATTCTAGTAACAACAACAATAACTTCCGGTAACCAAGCAACCGTAAATGTGACATACATACTTAATTGAATGGGATATTAGCTTCAACGGTAACTGTTACATAGCAAACAGGCTCTTTTCTAACTCGCAGAGTAACGAAATAGATATTACTAAAATATTTAAATAAAAATGGCAGGAGAAAGTTGTTGTATGGATATACGATAAAATATATTAAGGGTATGGAGGTTACCGTGATTAATACAAACATTCAAACATACCTAAAATCAGCAAGAATTGTAAAACTTTCAGTTAAACAAGACAACCTTAACACTAAGTTTAAAGGAGGAAACGACTAATTGAAGAAGAATGGACACAAAATATACAGAAGCTGAATTATATAAAGTCTCAAAAAATAATCATTATCATCATCATCTTCAAAGATTAAACCAAGGATGGTTTGTTCCGGTCTCAAAAGGAAAGATTAGAGCTGGTCACTCCAGCGCTTCCTCGGACGTCCCACACCTCTCCGTCCCATTCGGCACAGTCATCCATTCGGCAAATGTGTTCCCACCGTTTCACCCGATACTGAGCAATCTTGTCGAGTATACTCATAATATTCAGTTCCTCCCGTATGATCATGGGGAGTATACCCTGCCACGTGCCTGAGAAATCTCATTTCAGCCGCTTGGATGTAACTGTCCTGGCCTTTTGTTAATGTCAAATTCTCAGACCTATAAAGAAGTGTGAGAAGGGCCATCACCTTGTAGAATTGTAGGCGTGTTTATTTACTTGCTGACTTAAGAGTTTCCCTAATGGTTCCGCACCTAAGGTTGCACTTATGCAACTTATTCACAAAGTCGTTGCTTGCATTATAAGACACACTGTGGCTCAGGTATTCAAAATTGCTGACGTGTTCCAGGACAGTACCATCTGTAACAATTTTTGAGATCAGTTCCACGAAAAGCCATCACCTTGGTCTTAAGTGTGGATATTTGTAAACCAGAGTCGATAAAAAATTATGGCCAGAGTGTAAAAAATAACAATTACTACACAACACTAAGGATGAATAAACAGCAATTTGAACAAAATTTTGAATAATAGCTGGTAGTAAAATGTAGTTTTATATAAGCGCCTGACTTAGTACAAGTGACACCTATTAAAAGAAGGAATAAGATTTAATTCTAAAATTCTAGATTTAATTCGTTTGACTTGTCTTACTTCTTGGTGAACTCAGATAAAATTCTATATATAAAGCTGTTTTCAATATGTTCAGTAATGAAATAGTCACAGAGCGAGGGTTGAAGTGTGAGTTCAAGGAGAGTGAAGTAAACTGGAGAAAGAGTATGGCAAAGTGGGAGAGAGAGAGAGAGAGAGAGAGAGAGAGAGAGAGAGAGAGAGAGAGAGAGAGAGAGAGAGAGAGAGAGTAAAGACATAAGTGAGAAAGGTGGTAGTCAGGGATGGAAATAGTAACTGTTAGTTGATGGCTAGGTGTTAAGCGTAGCTTTGTTATTGAAGTTTCTTGAATAAATCGACAACGTTCCGCTGCGGTGAGAGCGTCGGTAGTGAGTACACTTATTGAAGGGATGCAAAACCTAATGTATTTGTGCTTTATCTCGTCGTGTCTTCGAACGGACTGCCTAATGAGCTTGCGCCGGCAGTGCAATGTTTCTTTTCGCTACACCGTTACTAAGGATGGAGTCATCGACCCCGGAACATAATGAATATACGTGCGATAATAACATTATTCCAGCTGTCAGCTCCAGCTTCCTAGTCAAACATTTTTACTAAGCAATTAGCAAAAACATAAATAATATTATTTTTAAAATATGGTAACAAATTAAGAAAAACGTGTTGCAAACATTTAGTTATTTAGCGGCTTATCTACAAAGTATTCACTTTTTACTGTTATAGAAATCCTATATTCATAAATGGTCATATTATTCTTGTTATATATTTATATTACTATTAACAATAAAAGTTTTTGCAAAAGTAAATTTTTATTATTTTGTAAATTACAGTGTTTCGATAGCATATCTGATGATGATAGCTGAATGCTATTGAAACACTATAATATACAAATTAATAAAAATATATTCTTGTAATAAATTGTATTATTAATAATAATATAGAAATATTATACTAATATTATAGTCTATAATAATAATAATAATATAGTTATATTCTATATTATAGAATATAATATAACTATATAAAACATTTTTCTAAATATTTCGACGTTGTTCTTAGAAGCATTTTACCTTGGTTAGTTGATTAATTATTTTATTGGTTCAGTCTAGTGACTACTTCTTGTTCGTAAATTAAATAATTTAATTTATTATCATACTTTTTATAGTATATTACATTGCCTTTATATTTTCCTTTTACTGTAAGCATATCTCTTTAGTAAACGATTAACAGTAATGCTAAAGAATAACTATCCTGCAAACTGCATATATTTAAATAATTTGTTATAATTCCTACTGACTTCTGTGCTGTAAGTACAGGAATATAGTATATCCATGTTCCATAATCTATGCAAAGGTAAAGTACAGGAAATGTGTTAGTAAGTTTACAACTGCGCATTATATTGCAGTCCATTTTCTTTTAATGTCCTATTTCAGAACGTGCCATCTGAAATACGAAAGTCTCATCTTATCAGAAAAATGAGATGAGATAAGTCTTTTACAATAAAATGTCTATATACATTTAAAAGAATACTTTAATAAATTGTAAAAAAAAAAATTAGGCAAACAATTAAAAATAACATAAAAGCAACGAATTATCAGACAGAATTCTTTGTATCTCCTTTTGTTAAAAACAGTTATTTAGTTTAGTTAATTTTATAATTTGTATTCCTATTATATTTGGACTGTACAGTTACTTGACCTTCTCTTTACTAGCTCCTCCAATCCTCCTCCACCATCTTCTTTACTCTTAGGACATGTTTTCTTCTTGCCGATTAGTCTTGAGTATATCTAATCGGCTGTAACGAATTTGTCAGAGTATAATAATGAATTGTAAAACTACGAAGCGTTTGTGTTTATTTAAACTTTTTTTCAATAAATTAGAATTTTTATTTTTAAACAACGTTGTTAGGTTAACAAAACCTTTAAAAACAGTTTAGTATACTTACACAATTTAAAACGTGAAGGTATAAAACCATAAATTTTTAAAAGCCAGGAGTAACAATTTGTTTTTGTTGAAGCATGTAAAAGTCTGTGTAGAAGTGAATGCTATAAAAGACGCCTATCATCTTTTAAAAATGTAATTTTTCGTTATTAGTAAAGTAAAAATAAAAGGTGTTAGCAGATTTATTTAAAAGTGTTTTACTTAAGGCAAATGCAAAGGGTTACTATGTTATGCAAAGGCAATGTCATGTACTTTACTAAGTTTTTCTGTCTTGTCATCCTTTTTGCATTCATGAGTTTGTTAATATTTGCCTCCCTTCAAAAGTGACAATGCCAGTTAAGGTAGTAAAGCCTTGATTACTACTGCAACATTTGCTACTGGTGATTGTCAGTAAAGTTAATGCAATGGAAGAGTTAAGAGTTACCTGTCAGTTAACGAAACAAAGATTTTAAATTAGATAATGTAAAATCAGTTATCTTATTTACTACGTAGATGCAAGCCCACATATATACAGCTTAGCAGATCAGAATAACGTAGTCTCAATGATTTATTTTATGTAAAAATCAATTGGCAATGTTTATATTGTTACCGAGGTAAGTACGTTGTAAGGCATTTATGCGATTCATGAGTCAGCAAACAAAGAAGCGTTGTGTAACTAACCGGAAATTTTCAGCGATACCGTGATTCATCATGAAGGTTCCACAATGTTCCAGTGAATCTGAGTAAACAATTCTAGTATCTTCTTACAATTTTACAACTGGGATTTGCAAACTGTTTACCAAGCAGTTTTAATTACAATATCAGTGGAACTTTAAACTATTTTCTAATAGAAACATTTAACTATTTTTTCTATGCTTTGATTTATCAACTTAGGGGCTGTTATTGTCTAGTGTATAAGAGATATTGGATATAAGACAAGAGCATTAATTTAACAACGACTACGATAAATAAGTATAATTAAAAGAAGTGTTGAATTTTTTGGCGTTTAGTGGTTTATTCTATTGTTTAAGATCCCGACACATGACATGCTCGTAAATTTATTTCTTTTCATTTGCACCTTTTTAAGTGTAGAAAAGCACTGTCTGCAGTAATTAGAAAGCACTTTGTAAACTAATCTCTAGTATATTTGGATAAACTTTAAAACACTCTTAAAAAACTTAGTTACGTTTTCACTAGTATATTAAAACTTTTATGACGCATTGGGAATGTTAAACGAACCAGTGACCTGAAAATGGTTTAGCAACAGTAAAGCGTATTATAAATTTAAACAGCTTTACCGGAATTCTAACTGACGTTTCAATAAAAGTGTTGATAAAGATTGGTAAAGATTGGGACAGTCAGTTTGTTTATTTTCGACCCTGATCTTGTAACACACCTCGTTTAACACTGTAATTTTGATATTACACTTTTGCCAATTCAATGATAAAGAATCATAGGCTGTAAAACTGAGGATATTAAACCACAACTGTCAGTAAGGGGTTGTAGTTACCACATGAAAATAATGACGCTCAGAGTATGTTACATCAAAGAATGGGCATATTATTTCACTAAATACGATCCAAAGAGCTATTGTTATCAAAAAAGTTTTTCTATTAGCAATTACAACGACTAAACTTTTCCACTTAAAATATAAAGAAAGAGGGGTCGTTTGATGCTGATGCTACTGACAAAGAAATGTGGTCGTTACTCAAAACCGATTATTCTTATATACTAAAAAAAAGTAAGGGTTTGATATAAAATTATGGTAATTAGCCATATATTTAGTTGATATAAATAAAGATATCAAATATCAAATGTTCAATTTTGTATTATTTATTTATTTATTTTTTCTTTCAGATACATGAAAGCCTACTTTTTTCAAAGTTTTAGCGATTCTTTTTTCTTCACGTTAATGCTCTATTAGACTTTCTTGTTTACAGTTACATGCTCGTTTAGTTGTTAGATATTGATAGTATCACAACTACAAAGCATGGATAAGTGTTTTAATAAGTCTTTATTTAATAATAATAATAAATATTATTATTATTTATTTTTGATCCTTCAACATTCTTAAAGAATTTTAGTGAATCGTAACTGTTTCGTCATAATTTGATTTGATCCAAGTTACTTTATCCATGTTACATACATTACTGTTTATATTATACATACATTACATATATATATATTATATTATATATTATATTATATACATTACTGTTTATATATACATTACATATGTTACTGTATCGTTCAAATAATGGGTCTTAGTAACAAAAATTCATTATTACTAGTTTATAAAAATCCTGACGGTCTGTCGGGTAGAAATAATAATATCTCGACTGATATCTTAACTCTCTGTATTAAAGGTACAATAATTAACAAAATAAAAATTAACATTACGTTGGTTTGATTTTTGTTTCAGGCAGTGAAAACATGTTCAGTTTATTTTATGTGTATACTAATTTCAGTGTATCCCAACATTATATATATTAATATACTGACATTTTTTAAGTGTATGCCAGAAAACAATATTACATGTGTTAGACGAAAAAGAGTACTTTACATGAGCGAATACGTTGAAACATTTTTTGAATCTAATACGTTTCTTTTTCTTCTGATAGTTCGGATGAAAACAGATCTGTTTTTCTATCTATTTCGGATGTTGGATATCATACAGGCTGTTTTAACTTTCTGTACTACTGCTCGGAATAAGTCAGTAGTATTCATGCCAAACCAGGTCCTAAAATTTCTCAGCCATGAGATTCTCGGTTGCCAAATTACTCTCTTTCTAAGTATTTTTCCCTGTAGTATGGACTGCAATAAATAAAATATCTGTTCATTTCTCATGAACAGAAATGTATGAGTAGTAATTCGTTTACCACTGTGTATTTCACCAGTTAGTATTCAAATTTTTATCTGAAAATTATGTAAACAAAATAAGTGCAAAGAAACATATTTTGACTAACAAATAAATGACGATATGAGAATCTGCTGATAATGATACAACAAAAACTTAGTTGACAAATACAAGAAAAACTTTCACTTTTAATATAGTTAGGTTTATGTTAGGTTTATTTTAAATGCTTTATGGACCACAAATTTGTCTGTGCACCACAGTGTGTATTAAATAAATAACGTTGGCATCTGACAAGAAGAAACAAGACGTGCTCAAATAAGAAAAAATGGAACACAAAATCCAACAAGAAAGTTAGATAACAGAAGAGGCCAAAGTTGTTTCAGGGTTTCTTTCATAATTACCATATCCAATTATACATCAAATTAACAGTCTGCTAAATAAAATAAGATTTTCTTAAGAAGTCGATAGCAGCCATTGGAAAACAATGTTCAAGTTGTGGCAAGCAATAAAGGGAATTCTAATTATGAACAACGGAAGAGATAATAATTAATAAAGTTTTGTATTTATAAGAAAATAAGACTTCAATCTGCTACTTCTGCTACTTTTCAAGTATTTTCCTTTTCCGAGTGGTTCTTGTAAGTACAATTGGTAACTTAAAGTGTGTTTATAAATATATTTTATGGATAGCAGAGAATAAATAATTTAGTCAGTAGATCACCAATTTAGAACTCCCGTAAAATAAACAGTAAAATGTTTCCAATTTTTTCTTTCTCGTTTGAAATTTCATTGAGTTAATCTTGATTTCCTGGAAAATTATAACCCTTTTTATTAGTATAATGTATAAAAATCATCGTATATAGTTCAATTAATATTAATGTAATAATGTTTTACTGATTTATTACTGTGTGTGTGTGTGTGTGTGTGTGTGTGTGTGTGTGTGTGTGTGTGTGTGTGTGTGTGTGTGTGTGTGTGTGTGTGTGTGTGTGTGTGTGTGTGTGTGTGTGTGTGTGTGTGTGTGTGTGTGTGTGATTACTTGATATTATTAGCGATCGATACTTTTAAGTTGTAGTATGTTGAAGTGAATGACTGAGACGAGGTTTGTGTCCACTATAGCAATTCCTGTAAGATTTAGTGACAATATTTGTCATGATGTACGCGTTTAGTATAGAAGAGTTACTAAATTTGTTGTTGTTGTTAGACGTAGCATTTTGAAAATAACTTTTACATGTTTAATCATTTGCTTACGATTTACTTGTACAAACGTGTAAAATTGAAATATTTTATGTTACACAGTTTGTATTTTGAATATTGTATAAGTAAATTAATATAAGTGATTACCTATTTCTACATCGTGAAATACTTGTTCAGCAATAAAAAAATATTTATGGTCATAATTTACAAAATGAAATGGGTTATAAAAGAACTAAAGTATTAGCAAGTGTAATATTCTATTATTTAAAATGATTCTGACAGTACCAAAACCCAGTCTTAACCCTTTGATGCTCAATTCAGCTGTAGTATGGTGTACAATATGGTATAATTCAACTATAGACGAATTAGGCTCTGAAAGAGAAGAAGGTAAAACTTTGGAAGAATCTTAAATTTTAAATAGTGTGCTAATCGTGAGGAAATGTAAATATCTGCACTACATTTACCTCACAAGATAAGTAGCGAATTTTCCAAATTAATGTGAGTAACGTAAGAACACGTCTATTTAAATTAAGTACCTAATGACGTCTTAAAATTCTATAATGACTTGATACTCGTACAGGAACACTTATTAAAACTGCTATATAGAACAAAGATGTAGACAAAGATTACAAGCTCGTCAGCCACTCATGTGGCAATCCTTAAAAGCATTTTAATGAAACTTAGGATCTAAAAATATACGCTGTTATGTCTAAGAAGGTGTATTTAGGTTTCTGTAAAATATATCATATAACTATATTCTGTAAATCCTTAAATTTTTAGTGACCGTCAATCAGTGAATGTTTTAGTGGATAGTTAGTGAGGATCGGTCAATAATACAACTTTTAGTAATTTTGCGTCGACGTTTCGACAATATTTATTGTCATCTTCAGGACCTGTGTATGAAATACAGTAGAAATATCAAACATAACGAAACAATTAAATATTTGGGTGAACGTGTTGGTGATGTGAGTGTGTGCGTGTGTATGTATGTATCATTTTTTATGTGAAGACTTATGATAGTTTGTTTACATCTTCAAATTATCTTTAAGAAATTATATTCTGTAATTTTATATAACTATCACGTGAAAATGTTTGTAGCATGGATGAATTATTGGTAGCTTCTTAAAAGCTCGTTACGAGATCCAAAGCTGAAAAATTTGAATGTTTTTACAACGCCAACCTATATATTGCAACAATACATATATTTGCATATTTGCCCAAAGCGGTATGTTTGTAAATATTTAGCACAGAAAATATATGATGAACAGTTTTTAACAATATTATGCAGGCTAAGATTTGTCAGAAAGCGTACACCTGCGTCGCGAGTGAATACAGCGCTTGTGTGTTTGTGTGTGTGAACGGAAGCTACGACAGGCAAAAGTGTACGATGGGGTGATGTGTACGAATTATTGGGTTGTGTGTAATCAGGTTTTAACCGGATAAAAATTAACTAATTAATACCTTTTAAACCTGTGAACAAAGACTTACCCCAATTATAAAGACACCATTACATTAAGGAATTTTTAACGAATATGGTGATATAAAAATTATTGCAGATATGTGCAATAATAAAGACGCTAAGTAATTTAATGCTAATTATAAGTGTAATTAAAGAGTAATTAATAAGTGTGTTATATGTGAGTGACCAGCAAAAAATTACCCAATCGATGATATCGCTCGTGCTACGAGTATGTTTACGAAATCGCGAAAATGAACCAAAAAGTGATTTGTAATTAAAAGGACGCTTTGCACGAAGTGACAATATCTAACAGGTCGAAAACAGTCCTGGAATTGTCAGATCGCCGTCCAGTATAAATACCACGGACAATTTTGGAGCGGTCTCAGACTCAAGATATCTTCACACAACGTCACGCTGCTGGTCTGCCGATCGGACATTTTTACCACACAGACCAAGACGTATAGAGGAACTCTGGACCATCACAACCAACAAACCGTAGAGACAGAGAACACAGCATCAGCATAATCATCATCATCAAATTCTCAGGATTCAGGACGTACACACACACGCGCGCGCAACGGTAACGTCGGCAGTACGCAGGTGATGAATAAACAATTACATTTTTTTGTTTGTAAAAGAACTTTGAAAATAAACTTATATATGAACAGTAAAGACTTAAAGTTTTAAATATAAAGTGTACATAAATTTAAATGGTAGTTGAGGAAAATAATTTAATTTAACAAGAAAATTTAAAAATACTAATCTTCTGTTGTGCGTTAAAGTTTGGGTGTGTCAGTAGAAATAAATAATAGGTTGGAAGTAAATGTTATATTTTTTATTTTGTTTATAGCAACAATTAGCTTTATTCTTGAGATTTAATATTATTTTTGTTTGTAAATGAGTTGTTATTATTATTTATTAAAATTTGTTTAACATGTCTGTTTAGCTAGTAAGATTATATGGTTGTTAATTTTGTATATCTAATGAACAGCATAGAAGGTTATATTGTATTTTTGTAAACTTATAAAACAGAATATTTTTTTACTGTTATAATTCGAAATTTTAATATTTGGATATTTTCGATTAATATTAATAAATCATAGAATAATTATTTTGAAACGGTTTTAATTAATTATTTCATTCGTCAACATCTCACTCCTATTTGAAAATTATTTTATTATTGTGCAACTACATATACTTGACGCAACGAGAATAAAAAAATCCTGCGACCTGGCCGGTGTAATACGCTTCATAGTTGCGTTGAGTATATGGTATTGTATTTGTGTAATTTTTTATAATACTTGTAACGTTGAAATATATATATTGCAACGGAACACAGGATGATAAGCTATGTTATTTGTATCAGAGCACATGGATGACGAGCATTTTCATGGTTAAATTGGTTATCTGTAATACATTGTCTTTTAGCCGTAAGTTTTGTATTTAGAAATGGATAAGCATGTAGTGTATACCACATCCTTCATAAAAATATGTTCTTTATTGTCATGTATTTTTTTGAGTGAATTTGTGCGCGTGTGCGGGTGTGATAACTTGTGATCGCTATCTCTTCCGCGGTAATTAACCGATCAAAAGTGAAAATTTAACAATGAATTATTTATGTAAATAGCTTCAATTTATGTGTACTCTATGGTTTATAACTATTTTATAAGTATTGTTTTTTAAGTAGGAAAAACTCAATTTGAAACACTTATCATTAATAGGGTTATAAACATTTGTAGATAATTCAATGCAAGTTAGTGCGGATTTATACAAACTCTTTCTGGAAAAGTTTATATCTGTTAAAAGCATCAATCATGTGACTTGAGTTTAGCTAATCGGAAAACACAAAATTCATTAACATTCATTCTCTGTAGAGTAAAGATCGACACAGTCTGTCTGTAGAAGTTGCAAGGTGAAGTTATGCTCGTGCGTGAGAGAGTTTTTCTCGAGCGAACATAGAAAAGTAAAACTTAACATAATTCTTGGTATTCTGTACGGAGTTCTGTGTACAGAGCTGAGTCGGTCAATTATATAAATAGAATTATAATATAGTATAGTGCTTTTCGTGTAAGTTTAAGATATCCGCTTAGGGCGTGAAAGGTGTACGACTAATACACCTTATTAAATTGATACCCATATTCACCCTGAGATTGATAAAATTTACATATCAATTAATAATAAACTATTCTAGGAAAAATAATAAGCATTGTGTGTTTAACGTATTTAAGAAGAGGACGCCGGACGAAGAGGACTCCGGAAGAAGAGGACGCCAGGACGAAGAGGACGCCAGGAAGGAGTGACGCTGAAGAAGAGGACGCCAGGACGGGAGCTGCGGTAGGAAGCGGAGGATTGCACGTACTGAGGTCGTAGCCTCAATCAAGTAAAACCGATATATTATTGAACATTATAAACTGTTATTGCAAATTACAATAAATGACAGTTTATAATACAATATACCTCTTTAAAAACTATATTTGTGTGTATAATAAATAAATTTTCGTCTCCTCCATAATAGACTTGTTTGTGATTTTTACACACTCACTATATCCTAATTAGTATTATAAAATTGGATCTGTTGCAATATATATATAAAATACTATATTCATAAATATTTGTTATACTTTATTTTGTTGACAACTGTAATTATTGTAAATTACATTAGTAATTAGTAATTATTTTAAATTATATAGGACCAAAAAATTAATTAAAATACAATTATGGTTACTACTTCATGCAACAAAATTATTCAATGTTTACTGATATCTTCATTTAAAATATATCTTAGGTAAAAAGATAAATTGATAGTGAGAGAAGAAGAGAGAGAGAGGGAGGTAGACAGATAGAGAGAGAGAGAGAGAGAGAGGGAGAGAGAGAGAGAGAGAGAGAGAGAAGAGAGAGAGAGAGAGCATATAAAATTAACAAAAGTAATTGATGACACAATGAATAAACATATGTAATAAATGAGTCTTGTATATCTTATCTACAGTCTGTACAGTTCATTTATTTCATTATTTCTATGATTCTGTAAACTAAGGTTATGTTCTGATGATATAAACTAATAAAACGGACATAATTGTATATGGCTATAAACAGTTCGCTGTTAAAGCTGGAACACTTCTATTTTTTTAGTGAAACGAAACTGGATGGCATGAGAAAGCTCGGGAGAAACAATTAAAAAAAAAACAATACACACTAGTACACTAAACACAGAACCACCAAACGTATATACTGTACGTGTGGAGAGTTTGCCGTTGTCCATTGCTGTAACGCAGTTAGGTAAATCTGATTTGTCACGGTGTCTGAAAACAGGACAAACATAACACGCCGCGGGTAACTGGGTCAGTAAATTTGTATTAAACCGAGTAATATTTGTCGTTGATCACACAGCCACCGCTGTACAATATGTCATTAAATATACAAAAAATAGGTCGCACCGGTAATGAAGACGTGCATACACTATGTAACTGGGGATTTGGGATTCAAGTTTGTTATGAGCTTTTGTGTGTTCCTACCGTTGTTTTGGTTTATTCTGCCTTTACCCTGTTTTAGCAGATTTATATTTACTTTGAACGTGCGCGTGCGAACACACACACACGCACACACACACATAGGACGGATTCAACCCTACAATTTAATAATTGAACGAAAATATCTTACCTCTTTAAAAGACGTCACTCCTATAAAATATATATAAAAATTTAATGATTACATTTTGTATCATATAACACCCGTTGAAATCAGAAGTCACTGATAATACTATGACATTAGTACAATTTAGATAATAAACGGACGTAAGCCCGTATTTTAAATGTAACCTAAACGTGTCATACAAATTAAATAACACAAGAGTTCTTCAGCGAAAATGTATCTTACCTTTGAAGCTAATAAAGATGTAAAAGAAAATCATTCATGTGCATTGGAAGTTTCTAGAATTTAAAATATAAAATAATTTCATTTTTTATTCTCTTTTGCATAAACAACTTATATAAGTGTTATCAAAGTAAGGCTTAGTTAGTTTTGTATTTGTTTCTTTTAATTAAATTGAGTTATTAACTTGTACGCTAGGGTTTTTAATAAAATTATTAAACGTGAGGTCTCAATACGTTTTGTCTAATATCTGCACTGTTTAAACTTAAGTCTTTAAATTCGACATAAATTATAAATTAATACATACACTACAGTTTCAAGCTTAAAATATAGATTAAAGGTTAGGAGAAAGTAACTTAAAAGCAAAGCGTTTCCATACATGTATTTAATTGAAATGTTTCTGAAATTCTGCTTGGAGAACATATGCTGAAAGAGTTTCTCTATTACTTCTAAAAACACATTGTATATGTACGAAAGAATATTTTACTCATGTTTATAAAATCGTTTAGACAATAAACACTACTATGTAGAATTTAGATTTCAAATGTGCTTATAAAAGTAAATCCGGATATAATGCATATGTGCAGACAAACAAATTTATAGGGTATCCTTAAAAGGATAATACGAAAGACAGAGACTAAACATTGGTTTACAGAGAACGAGTACGAGCGATAAACTCTGGATATTTGAATAGACGATGAATAAACTTATCCAATGAAGAGTAAAAGGTAAGCTATCTCATAATGTGACATGGAGTATAACGTTCTTACAAAGCAGGAGTTTAGCCTCTTACAAGAAATATTAGCGTAATTGAAATGCACTACTTTTAGTGATGTTGCGGAGTTATATGGAAAGTCATTATAATGAATGAGGAAGTTTGAACTTCATGTGTATGTAGGCCTACTATATCACACAGACTTGGAAAAAACATGTTAGACACACAAATGTTTAATACACAGATGTTATTCCGGACATATACGTGGCTATATACCAGATATACGAAAACTAAAACAGGTAGTTTTTATTAAAACAAAATGAAACACAGTACTGTTAATAATATTCTAATAATCTTAGTGAACCATAAAATGAACAGTTTATTAGATTCACGAAAATAAACAAAAACGATAATATAACTTTTGAGCACTGTATTACAGGTAATGTACAATTCGTTAGACCCTAAAGTACGGTAGATTTATATTTACGGTTAATAGATATTAGACGTTGCGGGACTATTAAGGTCAACCTTATGTTCGGGACTATTAGGCGAACCTTTAAGTCAGCAAGTAAAGGAACACGCCTAAAATTCTACAAGGTGATGGCCCTTGCCACACTTCTGTATGGTCTGATAATTGGACTTTCACTAAACGCCAGGCCAGTCGCATCAAAACGGCTGAAATGAGATTTCTCAGGCACTTGGCATGGTATGCTGTCCATGATCATAGAAGAAACACAGATGTATGGCAGGAACTGAGTGTTCTGAGTATACTCGACAGGATAACCCAGTATCGGCTGAATTGGTGTAAAATCTTTGCCGAATGGATAACTGCCGCATCTCCAAACAAATCTGGAACTATAAGCCGAGGGGACAGAGAGGTGTGAAACGTCCGAGGAAGCGCTGGAGTGACCAGCTCTAATCTTTGCTTTTTTGAGACCGGACCAAACCATCCTTGGTTTAATCCGTGAAGATGATGATGATAATGATGATGATGATGATGATGAGATATTAGGCGTCACTTGTCATTTGTTTGAGATATATTATGTATACAAAATTGTCAGAAATAATCAATCCACAGTTTTACAGAAAACTTCATTTCTTTGAGACTGCTAATACTAGAAACAGTGTACTTTTTATTGAACTGTAAAAGCTAATTATGTAGTTAACGTTTTTAAAATTATTTTGTTGAAATTCCATGTTGAATTTAAACTTTTCAGTTACTGGACGATAATAAACAAAATCTTGTATCGTGAATTAATGTAAACTTGATTTAATCATCTGAAAATGTGTTTCTGCGTGAAATACGTGTTTAAGTATTTTACGCTCATGTTTTGAAATATCTAAGCAAAAAAGGTTTGTACGCGTGTATGTGACATCAAACAAAATCATTTGTCGTAATTAAATTTAGTTTAAGAAGGTACACCTAAGATGTAACAAAAGTGAACAATACAATTATTTCACTTGTACTAATTTAAACTACGTTCGGTAATTCGTAGGTTAACTATTAAGTCTAGGGAACTCTTTTCTAAATTATTAAAAGCAACTTAATGATGTATTCCTGCAGGTACAGTATGGTGGTTACGTACACGCCGCCGGTCGAAATTAATAAGAAATAACTGCATTCTTTAGCTAAAGACTTCCTCAACCCCCGCTTATTGGATTGTATAGCCTTTTCAATTTTTCATAAATACGAGTTCCTCAGTTCCCAAGGGAACGGGACTCTCTCTTCTCTGTTTCGCCAATTTCCCTAGTCACTACCGCAATTCGTCGTTTACCTCCCCCAGACGCCTTAAATCTGGCTGTTACAGTTTTTCTAAATATAAAAATGAAAAGTAAATTTATCGAAACTGGATGTTTTAATTTTGATTCCAATACCTGGCCTAATTTTCGTGTTCACCGTGAGATTATTTTCCATTATTTCAATTTTGGTAGACAAAATTTTAAACTAAGAAAATACAATATCATGCGTGTGCGCACAGACACAGATACAGACACACGAGACGCGCACAGACATACGCATAAAAATAAATTTACGCAAATATGTCTGCAGTTTGTACAGCCTCTAAAAATAGTCAATATATTTTAAATGGCAATTCTTCCAAACCCTCCTAAGAATTAAGAATTTAGACTTTTATTATGCGTATTTACCAAGAAACAAATATGTCAATTAAAAAGAAATTAAGATTCAGCAGCCGTGAATTAAAAAGAAACGACTACTTCACAGCACACAAAAAGGAAATGAATAAAATAAAATAATTCAGTTCAGTTGGAAACAATTTGGAAAATTACAGGCAAGAATAAAGGTTTCATTAAAATACATTAATAGTAAGTAAGCCTTATTTCAAAGGATTAAATTAATTCACATAATATAATTATTTTTTAATTATTTTAGTTCAATTGATACCAAGTTTTTAGAATGTTACATAAATTTAAACACTGTATTTTATGACTTTAATGTAATTCGTAATTATCTTTACAGGTACGGGTATACGAACACTACTGTATTATGATAAATTAGTGCAGGTTTCTTAATGATGAAAACGGTATTATAAACATACAGTGTTCGTCAAAGTTACCAAAGACTGAATACAATAAAAGAATGTCAAAAACATACTGAAACCATAATTTACTGGTCGGTTTAGTATATTATTTAACCAGATCCATTCTGCTTGAAAGAGTTTACATTTTGTGAGACTTTATATTAACTGTTAAGAAATTGGTTTATTGTTACCACTTGATAACTATGATGCAAGTGTCGATACATGTGCATTTCTTCTTCTTTAGCACTACAGTTCAACGTGAGTCCTGGCTTCCAACAACAATGTTATCAACTGCTTTCTCAGTGTAACCCCTCACACCCTTTCTTCTGAGACCTTCCCGCACATCATTTAACCATCTTATCCTAGGTCGACCCCTCTTTCTGCTTTTATACACTTGTACTCTCAGGATTTCCTTCGGCATACACTGATCATCCATACGTTCTAGGTGACCTTGCCATTGTATGCGTTAAGCTTTGACCAATCTTATGCTATCATCATGCTCCAGTAACTTATCTACCTCCAGGTTATGTCTAATTCTCCATTTATAATCTTTCTTAACTGGATCATGAATACGTAGTACAATTTTCCTTTCAAACCTTTTGAGTGTTTTATGTTCCTTTTACATGTGCATTTTTACTACAAAAATAAAGTACACGATGGTATCATTAGATAAAAGTAATTTGTTTAAGTTTTAAACTTTTAAATTAGTCTTAATGTCTATTATATCAAGAGAAAATACAGAAAAAATAGACAGAAACTGCTGATAAAATATCTTAAAAGCGTTTGCTGACGATGTTTAAAATTTAAGAAACTTTTTGGTACAAAAAACACCTGATTTCGGTCCTCGGAGGGAGTATGCTCCCAAAATTTATTAAATATAATTATTTAACTACGACTCGGAACACAAAACTTTTTATGGGTAAAAACGTAAAAGCTTTGTACAACCTGAACCGATTTTCAGTTTTAAAAAGCTTCTTAAATCGGTTCAGGTTGTAAGGTAAAGCTATTACGTTTTTACCCATAAAAAGTTTTTTGTTCCGAGTCGTAGTGAAATGATTATATTTAGTTAAAAAACGGACACGTCATGGACAACGATATCCAAAATTTATTTTCATGTACTTGCAATGTTCTAGACGAGTTAAGTCGCGTGGCCTTTTGAATAGGTAGAGTGTTTGAAATAGGTTTTGTCGTGTCGTGTTCTTATAAGTCACTGAATAAGCATCGTCTCCTAGGCCGAGTCCAGACATCAAGAACGTTGCATGTCTTGGGTAATACAATGCGTTGTCTCTAATATGATTCAGGGAAAACGTAGTAATGTGTAAGCATTTTTTCTCGCCCGCATCATAATTTGCTTCTATTTATAATATGCATGTTTGTTTTGTTGTTATAAAACACTTATATACTGTCTCTTCGTTGCATTTAACTGCAAATATTGTATGTAAAATGCCTCATGCAAAGGGTAGCTAAAATGTATGCAAGTTTTTTTAAATTTTATACCCATGTTTATCAAAAAATCGCCTACGATTAGGCTACTCATTGTTACGTCCATTAATTCTGAGTGTTTCTAGTTTCCTTAGCGATTATTATTACATAAATTTAAAGTTCTTCTTATCTGATGTGTTTTGTTTCTAACTAAATTTGCTCGCCATTACTTCCGTTAAAATGAATCCATACTATACTTTTGAAGAAATATTGACTATGGAACTGTATGAGTAATATTAAATATTATGGAGTGATTTTTGAAACGGTTGAGTGATATGGGAGTGTATACTTAAGTAAGTATGCTGAAAAAGCAGAATATATCGTATCCGTATTGCAATATCGTACGAGTGCAATTTATTGTTACGTATATTGTTACGTTTAGTGTTCCGTACGTTGTTTAGTACCAAAGTAAATTTAAACTCATTGAAGGTGTAACATACGTACAGGCACTACAGTCCAGGATGGACTTAGGCGTCCCTAATGATACGTCTCCAGATAGCCCGACCTGCAATCAGAGTGTTTGCGTAAAATGTTAGACAAGCCTTGGCCTTCCACGAGCCGTCCCCCATCCTAGTCAGATCTTCTTCCACGTCGTCTTTCTTGGCCTGCCTCATCTTCTGCGCCATCCATGTGCCCATTCATTATTATTTTGGGTAGTCGTTGGACTCTTTCTAAAAAAATAAAAAGAGTTGGTGGAGTTGGTGGTACTTCTCGACTTTATAAATCGAACGATATCTCACTGTTTTAGAATGGAGTCTATTTCTTGATTAGACAACTGAAGATATTAAAGAACAAAAATAATCTGTTTCTTCAATGTTTGTATATTAATATTTTGTTTTCTTCAATATTTGTGTTAAATAACAACAACAAAATACAAATGAAGTTGTTAGGGACAGAATGGAGGTGAAAAATTCAATTGTTAATTTTATCTAAACAAAAAATTACAATGCTATGGACACACGAAAAAATGGCACAAGAAAGATTGCCAAGGAGAGTTATTGAATAGACCCCACCAGGAAAAAGGAAAAGAGGAAGACCACCTATCACCTGGAGAGAAGAAATTCAGACTATATCGGAAGAACGAGGAATTCAAGATCTTTTGATGGACAAGAAGCAGTGGAAGATGAGAATTCAATCAATTTTGTAATCTGTGGTTCTGAAAAATGCGTGAACTGGAAAAATTTACAGCTGGAATAATAATAAATAACCAATTATTTGTTCAATATATTATTGAAGCAGTTAATCTAGATATTTGTAATGTTAAACCATTCGCAAGCTATGGTTTTTGGGCTCATTCAAAATGTTATCAAATTGTAGGAAACAGAAAAATCGAGAAACGGTGCCCATGGTGCTTACACATTTTATTGATAACATTCACGAAGGTAAACACAAATGTGATGAATTACAAATTAGAAATACGATCGCAATGTAACGGATTTGTTCGGTTGTTTGGCACGAGTATGTGTGGTCACTTCCCATTTGGAGTTGAGTGCTCGTCCAGAGTGCGTTGCGGCCAATTACAAGACGGACGCGGAGAAACTTGCTCCGTTCGTCAAAAAGTATCTGAAATCGGCAGTGACAACGGGCGATCTATTCCAACCGGAAGGAAAAGGCGCGTCCGGCTCTTTCAAGCTAGCCGCCAAGGGCGAGGGAAAAAAGCCGCCCCGGCCAAGCCGAAGAAAAAGAAGGAGTTCGCCAAAGCTGCGGGTAAGTAGAAGACGGCCGCCAGGAAAACAAAAGCAGCTTCCGATAAGAAGTCCGCCGCGAAGCCGAAGACTCCGTCGAAAGCAAAAAATGTCAGCAAACAGCCAACCAAGGAGCCGAAAAGCCCGAAACCCAAGAAGGCGGTGGTGAACGAACAACCGAAAGCCTCGCCAAAAAAGGCTGAGGCAATGAAAAATAGACAGAACGACGTACGCGCCGGTTCTTTAGGTAATAGTCCTTATTAGGGTCGGCAATAAGTTCGGAATGGAGATCGCGCAAGCCTCGCTTACACAAGATTTCCAAGGAGGACGGCAGAGCGAAGAACTTCGTTCATCAGCACGCGCAAGACTTTTGGCCCGCGGCGACTCAAGCGGTTAGTGCGGAAGCTTGAAACGAATTTGAATGGAACGGATTGTCGAAAATTCAAAGTGATCGCGTAATTATACATGCATATGCGCAAAAGGAGTTTGAAAACGATGTGTAAAGGAAAACAGACGAAAGTAAAGTGGTTAACAGACGTAATGTACTTATATAGAGCTCCAGATATGAAGTTTGTGTAAAATTAATTCATGTATTGCGTCCTCACACACACTTGCTTACGTGCAACAAAATTCCTGGGAAATGTTTTCAAATTAATACTGCTGGAATTGCAACTTTTCATAAACTCTATTTGCATTTATAACTACACTCGCTTCCTATATCTCTCCCTCTCTTACTATATCTCTGTTTCTCCCGTACACGTCCCACAGATTCTTTCCCTCTGTATTCCGATGGCGTGTACTTTGCTTTAATGCGTTGTTTTTATTCTCTTTTTTGGCCTGTTATTGGATAAGCGTGCAGTGTACAATGCTGTCACAGTTCGGTTGGTTTTATAAAGTATCACTTGGGAAATAGTACGTGCCGTTATTCCGCAGTATGCAACCGCTCCTGTGGAGCAGCGGCTATTTGCCCCCACAACTATCACTCTGTCCCTCTCACTTCCTCTCTGTATCTCTTTCTTCCTCTTCTATTTGGTATTCGTATGGAATAATAAACAGGATATTACCGTACTTTCATAGACAGTGTTGGTGGCAAATGTTACACATTTTAAGTGTACGAGTTTTAAATTTTGTTCACTGATAAGTGATTATATTTTGTATACCATACAGCGCCCGTTGAAATCAGAAGTCACCAATAATGCTATGACATTAGATCAATTTCAATAGCCTATAATCTAATGAGGATTATATAAACTCACGTAAGCCCGTATTTTAAAAATGTAGCCTAACGTTTCATAAATATTCTCGCTGTAAAAATGTAATTTTATTATTTATATGTAGCCTATATTGTAGGATAAATTATAATTTATAATAGTTATTAAAATATATTTTAAAAATTGTTCATATACTTGTGTTTTGAATATTTATATATATATATATAAATTAATCAATTATATATTTATATATAATAAATATTCACTTATTTATTTATTTATATATATCAATTATATTTATAAATTGCAATTTTTAAATTAATCAGATAAACTTAGGGATTAGGAAGACTTTTGCGACAGATTGTAGAGTAGAGAAATCTACAGATTATTGTAGAGTAATTGCTTCACAGCTAAGTAAAACCTGGATTCTCCAAGAAACAGGAAACCCCGACTGTAGCCATGGGAGATGTGGAATGCAGAAGGACGATGATAGCACTTCTGATCGAGGTTAATACAAAACGTTAAAAAACGTAAGGAAACAAAGAATCAATTTATAAAAGAAAGAAAGAAATTAATGTAAAATTTCTATGTTATTCAATTCGACCTAATAGAATTAGCCTACTCTGAACATGTTTTGTGAAGAACTGCTTAAGAACACAGAAAGAGGATGGCAATGAGAAACTTTGACAAAGAGCGGATGGTACTGTAAACCGAATCTATGGGTGTTCTACAAAGAATGGCTGAGAACAGGAGTCTGTTTGCAACGATAGAGCTTCAAATGAAGAAGAAAATACGCATATTTTTGTTTTAACCAACGTCGCTCTACTTGTAAAATCAGTCTCCTTTTTCATGAATGCAGAACTTACGTTAATTAATAAACGATGTATGTACGTCAGTGTGTGTGTTGTATACTTATCACGCCAGGGAGCTCTACACAGTTGTAAACTCTGTCAGTGGGTAATTAAATTAATATAATAATAAATAATAATAATAAAAATAATAATTATTATTATTATTATTATTACTTCTGTAATTACTTTTACTATTACTATAATAAGAATAATAATAATTATTATTAATGTTATCTATTTTGTTAATTTTATATTGTCTGTTTATCTGTGGGGGCATGTTTGTCCTTTAAAATGTATACTCCTTCTTACATACGCCAGGCAGTTTAATGCCCTCGGAAAAAAATAGAATTACTAAATTCTGTCAAGTGTCAAGGACGGAAAATGTACCGAGTTCTCTCGCTCTCCATTTCAGTTTCTCTACCTGTCTACTTAACTATTTATCTGCCAGCCTACCTGCCTATTTATCTCCCTAAAGAACGTGCACACACACACACACACACACACACACACACACACACACACACACACACACACACACACACACACACAGACATTATAACAAACTGGTGACAGAATTTTGAGTGAACTCGAACGCCAAGTGTACTAAACTAAAAGAAATAAATTGACTGAATGCAACTTACGGCAATTAGAACATTCAAATTGTAATTTTCTGTATCCAGAAAATAATTTTTGTTCTTAAAAGAACTAATAAATTTGAAAAATCAAAGAGCTCTGTAGTCATAACTTCCTAGAAAAAACAATTTTTTCTAAAATCGTGTGCTGTAAACTCCGTTGCAGTGGAATTCCATTATGTAGTAGAATTTACCGACAGAACCGATTTTACGAAACATGGATACAAACACGCTCAAGCAGAGTAAAAAATAAACAAATGATTTCTAGCGAAATATAACAAGATTTGTCAAGTTAACGTTGTAC
The DNA here is from genome assembly GCA_034769895.1 of Magicicada septendecula. Taxonomy (NCBI): domain Eukaryota; kingdom Metazoa; phylum Arthropoda; class Insecta; order Hemiptera; family Cicadidae; genus Magicicada; species Magicicada septendecula. The sequence goes on from CM068367.1 coordinate 1,305,206,574, forward strand.
GAGAGCGTAATGGTGTAATGTATTTACCATTAGTGCTACGGCAAAGCACATTATAGAGAACGTAACAATGTATCATAGCGTGATTAAAAGCAAATGTTATTGAACGTAATCAGCGAGCGTCTAGTGATCCGCATATTCACGCACAGCTGAGTACTGCAATCTCTAATTGCCGCTGCTACCTTGAACAATCCAGTTTAGCTAATTACACCGTCTCGTAAAAAACAACTACAGTCACACGTCCGTATTGCACACGCACGCACACACACACACACACACACTATATATATATATATATACAGAAAAAACATAGAGGCATCTATTGAAGTTTGAAGTTAACAGTTTATATTAGTAATACACAACACACACCACACACACACACACACACACACACACACACTCGCGCATGCGCGTACCTTGTGTGTTGCATTAACTGCATTAAATTAGTAAAGCCAATTACACAGACCTTACTTTGTACTACGCACGGTGCTTTCTGTTGTCACCTCTTCGTCAACGCGACTTTATAAGCGGAATAGGAAAGAAGTTAAGGAAGCTCATACATACATATAAAGATTATTTTAAAAAAAATGTAAAACAAAAGTGTGTTAATAAATAAGCAAGTACAAATAAACCTGTTACGGTATATTGTAATTTTTTTACAATTATAGGCTGAACGTTGAATAAATTAATCTAAATAATTAATGTGAAAGCATTTATTATACCACATCAAAATAAATAATTTTGATTTATGTTTAAATCAAAGTATAAAAACTGTTGGACAAAACTGAACATGAATCTGAATAAACAGACAAATATGTTACATTATAATAGGGGTCTAACTCTGGCAATGCTGAAGAAAGAATTGAGTGAATTGTACACTAGAAATTTTAATAATTATGAATTTTGTGGTAACAAAAGCATATCTTTCCATGGTATCTTCATATGTTAACAAAATAAATAAATGTACACTGAGGAGAGATTTAGCTCGCGCGCCAGCACACGCACGGACACACACATACACACACGAGTAAGTACTTAGTCTTTTTACAATATAGCCATACTTTTTGTGGTTGTTTTGAATTCTATAACGATGTATAATGATGAAAACGTCTTATCTGTAGGGATTTATTTAACTACTCTGATTCTAGAGAAAAATTATAGTCAAACTAAGTTACATACACATTTTTCAGTTCTCTACACGTGCAAACACATATTACAACAATAGACGAATTTCTTTTAATTAAATGTTACACTCAAAGTTTTTTTAATGGCCGTTTTTGTTATAATCTCTTTAACATTTTTATTAAGATTCCTGTTTACTAGGTATTAAGTTTTCAGGCGTATTACTTATATCCAACCAAGTTCCACGAGTATCAGAGATTCGCATCCTAATCCCAATGCTCGCATTTAAATACTACTTACTTGCAATAGAAAAATAATGGTATAGTTTTAATAAATTATAACGAAAATTATAAAAAACGTATTGTTACAACGGTCTACTCGATCGTCGTAGGTACAGTGGAAACAAAATAAGTAAAAGACACCAATTAATTCTCTAATCACACATTTAATGGTTACAGTAAAACATTTCGTAATTAACAACACAGTCTACAACAAATCAAGTGAAAATTGTTCACACGCAATAAAATGTCCACTAATATTAAAACTCAATTGTATTACAATTATACCGTCCGATTATAAAACTCAACACTTCACTAATAACTACTTGAACGTACACAGTAATAACTCGAACCGTTCTGGAAATATATCGCAGCTGTACTCAACTGAACGTCGTTGACTACCGGTATTTATAGCCAGTCGAATATCTAGACGATTCCTAATTGCGTCGTAGTGTGCGTATAAACTACTTAATTAACTGCGGCCTTGACACAGTCCGAGCGCCATAGCGAAGCCCGGCTAAGTCGAGAAGATTCTCGCAAAATGCGTCTACAATCACGCACGCCACACGCTTACATTCTGGATCTCTCTGGAACGTTCGATAAACACGTAGATTGGTCTGTGACGTCGTAACATTATTGTTGTTTTTGTACCCTTATGGTCAAGAGTAAAAATGTGCAGGCTACTATATGGAATAGATTTTGTATATGTTTATGTAAATTATTTCCGATAATTCTGTGCCTCCTTATATCATGGTTTTTAAAAGGCCCGATGAGGATGTTTTGAATCATAGAAAACTATGTTTTCCTCTTATAAGGATGGACGCTATTACCCTTTCGAAGGGTTGATGTAGATATGTTAAGCTTTAAATGGACTGTAGTTGACTCCAAGTTTTATTGACATCACTAATATCCTCTTCAATCCTACCATGCTGCGCTCCCGACATTGCTTGGCAGTGGTCATGAATATTATAAAAGTTGATGAAGAGAGCGGTGTTATTGCCTTAACTCCTCGAGTTGCTGGGATAGGTTGACTCTCGCCTGTAGTGTCTGAATGGCTTGCTTTACTGTATTATGTCAGTCGTACACTTGCCATGTTAAACTTCAGGGACATTATATATATATATATATATATATAAGTCAAAGTCTGAGGATTTATGGGTACTGAATACAAATCCACACCGTTACACCGACTGCCACCAAATTTTGCACAGGTAACATTTAACACAAGTCGAAAAATACTGTCTAAATTGGAATTTTATATTTTGCTCCGTTTGCACGGTTTAGCCTCTTTTAATCATGCCTTTTCGTTGACGCGTACAAAGATGTCAACAAAACCATAGAGACCAGATTTAATTACAATAGTAACAAGTAAATAAACAAATGATATTTAGCGGCATAGGAACTGTACCATTATCCATTCCTGCAGTTTTTAATGTTTTTAGTATGCGACTGTATCGATATATTTTGTAATTTTGTATACAGATACGTCTATATATTTTGTAATTGTCTTAAAAGATTAAAAAAATTTATGTTTATACGTATTTCTGATGATGCAATGAATAAGTAATGAAGTATATTAAACACTACTACTAAAGATGTCAACAGCACCATGGAGACCAGAATTAATTACCATAGTAACAAGTAAATAAACAAAAGCTGTATAGCGGCATCGGAGTTGTACATTTATCCACTCCTCCAATACATTTTCGAATTTTACATAATATATGAGTGTATCGAAATATTACGATGTGGAAAAGAAGAAGTGTACTAATTGTAAATTGCCCTATTACTTAACGCAAAGCGAAAATACGTTTTGTTTTCATTTGTGAGGTTGGGTGACAACGGTTTTTGGTTTTTAGTTTTACTGCTGAAATAAATGAAAGACATGGTTGAGGAAAACATAACGTTTAATGTGGTACACAATGCTTCTAACACAGTAACACTTAAAATAAATTCTTGGATTTCGTTGTCCATGACGTGTCCGTTACTTAACTAAATATCACTATACTATTGACGACTCGGAGAGTGTTCCGAGTCGTCAATAGTATAGTGATATTTATTTAAAATAAAGAATTTAGTGTATTTGATTTAACAGGTACTTTATAAATATCTCCAAAGGCTTTATAAACGGGTACTTTTAAACCTCCAAAGGCTGTTGCACCAACATAATAATTTAATACAAGTTAAAATATTACAAGTGTTGAAAACAGCTTTGGAGAGAATTTGACTAATGAGTCCAAATTGTTATACGAGCTGACGGAACGCCATATAGACAAAGATAATAAAGATTAATTAAAATACTTATCAAAAGTCAAATATTCGCTTGCGAAGCCGCGGGTAACAGCTAGTATTAGATAAACGAAAGAATCATCAGTCAGCAAAACCTCAACTCTCGATTAGTGTTCTTGGGAACCTTCATTTCCTACTTGTCCGAAGTTTCAGTTTTACACGTGTGGTATATTTGGCTCAAAACCCCAATCTCATCATACTTTGTTATCAGTAAATAACTTACAATAAAGAAATGAAGGGAAAGGGTAAGAGGAGAACACCGAACACCGAAGAAGAAGAAGAAGAAGAAGAAGAAGAAGAAGAAGAAGAAGAAGAAGAAGAAGAAGAAGAATAAGAAGAAGAAGAAGAAGAAGAAGAAGAAGAAGAAGAAGAAGAAGAAGAAGAAGAAGAAGAAGAAGAAGAAGAAGAAGAAGAAGAAGAAGAAGAAGAAGAAGAAGAAGAAGAAGAAGAAGAAGAAGAAGAAGAAGAAGAAGAAGAAGAATGTACAGTTATGTTTCCAGGGTGATAGAAGCATTGAGGCAACAAACATAATATGATAACTGCTTTCAGATTATTAAAATAAAATAAAAGGCTATATGCTGTATAATGTATAATACTACAAGTCTAATATATATTGCATTACTAAGTAATATATGTAACATACTGTTGGTGGATAAAATATTATTTGAAATTATGTTAAATGCAAAGGTTTTGTAAAATATATAAAAACACTTGGTACGTTTCACAGATTTGATATCTGTGAAACTTACCAAATCTGTGAAACGTACCAAGTGTTTTTATGTATTTTACAAAACCTTTGTATTAACGTGTTTCACCAAGTGACCAACGAGTCATCAATTAATATTATGTTAAATGTTTTAAAATTATTTTATAAAGTGTATCTTTTATTTATCTTGTTACTTTGTTTTTAGTTACGGACTCGACAAGTAACGTCTCAATTACTTATTTTCCCAACGTTTCTTATAAAAACGGAATTACATTCATTTGCTATAAATATTGCCCAAAACTATAGTTTTTTAAAGGGATCATCAAGTTAGCTGCCGGATCGTTATATCAGTCACTGTTGTATGATCTATTTTGGTAGAAGTGTTGACCCTCCTGCGACAAACGTTAGTTTCCCATAGTGTTCTTATTATAAAAATGTATTAAATTTGCTCATCCAAAGCTAAGCATTTAACCTACAAAACCAACAACCTTTCTCAAAGCAATAGCTTTTCCTTAATGATGAGAGTTAAAAATGTGAAATATTATTCATCGAAAATGGTTTATTGGTTGCACATCTATAAGTGTTTTACACCCTAGCACAACCTAACCTGAAATTAAGTAACACAGGCAATGTGTACACAAGGATAATGTGTACAAGTTTTATGAACAGCTGTGTTTGTCCATATGGTTTTGGTGCTTTGTGGGTGCGTTCGTGTTACTGTGACAACGCTATGATTTAGTTTAATTATTCTAGATTTTCTGCCGACTAACAGAATTAAACTATAATCGCATTGTAATGACTGCACGAGTTCCATGTTTCACTGACGCGACGCTCGGCAATTCAATTTACAGCGGTGTGGGCGATACCGCTTTGTTGTGTTCGAACTGACGTCGGAAATTAAATGTCATTTGCAGACCGCGCCGCGGTCAACAGTACTTTCTGTCTGGCGAAAATCCTAAAGCGGCGACTATCAACCCGAACTAGTTTAACGTGATGAAAGAAGCGTACTTTTACAGCACGCGTTATTTTGTGTAGGTACAAAGTTTATTTTTAGTACAATAGATTGGAAATATTTTGAGCGTAATAAATTATTCCTCAGGCTTTCACGGCCGGTGTTAGATGAATTGTTCATGATATCCGGGCTGTTTGGCCGTGGTCCATGGTTTATAACAAAACCAAACGTTTCGGCAGCTCCACTGGCTGCCATCATCAGTGGTATAAAAAATCCTGCACGCCGGGTGTTTACGTACAGGCCCACAGTACTGTGGTATAGGCTAAAGCTGTCCTGCCATGCTACCTGTACTTATAAATTCAGCAAAGTCCCATGTACAGGTAAAAATGACACCATCAGCCAATCACAATAAAGATGGTGTATGATTGGCTCGCACCAAGCTATGCCATTAGGTACTCACTTGTTTTCCGAAAACTCACTTGCTGCCGAAACGTTTGGTTTTGTTATAAACCATGGACCACGGCCAAACAGCCCGGATATCATGAACAATTCATTTTGAGCGTAAATATATAGTGACAGTGAAAAACAAAACCTAATGGGTTGTCTCTACAACTCACAAAGTACAAATCAAAGCAACGAACAGACAAGTGCAGATTTTCTTCTAAAATATAACTGTAGTTTAATTACTCACTTAGACTCACTTTGTTTCTAAATCAAGATGTCGGTTTTTCTCTTTCTGTCTCCTTGTATTAAAACTAAGACCTTAATGTTGACCACACACAATCATACATTTTAGAAAAGAACAAAAGTGTCCGTAGTTAACAACAGATTATGCATAATGGATTCAAATTAACGTGTCAACCCACGAGTAACAAAAATTCTCAGAAGAGTGGAAATATACACGACTTAACAGAAACGGAATACATGGACTAACCACATTCAACTTACCTTTAGGGGAATAAGGAACGCAGACGAACGTGGAACGAATACATTGACAGAATGCAATGGAATTGATTACTTCTATGAGCACTGAATTACAAATTTATAGAAGCAAGGTGTGTGTTGATAGACCTGGTAGAAAGAATATGAGTCCCGTAACATTCATAAGTGGCTGTCAACTAAAGCAAAGGTATAAAAGAGGAAAAGAAGGAGTAAGAAAAAAAAGAAGAAGAAGAAGAAGAAGAAGAAGAAGAAGAAGATGGTGGTGGTGGTAGTGATGTAAATGATGATGATAATAATGAATGTGAGGGGGATGAGGAGGAAGAGGAGGAAGAGGAAGACGAAGAGGTGAGACAAGGGGACCTACCTCAGTATAAGAAATCGTCGAAGAAAATTTGAGTCATATATTTATCCACATATTATTCCGTAAACAATGTATGAAATGATAAGTAAATTTTGAAATAAGGAAGTCACACATTGAACACAGACTTTACTGGTGAGCTTCTACGGTTCTAAGAAGACGATTGAATCCGTGGTACTAATGAATAAAATCTTCGAGAGCGGAGAAACAGACTTGCAGGGCGTACAGGAACCTTAGACTTGAGAAGCGACAATTTGTAGAAGAAAAATGGGAACACCAGAAAGCATGTTACTTAAAAGGCTGGACGTGAATCTTTAATAGGCATGCCATAATATTGCCTATCTAATCAAATATCTTGTTCTAATCAAATTAAACACTTTTGCGAGTGATGAAAAGTGTTGTGAGGAATTCGCATTGAAAAGGGCTAAACTAGTAATCTTAAAAACTTTTCGTACTGTTGCACTATAATTATTGTTAATGACCATTAGTTGTTTATTGGTATACAAATTGAATCATAAGTGGGAATATCCTAGAAGCTTTCACTTTTTAGTAGTAGGACTAGTGCAATTTTGTAAGGCACTACATTGCCCTCAGTCAGTGCGTTCGTGTTGTAGATGGGTAGCTTGGTGTTGTTTCGAGATATCAAATAATTATTAGTGAATGATTAAGAAGACTGTTGATTTGTTCATCTGTTCCTCTTCTGATTTTTGGAAGATTTCTCGCGCCGCTGTAACCGGACTGGCCACACCAATCCTGTAGAAGTGGTCGTTTCTAAGTTGTCTGTCTTTTCTCCACATTACTGTGTCTTATATTTTCCACGGTCTTGAATCACTCCGTGGTTTCCCTATTATTCTTCTAAATGTATTTCATGTATTTCTTCCAGCGAATTGTGTTTTTCTTCTGATAGTTGGTTCCGCTTGAGCGGAAGCGGTGTCTGTTATTGCTTCTGCTTCACTTGCCACTGTAGATCTCAATGTTTCTTTATCTCTCTCTTAAAAGGATTTTCATCGGCTATGGCCGCATACCCACATTTAACCGGGAATCTATTTCTATCCTGTGCATATTCTTCTGCCAAGGTATGATGTTTCATGGCCTTCCTCATGTTTTCAAACCAGGACAGTCTAGGTCTGCCCCTTTTTCCTCTGCCTGGGGGCCTCCGCTGAAATATTTTCGTGAGCCATCTCTGTTACTTTATACATTCTTTTATTATTTATAAACTGATAGATCAACTTTTACAGACAACAGTGTTTATGCAGCCTGATATAATACCTATTCAAGATTTTTCAACACACTTCTTTTCCTTTCGAATCACAGTTTGTGGTCATTAACTTCAGATGACCAATTACTATTGTTTACTCTGCAGTATCTTCACTTAATAATAATAATAATAATAATAATAATAATAATAATAATAATAATAATAATTTACTTGTAATTCTGCCAGTTGTAGTCCATAAATCAACAGTTCACACATAATGTGAAATAAGCGCGCACGCACGCGCACACACACAAGCACACATATGTATATTGTTACGACGTCACCGAACAATCTACGTGTTTATCGAACGTTCCAGAGAGATCCAGTGTGTACGCGTGTGGTGTACGTGCTTGTATACGCATCTACGAGAAACTTCTCGATGCCGCCAGCCGTGCGGACTGTGTCAAGGCCGCAGTTAATTACGTAGTTCATACGCCCGCTACGACGCAACTAGGAATCGCCTACATATTCGACTAGCTGTAAATACCGGTACTCAAACGAAGTTCAGTTCAGTATTATGCGAATTTTTGACTGTGCGGTTCGAGAGTATTAGTGCGATATATTTACAGAGCGGTTCGAGTTATTACTGTGTACGTTCAAGTAGTTATTAGTGAAGTGTTGCGTTTTATATTCGGACGGTATAATTGTAATACAGTTGAGTTTTAATATTAGTGGACATTTTATTGCGTGTGAACAATTTTCATTTGATTTGTTGTAGTCACTGTGTTGTTAATTACGGACTGTTTAACGATAAAAATTAAAGGTGTGATTAGTGACTTAATTGTTGTCTTGTACTTATTTTGCTTCCACTGTACCTACGACGATCGAGTAGACCGTCGTAACAGTGGTGTCAGAAGTGGGATAAAACGGTTAACAGTGGAATCAGTGGACACTTTGTACAAGACGAGTGTGATTCATAATTAATCGGTAAGCATGGATCCCAGTCAGATGATGGAAACTTTACAAACACTGCGGCGGCAGACACAGGAAGAAGCAGAGAAACGACAGAATGAGAAACGCAGACAGGAGGCGGAAGAAGCAGAAAAATGACAGGATGAAAGACGCAGACAGGAGGCGAAAGAAGCAGAAAGACGACAAAAGGAAGAATGAAGACAGGAAAGAGAAGAGGCTGAGGAACCTCAGAAAGCACTAATGCTAGAAACAGAAGAAAGACAAAAAGATAAAACGGAAGCTTTCTTTGAAACTATGCAGAAACCGTTGCAAGAACATAGTACCGCAGAATTGGGTCTCCTACGAGGTGAGCTTAATAAACAAGTTACTATAACATCGGAGGTACAAGAATCAATGACATTAAAAATAGCTTAAGTAGAAAAATCTGTCTTGACTGTGGAAGAATCTATGTCAACAAAAATATCTGCAGTAGAAGACTCGATTACAAATATAAAAGAGCAGATTAAAAATGAAGTCGAGCAGTGTCTGAAATTACAACCAAAGCAACTTTGTGAACAGACTGTATCAATGATAAAGACAGAAAAAGACGCAGAAAATAAGTCAGTAGAGAAAGTAACTTTGCCTGCAGTAGGGACAGTTCATGCCAAAGCTCCAAACTTTGACGGAAGCAGTCACTGGGCAACTTATCTCCGCCAATTTGAAGCTGTTGCATGCGCAAATAATTGGACGAGAAAAACAAGACAGTCTCACTCGTTCTCGCATTAAAAGGACTCGCGGCAGAATTACTACAGAAAGTGCCACCTGACAGCCAGAACATCTATGCCGAGTTGATAAAAGCTCTAGAATTACGGTATGGTGATAAACATTTGCGAGCTGTGTACTGCACCCAATTGAGAGCAACGCGACAGCATTCCGGGGAGAGCCTTCAAGAGTTTGAAGCAAGTATCGACAGCCTAATTAGACTGGCCTATCCTGAAGCGCCAGAAAATTTTCGAACGAGTTTTGCGATGCAGACATTTACTGCCGGTGTCCGAGATAACGAACTACAGCAAGTGTTACGAATGGCAAGACACCAGAACAGTGCGGACGCCCTGGTACATGCTTTGCAATTTGAGGCCGCCAAATCAGCGTCTGGTTGAACAAGTCATAAAGTGCGCGCGTTAAAAGATCGCGACGGCACAGACGATGAGGAAGAAGAACAAGGAACAGAGACTCGACGGTCGGCGCCACAGAATAAAATAAGAAAGAATGGAAGACCGAAGTGTTATAGATGTGGGAAACCTGGACATCTACAATGAGATTGTCGGGATAGAATTCAGCAGCAGGAAAACGAGCAATACTCGGTGCAACGGGGCGTGTGCTGACTAACCGGAGGAACGAAGCCCCTAGACAATACGCAATTTCTACACTTCAGAAAAACAGCGGGAGCTTGGTAGTTACCGGATTTGTTCAAGAAAGGCCAACGTCGATTACAGTTGACACAGGCGTAACAGTTTCTATTGTGCGCCCCGACGTGGTGAAAGATCTCGAAACAATCTGGTGCTCTTGCAGCTTGCGAACAGCTACTGGACGGCCTGTAAAAGTGTATGGAAAAGTGGAGATACACCTACGCCTCGGTCGACTTGACTTTAATCATCAAGTACTTGTTGCAGACATTGTGGATGAAGCAATTCTTGGTGTGGACGTTATGAACGCATACGGATTTATAGTCGACTTCAAGAACAATATCTTGAGAATCGGAGGCGAAGAGGTGATGCTATCAACAATGACGACAGCAGAAAAATCGATGGACGTCATATACCAAGTGGCCGTAACTGTTCCGCCAAATTCCGAAAAGATCATCATGTTTAGAACCGATGTAGATACTAAGGGCAATCAGTGCTCTATATTTGACCCCCAGGTAGTCAGCACTCCGGGCATACTAATTGCCAGAAGTTTAGTAAAACCTGACGAAACCGGAAATGTACCTATTAGAGTGGCGAATATTTTGGATCAAGCTATCACTTTGCAAAGCAATACGCTCCTAGGCAAATTGACTCCTGTGGCCTGGGTAGCCGGAATAACGCAACGAAGATCCAGTTCTTCGGATACTTTCAAATTACCAGAGGAACTGCAAGAATTACTGAAAAGATCTTCTAACGACCTCTCTAGTGGTAAGGTAAAAGAACTCAGACAGTTTTTACACGAATTCAAAGATTGTTTTGCAGTTCGGGGACAGTCACTGGGAAGAACCTCTCTTGTGCAACATCGCATCAATACCGGGGACACAACACCGATACGCCAACCTCCTCGAATGCCTCCATTATCTAAACAAGAGGAAATGTCCTGGTTAGTACAGGACATGTTGACAGAGGGAGTAATCGAACCTTCGTCAAGTGCTTGGTCTTCTCCTGTAGTGCTGGTAGCGCAGAAGGATGGTGGATTGCGTTTCTGCGTAGACTGCCGGAGGTTAAATGACGTTACAAAGAAAGAGTGCTATCCATTACCTCGCGTTGACGATACACTCGACACGTTGTCCGGAGCTCAGTGGTTTTCCACATTGGACCTGAAGAGTGGATATTGGCAAGTAGGTCTTCATCAAGAAGACAAAGAAAAGACTGCTTTCTCGACAGCAAGTGGCTTTTTCCAATTTAACGTCATGCCATTGGCACTCTGTAATGCACCGGCAAACTTTGAGAGATTGATGGACCTGATACTCCGAGGCCTGACGTTGAAAACTTGCCTTGTTTACTTAGACGACGTCATAGTGATCGAGAAGACTTTCGAAGACCATTTCGAAAACCTTAAGGAAGTTCTAACTAGAATTCACGGTGCACAACTGAAGCTGAGCCAGAAGAAGTGTTCTCTATTCCAGACGGAAGTACAGTATCTGGGCCATCTGGTTTCGGCAGCGGGTGTTAGCATGGATCCTAATAAAGTAGGCACCGTAAGAGACTGGCCAGTTCCGAAGAATAAACACGAAGTTAGGAGTTTCCTGGGGTTATGCTCATATTACCGACGTTTTGTGAAAGGCTTCCAAGCTAACGACGTTTATGAACCACTACATGAGCTAACGGAAAATAAACGAAACTTCCAGTTGTCGACAGAGTGTGACCAAGCATTTAGAACGTTGAAGATTGCATTATGTTCGCAGCCAATTCTCGCTTTTCCAGCATCCGAAGGGAAGTACATCGTAGACACAGACGCAAGCAATACTGGTCTAGGAGCAGTTTTGTCTCAAGTGCAGAACGGTGAAGAACGAGTAATAGCGTATTACAGCAAGACGCTTTCTAAACCAGAGAGAAATTATTGTGTTACAAGAAGAGAGTTGTTGGCAATTGTCAGAGCTTTGGAGCACTTCCATAAATACCTCTATGGGAGAGAGATTTCATTACGTACCGACCATGCTGCACTTGCATGGCTCTTGAGATTTAAAAATCCGGAAGGACAGTTGGCAAGGTGGCTCGAACGTCTGCAAGAGTATAATTTCAGGGTACAGCATCGGCATGGGCGCCTCCACGGTAATGCAGATGGCTTATCACGAAGACCGTGGCCGGAAGACTGCCGACATTGCCACAGAAAGGAAGAACAGAACTCAAGCGAAAATGTTCAAGCCATCACTGTAGATTTCCTGGCTGACGGCTGGACAACACAAGACTGTCAACAAGAACAGATGACTGATGAAGACATTGGACCGTTCTTGACAGCAAAAGAGGAAGGTCCCCGCCCGGATTGGCAAGATATCTGCCATGGTTCCGAAGTACTGAAGGGTTACTGGGCACAATGGGAAACTCTCACCTTAGAAAACGGATTGCTGAAAAGGGCTTGGGAAAGTGCAGATGGACGAGACGTGGTCATGCAGTTGATAGTTCCCCGAAGTAAAGTGCAGTCTGTTTTGAAGGAGATGCATGATGGAACATCTGGAGGCCATCTTGGCGTTAACAAAACCCTTGACAAAATACGGAAGCGATTCTATTGGCTTCATCTTCGCCACGACGTAGAGGAATGGGTTCAGACGTGTGAAATATGTACTGCACGCAAGGGCCCACAAACCAGAAGCAGGGGAAAAATGAGACAGTATAACGTTGGACTACGTTTCGAGAGAATTGCCATAGACATTGCTGGACCATTCCCAGTACTGACGATGGAAACCGGTACAACATGGTTGTAGGTGACTACTTTACTAAGTGGGTGGAAGCCTACGCAATTCCAAATCAGGAGGTTACCACTGTGTGCAAAGCAGTTAGTTCACAACTTCTGTTGCCGTTATGGAGCCCCTATGGAAATCCATACGGATCAAGGGAGAAATTTCGAATCAGGAGTGTTTAAAGAATTATGCCGTCTACTCGGAATTCGCAAAACCAGAACAACACCTCTGCATCCTCAGTCGGACGGGATGGTTGAGAGATTCAACAGGACACTTGAGCACCATCTTTCGAAAGTTGTTGACGAGACCAAACAGACTGGGACCAACATTTACCACTATTCCTTATGGCGTATAGGTCATCAGTACACGACACAACCGGCATGACTCCAGCGAAATTGGTGTTTGGGCGGGAGATTCGTCTTCCTGGGGACTTGATGTTTGGATCACCTGAGACTCAGTCCCAAGAGCCAAAGAACTATTCAATAGTGTGGGTTTCCAAGAAGGAGATCATGTCTGGTTGTTCAATCAAAAGTGCTGTCGTGGTCGCTCACCTAAGCTTCAGTCTTACTGGGAAGGACCCTACACTGTGAAAAAAAGAATTAACGATGTTGTTTTTATCTGATTCAACAGGAAGGACAGCGAAAGTTCAAGGTCGTCCACCTAGATCGCCTGGCTAAGTACAACTTTAGAGACGGTTTGCCAGTTCGGGACGAACAGCCTTAAGGAGGAGGCAGTGTTACGACGTCACCGAACAATCTACGTGTTTATCGAACGTTCCAGAGAGATCCAGAGTGTACGCGTGTGGTGTACGTGCTTGTATACGCATCTACGAGAAACGTCTCGATGCCGCCAGCCGTGCGGACTGTGTCAAGGGCGCAGTTAATTACGTAGTTCATACGCCCGCTACGACGCAATTAGGAATCGTCTTGATATTCGACTAGCTGTAAATACCGGTACTCAAACGACGTTCAGTTCAGTATTAGGCGAATTTTTGACTGTGCAGTTTCGAGAGTATTAGTGCGATATATTTACAGAGCGGTTCGAGTTATTACTGTGTACGTTCAAGTAGTTATTAGTGAAGTGTTGCGTTTTATATTCAGACGGTATAATTGTAATACAGTTGAGTTTTAATATTAGTGGACATTTTATTGCGTGTGAACAATTTTCATTTGATTTGTTATAGACACTGTGTTGTTAATTACGAACTGTTTAACGATAAAAATTAAAGGTGTGATTAGTGACTTAATTGTTGTCTTGTACTTATTTTGTTTCCACTGTACCTACGACGATCGAGTAGACCGTCGTAACAATATATTTAAAATATTTGCATTATTACGTAGAGGTCAAAAATTACTTGTGCGTTTCAAAAGCAGTATAATTAATTAGAATTTTATTAATTAAACAAAGGTAAATATTTTGATGTACTTTTATGGTAGCGATTACATATGGATTCTGTGAAACAACTCACATTTGTATATATTTCAGTGTAAATTTCTAGGAATACTGTCCACTAGCAACGGTCTGTTTCTCAGAAATCATTTTTAACTGTAGTTTGTAGTTTAACTTGTCCGCCCTTTTGTCAGCGTTATCGCGTGCCCAGACAACAAACGCTTTGCTTTTAGTAGCTAAAACAGGCTGTTTAATTCTACAACACTCAAAACAAGTTCTAAGCTTGCTACAATTATTTACTAAGATATTTTATGAATTATATAAAGAGTGGAAAAGAACTTTTATGATATCATTTTCAAGGCGTAATGAGTAAAGGAGTAGGCGAAAATATTCTGGTATTACGGAAAGAAAAGTCGGCAATATAAACATCACATACACGGATGTACCCAGAAACCTGCTACAACAGAAATTCACCATGAAAGCCGTAAAGACATTCACCGTGGGATTAGCATGAGAATACACACGCTCGCACGCGTATACATAGTTTTGCTACAGTTCTTGAATCAGTATGTAAATTAGTTATATTTAGTACTTAGTTGTACTATATAATGTACAATATAATGTTTATTATCAAATAAAATTTACATAAATATATTACATATAATATATTTTGTACACTTGCTTCTGTGTGTGTGTGTGTTTTGCCTATATTTCCCTGTAGACTGGAGTATATTTGTTAGAATACGAATATTAGATAACGGTGTTACAATATTATCTACTTACTTTTTTAACCCACTTTAGCCGTTGTGTAAACACATTTTAATATGTAATGTACATATTCCTTCGTGTATGTGGTTCATATTCCCTCTTTTGCTAGATAAAACTATATAAGCGTTGTTAATTTTTAATTTTGACGACACCTTTGAATATTCGGCTAAAATGTAGTGCACATCAGACAGGAGAAATAATTTTCTGATGACAAAATAACCGCTAACTTTTAATCAGCTTTGACCAATGTAGTAGAAAGAAGGGGCGTTAATTAATTGCGCCGCAGAACGACGTGAGGGTAAATGTATATTTTAGTCTTGGCACCTTTTTGTAGCACAGTCGGTCGAGTCTACAGAATAAATCTTTAGGGGTAAAATCATTTGTTGATTAGAGTTGTTAGTAAATAATGTATGCACTTCTTTATACACTATTTACCGTGAAAAGAGCTAACTGTAACAGTTAATGAAATCGAGAACTCTGCAAGCGGCTGCAGAATTTGGACAGGACAACCGATTAAAAAGAGTAACTACACACGCGCGCTTGCACGCTCAAAGCAGAAGAGTGATGTTGAAAGGGGGCGTAGGCTCGTAATCCGGAGCCACAACAACATAAAATGTACATTCGAAAAGACTTCTGTTTGGAGCACTTACTGGGAACACTTAATGCGCACTGAACGTCCCAAGGAGAGCCTCTCCACTCCAAGCAGTGTTAACAGCTCTGTTCACGTGTAGGCTAGGGTACCTCCTTATCCAGTACACTACGGATTTATAAACGTTTTTTCTCAATGCACTACTCGACATCTATTTCTGTTCAACAGTTTAGGAACAATTTAGCATTATTACGTGCAGGATATTTTCACTTTGGTGATACAAAGGTTTCACAGTGAAACAAATCCGTTGTCAAGAAAGATTCGTTCCTAAACTATGATAGTTATAATCTACTATGTGTTTAGTTTTAGAGATCATTGTAAAGTCAGTGCAGCTTTTCAGACGCGACTTCGTAATATTCTTAATAACGGAACTTCATTATAATTGCGTAATAACATAGTAGGGCACAGGTAATTTGAACTAAGTGGGACAGTGGATGACTCGGATTAACAAACAACTTCCGATTAAAAAAGACATTCGATTCCAGCACTAAATAATAAAAAAAGGAATAATAAAATACTGTCAATAATTCAAAAGAACATAAAAAAAAACAACTGACAATACAATAATATACAAAATTTATTGTAGTGGCCAAAAAATTGAACTAGATTATTGCAAAAGACTTTTGTATAGGAAACACTTTTAAATAAAAATCATTTGAATACGTTATATTTTTTATTTTATTTTAAAATATAAAAAACGAAATCTATTCTTTAGATTGACTTTCTCTATATGCATTATTTAGTTTCTCGTTACAGTGTAAAATTAAATAATCACCTGAAAATTAAAAAAAAAAATTAATTGCAACTTTGAAAATTAAGTAAACAGTATTTTCAGACTGAAGTAAACAATCCAGCTTTTTTATATTGTCGTTGGCCTGTTACTATAAATCGTACACTTTATTGCCTATAAGTTGTTGTTTTAAATATAATACTTAAAAGACTTTTTTAAAACTTAACTGCTGGTGTCGCAAAATAAGAATTTAAATTTGTAGTGGAAGGAATGCACAGCGAGGATGGGAAACGCAAAAACGCGAACGGATATTTTCTACTTCATCCATAAATATAAATATGTTAATATTTCAAAAAAACTATTATTGTTTTTATTAAGACCACTACTTACCCCTGGCTGTTGGACCATGGTCGACTGCTTTGGTTTTCATTTCTCTAGTCGTTTCGTCGGCCACATCTACGGAGGCCAACCTCAGTAGAAAAAAGTTTGAAAGATAGCAGGCCTCATTGATCTTGCCTCAATAGTGAGGTATGCTCGACCTGTTACTTTCCAAACTTTTTCTACTGAAGATGGACTTCACAGATGTGGACGAGACGTCTAGAGGAAATAACAGCGTAACCAATTGTCCACGGCCCAATAGGCCAGTAACAATTTTTTGTTGTTTTTAATAATGTTGACACCGGCTGTGATACATTTCGCAATAAAATGTTTCACATCTGTATGATTACCAGCTGTTGTTTTTAGCCTTATTTTGGGTTTCCCGGTTTCCTTATTCTTCCAAAAGTACGTACGCCTACAGATATTTTACTTAAGTTTTCCCAGTTACATAGTTTATGATGACTTATAGCCAGGAGCAACGCAACGTCATCAATCAAATTTTCTGAGCAGAGAACTGACGATCAGTACACACGTTGTTCCAATGCATTTCCTAAAATTACTGATAATTTAGTTAATTTCTTTGCCTCCACAGTGTCGTGTCTATTTGAAAATCCGACGATAGAATGGTCTACATTCTTTGTAGTACGTATGCTTTGGCATATCTTTTAAGCATTCCAGAGTAAGTTTCATCACGGTAAAAGCTGTCCATGAGAGAACAAACACAGAACTTAGGAAATAATTACATTATTTTGACTCGTTCTTTCATACCGTACGTCTCATAGAGGGAATGGTAAAGTATAAAAAGAGTTTATAGTATCCGGGTTATTGTGACGTAATCTATTGCTTTGAGATGACATTTAAAATTTCTCTAGACGTTTCGGGTACTCATCAGAGTTCTTCTTCAGTAGTAATAGTTTGCAAAAAGGTTCGAAAAGGGATGGTATGCATAAAGTACGCCTAACTGAGGTTGTTTTCGCCTGTTTAGGGTTACGTTCGGTCTACCATCACTTGTCGAACGTTTTTAAAACTTTTTCTACTAAAAGGTTTTACTACTGAAGTTTTACTAACTTTCCGGTGGGCGGCAGACAAGATAGAAAAATTTTAAAAGTCATCTCACAGCAATCGACAACGGCCCAATTGCCCGGATATATCCAACTCTTTTAATAATTACTGCGGCCTTGGCAGCCTACGCAGTAGAATAGCTAATTACTAACGATAAAGTGAGAGTGAAATTACACCACGTAAAATACAGTAACTGTATTAACTGTGCATATCAAGATATTTATTTCTATCTGTATCTCTCATCATGTTCCTTTATTTTGCTTAATTCTACGCTTTATGTAACAGTCATGTTTCGAATATTACGTTACGAATACATTTCAGTTAACGTATAAATTAAAAGTTCCATTTTCATATTAAAGACATAATTTCGTGTTCATTCAAGTTTGCAATTTTAACATTGAAAATGTTTATAAGGACGTGTCGCACATTTGCGCCCGATCGCTGGTGCGTGATCGAAAATGGGAACCGGTGAGTTTCCATAGAAACTGCTTCTTTGTTGTCAATAACGTAGAAAATTTTGAATTTTTTGGTGAGTTTAAATGCCATATCCCCGTAAATTTATCGTAAGGTAGTACATCAGTCAAGAATTTATTACGGAGCGATGGATCAGGAGGAAGCGAGTGGAAGTACGGCTCAGACTTCCACTGATTCCAGTGTAGAAGGAACTAATTTGAAGCATTTTCAATGCCCTTCTCTGTGCATTGCATTTGTGCAATGTCTGTACATTTTTTGTCTCATCAGTAATGTCAGATTCAAGATCATTAACAAAAGTATCATTCATCAATTAATTTTGTGTCTCAATTTACACTATCAGATTTTACAAATTTTCCACATTACCTCACATGTACACGATAGGAAGTAAACGCCCTATTTTCGGATTATTCGGGCTAAAGTAATGAGATATCAATAAAAAGCTGATGTTTAATGTAGAACCAATATCACGCACTGTGATTCGACGATAACTTTAAACAAATATGATGATACTGCCAGCCACCTCTACTGTTACCGCCTGAAATACGCTGTCATTGTTCATCTTGTTATTTCAATTAGCAGCCTCATGCCGCAGTTTAGGACTTGAAAATGTTGGAAACACTGAAATGCTTTGTCCAGAACATGGCAAGTATCAGTTTAGCAAGTAAACAGAGACTACTAATTCAAATAACAACATGAACCTCTACTATTGGCGGTGTTTTCGGCATCGTAGATGCGGTTCATCGTCGACAAGTTTTGAAAGCCTTATACAATAAGCGGACGCTTATATCTGGCAACGTTTCGTCATCAAACTGTCTTGCATGTTTTTCACAAATTTCTGTTAGTTTCACGTTTTTTCTAAAAAGAATTTAATAATAAGCGTCCTTCCACGTTTGAATCTAAATCTACTTCACTCATACTTGCAATTCGAACAACATCCATGCTGATTGCTGGATGACTGAGATAGATTAATACTTGTTTCCGTGTTTCAGCCAGTGATAACAACTTTCGAAATTATTTTTTTCATTTGCGTTTTAATCGAAGTTGTAATTTAAATTTAAACTCTCCTCGTAATAACGCAAAATTGACTAATATTGTCTAAGAGTGTCTACTAATATTTTTGCCACGAAAATCATAAACCGTTGAATTGTAAATGAGTGTAAAATAACTTTACCGAGTCTGCATTATTTACACATAATTTGGCCTATTATAAATATTCCCTTAACTGTTAAGACTTATACTCGAGTAAACTTGAACCTGCACTATACTGTAATCTGAACCAAAATACAATTATTTATACCATTAAACGTATCAAATAAACTCACTGTTACAAATATGAAGGGCTATTTTAATACTCCAACTCACTTTACTGGTAGCATTTTCAGCATCAGTTTTGCCTCCACTGGCAACACTTGCTGTCTTTCCCTTGGACAGCCTGTCGGTATTCTGCCTTCTGTATTTTTTTAAGGACTCTTTTCAGTGTTCTTCCTCCGTTTCCATTTTACGACAGTGCCAGTCCATTGCAGTCTCCTCATTTCTGATGTACTTTTCTACTTTTAAGTCGCTTATTTGACAGATTACTGTATACACGGTAACTTTACATACACTGCAGTTGTAAAGTCGTTTTCTCGTAAAGCGAGGTTATTTTCGTATAATAAGATACCTATAGTCATCTTTCAATACAGGTATTCACAACACAGGTACATACAGGTAATAAGTCTCACAACACATTCGTGTTGTGAGACTTATTTTTAAAACTCCTACGCTTGCCTTTTTAAAACAATGTTAACTGTAATCATTTCCATGAATATAACATTTGATATGGTTACTTATTCAGTTTACTTATATAATTTAATGACTTATTTCACCGTGCAATTTTGTGTAGACGAGGTTCGTAAGGTGCATGTTTAGAGAACCGCGTTATCAGGTTTAGTCCCCAGGTACTCATTCAGCCAAAATTCGTACTTAAGATAAATGAGGCACCGATTATTATTAGTAGGCTTTCACACAGCCTTTCTTTCTTTCTGTGTGACCCGAGTTCGCCCAACATCGACCTCATAACGGCAGTGAATAAAAATTTACCTATACCTATAGCTAGACATTTACCTATATCCTTTATTCATCTATATTCTCACTAACAAGTAGAAACTAGGTTTTTACTTCTTATCTCAGCTGTCTACTGTCTTCACACGTGTGACAGCATAGAAATTATGTATTCATACTTAGGTTGTCATGCTTAACAGTTCTTTTAGTTTTACTTTGAAGGAATACTACTAGATATATTGGTTTATAGTGTAATTATGGGGTGACAAATTTAGCATATTCCATCAGGAATGGATCAACATTTACTCAGTCGATGAACCCCTCTTTAGTGCCGTGAAATACTCGGTTCGTTTTTACTTCTTCCGGTACTTTTCCAACGAAAGGACACGTAGGGAGTAGCTGCAGTAGCGCAGATAAGCGTATCAGCTTACTTGAGGTGCTAACAAAGTGGAACGAGATGTAATTAACCTCTTGGATTAAGGTGGGACACCTTTCTCTAACGTGGCTGTACTTAGACAATGCAAAGTTTAATCTCAAGTTGGCAGCTAGATAAACTCTGCTCACACTTGATCCTCTTAACCCTTTTAATAAAGATTTGCTGTAAGTTGTTTTATTTATGTCTTGTGAAAACTGTTTTCAATTTAATTTGTTCATTTCCTACATCTTTTGAGTATACTTATTTTTCAAAACAACATGAAAGCAGAAAAAATAAATTAAACGTTTCATAAAAAATGTCATATAAAAAATTTGTATGGACATAAGCCAATAAGGAAGAATTATTTATTTATGGCGCAAGTAATTTTCAAAACTTTTATGCAGTTTAATGACATTGTTGTAATTTTTATTATTACTGTCAGTTTTCCTTTTATTTTTTAAATTGAAGACTCAAAGTTTTACCATTTTTGAAGTAATATAATATTAATAAATTTTTTTAACACTAAAATTAAAAAATATTTAAATTATCAGCATAGGAAATATGTACGCATTTTTAAAATTATGATTGGGCTTATATTTGTGGAAAGGCATAGCAAGAAACAATAAGAAGGATGTAATTTAACTGTCAATATTACTTGAATCTCCCAAACAGTAACTTCAGAGTAGTAAAAGCTGATTAAAACAATAATATTCCATTATACTTGCAACTATTTAGTTACTTCATAGTATAAAAATAATATAATTCAAATAAGTGACAGAAAATTAAGGTGTTTTAATTATATATAATGTTAACTTGCGTGCACTGATACTTTATGTTTGCAATAAAGTTGACACTGCCAGCTTTTAATGCTGACGTCAAAGTAAAAAGCTAAAACATACATGAATTTAAAAAATAAGTAAATTTACTTTTATACTTAATTTAAAAATGTGTTTATCAAAATATTAATCTTTAATTTTCCTCTCTGTTTAAGGAAATCAATTACATAATTTCAATACGTTATTCTGCAGAAAAAAAAAAAACAAAAAAAAGATTCACAAAAATTGTATATTCTGTCTCACATAAATTATCATTTACATTCTCGTGAGGATATTATCAACGTAAAAAATACTTAACTAGAATTAAATTTCAACTCTTTTGAAATCTTAGAGGAATTGGGAGATTACAGAAAATCTACCAAATGCACATACTATGTTTGGAGCGTCAGTCTGTAAAAGCTAATCACTCATTTATAAGTGAAAAATGTGTAGAACTTGTTTCCTGTAATAGATCCATAAAATACAGTCACTGTACTGTCCGTCAGGTACCTTGAGGTAAATATAAAAGAAGGGAGTTGGTAAGAGTATTAAACATATGTAACGTTTCTTACTGATATGTTTTTCAGAAACAATAGAGAAATAGAAAACAATAAAAAAAGAGTGAAGAATGAATACGGTGTTATTCTTCCAGAAACTAACATGACGGTTTACGTCTCATTCATTTGGACACTAATTACTTTAATTATGATTTATTGTTCTACGAATTTTATACTTTATAACTTAATAACTGACTGGCAAAGAGTTCAACACACTCACTACCGAATCAAAGTCTATAAAACTCAAAATAATTCTTGTATGAAAATAGTATGTAAGTGGCGCAGCCGTATTCCAAGTCAAACTAATCTTTACTGTTAATTGGCCTCACCCGCTTTTGTTACGTTGATGGATAAATCGTGGAATAATAATGGACGTTGTAAAAAAATGATTTATTTTACTTACTTAATAGTGTATCAAGCAATAGTTCACGTTATTATTAGTGACTAGCAAGGAAATTCTTTCATATACTTTTATTTTACTTTCTTTTTACTCTGAACGCCGACTGAATATCATTGCCCCTAAGTCTCTGTGTGTGTGTGTGTGTGTGTGTGTGTGTGTGTGTGTGTGTGTGTGTGTGTGTGTGTGTGAGCGTGCGCGTTCGCGAACGCATGCCTGTGTTATTTGGACGTAGATAGCAAAGGGAATTACTTCTTCATTAGTGATGTTATATATATATATATATATATATATAATTAAAGAGTGGTAACTTGGGTTTCATACAACAACACTTCTGTGAATATTATTTGGGATTTCTTATAACGATTAAAAAAAATTGTTAAGCCATTACACACGTTCACTAATAGTTATATTAATTTGTAACAGAGATTGACTTACGCCTATATTTGGTAGGTATTATTTGATTACTACTTACATATGAACTAATTCTAATATTAGTAGAGTATTACACACGTATCAGGGTAAGAAAATAATCAGCCACCAAAAGTCATTTTTAAGTCTCACTGCGTGTTTTCCTATTGGCAATTTTTAATTTAATCGTACCACTAAAATAATTTTAAACAGGTAAATTATATCGACGTTACATACACACGAACTTCACTTTGCTGGCTGTGTTCTTGGGATGTTGCTGGTAGATCCTTAGCTATGTAAACAGTCAGCCACCTTTCATCAAAAGGGTCAAGTTATTGTCTCCATACCCACATTCACATGCCCGCAAGGAGATTTGCATACTTGTATAATTGTTTGCCGCAGTGTCAAAATGGTTTATACTTCAATCTACCTTAAACGTGAGATAACTGCTGACACACTGCTTTGTGGATATTTTTCCAAGCTACCTGATAATTCAATAACAAACTAAAACTTGAGACAAATAATATTTTACACGTTTGAGATATTAGTCATCCCATATATAATCATTTTGTTAAGTTAAAGAATGTTTTTCTCTTAAGTAACTATTCTAAGTAACTTCAATAGTAACTATTGAATATTGAATGTAATGTACACGAGTAAAATCGAAATTTCAAAAATTACAGCTTTGTGTTGAAACTCCTAGAAACACCAAATTAAGACGCATAGCAAGCCATTGTAACAAATGCTAGAAGGAAAATTAAACGATAGAAGACAATTCACTGTAAACAGCTGCAATTGTCTTTCGCGTGTACAGCAGTGTGTTGCTTGTATCTGGGCTGGAAAACAGAACTATTACCAACACCAGTTTTCCTTGTAGCTGGTAAATAATGTGCACAAAAACCACGTAAAATCGTCACTTATACCGTATAAAATAAGATTTTTGTATTAAAGGATTAGTGAGAAATATTAGTCTTACAATAAATAGGTTAGTAATGGAAATGTATTTAAAAAGTGAAGATCTATTAACATTTCACGTTCTTTGGAAGGTGATGTTCAGAAACTATCCATTATTCCAGCTATAAATAATCCAAATAAATCTGCTGAAATCTGAACTGTGTTTAGACACTACATAAATGATATCTACTAATAACTGTAAGGTGATATTTCTCTACAATAGTACGATAATCACAGCACGTTTATTGCAAGTGCTGCAAGAATAGTAAAATAACAAACAGATGAATATTTAAAATAGCGGGCTTTAGAAACCAGTAACTGAGAAACAGCCAACAAACGTTTAGTGCAAAAGACTAAACGTCGGTAACACAATGAATATCTCGGTAATATCTCTTCAAACTAAGATATAATACGTGCTAAGATGTATAAATTAAAAAGGGAAATCTTATCAGCGGCAATAGGTAAAAATAATAAGCAACTCGAGAAGAAAATTAACAATAGACAGTCAGTTTATTCTACTTAAAGCATACGAATCAACGTTCTACCCATTTAAATATAGTTGAAAACAAGTCGGTGTCATTTTATACTTGCATATGGTTATGTGGAGTCTTGCAAATGTGTGGACATTTTTTGAAACAAGTATGATTTGACTTGTCTTACTCACGTCTGTACAATTACAAACAACGTCTTGTGTCTGCGTGTGTGTTTGTGGGTGCGCGATAATTTTCCAACGTCTAACGTCACCTTCTATTGTATAATTATTATTTATTTTTATTGCTTAACAAATTCTTCTATTATTTTCCCGCGTGTAGCTTATTTTTTAGGACTTAATTTGTATCTTTTTCTCTGCTTTCGTTTGACTTAACCACTGTAAGATTTTAGAAGGACTCGTGTTATAATCCTGTTTATGTATATACTTATGTTTATTTAACATCAAATTGTAATCTTACTATTATCAATTCCTTGGGATTTAAATACAATCAGTTTTATTTTCCTAAATTTTAATTTTTTCAACGTTTCGGATTGATTGCCAAAACCATGGGATTTTAAAACAAAATTGTATATTAATTAACCATGTATTCCACTTCCATTATTTCGGAAATGATAAAAATAGTATCACAGGTGGTAATATAGCCGTGTTCAAATCACTCTCTGGTACCATATACGGGAATTTAGACAACAAAACAAGAAATTATATCCGTATGAAATTTGATAGAGGTGTGGTTATTTCTATTATATTGTATGAGTCTGAGAATTGGGTAACAACGCAAAGAAACGTAAGTATTTAAGTTACAGGAATGAAGTTCCTGCGATATGGGAATGGACAGAATACTTAATGAGGAAATACGCAGAGAAAAAAGTTTTCTTATTCAATTAAAAACATTATTGAATATAGAAACAAATGGATGCGTCATTTAGAAAGAAAAAAGCGTCATGCTAGCTTTAAAGAATGAATTCCTTAATTAGCTAAACCCTAAGCGAAATCCTTGTACACTAAGGAAGAGACAGTTTCAACTTCTTACTTCACTAATTTTTAATGAAAAAAGAAAAAAGGAAAATGAAAAAGAAGAAGAAGCAGAGGAAGAAGAAGAAGAAGAAGAGGAAGATGAAGAAGAAGAAGAAGAAGAAGAAGAAGAAGAAGAAGAAGAAGAAGAAGAAGAAGAAGAAGAAGAAGAAGAAGAAGAAGAAGAAGAAGAAGAAGAAGAAGAAGAAGAAGAAGAAGAAGAAGAAGAAGAAGAAGAAGTTTTATTGCTTTTCTGTAGATCATGGTTGATGATGGTGTATGATTTTCTCCTTTTATCTTACGTTTCGAGAGAATTGCCATAGACATTGCTGGACCATTCCCAGTACTGACGATGGAAACCGGTACAACATGGTTGTAGGTGACTACTTTACTAAGTGGGTGGAAGCCTACGCAATTCCAAATCAGGAGGTTACCACTGTGTGCAAAGCAGTTAGTTCACAACTTCTGTTGCCGTTATGGAGCCCCTATGGAAATCCATACGGATCAAGGGAGAAATTTCGAATCAGGAGTGTTTAAAGAATTATGCCGTCTACTCGGAATTCGCAAAACCAGAACAACACCTCTGCATCCTCAGTCGGACGGGATGGTTGAGAGATTCAACAGGACACTTGAGCACCATCTTTCGAAAGTTGTTGACGAGACCAAACAGACTGGGACCAACATTTACCACTATTCCTTATGGCGTATAGGTCATCAGTACACGACACAACCGGCATGACTCCAGCGAAATTGGTGTTTGGGCGGGAGATTCGTCTTCCTGGGGACTTGATGTTTGGATCACCTGAGACTCAGTCCCAAGAGCCAAAGAACTATTCAATAGTGTGGGTTTCCAAGAAGGAGATCATGTCTGGTTGTTCAATCAAAAGCGCTGTCGTGGTCGCTCACCTAAGCTTCAGTCTTACTGGGAAGGACCCTACACTGTGAAAAAAAGAATTAAC
The DNA here is from genome assembly GCA_034769895.1 of Magicicada septendecula. NCBI lineage: Eukaryota > Metazoa > Arthropoda > Insecta > Hemiptera > Cicadidae > Magicicada > Magicicada septendecula. Next base: position 1,305,233,016 of record CM068367.1, read on the forward strand.
GATGTTGTTTTTATCTGATTCAACAGGAAGGACAGCGAAAGTTCAAGGTCGTCCACCTAGATCGCCTGGCTAAGTACAACTTTAGAGACGGTTTGCCAGTTCGGGACGAACAGCCTTAAGGAGGAGGCAGTGTTACGACGTCACCGAACAATCTACGTGTTTATCGAACGTTCCAGAGAGATCCAGAGTGTACGCGTGTGGTGTACGTGCTTGTATACGCATCTACGAGAAACGTCTCGATGCCGCCAGCCGTGCGGACTGTGTCAAGGGCGCAGTTAATTACGTAGTTCATACGCCCGCTACGACGCAATTAGGAATCGTCTTGATATTCGACTAGCTGTAAATACCGGTACTCAAACGACGTTCAGTTCAGTATTAGGCGAATTTTTGACTGTGCAGTTTCGAGAGTATTAGTGCGATATATTTACAGAGCGGTTCGAGTTATTACTGTGTACGTTCAAGTAGTTATTAGTGAAGTGTTGCGTTTTATATTCAGACGGTATAATTGTAATACAGTTGAGTTTTAATATTAGTGGACATTTTATTGCGTGTGAACAATTTTCATTTGATTTGTTATAGACACTGTGTTGTTAATTACGAACTGTTTAACGATAAAAATTAAAGGTGTGATTAGTGACTTAATTGTTGTCTTGTACTTATTTTGTTTCCACTGTACCTACGACGATCGAGTAGACCGTCGTAACAATATATTTAAAATATTTGCATTATTACGTAGAGGTCAAAAATTACTTGTGCGTTTCAAAAGCAGTATAATTAATTAGAATTTTATTAATTAAACAAAGGTAAATATTTTGATGTACTTTTATGGTAGCGATTACATATGGATTCTGTGAAACAACTCACATTTGTATATATTTCAGTGTAAATTTCTAGGAATACTGTCCACTAGCAACGGTCTGTTTCTCAGAAATCATTTTTAACTGTAGTTTGTAGTTTAACTTGTCCGCCCTTTTGTCAGCGTTATCGCGTGCCCAGACAACAAACGCTTTGCTTTTAGTAGCTAAAACAGGCTGTTTAATTCTACAACACTCAAAACAAGTTCTAAGCTTGCTACAATTATTTACTAAGATATTTTATGAATTATATAAAGAGTGGAAAAGAACTTTTATGATATCATTTTCAAGGCGTAATGAGTAAAGGAGTAGGCGAAAATATTCTGGTATTACGGAAAGAAAAGTCGGCAATATAAACATCACATACACGGATGTACCCAGAAACCTGCTACAACAGACATTCACCATGAAAGCCGTAAAGACATTCACCGTGGGATTAGCATGAGAATACACACGCTCGCGCGCGTATACATAGTTTTGCTACAGTTCTTGAATCAGTATGTAAATTAGTAATATTTAGTACTTAGTTGTACTATATAATGTACAATATAATGTTTATTATCAAATAAAATTTACATAAATATATTACATATAATATATTTTGTACACTTGCTTCTGTGTGTGTGTGTGTTTTGCCTATATTTCCCAGTAGACTGGAGTATATTTGTTAGAATACGAATATTAGATAACGGTGTTACAATATTATCTACTTACTTTTTTAACCCACTTTAGCCGTTGTGTAAACACATTTTAATATGTAATGTACATATTCCTTCGTGTATGTGGTTCATATTCCCTCTTTTGCTAGATAAAACTATATAAGCGTTGTTAATTTTTAATTTTGACGACACCTTTGAATATTCGGCTAAAATGTAGTGCACATCAGACAGGAGAAATAATTTTCTGATGACAAAATAACCGCTAACTTTTAATTAGCTTTGACCAATGTAGTAGAAAGAAGGGGCGTTAATTAATTGCGCCGCAGAACGACGTGAGGGTAAATGTATATTTTAGTCTTGGCACCTTTTTGTAGCACAGTCGGTCGAGTCTACAGAATAAATCTTTAGGGGTAAAATCATTTGTTGATTAGAGTTGTTAGTAAATAATGTATGCACTTCTTTATACACTATTTACCGTGAAAAGAGCTAACTGTAACAGTTAATGAAATCGAGAACTCTGCAAGCGGCTGCAGAATTTGGACAGGACAACCGATTAAAAAGAGTAACTACACACGCGCGCTTGCACGCTCAAAGCAGAAGAGTGATGTTGAAAGGGGGCGTAGGCTCGTAATCCGGAGCCACAACAACATAAAATGTACATTCGAAAAGACTTCTGTTTGGAGCACTTACTGGGAACACTTAATGCGCACTGAACGTCCCAAGGAGAGCCTCTCCACTCCAAGCAGTGTTAACAGCTCTGTTCACGTGTAGGCTAGGGTACCTCCTTATCCAGTACACTACGGATTTATAAACGTTTTTTCTCAATGCACTACTCGACATCTATTTCTGTTCAACAGTTTAGGAACAATTTAGCATTATTACGTGCAGGATATTTTCACTTTGGTGATACAAAGGTTTCACAGTGAAACAAATCCGTTGTCAAGAAAGATTCGTTCCTAAACTATGATAGTTATAATCTACTATGTGTTTAGTTTTAGAGATCATTAGTTTTAGAGTCAGTGCAGCTTTTCAGACGCGACTTCGTAATATTGTTAATAACGGAACTTCATTATAATTGCGTAATAACATAGTAGGGCACAGGTAATTTGAACTAAGTGGGACAGTGGATGACTCGGATTAACAAACAACTTCCGATTAAAAAAGACATTCGATTCCAGCACTAAATAATAAAAAAAGGAATAATAAAATACTGTCAATAATTCAAAAGAACATAAAAAAAACAACTGACAATACAATAATATACAAAATTTATTGTAGTGGCCAAAAAATTGAACTAGATTATTGCAAAAGACTTTTGTATAGGAAACACTTTTAAATAAAAATCATTTGAATACGTTATATTTTTTATTTTATTTTAAAATATAAAAAACGAAATCTATTCTTTGGATTGACTTTCTCTATATGCATTATTTAGTTTTTCGTTACAGTGTAAAATTAAATAATCACCTGAAAATTAAAAAAAAAAAATTAATTGCAACTTTGAAAATTAAGTAAACAGTATTTTCAGACTGAAGTAAACAATCCAGCTTTTTTATATTGTCGTTGGCCTGTTACTATAAATCGTACACTTTATTGCCTATAAGTTGTTGTTTTAAATATAATACTTAAAAGACTTTTTTAAAACTTAACTGCTGGTGTCGCAAAATAAGAATTTAAATTTGTAGTGGAAGGAATGCACAGCGAGGATGGGAAACGCAAAAACGCGAACGGATATTTTCTACTTCATCCATAAATATAAATATGTTAATATTTCAAAAAAACTATTATTGTTTTTATTAAGACCACTACTTACCCCTGGCTGTTGGACCATGGTCGACTGCTTTGGTTTTCATTTCTCTAGTCGTTTCGTCGGCCACCTGAAAGATAACAGGTCTCATTGATCTTGCCTCAATAGTGAGGTATGCTCGACCTGTTACTTTCCAAACTTTTTCTACTGAAGATGGACTTCACAGATGTGGACGAGACGTCTAGAGGAAATAACAGCGTAACCAATTGTCCACGGCACAATAGGCCAGTAACAATTTTTTGTTGTTTTTAATAATGTTGACACCGGCTGTGATACATTTCGCAATAAAATGTTTCACATCTGTATGATTACCAGCTGTTGTTTTTAGCCTTATTTTGGGTTTCCCGGTTTCCTTATTCTTCCAAAAGTACGTACGCCTACAGATATTTTACTTAAGTTTTCCCAGTTACATAGTTTATGATGACTTATAGCCAGGAGCAACGCAACGTCATCAATCAAATTTTCTGAGCAGAGAACTGACGATCAGTACACACGTTGTTCCAATGCATTTCCTAAAATTACTGATAATTTAGTTAATTTCTTTGCCTCCACAGTGTCGTGTCTATTTGAAAATCCGACGATAGAATGGTCTACATTCTTTGTAGTACGTATGCTTTGGCATATCTTTTAAGCATTCCAGAGTAAGTTTCATCACGGTAAAAGCTGTCCATGAGAGAACAAACACAGAACTTAGGAAATAATTACATTATTTTGACTCGTTCTTTCATACCGTACGTCTCATAGAGGGAATGGTAAAGTATAAAAAGAGTTTATAGTATCCGGGTTATTGTGACGTAATCTATTGCTTTGAGATGACATTTAAAATTTCTCTAGACGTTTCGGGTACTCATCAGAGTTCTTCTTCAGTAGTAATAGTTTGCAAAAAGGTTCGAAAAGGGATGGTATGCATAAAGTACGCCTAACTGAGGTTGTTTTCGCCTGTTTAGGGTTACGTTCGGTCTACCATCACTTGTCGAACGTTTTTAAAACTTTTTCTACTAAAAGGTTTTACTACTGAAGTTTTACTAACTTTCCGGTGGGCGGCAGACAAGATAGAAAAATTTTAAAAGTCATCTCACAGCAATCGACAACGGCCCAATTGCCCGGATATATCCAACTCTTTTAATAATTACTGCGGCCTTGGCAGCCTACGCAGTAGAATAGCTAATTACTAACGATAAAGTGAGAGTGAAATTACACCACGTAAAATACAGTAACTGTATTAACTGTGCATATCAAGATATTTATTTCTATCTGTATCTCTCATCATGTTCCTTTATTTTGCTTAATTCTACGCTTTATGTAACAGTCATGTTTCGAATATTACGTTACGAATACATTTCAGTTAACGTATAAATTAAAAGTTCCATTTTCATATTAAAGACATAATTTCGTGTTCATTCAAGTTTGCAATTTTAACATTGAAAATGTTTATAAGGACGTGTCGCACATTTGCGCCCGATCGCTGGTGCGTGATCGAAAATGGGAACCGGTGAGTTTCCATAGAAACTGCTTCTTTGTTGTCAATAACGTAGAAAATTTTGAATTTTTTGGTGAGTTTAAATGCCATATCCCCGTAAATTTATCGTAAGGTAGTACATCAGTCAAGAATTTATTACGGAGCGATGGATCAGGAGGAAGCGAGTGGAAGTACGGCTCAGACTTCCACTGATTCCAGTGTAGAAGGAACTAATTTGAAGCATTTTCAATGCCCTTCTCTGTGCATTGCATTTGTGCAATGTCTGTACATTTTTTGTCTCATCAGTAATGTCAGATTCAAGATCATTAACAAAAGTATCATTCATCAATTAATTTTGTGTCTCAATTTACACTATCAGATTTTACAAATTTTCCACATTACCTCACATGTACACGATAGGAAGTAAACGCCCTATTTTCGGATTATTCGGGCTAAAGTAATGAGATATCAATAAAAAGCTGATGTTTAATGTAGAACCAATATCACGCACTGTGATTCGACGATAACTTTAAACAAATATGATGATACTGCCAGCCACCTCTACTGTTACCGCCTGAAATACGCTGTCATTGTTCATCTTGTTATTTCAATTAGCAGCCTCATGCCGCAGTTTAGGACTTGAAAATGTTGGAAACACTGAAATGCTTTGTCCAGAACATGGCAAGTATCAGTTTAGCAAGTAAACAGAGACTACTAATTCAAATAACAACATGAACCTCTACTATTGGCGGTGTTTTCGGCATCGTAGATGCGGTTCATCGTCGACAAGTTTTGAAAGCCTTATACAATAAGCGGACGCTTATATCTGGCAACGTTTCGTCATCAAACTGTCTTGCATGTTTTTCACAAATTTCTGTTAGTTTCACGTTTTTTCTAAAAAGAATTTAATAATAAGCGTCCTTCCACGTTTGAATCTAAATCTACTTCACTCATACTTGCAATTCGAACAACATCCATGCTGATTGCTGGATGACTGAGATAGATTAATACTTGTTTCCGTGTTTCAGCCAGTGATAACAACTTTCGAAATTATTTTTTTCATTTGCGTTTTAATCGAAGTTGTAATTTAAATTTAAACTCTCCTCGTAATAACGCAAAATTGACTAATATTGTCTAAGAGTGTCTACTAATATTTTTGCCACGAAAATCATAAACCGTTGAATTGTAAATGAGTGTAAAATAACTTTACCGAGTCTGCATTATTTACACATAATTTGGCCTATTATAAATATTCCCTTAACTGTTAAGACTTATACTCGAGTAAACTTGAACCTGCACTATACTGTAATCTGAACCAAAATACAATTATTTATACCATTAAACGTATCAAATAAACTCACTGTTACAAATATGAAGGGCTATTTTAATACTCCAACTCACTTTACTGGTAGCATTTTCAGCATCAGTTTTGCCTCCACTGGCAACACTTGCTGTCTTTCCCTTGGACAGCCTGTCGGTATTCTGCCTTCTGTATTTTTTTAAGGACTCTTTTCAGTGTTCTTCCTCCGTTTCCATTTTACGACAGTGCCAGTCCATTGCAGTCTCCTCATTTCTGATGTACTTTTCTACTTTTAAGTCGCTTATTTGACAGATTACTGTATACACGGTAACTTTACATACACTGCAGTTGTAAAGTCGTTTTCTCGTAAAGCGAGGTTATTTTCGTATAATAAGATACCTATAGTCATCTTTCAATACAGGTATTCACAACACAGGTACATACAGGTAATAAGTCTCACAACACATTCGTGTTGTGAGACTTATTTTTAAAACTCCTACGCTTGCCTTTTTAAAACAATGTTAACTGTAATCATTTCCATGAATATAACATTTGATATGGTTACTTATTCAGTTTACTTATATAATTTAATGACTTATTTCACCGTGCAATTTTGTGTAGACGAGGTTCGTAAGGTGCATGTTTAGAGAACCGCGTTATCAGGTTTAGTCCCCAGGTACTCATTCAGCCAAAATTCGTACTTAAGATAAATGAGGCACCGATTATTATTAGTAGGCTTTCACACAGCCTTTCTTTCTTTCTGTGTGACCCGAGTTCGCCCAACATCGACCTCATAACGGCAGTGAATAAAAATTTACCTATACCTATAGCTAGACATTTACCTATATCCTTTATTCATCTATATTCTCACTAACAAGTAGAAACTAGGTTTTTACTTCTTATCTCAGCTGTCTACTGTCTTCACACGTGTGACAGCATAGAAATTATGTATTCATACTTAGGTTGTCATGCTTAACAGTTCTTTTAGTTTTACTTTGAAGGAATACTACTAGATATATTGGTTTATAGTGTAATTATGGGGTGACAAATTTAGCATATTCCATCAGGAATGGATCAACATTTACTCAGTCGATGAACCCCTCTTTAGTGCCGTGAAATACTCGGTTCGTTTTTACTTCTTCCGGTACTTTTCCAACGAAAGGACACGTAGGGAGTAGCTGCAGTAGCGCAGATAAGCGTATCAGCTTACTTGAGGTGCTAACAAAGTGGAACGAGATGTAATTAACCTCTTGGATTAAGGTGGGACACCTTTCTCTAACGTGGCTGTACTTAGACAATGCAAAGTTTAATCTCAAGTTGGCAGCTAGATAAACTCTGCTCACACTTGATCCTCTTAACCCTTTTAATAAAGATTTGCTGTAAGTTGTTTTATTTATGTCTTGTGAAAACTGTTTTCAATTTAATTTGTTCATTTCCTACATCTTTTGAGTATACTTATTTTTCAAAACAACATGAAAGCAGAAAAAATAAATTAAACGTTTCATAAAAAATGTCATATAAAAAATTTGTATGGACATAAGCCAATAAGGAAGAATTATTTATTTATGGCGCAAGTAATTTTCAAAACTTTTATGCAGTTTAATGACATTGTTGTAATTTTTATTATTACTGTCAGTTTTCCTTTTATTTTTTAAATTGAAGACTCAAAGTTTTACCATTTTTGAAGTAATATAATATTAATAAATTTTTTTAACACTAAAATTAAAAAATATTTAAATTATCAGCATAGGAAATATGTACGCATTTTTAAAATTATGATTGGGCTTATATTTGTGGAAAGGCATAGCAAGAAACAATAAGAAGGATGTAATTTAACTGTCAATATTACTTGAATCTCCCAAACAGTAACTTCAGAGTAGTAAAAGCTGATTAAAACAATAATATTCCATTATACTTGCAACTATTTAGTTACTTCATAGTATAAAAATAATATAATTCAAATAAGTGACAGAAAATTAAGGTGTTTTAATTATATATAATGTTAACTTGTGTGCACTGATACTTTATGGTTGCAATAAAGTTGACACTGCCAGCTTTTAATGCTGACGTCAAAGTAAAAGCTAAAACATACATGAATTTAAAAAATAAGTAAATTTGCTTTTATACTTAATTTAAAAATGTGTTTATCAAAATATTAACCTTTAATTTTCCTCTCTGTTTAAGGAAATCAATTACATAATTTCAATACGTTATTCTGCAAAAAAAAAAAACAAAAAAAAGATTCACAAAAATTGTATATTCTGTCTCACATAAATTATCATTTACATTCTCGTGAGGATATTATCAACGTAAAAAATACTTAACTAGAATTAAATTTCTACTCTTTTGAAATCTTAGAGGAATTGGGAGATTACAGAAAATCTACCAAATGGACATACTATGTTTGGAGCGTCAGTCTGTAAAAGCTAATCACTCATTTATAAGTGAAAAATGTGTAGAACTTGTTTCCTGTAATAGATCCATAAAATACAGTCACTGTACTGTCCGTCAGGTACCTTGAGGTAAATATAAAAGAAGGGAGTTGGTAAGAGTATTAAACATATGTAACGTTTCTTACTGATATGTTTTTCAGAAACAATAGAGAAATAGAAAACAATAAAAAAAGAGTGAAGAATGAATAACGGTGTTATTCTTCCAGAAACTAACATGACGGTTTACGTCTCATTCATTTGGACACTAATTACTTTAATTAAGATTTATTGTTCTACGAATTTTATACTTTATAACTTAATAACTGACTGGCAAAGAGTTCAACACACTCACTACCGAATCAAAGTCTATAAAACTCAAAATAATTCTTGTATGAAAATAGTATGTAAGTGGCGCAGCCGTATTCCAAGTCAAACTAATCTTTACTGTTAATTGGCCTCACCCGCTTTTGTTACGTTGATGGATAAATCGTGGAATAATAATGGACGTTGTAAAAAAATGATTTATTTTACTTACTTAATAGTGTAGCAAGCAATAGTTCACGTTATTATTAGTGACTAGCAAGGAAATTCTTTCATATACTTTTATTTTACTTTCTTTTTACTCTGAACGCCGACTGAAGATCATTGCCCCTAAGTCTCTATGTGTGTGTGTGTGTGTGTGTGTGTGAGCGTGTGCGTTCGCGAACGCATGCCTGTGTTATTTGGACGTAGATAGCAAAGGGAATTACTTCTTCATTAGTGATGTTATATATATATATATATATATATATATATATTACTATAATACTTATAACTATTTTACCTCAAGATGTATTTTTTCCTTTAGGGACATGTTTCGGGAGATCCTGTTCTCCCATCTTCAGCCTTCGCCATCTTGCTTCTGGTGCAGTATTTGTGTGTTGGCTTCTGGATGTTATTATGGTGGTTTGTTGGTCTTTGGTCCTTCAATGTTGCATTATTGTGTGTGGTTGTGGTATCTGTTTTTGTATTTTGTGTATTTTCGATGTTGAGTGCTTTGAATATTGTGTCATGTTTTGTATTGATTTGTATTTGTTCTGGTATATATATATATATATTGTCACCGGACAAAAGGTTTGTCGCATGACAAATGGCGCCAATCGTACTCTAGTTATTTTGGTGGCCCTAAAAAGGACCGAGTGGCGAGAAAGCTGATGTTGGTCGTGCCGCGCTGAGATGTTCGGCGGCTGCGCCCGCTGATCGTGGCGTACTGCAGTCCTCTTCTTCCGGCACCGGTTGTAGAGTCGGCTGCCGGCCCAGCGAAATCCATCGCTGGCGCGGAACGGGAGTGCGAAGACGCAAGAACGGCGGCGGTTCTATTCTTCGGCTGTTCCTTCCGGCTGACTCCGCCCCGATGTCGTCCGAGAGAGGGGAGGAGATGAAGTGCGTTCGATGGCGTGGCGATGAGTGCACAAAATTTTCTGCCGGCCCGGGTTTTATTGACTAACCGGGATCGCTGATTGGCTCGCTCCGAGCACGTTGTTTGATTGGCTCGCTGTGTCCACCGCTGGTACTGGAGAGCAGATGTTCGCATACCGCTGCCGTCACAACTCCACCGGGTCTTGAATGCTCTCCGGTAGCCAGCCTACTGCTCTTCTCCAGATGTTGTGGAGGTGTCTGTTGGGCGCCATGTTGATTGGTGTGCCGGCTGGTAGCTCGCTGGCGTGGCTGGATCTTGCATCCGCAAGATGATCGTCGCCCCACGTTGGGCGCCACTTGTCACCGGACAAAAGGTTTGTCGCATGACAAATGGCACCAATCGTACTCTAGTTATTTTGGTGGCCCTAAAAAGGACCGAGTGGCGAGAAAGCTGATGTTGGTCGTGCCGCGCTGAGATGTTCGGCGGCTGCGCCCGCTGATCGTGGCGTACTGCAGTCCTCTTCTTCCGGCACCGGTTGTAGAGTCGGCTGCCGGCCCAGCGAAATCCATCGCTGGCGCGGAACGGGAGTGCGAAGACGCAAGAACGGCGGCGGTTCTATTCTTCGGCTGTTCCTTCCGGCTGACTCCGCCCCGATGTCGTCCGAGAGAGGAGAGGAGATGAAGTGCGTTCGATGGCGTGGCGATGAGTGCACAAAATTTTCTGCCGGCCCGGGTTTTATTGACTAACCGGGATCGCTGATTGGCTCGCTCCGAGCACGTTGTTTGATTGGCTCGCTGTGTCCACCGCTGGTACTGGAGAGCAGATGTTCGCATACCGCTGCCGTCACAATATATATATATATATATATATATATATATATATATATATAATTAAAGAGTGGTAACTTGGGTTTCATACAACAACACTTCTGTGAATATTATTTGGGATTTCTTATAACTATTAAAAAAAATTGTTAAGCCATTACACACGTTCACTAATAGTTATTTTAATTTGTAACAGAGATTGACTTAGGCCTATATTTGGTAGGTATTATTTGATTACTACTTACATATGAACTAATTCTAATATTAATAGAGTATTAAACAAGTATCAGGGTAAGAAAATAATCAGCCACCAAAAGTCATTTTTAAGTCTCACTGCGTGTTTTCCTATTGGTAATTTTTAATTTAATCGTACCACTAAAATAATTTTAAACAGGTAAATTATATCGACGTTACATACACACGAGCTTCACTTTGCTGGCTGTGTTCTTGGGATGTTGCTGGTAGATCCTTAGCTATGTAAACAGTCAGCCACCTTTCATCAAAAGGGTCAAGTTATTGTCTCCATACCCACATTCACATGCCCGCAAGGAGATTTGCATACTTGTATAATTGTTTGCCGCAGTGTCAAAATGGCTTATACTTCAATCTACCTTAAACGTGAGATAACTGCTGACACACTGCTTTGTGGATATTTTTCCAAGCTACCTGATAATTCAATAACAAACTAAAACTTGAGACAAATAATATTTTACACGTTTGAGATATTAGTCATCCCATATATAATCATTTTGTTAAGTTAAAGAATGTTTTTCTCTTAAGTAACTATTCTAAGTAACTTCAATAGTAACTATTGAATATTGAATGTAATGTACACGAGTAAAATCGGAATTTCAAAAATTACAGCTTTGTGTTGAAACTCCTAGAAACACCAAATTAAGACGCATAGCAAGCCATTGTAACAAATGCTAGAAGGAAAATTAAACGATAGAAGACAATTCACTGTAAACAGCTGCAATTGTCTTTCGCTTGTACAGCAGTGTGTTGCTTGTATCTGGGCTGGAAAACAGAACTATTACCAACACCAGTTTTCCTTGTAGCTGGTAAATAATGTGCACAAAAACCACGTAAAATCGTCACTTATACCGTATAAAATAAGATTTTTGTATTAAAGGATTAGTGAGAAATATTAGTCTTACAATAAATAGGTTAGTAATGGAAATGTATTTAAAAAGTGAAGATCTATTAACATTTCACGTTCTTTGGAAGTAGGCTACGGCAATGCATGAGGTGACGTTCAGAAACTATCCATTATTCCAGCTATAAATAATCCAAATAAATCTGCTGAAATCTGAACTGTGTTTAGACACTACATAAATGATATCTACTAAATGACTGTAAGGTGATATTTCTCTACAATAGTACGATAATCACAGCACGTTTATTGCAAGTGCTGCAAGAATAGTAAAATAACAAACAGATGAATATTTAAAATAGCGGGCTTTAGAAACCAGTAACTGAGAAACAGCCAACAAACGTTTAGTGCCAAAGACTAAACGTCGGTAACACAATGAATATCTCGGTAATATCTCTTCAAACTAAGATATAATACGTGCTAAGATGTATAAATTAAAAAGGGAAATCTTATCAGCGGCAATAGGTAAAAATAATAAGCAACTCGAGAAGCAAATTAACAATAGACAGTCAGTTTATTCTACTTAAAGCATACGAATCAACGTTCTACCCACTTAAATATAGTTGAAAACAAGTCGGTGTCATTTTATACTTGCATATGGTTATGTGGAGTCTTGCAAATGTGTGGACATTTTTTGAAACAAGTATGATTTGACTTGTCTTACTCACGTCTGCACAATTACAAACAACGTCTTGTGTCTGCGTGTGTGTTTGTGGGTGCGCGATAATTTTCCAACGTCTAACGTCACCTTCTATTGTATAATTATTATTTATTTTTATTGCTTAACAAATTCTTCGATTATTTTCCCGCGTGTAGCTTATTTTTTAGGACTTAATTTGTATCTTTTTCTCTGCTTTCGTTTGACTTAACCACTGTAACATTTTAGAAGGACTCGTGTTATAATCCTGTTTATGTATATACTTATGTTTATTTAACATCAAATTGTAATCTTTCTATTATCAATTCGTTGGGATTTAAATACAATCAGTTTTATTTTCCTAAATTTTAATTTTTTCAACTTTTCGGATTGATTGCCAAAACCATGGGATTTTAAAACAAAATTGTATATTAATTAACCATGTATTCCACTTCCAGTATTTCGGAAATGATAAAAATAGTATCACAGGTGGTAATGTAGCCGTGTTGAAATCACTCTCTGGTACCATATACGGGAATTTAGACAACAAAACAAGAAATTATATCCGTATGAAATTTGATAGAGATGTGGTTATTTCTATTATATTGTATGAGTCTGAGAATTGGGTAACAACGCAAAGAAACGTAAGTATTTAAGTTACAGGAATGAAGTTCCTGCGATATGGGAATAGACAGAATACTTAATGAGGAAATACGCAGAGAAAAAAGTTTTCTTATTCAATTAAAAACATTATTGAATATAGAAACAAATGGATGCGTCATTTTGAAAGAAAAAAGCGTCATGCTAGCTTTAAAGAATGAATTCCTTAATTAGCTAAACCCTAAGCGAAATCCTTGTACACTAAGGAAGAGACAGTTTCAACTTTTTACTTCACTAATTTTTAATGAAAAAAGAAAAAAGGAAAATGAAAAAGAAGAAGAAGCAGAAGAAGAAGAAGAAGAAGAAGAAGAAGGAGAAGAAGGAGAAGAAGGAGAAGAAGGAGAAGAAGGAGAAGAAGGAGAAGAAGAAGAAGAAGAAGAAGAAGAAGAAGAAGAAGAAGAAGAAGAAGAAGAAGAAGAAGAAGAAGAAGAAGAAGAAGAAGAAGAAGAAGTCTTATTGCTTTTCTGTAGATCATGGTTGATGATGGTGTATGATTTTCTCCTTTTATCTAATGCTTAGTTATTATATGGGTCTAAGGTAGCTAATTTCTTAACCTTGGCAAGGCATTTACTTCAATAAATGCTGACAATTTCTCTGTGTGTGACGGGCTGATCTTATTGCTCTTTGTCATCACAGTTCATACCTCAAATCAAAGACTAAAACCCTCTTCACTAGTGAGTTAGAGATGTTGTTTTCTTGACCTCCAGTTTTCCAACTTCCTGGATATACTGTAGATAAATAATAAAATTTGCTGTCCTGCAAGAAAAAAATACATAACTTACACACAGACGTACAAATTGTTAGCTAGTAGTGCGTGTATTGTTAACGGGGAGTTCGAAACGGCAGCTGAAATCCTCTAGTTTTACGGGCATTGAATTACCGCTATTTACGTTGGCACTCTGACAGTTTACCGTTACTGAGTCAACTTACCGTACAGTAAGTGAGACAGTTTACAAGTTGTTATTAGTCTAAGCACAAATAAAGTGTAGGAAAATCAGTTGGCAAATCATAGGACATTCTAGTAGAGTGTAAAGAGATGTTTTATTGTATGCTTTAAAATTAGTAAAACAAAATTTCAGATCATAATATTTGTGATTAAAGTCAAGTTTAAAAAAAGTTTCATACATACGTTTATCAAGTCTTTAATGTAAATGTAAAGTTTATTTTATATGACATATATGCCTACAAGAATATATTTCGAGGATTCTTGTATATCTGCATGTATTGGGTTAGGAGAGAGTTTGTTTGTTTGCTTGTTTCTTAGTGTGTGAGAAAAGCGGCCATGCTTAAATGAGAAGTGTGTAGGTTGTTGCTTCTGCTGCAGAATACGTAATGGATTGGAGTGTCGAGGGCAAGAAAATGAATATCTGGGGAACTAGTACAAGAGAGAGGCATTATGTAAAGAAGAGGGTTGTGGGCAGAGTGGCAGCGACTGTGGCGATGGTGGTGGTGGTAGTCCGCCCTTACCCCGGCTCTGTTTTCATTCCTTATAATAATTATACAGAGAGACGCGCGACTGTACCATACAATTGGTTAGATCTTTAACCGCGTGAAAAAACATCTCTGCAAACGAAACTTCTTATTTATAAACACCGTTTTTTTCTAAGGTAATGTTACAAATCAACCGCGGCTTTTATTTATGAGAGGAGGTTCCTCATTTATAATCATACAGGAGTGGTGAACTCTAATTTACCTCCAACGTGAGCGCAGAAACTTGCGACAATTTTTAAATGTGTTCTTCAGCCGTTTTCTTAAAGAGAGATTTAAGAGTTTCTTCATTTTCGACACATGAATTATCATCACCCGTCGCTTTCATTAAACCACACATCGTTTCTTGTCTCCCAATGGGTATGCTATTGTTTCATATGCACTTTTCTTTTAGTTTCCCTTATTCCCGTTTGCTTTTTTAAATGTTGTTAATTTTTAGATTTCCTCAGATACTTATCGAACTATTAGAATCAGAGAGCTACAGAACACGCTCAGTATGTTGAATGAAATCCCCTTTTTATTGGGTAAATCAAATATTATTAAATTATATTTTTTTATAGCTCCGAGTAAATTTCTTTGTATGTATACTTCTCAGTAGACTACTTTTGGCTACGTGTACAATATTGTCAACAAAATTTCCACTTTACTCGTTGTTAATAATGTAATGTACAATGATTTAAAGGAAATAAGTACAGCACTATTGGGTTTTAACGTAAAATTCAAAAGTAATAACTAAAAAATATAATCAAATATTATATAACTTTACATTATTTGTTCAAAACAATAACAAACATGACAGCGTTTGTTAATAACAACGCTGTTGTTACGTTTTACCTAACAGTAAATCTTTTGCCCTCAAAGTTTAGGCTTACTCCCGGCAAGACTCTGAACTCAGAACCGCCGCCACAAATCCATTCACGTAGACAAAAGGTATCTTCGCGTTTTCGTTTAGGTGTCACATCTTACAGCCGTAAGATACTATTACTCTTCTCATAATGTTTTATATTAAATGTTTCCTTCTGCTGGAGACGTCCTTAGACAAAGACTTGTGTTTAATCTCTAATTTGATTTGATTTTTTGTTTATATTAACAGACAAGCGTTGCTCAGTCATCAACTATGATTTAAGCATTCTGACTGCCAATGTTGTTTAGCAGAATTCGCTATAAAGAATAAATATAACTATAAACGTGTGTGTGTGTGTGTGTGTGTGTGTGTGTGTAAGTGCGACTTTCGTAGTAATTAGTTATAAAATAGAAATTAGTAATTATTTGAAAAAGAGGAATTATAAAAAGGGTAAACAATTTTACACTGAATTATGTTACACCGTGGTTTTAAATTTCATTTTATTTATTTTCGTAATTTCCAATTGGTATTGGAGAAAAATATACAATTATGTAGCGGTACTTTATGGTTTAAAAATAGATATTATAATTAATATATAATTCAACTACTTAAATACAATTATACTTTTATAAACATACTTAAAATTATTTAATACAATACAATTATTAATTTTAAGTAACAATATATGATAAATACTTAAAAAACTGAAATTTTACCTATAGATATTGAATGAAAATTTCTTCTACAGAAAATGAACGCTGTAAATATAAGAAAATTAACATTCACGTAAAAGGACAGAATAGAAAAAATAACATTTGACACGGTTTTTTTGAATGCTGAAACCGGAATCGATGATACCATACACCACACAGTAAACGGAAAGAAGTAAAAGTAAACGATATCTTAAAACTACTGTGATTATACCAGCGTTATTTCCGTGCGCGTATCTAATAAACAAATGAGATCACTTGGAAAAGATGAGAAAGTTCATTTGGATTGGATTGGATGGGATATCACGTACTCTGATTGTGGAGATGAGAATATATATGGTGTTTATTGTGTATGTGGGGCAAACATTTATGTCAGATTACACAATGCAGGCGATAAATTGTGGAAATACGACATTTATATTTACGGCAGCAGTATAAGGTAGATCTTGTCATGAATATTACGTAGCTGTTTTAAAATTTACATAAATCTAAATCTGATATCACAAATGTATCGTCCGTGACAATAAACAAGCAGTGTTTTATATCAGCAACAAAATAATAAAGAGAGAACAATATAGTTCTTTTATGCATTCATAACAAGTCAACAGTGTTTTGTTTAAAAATGTCGAGAAAAATCTCAATTTCCGTTTTCGTGTTAATTAACCGATTTTACGTTTGAATACTTCATCACCGTGTAAAACTGCTTATTGAGTAGCTCATATGTTCAGTTTATTATATATTAAAAATAAAGTAGAGAATCTGCAATTATGATTTATTTACCTGAATTTATTTACACAAATTAAATGGAAAATGTCGTTAATTTGACATCAAATTATGCATTATTTAACTCGCTTCCAATTATTTCGTTGTAAAAATTAAATAACTATACTTATATAAAATACTTATACTATATTAAATAAAAATCTTTCGAATTATACAGAATTATCTGATACTAAATAGAAAAAAAAAATTTTGGTTAATTTGAATACACGTAGGTATAAATGTGTACAATTATAAGTCATTTGTTTTTAGTTTTTAAAGGTAAAGGTGCAAAAATTATATATACGAGATATTCGGAATGTAAGTCATTTAGCTACACAGGAATCACAAAACCTTATAAACAAGTTATTTTCAAAATAAAGGGAAATTCTACTCTCCTCTATAGTAAAGTTATAGAGAATTCTGTAGCTTTATTGTAGCTTCAACAATTATATCCCAGAAACAAAGATTCTAATCGACACAAAGGAAAACGAAACTTTGAAGTATCATAAAAATAATAAATTGAAAGAATCTAACCAGAGATAGATTAGATAGACTCATTACGTCAGCGTTTTTAAATAGAAATAATTTTTTGAATTTTTAAATAGTCATCAAAGGAAAAATTAAAATAAATTAAAAATTTACTCTACAATTTAGAAACTTTAAAGTTAAATTGCTGTGGTGTAAATACTTTTTAAGAATATGAGTAGCAGCACCAAACGATAGAGCCGTTATGTGAAATAAAGGAAGAGAGTGATTTGATTATGTAAAGCCACTTATTTTACAAAAAACGGAAAAATTATTTGAAGAACGCTTACGAACTGAATACAGTCAGTCACTATTTTACTGTGAAATAAATGCGAAGTTTGTGGACAAGGAGTGTTGATACGATCAAAATCAACGACTTTATGATATAGTAACTGGAAAGAATGAACGGAAAGAATTATAAACTTTATGCAATGATTTAAATTTGTTTCTATTATTTTGTTTCATTATGATAATATACGTTTATATCTAATTTTGAATTTTGTAAAGATGCATTTGGCCGATATGTTTATAATTGCCGGACATTAACAATTACGAGTAATCGACATTGAATACTACTACACAGTTACAGATTATATTGACCTAGAAAGAAATTAATACTGTTGCAAACCTACTCGTCACACATTATAGATTATTAAATTTGAAACTATATTTTAATTTATATGATTTATTAATTGACGTTGTTACGGATTCTTCACTTATACATTCATTAGTAATTGGCTTCTTCATATCAGCTAGCGTACATTGATTACGTACGCTTTTGCCGTCCCAATAACTTTACTGCTAATGGCCTGAACTCTGCTTAAGCGCCCTTAAAGAAAAAAGTACCTTAATTACTTTTTAACTGTTTTTCCAACCAATTCTTTTTACTGTTCGAAAACTCGTTTCTTTGAAACCATCGCTCACACTTAACGTAACTGCAACTAATTAACAGTTAATTATTTCTTTCTTAGCGAATACGTTTATTGAAAATTGTAGACACCATCAAAAATTGATAATTATGTGAATAGATTTCACCTGTAAGTATAACATTTGAAGTTTTCTTACATATAAAAACCTGACGCACGTTTCATAGAGTAGTCTGTATCTCCAGAATTTTCAATGTAAATTAAGGAATTATCGATTTTGATTGTTATCAATTAATCAGAATTGTTATTATTAATAAAAATCGATAATGCGTCAATTAAAATTTGACGAATTGTGAAGGTACTTATTATTCTGTGAAGCGTGGGTCAGGTTTCTTATATGTATTAAAACTTCAATATTATATTTACGGATATAATTTATTTTCATAATTATCAATAAAAACCTGAAAGAAGCTAATACTTTAAAATTACTGAAAAAGAAATTATGAATATCGAAAATGTATAAAATGGAACGTAATAATATTATAAATTACAATTATCTTATTCACAGCTGTGGTCAGCAATTTTTGATTCGTCCGGCTATTCCTTATATGAGGAAATTTAGTAGAGAATATGTCCCCTGGATATTTTAACTATGGAATATTTTTGTCCCCTGGAACAACTATGGAACTATAAGCCGAGGGGACGGAGAGGTGTGGGCCGTCCGAAGAAGCGTAGGAGTGACCAGCTGTAATATTTGCCTACTTGACACCGGAACAAACCATTCTTGGTTTAAACCTTGATGATGATGATGATAACAATTATCTTATTATCAGTAATTGAATAAGGTAGTTTTTAGTATGGAAAACGTAAGTGTGGAAATCGTGCGTGAAAACCTTACTACAGGTAATATTAAAAACTGAACTGTAACTTAGTATTTTTAAAACAATATTAATATATAATAATGGTTAATAATAAGTACAGTTTACATGGGAACTGTTACATAATTATTTAATAATATTTATTATTGTTATGATACTCATTTATATATAAAATCTATTATTTTTTTCTGTTGCTGTTGCTATTACTCTTTTGCAGAAATATAATAACAATTAAAAGAAAACAGATAAAAGAATGACTCTAAACATAAGAATTTGTACAAAATACCTCAAATGGAAAAACGTGAATGTATTAAAAGGCACGTTAGTTTATTTCGTAATTATACAGCAATAAAATGTAAACAATTGGATAAGACGGAATACACATGACTTGCTGAAGCAAAAAGATGCGAAAATTGATTGAAATATTTTCATCGCATAGATAAATTGATACATAGATTTTCATCGCAAAGTGCAAATGAAGTATTAGAAAATAGAGCGATGTTTCACATACATTGTTTAAATTCTTTTAGTACTTTGAGCCCAGTATACAAACATGAATAAATTATAATGTAAAGTAAATAGGAAAGCATGTCATAGCCTAAAATTATGGTAAAGAAATACATTTTTGAGGTTCGTTAAATTTAAAATTTAAGCCTTTTTAAACAGTGTGACCAAAAGAAAGCTATAAGGAATGAACAAATAAACATATGCTTATGTATATGTATGCATTACCTTGCATAAATTATACGAATGATTGTTTAAATCATTAGTGAAATTAGATTCAACACGTAACAAAATGAGTACAAGTTTAGGTATCGTAGATGCTATCAATAAATCATAGATTCTGTAAGACGAAGAAGAAGGAGAAAAAAAGACTGATTATTCTACCGTAATTATTTTTTCTACTTTTTTATAAAGGTAAAAGAGTTTTGTCTATGTGACGTGTAGATTATAGTTATCGTATAGAAAGTGTCGTAAAATGGTATCAAATCGTAATTACTCGTCTCATAATAATGGTACATGTAATTAGTAGTAATTAGACAGAACGTTCTACAACGTTCCAGTAGATTTTGGAAACTTCTATACGTCCAGAGACGTTTGGTTCCTTTTAAGCTTGAGTACGACACGTGCATCATTGACTGGACGTATATAAACATGTATTGGGCGAAGCAGAAGTGACCCGCGAATTCTTTTTCCAAGCGAATAGATTGTGCAGTAGTTAGTGCTTAGTGTTTATTTGTTCACAACAGCTTTCAGTAAATATATTGGCTTTGGTAATTGTTACTGTATGTTGTAAAGCGTAGTTTCCACTTGAAAGAGGCATATTTTTACTACGGAGAACCGTGGGAGAATTACAAAGGAATTCTCTCACAAATTGTCAAAACAATAGTTTGTAAACGTTCACCATCTGGTGTATAAATCAATTCCACCACACAAATCACCGATGGCTATCCATGTGACAGTACAATCTTGAAAACCTTTGGTGCAGCATAGACTCGTACGTAGAGTGAATTTAATAACGGTTACAATGTTTACTTGTGTGAGTGTTTCTTTTCAATACGTACGCTGTGTGTAACAAAGGCGACAAAACGCAACAGAACACACGACAAAACAGATCGCGATTTACAATGCACTGCGCATGCGCACACGTGCGCGCAAACAAAAGCAGTGCTCATGATTAAATTCAGTGCTTTTGTTGTTTGGTCAGGACTGTTTACTCTGCGCTGTGTTTCTAACAATAGAAAAACGCATAGAGTAGGTTACCGGTCTGTGTGTATGTTGGACGCCTGGAAGCAACAATAAAAACGAGCGGAACAAATCGACTTAAATTACGTTTCCACGTATTGACGTCATATAATTTAATAATAAATCTTTCCTAATAGTAATTATTATTAAATTCTTCACTTTAAATTACATTTACATTCTTTTCAACCCACATTTATGTCACTTATTATTTTGGAATAATTTTTACTAGAAATTATCTACGTACTTAGAAGTATAAACAAGAATAAAGAGATTTATGAGGCGGCTCTATATTGCAATACAAGTAAACTGCAGAAAACTGTTGTATTTTAAGCTATTTAAACATTAATCTACAGATATTATTAGAAAGAAGAGAATACAAAGATTTATAAATTAACAAAACAGTTAATAAAATATTGTGGAGTCATAGCCACGGAGTTGCGTTAGTAATATAAGGTAGTGCTAAATCTGTCTCATCTTACAAACGTTGTGCCCAACAACTCACTTGTGTGTGGTCTGTAACACCATTTAATTTCTGTTTCATAGCCATCAATCCATATAAATTGTATCCTCCTTCTTCTTCTTCTTCTTCTTCTTCTTCTTCTTCTTCTTCTTCTTCTTCTTCTTCTTCTTCTTCTTCTTCTTCTTCTTCTTCTTCTTCTTCTTCTTCTTCTTCTTCCTATGGTGGTCCTTGGCGTGCAAAGCATATGAACTCTCTCGATCAGTCTTCAGCAAAATGGATGCGCCCAGCCTACTACTATCTTCTTCACTAATGTCCCTCCGTGTCATTCTAGGGTAAACAGTATCCCTTGAAAGAATTTTTTGCCTATCGTGATGGATTCATATAGATCAACCACTTTATTCTCTGCATTTTATGTACGCAATCGATCGTCCGTCAGTCTTTGTGTATCGCACATAATTCTTAGATATTACTTAGCCGGCACCTTCCATTGCGTTCCTTGATGTATCAGTTTTTCGTTTTTCGTTCCTACGTTGGTTTTTAGTTTCAGACCTGTCAAGTGATTCCTTAGTTTTCGTGTTGACAGTCCATGTCTCACTGGCATATACAACTATAGGATGGATGAGTGTTTCGTATAGTGGTAGTCTTTTCCTTCTCACTAGACGGATAGACAAAATCATTGTCAGTAAAAAAATATGATCAGCTAAGGATTAAAAGTCCCTTCAGAAAATTAGTTTGACTAAGAGTTTCAGATTGGAGCCTAAATATCCCACATCAAAATATGACACCATAGTAATCTCATAATGCCTAAAATTACAGCTGATAGGGGTGATTCTTATTTTCCCTTCAAGAACGCTTACTTTTGTCTTCTCCTTATTCATTCCAAACCCATAGTTACAGCTATTTTACTTCAATCTTATGGTTATTTAAATTTTATTTACTGTTTTTAATGGTCTACCTGTTATGACAATATCAGCTGTACCTCTCAGCACCTGGGTACATTTGATAATGAGTGTACCACTTTTTTTGGCATTATATTTTTTTAACCTCTCCCAAGGTTAAACAGCTTATATCTTACTCTTCTGTAGTTTATTCGACGTCTATGACGTCGAGTCGTAGAGGCGTATTATTTAAAAGGAAGAGTTGATTTATTTTATATATTTCTAAATATTTTATAATTAATGTAAATTAATGGGCAAACTATATATATGTACACACGTAAATAACCAACACTCACATACGCAATAAGCTATACATAAATTTAAGGAACATTTTTAAATTCCATGTAGTCTACATAATCAAACTATGTAAAAAACCTCTACGCCTTATTAAGTCTCCGTGTAGTTTCACGCAAAAAATAAAACTAAACTATATAATAAGTATCAACGGTACTAATCGTAAAATAAGAAGGAGAAAATGGAAAATTATGATGACAGTGATTATCTGATAGCATTGTTCAAACGTGCCAAAGTGTAATCTTATCTTCTATTTTTCTACTTTTTTCGATTTTTTCCATATGTCAATTTTAGATAATAGGCTATTTATTTCTACTTATAAATGTAACATGAACGTAACAAATTCACAAGTTTTCCTTTGTATTGAAGTGTTCTTGTTTCCTATAATGGAAGCAGGGGGAAGATGTGGGTACTTTAAATTCAGTTTAGCAGTATAAACTTCGCATTAGGACGCACAAGTACACTTGGAAGCGAACAGAACTCTGGCATTTAGTAAGCAGTGAACATTTAGGTAGGAAAACGTAGGAAAAATCGTCATAACGAAACGCACCTAAGTGACAGGGCGGGCGCGTTATGGGTAGTATAGCGGGTGAACAAACTTGAGCATTTTGTGTGCGTGTGAGTGCGCGTCCGTATTTTAGCAAACAACACGAAAATTGGAAAGCGAAATAAATTGTTTTGCAACCTGGCTGGGTTGGCTTTCGCCTGTAACTTGTCATAACCGTCTGAAATTTCTATAACCGACGGATCCGATATGCATTCACACGGTTACGACAGACACTTACTGCTTCCCATCAGCGTGAACGACAGTAATTTACAGTTTAACTTGGAAACTGGTGTGCTCGTCGTCGTCTGTATCTCATACAATAAATGTTAACGCCTAACTTTACACACAGATATCGTCAATATTACAATTTTCTTCTGGAAAAAGTAATATTAATGTTATTAAAGGGGCAACCAAACTCTCATTTTACTGACTTTATATATTTTTAGTGACAAATTTTATAAATCAACAGCAATAATAATATAATCTGTAAAACGCTCTTTGGTGTTGTGAAAAATAATTCTATGTATTGTTGATTTATTTTGTCTAGTGTGAAAGGCTACGCGGAAAAGTAATGGTAAAGAGGATTAGGGAACAAGACAACGGCAGAAGTGTGCATAGAATAGCAAGAGTAAATGAGAAAGAGAATGAAAGAGAAAACAGTGAGGACAGAAAAGGGAAAGAAAGGCATTCAGTAGTTGAAAAAGAGAAATGTAAATGGAAAGACAAACAGATAGAAAGGGTGAAAATATGGTTTAACGTACGCGTTTGCGTGCGCGTGAGTGAGGGTACGTGTGCACCACTCTCTCGGCACATCTCTTGTGAAAAATGTTCTTCTAATAGTAACATCTCGGTGATTATAACATAATAATTACTATAAATATGTTGACTTTACGATCAAAACAATACATAATGACGATCATACATAGTTTCTAAAAAAATCCAAATGACATATGTGTGTGTGTGTGTGTGTGTGTGTGTTTGAGCGCGCGTATAATGACATATTTAATGTCCAATAAGGAAAGCATAAACACACTCATAAATATACACTTATATATCATATGTTCGTGAATTGCGATAAAACTAAATATAACATAGCCTATCTCTTTTAATAATCTACGTGTTTGTTTTGTTTTATAATAAACTAGTGTTTTGACATCAAGAAAAATATAGATAATTTAAAGTAAGCATTTAAAAGACTATTCCATCAACAATTTTGTTGTTCAAAGTCTGTAACTTGGGTTTCCAAAATATGTTTTTAAGATAGTGAATTTTAGATAACCCATAAGTGAACTAACGTCCATGTAACTGTATGAATAATACTTATTATAATATCGTTGTAAGCATTGTTGTAAGCATAATTTAAAAGTGTTAGGTGTGACTTACGTGTAAGATACGTTCGCAGTAAAATAAATTACAAGTAAAAGAAGTAAATAACGTAGTGAATAATGGAACTATCGTAAGTAATATTTAATTACAAATATAAAACGGTTAGACACTTTTATCAGAGGATAAACTTTAATACAGAAAGATCATAAAAGTCAACAAGAGATGTTCAGAATTGAAATGTCAGAATCAGTACCGGTTGTACATTGCGGCCGAGAAGGTTCACGCCCGACTCAGCAATCGCAGGTGTTACAGTATATCTTACGACTTCTAAATTCTGCCATGTTTTTATCATGTGTAATTGCAAACAATTTTTTACGTTTAGTCGTTATTAATTTTTTATTATTTCACATCTACTTTGATGGCCTTCTACACTAAATTTTTAGTTTACCTGTTATTGCTCTTTCAGTTTACTAAGAAACGCTCTCTAGAATACAACCCTTAGGAACCTTAATCAATATAATCCTGTTAGTTATTAAAAAAAGAAAAAAAAACTTGAATTACCGTAGGAAAAAGTACAAACAGAGACTAAAGGGAAAAGTTATGTGATCATCAAATAATGACAGTCATTTTCTATAAAACTGAAATGTTAAGGAATGGAAAAAAGTGAGACGTTTGGAGGATGAAAAGATTATTTTCTTATGGACAAAATTATTGCAAACTGGAAAATACTTGCTCTAGAGAGAACGCTTTGTAATCAGTTTATAGTTAACAAATAACCTACAACGAATGCATTGTTTTATACAAAATATGATTGTCTCAAGATAGTGATTACACACTATAAAAAATGTGTATAATTTTTGTGTTTTTGTTTTCTACGATAATAATATACATTCCTTTGTATTTTTAATCAACATTGCCGTAATATGTTACTTTTTATATTTTACAAAATCTTAAAATTTTTTTGTAATTTATAACATTCCCTTGGTAAGTAAAGTTAACATTTAATAGAATATTTTGACACGTAGGTTGAAATGTTAATTCTTAATCCACGCTTGACGATCTGCCTCTTAAAACTGTAGTACATATGTGACATTTTTGTAAAGCACATTTATGAACATTTTAAAAACACATTTTTGAAAACTACTACTTCAGTGTCAAGTAACGTTTAATTAATGTTTTTTTTGAGGAGATTTAATAAACTGTTAGTTATAATTAACTTTTAGTTTTACAAATATTCCCATAAAAGTAGCCAGAAAGTCCACTAGAAATATTTGTGCAAATATACTAATAACGTCCACGAATACAAAGTGACCTAAGTACACATATGCACTGGAGCAACATTATAGGAGGAATACTGTACACTGGCTGCATCAGCCTACTCTTTTTCTGCCACGTATGAGCGCCTGCACGTATCAGTGGTTTTTATTCACTCCGAACACAATATACTTCGAGGGAAGAGAATTATTGTGCGGTCTTCCTTTTATTCTGCACAAAAATACGGCTGCCATAAACAAGGGCATTATTCACCACGACATGGACGTTCAGAGAACTTCGAACTGTGCCAGAGAGACCGTAGTTTATTAGAATTTAAAAGAAGAAGGGCTGTAATTTAGAGACGGAAAACAACAACGGAGCTACACTATTTCGACTCTAGTACGGTACTATGGTGTCGCTAAGTGGTGTTGTTTTTGTCAGACAAAGTCATTTAAAGTCGCTTTGCTTCTCTCTCTCTCTCTCTCTCGCTCTTGCCCGGGTTGCCAGCTTCTCTTGATTTCGTTCTTCAGTTGGCATGTTTCTATGCGCATAAATCATTGCAGCTGTGGGTTGGGAAACCGTCAACGAAGACTGCCTCCGCGTACTTTCACAACTCCCTCTTGTTCCCAAAACTTCACAACACTTTACACACAACAAAACCTTTGTCCTTTTCTCACCGCTCGTTGTCGCTTATTTTCTCTTGTATTCCGCGTACTCGTAACGAGATGCTACCCGCATTTTCCTTTGGAAATTTTACCCGTCCAATGAAATAGTGTTTTTTTTTTGTAATCGCTAAAACCATAAAACTCGGTCACGTTTAAGTGGATCAGCGTGTTTTAGAGGCGCACGTGTGTTTGTATTAGTGAATAAAATGATTTAATATATTACAGCGAATGTGCCAGACAAACAATACATTTGCGAGATTACACAGTAGCCTAGTTTCAACTTCACCTTGTTCATTCCAGTCGACAATTTAATTTTATTCAGTTCCATAACATAGTTTTATGTATATTCTAGTCTTTGCTAGTACACTAGAACACTTCACGTTACTAGTAAGCTTACATTCTTTACACTCACCAGTAAACTTTACCAGTCTATGTGTAATATCCATCTCTGTGTTTCAGAAACTCTTTACCAGTTTGTACAGCTATTAAAATATTTTTTCCATTTCACCTTCTTTTTTAATGTTCTTTATAATGCGATTTGATATGTTTTCGTTGTTAATGTAAAACTTGAAATTCCTTACTTTAATGTAATATTGCAGAGAGTCTCTCTCCCTCACTCTATCTCTGCTTCTCTCTCTCTCTCTCTCTCTCTCTCTCTCTCTCTCTCTCTCTCTCCCCCTCTCTCTCTCTATCTCTATCTCTGGTTTACACATGCGTATATTTAACAATCTACACGACACTTTGTAACGTCGTTTGTAATTACCTTTGAATTTTTGAATTTGTTTAGCTCTTAATAACGTAATACTTCAGGTTTCGCCCTAACACAAGCGAACTCTACGCTGATCAAGAATAACGAGCAAGTACTGTAACGTGTAGTTTCTGTGGCAGTCAACAAGATTTTTAAAATTCCCTAGAACGTTTGATACGTGCATTTGAATTGAGTTTCCGTGCACACAATCGATGGTTGATGGTTGATGGTTTCAAAAGCAATGTTTTCTTTCTGATATGACATTTCACCTTGTTGCTTCATAATTCAATATTCCCAACACTTTATTGATTAGCTCAGGCATACGTTTCATGTACACGCAAGTAGAGAGATATATGGAGAGATTAAGAGAGGGAGGGGGGATACAATAACATGAGTAAGATAGTAATGAAAAGGAATTACAGAGAAAGAAATATGTTCAGACACATACGTCGCATTAATCAAAAAGAGATATTTTAAATAAATTATTTTATTTGTTTGTTCAAAAATATTGCAATAATTACTTATTACAATTACATTGCAATAGAACATGCAATTCCGTAGATTACATAAGATACACGTACGTAATTTTATCGTGTTATTTCGTATGAAAATGGTGTTTATTGTTTTATTTATTCTAAATTAAAGGATATAAACATAAGTCTAATTATATTTTTACTCTCTTTTGTGGTCTTATGTTTGTTAGGCAACCAGATGAAATACTGACAAGTCCCTTGTACTGGAAGTCCCCGTGACTGAGAACATAAGAATAAGTTTAAAACTTAAATAGTTACCTAAACTGATTAATTAGTTTGGGGTTTTTAAATTTTTTTATTAAACGAAATTATATAATTAATTGTAAATTAAGACACGCTTAAATATCATTAATAATTTGAATATTCCTGTATCAATAGTTTTTGAATAAATGAGTTATCAGAACATGAATTCAATGGCGTCTTGCTGTTACAGTTATCATACCGGACCTTAACAACTTTAAATATTTGATTGCAGACACAATAATTCTGCGACAATTGGTATTGGTATTAATTTGTTTTATTTTATAATTAAATATTTTTGTTTACTGATAAAATATTTGTCTATTATTAAGTAAGGTACACAAAATGAAATACTGATCACCGTACCTGTTGCTTACTAATATACTTATATACATGGCCTGAAAGTAAACTAGACTATATGTTTCAGTCAACATAAACATTATAACATAATCTATGACAATTTTCTACTGAAAAAAGTAATATTTTGCAGGCAATATTTATGTTATTAAAGGGTCAGTAAAACTCTCATATGTTTTTCAGTGAGTAATTTTATAAATCAACAGCAATAATAATATATTCTGTAAAATGCTCTTTAGTATTCTGCATCTCTTAGAAATATAATTCTAGATAATGTTGATTTATTCTGTTTGGTGTGAAAATAAGGAGTCAGAGTAAGGTGTAAATTAAGGTGTATAAGGTGTCTGGTGTATTCTGTCAGGCTACGCGGGAAAATAATGGTAAAGAGGGGTAGGGAACGAGACGACGAAAGATGTGTGCATAGAATGGCAAGAGTGAATGAGGAAGACATTGAAAGGAAAAAAGTGAGGACAGAAAAGAGAGAGAAAGTCATCCAGTAGTTGAAAAAGAGAAATATAGATGACAAGACAAACAGATAGAAAGAGTGGAAATAAGGCTTTAATGTACGCGTTTGTGTGCGCGTGATTGAGGGTACGTGTGTACCATACGTATAGTAGAAATCATGATAAATCGCAGTTTTACGTCATAATACACATAAAGAAAAAATATAGCTTACTTTGTACGCAGGCACACATTACGCCGAGATTGTCTCCGAGGAACGCCAGCAGACATTAATCTAAAGTATTGAATAAACTGTGATTGTTTTTATTAAATTCCGCCTGTCAAATGGATTTCTCTTCTAACGACTAAACACAGATCCGCCCTAAAATACTATTATTACTCGTCAGTGACCACACAACGTGTAATAAGAGAGAGAGAGAGAGAGAGAGGGAGAGAGAGAGAGAGAGAGAGAGAGAGAGTGTGTGTAACGGTTGGGTCAGTAAATGTCACTATTTTGTTTCCTTTAGAGACGAGAAACTAACATAAGAAAACTGTCGTACACAATAATTGTTTATTTTTGTCCATTAAGACGGTAAAATTCTACGTATTAACAGCATTTATTTAGTGTTTCGTATCATTCTTTCGTAACAGCTAACAATAAATAGCTGATTGTTAAAATTATTGCTTTTTTTTGGTAGGCGATCGTGATGTACAATATTCCCATAGCTGATTTGAGAATCTCTTTAGTAAGACATATAGAGAATGCCTACCACACCTTTAAATTTAAGACATATCACTATGCTTGTATATTAAAATGGGTTTCTAGGCAATTTCAAGGTTCATGCTGGATGAAGTTATTAGATCTTCCGGCAACATCTTCCTTAGTCTTCTTGCTGTTGGATTAGGTAACATTACAATGCGCGAAAGTACTAGTTTGATCCAGGAGTAATTATGTCTCTTCAGTCTGAGTCTGAGATAAAAAATAATTACATTTTATTATATACAAATAGTATGGTATCTGTCCGGTATAAGTAAATTTTGGTTAAATCTGTGTATTCAGCAAATATGCGGATCGTGTTCACCCGAATGAACAAAATTTGGCGACCTGCCACAAGAACTTTCCTAGCGTCAAAGCAACTCAAGAAATTGAGTGGTTGCTATTCCACTAGGAGTAACCAACGTATTAGGGGTAATATTATTATTAAACTACTACTAATCTACTACTACTACTACTACTACTACTACTACTACTACTACTACTACTACTACTACTACTACTATTACTACTACTACTATTATTATTATTACGGGAGTATATTACCTGCGATGTTTAGTCAAAATTTTCTACCGATTAGACTCCAACTTAATTTTTTGATTCCAATTACTTACTGGTTTATTGTGGAACGGTCTTTATAACTGATAAGCATAAAGAACGTTGGCCGCAGGGAACGGACACCTTAATGTGATAGCTTGAGTAGACTCAATTATCGCATTTGAAATCTGAAGAGGATTATATAAACGAAAACCGACTACTGGAACTCCAAGAAGCTACTGATAACCTACTCCTCGGTACCTACTACGAAGATACATTCCTTGGGGGATATGCATTCGATAATCACAGTACCTTGGTCTTCACCTGGGATTTGTAAATTGCGTCATGTGTCCATGTGAAAAAAATTTGTTTCAGATCTAACAGCTATATAACCTACACTAGGTTCTTAATGTATCGAATCATTAGTATTGTTTCAATACTTAAACTTTGTCGACAGTGTATAATTCTTACAGCGTTAATGGTATTGTAAATGTTAAAGTATACACGACCTATCACTCCAGTAAGCCAATACGTTGAAAATATATTTTGAGAATAAAAAACTGAAATGTGTCAAGAAAGATGTCTGTGAATATGATAGTGTTTAGTCATTGGCGTGTAAGACTAATTATGTATTACAAAGACACTCACATCTATAATCCGGAAGCCATAAGTTCTGACACTCATTATCACTTTGTTGCAACCTGTAAAACCATATCTGCTTTTGATCCTCAGACTAACTAGGTTGCATTAGTCCTTTGATAAAGGTTTTCTACGGGACTTTGTGGTAGACATATCTTAGACATAGAATTTCCCTTTGTGTTTCTGGTACAATCTGTTCTGACAAGACTAGAAACCTTTACTGATACTATTTCGTAGATATAAAATTTGAAACGAATTATACATCAAAAAACTAGGTCAAATCAACTTTTAATTCGGCAAATCCTATGGTTCAAGCTGTGTGCTACAACTGAATTTGCATAATGAGGCCAAACGTAAAAGCAATTATAAATAAATTGAACGTAAGATTATATAATTCAAAAAATACTCTATATTATTCGTATCAATTTAAATTGAAGCTGAAAGATTAAACACTCGTAAGTTAGGAAAGGTGTAGGTTGTACAATTTTATTTTGTTACGTATACTTCTAAAGGCTAACAGCAGCGTATAAATCCATACAGTCAGTTAATACTCTTTTACAGAATTGCGCACTTGCCAGGAAAACGAGAACTAGAACAATGTTTCATAGTTTCAAACTTTTGCTGACATCTTTCAGCTGAATCAGAGACTACGAACTCTTGTAATACGGACGAAAGTAGCGGAACAAAATATTGCAATTCTCCAAGTGCACTGCAAGCTGTCTTTCATTCGTGTACACGTTGTCAGTCGATATCTGTGTGTAGCGCAGTGGGAAATGGAGTGACTGGCGGTGGCGTGGCGTTTCGTCATTAAAACACAGAAAATATACCGTGAAAAACGTTTTTATACAAAACTAATTGCTTTTGTAGTTATTACTTCCTCAAAAATTATATAGTTGAAGAAAATTGATTACATGGAACACGAAATTAAGAATCTTTTGTGACAGTTATATGAATAGTTAATAATGATTTGCAAGATACAGAAAGTAAAAAGTAAATGTGGCATTATTTTAGAATTTAGCAACACTTATTTTTTAATAACTTAGTTGCTACGGTTACTTGTGACATAACGCTTCTAATGGTGTAGGGAATTGTGACTATATAAATAACGATAACATTAAACCACTTTCCCTGTGGCGACGTTAAGTGGTTCAGTTTCATAAAACCAAAAAGCTTAATAATATTGTTACGACGGTCTACTTGACCGTCGTAGGTACAATGGAGTACAAAATAAGTACAAGCCACCAGTTAAGTCACTAATCACCAGTTTTAATTTTTACAGTTAAACAGTTCGCAATAAAATGTCACTAATACTATACACAATTGTATTACAATTATACCGTCCTATTATAAAACGCAACATTTCACTAATAACCACTTGAACGTACACAGTAATGTCGCCCGATAATAACTCTCGAACCGAACTGTAAATATATCGCTGCTATACTGACTCGAGCGTCCCTGAGCAATTGTATTTATAGCCGCCGAAAATCTAGACGATTCCTAATTTCGTCTTAGCGTCCGTATGAACTACGTAATTAACTGCGGCCTTGACACAGTCCGCACGGCTGGCGGCATCGAGAAGACTCTCGCAAATGCGTCTACAAGTACGTACGCCACACACAGTAGAGCGAGATTCTTCTGGCACATTCGACAAACACGTAGATTGTTCTGTGACGTCGTAACAATATAAATATGTTCACTACAATTAACTATTTGGACACATACATTAATAGCACAGCTGTTATTCTGAATACAAAAAATAAATTGTCTTGGATTAGTTTTTTGAAAACTACTTAATTTTCAAAAACTACTAAAAATTATATATATCTACGTTCACCATACGGACCGACAACTGAACAAATAGGTTTTCTTGTTCGCACTTCTTTTTGCACTCTAGCATGCAATAATTTATTAGTATTGAAATAATTTTTTATGTATGTAATGTGGATAGGTAATTATTTTTAATCAGGCAGTCTTAACATAATTTAATGCTGAATTGTGTTATGTGTCAATAAAATTTTTCGCACCGTAGAATAGGAGCGGCAAATTCAGGCGTTTTTATGCCTGATTCATTCTATGAAGAATAAATGACAATACATAGGGAGGACGTGAGTGTTTGTGTGTTTGTGTGTGTGTGTGTGTGTGTATGTGTGTCACACGAGCACGCGCGTATGTGGTATTCTGTCAAGTGAACTATTATATGATATCAGTGTTGAATGAGCGACTCTACTTTATATGTTTTTCCGATTAATCCTACATGAATGTTGAAAACAGTGGACATATTGCAAAAAAAGGTAAATTTAACAAAAGTAACAGATTAAATTGAAGATGTATATATATATATAATTTAAATAGAGAAATCCAAGCTGTGTAGTAGTGGTAGTGATATTATTTGAAATTGCTGAAAAACCACAATCGCTGAACGGTTAAAGGTATCGCATCGCTCGCCAGTGTGTGAATATCATCAATGGCTATTCGTTGGAACATTCATTAAGAGCGATATTGCGGATTCGTATAACGTGATATTGAATGCGTGCTATTTCAGTCGGTCGACAAATGAATGAATGGATATTCGTCGCGCAAAACAATGATACGGAACAATTTGAAAGACACGTTGAAACGCAACGGTTCGTTCGCTCGTTAATATGGCTTTCCCTTCAGTCGTCGTTTTGGTGTCCTTAATTCGACCGTTTTTCATTCCGTTACACCCTAATGCTTTTTTTATTACAAATTAATGCCTTCAAATGAACATTTGTCTTGACAAGTCTATTACAGTGTAATAATGTAATATTTATTACTCTCTAATTGTAAAATATTTATAGGTGTATTATTTATTTATATTTATATTTATATTTATATTATATTTATATTTATTTATTTATTATGTATATTTATTTATACGTATTTATCGCCGTCGTCATCCTTAACGGCTTAGGCTAGTAGCCTGTTCCAGTCCCAATGTAAGTCATGCAACCATCATTTACAGGGTCCTCCCACATTTCTCTTCCCCCCTTCGATGATAGTCAAGGGTTCTTCTTGAAAATCTAGTTGGATCCATTCTTTCTACGTGTAACTGTTACTCCGTTTCGCGGCTAAAGGTTAAAGGCTAAAGGCTCAAGACTGGTAAAAGGCCTGGGATGTTGTATACAATGCCGATTAGTATACAGCGGTAAAACTCTGAAAACACCTATTGTTTTCTGACAAATGAGTCAGAGGTTTGAGGAATCGAACTCATCTTTAACAACAAATCCTACTCTCGAAGACACGTGTTGCGTAGACCCTGAGTATTTGGCGTGCAGTGGGTGTACGTTACGTAGCAGACGAGAGAGGGAGAAAAGGCGAGTTTCCGGCGCCTATAATTGACTGGAAACATATCAACTAAGGAAAGACCACAATGGCGTTGAAGGCGAAGAGGTACTATGGTACGACGGATCCGGCAGAGGTGGCACCACAGCTCTTAGGGTAAAGATAGAGCCCATGCTGGGGTATAATAAAGCTGCTGCCTTGCAGTTAGATGTTGGTTCACCAAAGGCTAAAGGAAGAAAACCCTGATTACAAACTACCTGGTCCTGCAGGTTGAGGGTTGTGCGATAGGGTGATAACCAATTCACGTCAAAATTCTTATTCTCATAAGTCTCAAAAGAAATATTAATAAAGATTAAATAGATATCTGAATATTAATAGTTTTTAATCCTATTACTTTTATTCCATGATAACATTCGAAAATCTTTATCTAACCACACAGCCTCACAGACACAGTTCGCGCGCACTCACACACACACAACTAACAGAATTGTACAGTATACACATCGATACGTATTCTTCCATGATTTGGTTTAGCTACGAAGTACCCAACACGTATTGGATCGATTGAAGCGAGCTCAGATTGGGAAGCCCGAATGCCTTTGCAACGAATACACCTCCTTATCTTACCCTTACATTTGCGAATAAGCGCGTCCCATACACACATATACACACACACAAACATATAAACGCACATAGAATATATACTGACTGTGTCAAATAGAATTTTGGTGTTTGCCACCACTGACATTCATAAAACAGTTGCAACCAAAAGTGTAACAGTTTTTTAAATTAAATTCGCTCGCCACCTTACGATCTGTGCTACTTACGACGCAAGCAACAAGTTTTCCATTAAGTTATATTTGGATATTTTTAACTTATCGTATTTTTTAATTTTATGAAAATAAAAATAATACTTATTTTATCGTATTGTGAGAATGAAGCAACTATCCTATCTAGACCCTGGCAGATAAAAAACAAAAAAAAAAAAAAAAAAATTATACTTGCTGCGGCAATGTGTGTACAACTTCCAAGAAACATAGTCTTGGAGAGAGTATGTTAACTATTAAAAAACAGCACCTCAAAGGAAGGGAGATTTATATTAAAAATAATGTATATCCATGTCTGTAATACAGTATATCGTATACTGTACATGCCCGACTTACGTCTGAACCGACTTACGAATAAACTGTCACAACGAAACCCGGCCGTAAATCGACAAGCGACCGTAATTGATAACAATTACATTTCCTAGAAATAAAACGGATGTGAAACATGGATTCCTACAAAGCAGATTAAAAATCAGATTCAAACTTCGGAAATGAAGTTTCTGAGAAGAACAAATTGTTGCACGAGACAGGATCGTTTGCGTAATGAGGATATTATATAAGAGCTAAAGGCATTCTAAGTAAATGATAAACTCCAGACATATCGCAGGGATTTTTTACAACATCTGGACAGAATGGAGGATGGACGACTACCTAAAGTTGCGTTTCGATATAGACCCTTTGGTACAAGAAAAGTAGGAAGACCAATAACGAGATGGAGAGATACTCTCTGCAGACGGAACAGGCAGAAAAAGTGCAGAAGAAAAAAAAGATGAAATCCGTAAGGTGCAGAAGAAGAAGAAGAAGAAGAAGAAGAAGAAGAAGAAGAAGAAGAAGAAGAAGAAGAAGAAGAAGAAGCAATTTCTTCAAACATTCATGTTTTTTTATGTGAGTGAAGACGTCAGTTGTCTTTTTCTATAGTTAAACAGATTTAATGTAATTGCGTGCAACATGTAAACTAAAAACTAGGTTACTCTAACTTTTTAGTACCTCAATTTGAATATTCTTAACTCATGGAGTATAAAGCAATAAAATATTTATGGAATTTCCGAGGAAGATAGATAGATAGGCAGAGAGAGAAAGGAGATGAATAGAAAGAAATAGAGAAGTATTAAGTCTGTCGGTAACGATAACAGGATCTCAGACTTAAGACTTATCTGTTGTTACAATGGACCTACGGTATAAATCCTTAAGGAAATAGTTCGTCATATTCTGTGTCATAAATAGTTTTTCTTGATTATTGATTAAAGATTTTATTCTTTTTCCGGGCAGTACCTACAAATCAGGGCGAGATTTTAGGCGCCAGGTCAACTGAGACTGTCGATTGAATATGACACCTCTCTGTCTTCTTTCTACAAAAAACATAGACGTAGCCACAACCCTGACACGTGTACAAGTACATGCTTGCTGTTAAGGAAAATTATAATATAATATGAAGCAAAGAAAAGGTGAGAGAAAGAATAATAAGCACAACACTC
Source organism: Magicicada septendecula (assembly GCA_034769895.1). Lineage (NCBI taxonomy): Eukaryota > Metazoa > Arthropoda > Insecta > Hemiptera > Cicadidae > Magicicada > Magicicada septendecula. The sequence goes on from CM068367.1 coordinate 1,305,269,381, forward strand.
CATGTACTATTAGAATGACATGTTTGACAAGGTCAACGGCATGCTGCCGTTTAGAAACAAACAATTTAAATCGGTCGGCTTAGTCGTGTGCCACTTAATTCTGGCTGTACAGAAGAAAACGCCACGTGGGAAAGTTACGAATATTCTTTATTTCAATTACCCTAACAAATCTTTTCCCAAACTCTTTTTTACAAACGTTATTTTTCCATCTTTATTCGTCGCAAAAGAAACGTTACTGAATGAGGAAATAAAATCTCAGCTGGCTTTGAAAGACTTTGTTTATAATGAGTTTAAAGTCGAGTGATTTTTTTTTTCTTCCTTTCAGACGTTGTTAGAGACGGGTAAAAGTGAAGTACTCCTTATAAAGTTTACGAATCCTCTTTACTTTGTCACGAAAAGCTAATTTCTGGTAGGATTATGTAAATAAAATTTAATAAGAAATCGTATTCTAATTACTGCAAAGTTTTCCAATTGAAATTTATATTCTTCCTTGTTTCCGCTCGTAAAAAGTTGATGAATAGTAAATGTCGTGTATAGCAATCTTAGAAAAGAATAATAAATTACAATTGTAATTTACAATAGACGCTTACGTTTCCATCCAATGTTCTTGTATACTGAAATTATTCTTTATTCATTAACGTGTGTCTGATATAATCATAAAAATTTATTTCGATAGAAACTGAATGAATATAAACATTAGGTGCAAGTCTCATAATAACTTCAATCCCTTACACACACACACACACACACACACACACACACACACACACACACACACACACACACACACACACACACACACACACACACACACACACACACGCACATGATACAGGTGGAATACGTTGACGCCAGGGATCTTATACTGCTCTCTAAGGACTCTCCTCTCTAAGTAAAATACAGGTAGTAAACTTGAAGCGTAAAATTTTCAGTAATGTTCAGTCCAGAACTTGTGTCCTTCCGTGAGAAAGGTATGAGCTATTAGTTAAAACTAAATACCAATCTCAAACGTGTAGATTTATTCAATTAAATTTCTTGTTTTATTTATGTTTCGTTACGTACATTCTGAATAACATAAACACGTGCTGCGCGCACGCCCACACACCAACAAATAAAATCATCAACAAAATCACTTGTATGGCTACTAAATGTCAGTGGGCTACATTTGCAATATTTTTCTTGTTATTTCTGTCGTATTCCCGAAATCAAACGTTTGTGATAATTTGCCATTTTCCAAATACCCAAATAAATATTTGATCTTATTTTCATTTTATAAATATGTAAATCATCTACCCAGTATTATCTAAACAGACGTTTGCATGTCCATTTAGATTTTTTTAAATTATTTTTGTTGTCAGTTCTAGCGTAAACTTTTCCCTATGCAGTCTGCGTTTGTCGTGTCATCTTGTGTTGACTGTCCGTGTTCCTCACCCTTATCTGGTGCTGCGGGAGGCGGACACGGATTAGAAGCTGTCCTTTTGTGAGCGCATAGTCAGTGTGTCATCATCCGTACAAAACAGAAACAGAAACAGAACCTTCTGAAATGTAAATTGATTAGGAAAAGTGTGTGTCGACACAGTATTATTACGATAGGCCATCACAAAACTCGATGAAAGTTGGTCGGAAGTGGATATCGAGAATGATTACCGTCACTACGTGAACAACGAATGACAACGTTGGACACGTTTACCAAATACTGTATACTACAAGGCACAGGAACGTGTGAAGAAATGTGAATTTTCGGTGACATGAATTATCATTGCCACTGGTGGAAGAGAATTTAATAGCTAAAACGTCGCGAGAAGTATATAATTTTCGTGACGACAACGTTTATATTCGCGAGTAGCGCACGAACGTGCACACACACACACATACAAATATGGTTAAGTAATCACTTTTATAATGACCTGAATTTCACTAATTTGAATTATGTTAATATCATGATTACTGCGGAGAACATAAGTTTTCTAAGACTGTGAAGTGGCAATTGAATACACTGTTACTTAGCGGTTGTAATTCTACTTGTGTGGTAGCTGAAGGCATAAAATCAACGCCTTTGTGAGTTACCACACAGGGCGTCATAAGACACTACACAAGTATTTATATTAATGTCATTTGATAGAATAAAGTGAATTCTGAATACATTGTAAGTTAATACTGTTGTCAAATGAATTGTTCTTTAATAGCCTACATCAGCATCAGTACTACGTAATTTTCTGAGAATTCTTTTACAAAAACAGTTTTTTAGTAAGCAATTATATAAACTAAATGTGATGGAGTTACTAGAATAGACTAAATAGTAACGATGAAATGCATTATTACAACAGAAATTCAAATAACTGGAATTAACAAATAAAATTAATTTTTAAATTAACTAGATAATTATATACTGATACTATTGGTAAATTGACAACACTCACTATAGGCCTACGCATTCACGGGAAGTTATTAATTAATGTTAATTTTATCCACATTGAAAATAAATTAATTTTGTCACAAAACTGACAAATCTAACAAATTCAACATATTTCATTAAAATGCAAAATTATATACTGCATTTCTCCTAACAATCAGAACAACAAAAACATGGGTAAATATTACATTCAACGAAAGGTTTTTAATGAGTTAAAATTATGTTTTACATTCAAAATACTTCCATTATATTTAAAGCCTAAACCTAACCTAACTTATTAATAATTTTGCATAGAATTTTTTATAAAATATAATATTAAACAATTTACGTGTAGTGAATATATTTTTCTAAAGCCAGACACATTACATCCCTAAAACATGTGTTTTCTTTATTTTACATCAAAGAAAATTGTTGGTTTTCGTTATTTTTTACCAGGTATATTATATCTTTAAAACAGTTGCTTTTGTTTTGGTAAAGGTACTGTGAACGAGATGAATATTGGTTAACAAATGAAATATGTTAGTTAACTTATCAATTTAATTTGAATATGAAGTTTTAAATTTAATATGACTTTTTTTCTGGTGACAATGTATGAGACAAACAGTACGATATTCGATCAGCTATTGTTACAGGTTTTATCGTAAAAATGTTTTGCATGTGACTCTGGTTTATAGATAAACAGTTATAGATAAACAGTACATATATTGTAATGTGACAGAATGAGAAGGGTTCAATAAGTAAGTAGGTCCAATATAAAACCACACTTTACAAGATGATGTACCTAACATTATCAGACAAACAAACAAAGTAAAAAAACCCTGAAGTAAACATAAAGAAGTACAATGTAATGTATTATAATAATTAGTGTATTTTAATTAATAAGAAAATGACTGTATATAATGTTTGAGTGTAACCAGGACAATCAGTGTCGGAGTGAAAAAATAAGTGAGAGATGATAACTGTTAATCACACAGACAGGACCGTGAAGATTAATGGGAATTTTTGAATGAACATAAATGTAAGCACAACAAACCAAAAAACAAATGTGTAAACGAACAAAATGATATATAAAGTGTTTAGATAGCAATAGTATTAATTTCAAGTCATGATTTAAAGTTAGTAGAATACTTATAAGTTTTAATATTAGTTGCTGATTTTCCCTATTTCTTTTAATCATTAATGTTTATTCAAGGGTAAAAAGGCTACCAGTTGTATTAATACAAATAATGTATAATAACTTATTCATAGTAGTAAGAATTATGTGATATTAAATTGAAATAATATTGAATGACAGATCATAATGGACTGACAAAAAATATTATTGTATGTTAAACAGTTGTTGGAAAGTTAGTTTATTTGTTTAATGTTGATTGGAGCTTTGGCCATGAGGGCATAACATTATGTTAATATGTTTGTTTCATGTTAATGTTTTTATTTTATCAGAAGTAATTGAAAGAATCAGAATGTAATGAACCGTTTAATCTCATGTAATAACATCACATGTAATAATTGTAATTAATCAGAAGGTTTTAAACCAACAGGCCAAATAACAATTGTAAAATGAAATATTGTACTAAAGAAATACCAAGACATAGGCCAATGTCAACATAAAAATTATTGTCAGGGTAATTAGTAAACTATCACATAACTGTAAATTAGTAAGGAGTAGTAAAATTAGTAAGATAGGCCTTATTTTTATAGTAGCAACAACCTTTTAAATAGATTAATGAAATTGTAATATGATTTTGAAATAACAAACCACACATAACGGTTTATAAAACAGAATTTTGTAAAATGGTAAAATATTTATTAGGACACTCACACGTCATGTGATATATCAAAATGTTTGTCTTTTTATAAGGAAAATCACTATATAAACTAAATTAAGACTAGTTAAGTACTAAATAGGGAGTAATTTCAATTATAAAATGTAAAAACTATGTATTTTAAATAATCAGGGTCACATGACCTCTTAACCCAACGGTATTGACCAATGGTAATTTTGGTCAAGCGAGTCGAAGGATAAAGAAATATATGACATTCTATTGTTAGACACGAAAGTATTAGGAACACCTCCATACAGCTCTGACACAAAAGTGTAAGGAAGAATCAGATCCAAGTGGAAGAAAAGTGATCCTTATAATACATATAATCAAATAAGAAGAAAGAGTTAATAACGAGAATATAAAATAATAATAACTAGAAGAACAAGTAAAAAATATTTTTGAAAAGTGAATAATTCTTTTTAACCAGAAAAATTGGTGAGTGTTAACCTATTACTATCACTCTTAAATTACACGTTCCAGGATTAGTTTAAATGACACTTTTTCACAAGAACACTAGTGAAAGAAAAACAACTAATTTAAACACAGTGAACATTTAATGTGACTTATTTTATTTGTAAAAACTTGGTTGAAAATAATTGAGAATAAATTTCACTAATTTTGTTTGCCAACAAGCTGCCATCTTAAATGCTACTAGTGCATGCTGGGATAACCATGATGCCTTGTATTGGAAAATCTAACTGAACAATTATTTTTGTTACATTTTATTAATATTAATTTTGTCTTTATTAGAAAATAAGAATTATATAATTGTAATGTACTGTACTTCTTGTGGACATTTTCGAACTTTTTAATAGCAGTCTAAAGAACCTAAAAGATTAATATAATAACTGAAGATAAGTTAAGAATCGAACTGAGAACAAGAGTCAATACGGGCAATTAACAATTTCGATCTCAGAATCATTAAAGCTGAATTTATGGAAATAAATGTTAATAATTATTCCCAATTGGTGTTAAATGTGTTTTATTTACAGAATAAAATATAATTAAAGAATTTTTGTTCAACAAAAGAAGAGTGAAATCTTTTCGACGATTTAGAACTTCATCAAATGTAATAGATTACAAAGATAACCTCCAAATAGAAAACTCGATACCACAATCGAATGCAAATATCAACAAGCCTGGTTCCGCCATACAAACAATTTGTATGAACCATTAACAAACCATTAAACAAACAATAAACCATTAAACTGTATTGAACTAAACCATTAAACAAACAATAAATACTTTCTATTATAAATAAAAATAAAGAACGAGGAATTAAGGCATATTATTGCATTATTACGACTACGGTTTTATTATAATCGTTGATCGACGTGAGGCCAAATTGCATGCGTGGCCAAATTAGATTTGTATATTTCTGTTTTTTTGTATGCGTTTAGGTGTTCAAAATAACGTTTTTTCAGTTGCTTTTTGTTTGTCCTATGTAATGCCAAGTTTGCAATAAATGTTACATAGGAAAAACAAAAAAAAACTGAAAAAACGTTATTTTTAACACCTAAACGCGTACAAAAAACCAGAAATATACAAATATAATTTGGCCACACACGCAATAAACACTGGACATGAATTCCCAGACATAACCAACATGACACTAATAAAACACATACCACCACATAAAGGCACCATAATGAACATTTGGGAACATTTACAAATATACATACATAAAACACAAAACAAACTAATACCTGAACAAATACAAATCAATACAAAACATGACACAATTTTCAAAGCACTTAACAACGAAATATTAATACATACACCACAATCACATACAATAATACCACTTTAAAATACCAGAGACCAACAAGAAACCAAAATACCGTCCAGCCAACACACAAATTCTTCACCAGACGTAAGATCACGAAGGCTGAGAATGAGAACACAGGAGTCTCGAAACAACATGTTCCTAATAAGGAAAATATAATAGCTTGAGGTAATTTCAGTATAAATATTAAATATTATATATATACATATATATGAAAGAAAACGAGGTACACTCTCCTAGAACATACACTTTTCAGTCATAAAATTGTTAGTAACGTGAGCCGGTTGGAAAATATATAAAATCCCTAACTTTCCCTGCGAAAAGGAATAAACATATAAGCCTTATATGTGTAGCAAGTACAGATATTGGAAGGAGAAAATGTTTTATCGAATTTATTAAAAGTTATTTCGGGCTACAACAAGCAAACGTAACCCTATAAGGGGATAAAATTTCAGTAGGGTGAGGTAACACTGATAAATTACAGACTCGATTGCCACGGCAAACAACAGTACTCCCCATTAGATAACAGAGCCGGAGGCACCTAACAAAGTGAACAAAATTTACAGTAATTTGTTGCTAGAGTTGGTCGTTGTCGTTGTCGTTGTCGGACGGGGAGAGTTTATTTTACTAGTGTGACCCAATTTCTTATGCGTTTTGGTCACACACTCCCCGAGCTGACTGACTGGCTCACCGCGTACCGTGCCAAGACAATCAATCCTCCATCCCTACACGGTAATAAGAAAACACGAACGTCCAGAACGTCTACCCTATTCCACGGTATGGAAGCCACATTAGTAAATCACATGATATTTACAAAATGTTACCTACATCCAGACAGCGGTGCACGCTGTAACTCTTCCAATACTATACTATCATAGATTTAAATTCATAAAAAAGTTTTATTAGGAAACTCAAATTAATTCTTAACTTGTAAATAATGTAAGCATTTAAAATTTTCTTCAATATATTTTTATTCCTTTTCTGAGCAATTATAATTTTAAAGATATCAGGTTGAGATTATTTATACAGTAAATTTGTATTATAATACTTCCAAGTCCTTATAGTTGACCTATGTTCAATTAATTTTTGAGAGTAGTCATGCATTTTATGCAAACAGAAATTGTTAAGCAGTTTGTTAACAACGCGACTTTTTAAAATCGGTAGCTAAGAGAATAAGATTCTTCTGACCGCTGAACGTGTCTGTAATATTCGTCAAGAAAAATATATAAGAATCAATAATGTTGAGTTAGTGGTTACTTACAAACAGAATTAACACTGTTGCACACCACTGTAGAAAAATTATTCCTATTAGTGCTTTTACGCTTCACAGCTCATCATCAGATTGGAAATCTGATCGTTTCCGATCTGATGATAGGCTGTGAAGCTTGAAAGCGCTAATCGGAATATTTTTTTAGTGGTGTGCGACAGTGTTAAAAATATATTTCTTCTAACTGTATTATTCAAATCCGCTAACACTTTTTTGAGCAGGTACACGTTTAGACAATTATTTTATAAAACACCTGTCATTTAATGTTATAAAAACATACTATTAAATAGTAAGAAACATTTTGTAATATTATTTTTCTCATATGCACTTTTAGACCAGGCAGTAGTTAAAGACAAGTAATATTTAATGATGAATAAAAGTCTGACAACAAAAAGACTACAACATTTGCCATTCTACGGGTACTTCGTAGGACACATATATGCTCATTGTAATTCAGTAAATACGGCTAATGTACTGTCCAGAACTGCCGTACGTGTACTATCAACCAAATGTAGTGAGAATAAAAGTCAGAATTCCAAACTGTTCCTGGACAGGATTGAGTATAAGAATTTGTGATTTATTTCTTCTGGTTTCGTTATAACAGATTACTTAAATTAAAAAGGTCAATTTATTAATCATCATCATCATCATCTTCAAGGTTTAAACTAAGAATGGTTTGTTCCGATCTCAAATAGGCAAATATTACAGCTGGTCACTCCAGCGCTTCCTCGGACGTCCCACACCTCTCCGTCCCCTCGGCTTATAGTTCCACAGTTGTTTGGGGATGACGCAGTCATCCATTCGACAAAGATGTTCCCACCAATTCAGCCGATACTGGGCGATCCTCTTGAGTATACTCATAATATTCAGTTCCTGCCGTAAATCTGTGTTTCTTCTATGATCATGGAGAGTATACCCTGCCACGTGCCTGAGAAATCTCATTTCAGCCGCTTGGATGCTACTGGCCTGGCATTTCGTTAAAGTCCAATTTTCAGACCCATAAAGAAGTTTGGGAAGAGCCTTACAGAATTTTAGGCGTGTTCCTTTACTTGTTGACGTAAGGGTTCGCCTGATGTTCCCGCAAATAAGGTTGACCTTATGCAACTTGTTCACCACGTCGTTGCTTACATTATAAGACACACTGTAGCCCAGGTATACAAAACTGCTAACTTTTCCAGGACAAGTCCATAACAATTTTTGCCCGTACGGGATCAGTTCCTCAAAAAGCCATCACCTTGGTTTTAATTGTGGATATCAATACACAGTCTTTGCAAATTCCGTTTAACAAATGTATACCCATCTGCAATATGTTTTCAGAGTCCGGAAATTTATTAATAAAATTAAAAAAAAAAACAAAAATCAAAATAAAACTTCTCTTTCATTCGTCAACTGAAATATTTTCCGGCTACTTGAAATTACTACTCAAACCGCAAATCTAACAGCTTTAATATTTCCTCTTCTCCCCACCCCAATATCGCTACAGGCCGAATTCGGCCTCCTTCTACACATAGCCTCCTTTATCGTGACCTTCAATTTCACATCTGTCCTCGCACTTCCAATATATACCTTGGATCTAGTTGTGGTGACAACTTACTCTCACCTTTCCATTGGGCGGCCTTTTGGTCTTTTGCCTACCACGTTTTAATTTCTGATTTAATTTCTGGGGAAAAAATACCAATTGACATTTATGCCACTAACATATCGTTAAGGCAAGGGTGTTGCATCTCCGCGACATTGTTCAAAATATACATAGACACACTATTGCGACAGTGGAAAAGAAAGTGCAGAGGTATGGGAATTCCAATAGATGGAACCCATATTTTCACATTACAATTCGCGGATGACCAGGTCTTAGTAGCACAAGACAAAGGGGACTTGGAGTATATGATTCGGAAGATCAAAGACGAATACGAGAGCTGGGGACTGTCAATAAATCTAGAAAAGACCAAGTATTTATGTGTGGGAGGTACTGAAACCAACTTGCAATTGGAAAATAATGAAGAAATTGAAATTTGCCAGGCATATAAGTATTTAGGAGTACAGATAAACCAGGATGGCAGAGATACAGAAGAAATAAAGGAGAGAGTAGGCATGGGACGGAGGGCTATGAAAAGGCTAAATAGTATATGGCGGCATGACTAGTATATGGTGCTGAGAGTTGGAGAATGACAGAAGTGGACAAAAGGAAAATACTAGCTGTAGAGATGGATGCACTAAGATCATGAAGAGTATCCAGACGATAGAAAATAAGGAATGAACTGATTAGAGAAATGATAAATGTGAAACATGCAGTAGTAGACAAAATAGAAAGAAGACAGTTAATTTGGTTTGGACATGTTAAACGTATGGTTGCCAAAAAGGAAAATGGAATGGTTAACCCCGGTGAAGAGGAAGAGGGGAAGACACAGATGATCATGGGGAGAGAGTATCCAGAAAGCTCTCGGTATGAGGAATCTGACAGAAGAACTTTGTCAGGACAAAAAATATTGGAGAGAAAGTCTGGAAATCGGACAGCGACGACAGACGCTACAAAACCAATATAGTATAGTACATATCGTTAAATATTGTTTAAAAACTTCTACACACACAAATACACTTGAAAATTCTATTTTAAAATGTTAATATAGGATTATGAAATTAGCTATTAACAGCAATCAACCAAACGAACAGTCTATCAGTGCAATGCATACGACTGTCCACTTGTAACACTAATTGTGTGCGATTTGTGTTACGAATGAAGAATTATCTAATTCTGCGCTTCAGTTTATCTGCTCTGTTGGTATAATAGACTAATGGAAATACAACGCTGTGCAATATTGATTACAATATTATCTAATTTTACAAGAGCATCATTACACCCATTTCGCATAATTAAGACAAACTATACATTACCGACGAAGAACAATATTTAAATAGTTTTGGTACAAACAATTGCAAATTATTTACGTTTGTGAAAATGTATGTATAATAATAGTGCTGTTTTTGACTCCAGTAAATACTTAATATTACTTGTTTCAATATTTACCAATTTCCTGTTTGCGTTCTACTTGATTATAATCCACAGCAAAGAGTCTCTCTTACCTGCAATCAAATAATTTCGATAAGACACTGTGTAACATCAATTTTAAATACACAACTGTAAAGTACATAAAATTTGGTAAAACAAAGAAAATATGAAAGTATCCTCGAAAAACATGTTAAAGTGTTTTTGCTGTTATTACGTTTGCTGAATAACGACACTAGTTTGTAGGGTATAGTATAATACTAAATAAATAGGCTACGGAATGTAAATCGTTTGAAGATTGATAGATGTCTATACTTTGGACCACGTAACTTTGGAGTAAGCCTAATCAGGCATACCTCTCTCCAAAAATTTAGTAATACCGTATTCCGATGCAAACTAAGTCATATTTCAGTTACATTACAAAAGAATAAATACAGTTTTTCTATGCTTAATTGATACTGTTAATTAAATTATACCTTTATAATTTTATCAGCGGCCAGCAACAGCAGGCTACACAGTTATAAAATTAATTCAGAACAAACCTTAAGCTTGAGCTATTGTAATTGTTTAGAGGTGACAAATTGCTCCAGCCTAACTTTCTTTATCGTTGTTTGCACTAACTAGAGACTTACGTTCCCTGGCCTGTATGTGTTAATTTCCCATACTGTCAGGTGCGGATCCAGAAATGGTTACGAGAGAGGGGGCGCGTTATGTTATCTTAAAAGTCTTACGAGTATACACCACACCAACTTCCACACATCCTTAAAAAGCGGTAATATGGAAGCAGTGCTGGCTGAATTTCATGAATAACAGTAAAACTATTACTTACACAATTCTAGTAAGCTCCCTGCGCTGAAGAACTCGCCATCTATTTTGAACGACAAACATTTAATTGCATACATTATTACGTGAATTTAAATATGAAATATTAAATGTTTAATTGCCAGAAAACTTACGAAATCCTGATTACTTTAGTATTTTTTTAACTAAACTAACAATTATAAAGGAGAGAATCATACAATAATTCCAAACTACTGCACTGTGGTTTTAGTTCAATTGTATAAGCTTGATAATATAACAAACAATTTAGTCCTAGCTTTTAACTTTGTCAGTTTTCATAGATAGCAGTAGCCTACGTCTAATACGTTTCACAAATATTCTACACAACTGATAACAATCTACAAACGTTTTTTGGAAGTTTTTGAGAACAATCCAAGTTTTCAAGGACTACTAAGAAACTCTGTAAAATTATTAAAGAGACCGAGGTTTCACATAAAATAAAATTTCTTTTAACTTGATTTCCCATATATAAGTTTTTATAAGATTTCTAATTTTATTTAAGGACCGTGGTGCTCATAAAGTTAAAAAATTTCCGTAGTTCACACTGCGTTCAGATTTAAGTTATGATTCCCTCTAGTCTGACAGCCAGGCTAGTTTTTTACACTTTTTAAAATTTGTGTTCCATTTTTTGGAATTTAGAAAGTCAGTCCTCACTTCTGAAGGTTATACGTACGCACATTTCAGCAACACCAAATAAATAGAAATGCAGTATTGGTTTCTAAAGTTATATGAATTAAAAGCGAAGGCAGTGAAACGTTTTTAACATTTTTGTAAATTAATCTTTCTTGCGTATAAATCACTTTTGGATATAAATCTACTTAGGATCTAAATCTCTCCGCTTCCGCCTACATCTGTGAACATTTACTTAATCCCAGCGCTATAAAACGATAAATTAGTAGAGAAACATTTAAAAAATTAGAAAAATTAATTCCACGTCTTTATTTACCTAACTCTGGGTAACGGAAAATTTACGTAGGTAAATATATATTAAAGTCTATTTCGTCGTTTATGGCAACGTTAGTTCGGCAGTTGTTTTATTGTATTCTAAGGAACAGCAGCTGATTAAATATGGTGCTTCAGCTGTTTAGTGTGAATAACATCCGCTTCAAAAACCGTTTGAAATAGAAGTTTATGAGATTCACACACACACACACACACACACACACAAATATTCACACACTTTCTGCTACAGCTGAATTGTGTCATGTTTCAACGCACTCAACATAGTAAATACACAAAATACTAATATACAAACCACAACTACACACAATAAAACCAATTTAAAGCACCAGAGACCAACAGGAAACCACAGCAACACACAAATACCTCACAAGGCTCAAAATCAGGAAGGCTGAAGATGGGAACACAAGGCTTCCCGAAACATGTTCCAAATAAGGAGAAAACATATTGAGGTAAAGTCATTATAAAATACATATTATATATATCAAGAAACAAACTGTAGCAAAAAGTGTTTGAATATGTGTGCGTGTATGTGAAATAAATACTGTTTTTGTATCGTCCATCTAAGGACAACATGCCAATTTCAATTCTTTATTCTTTGTGTTTCTTTTTCTCCAATATTCTTCATCTTTTTACTGTGTCTCTTCTTCCTACCTTCAGTCCACTTTGAACCTGCGTTTTTCTCTCTCCTACCATGGAATCCTTCCATTTTTAACACTTTTGCCCGAAAAACTTCTCATTCAATTGCTTCTTCTGCATATATATTATTTTTTTCTAAATCGTTTTGGATTTCTTTCATCCAACTTGATGTTGACTTCTTCCCCCACAGATATTAGAATATCTGCTTTGTTAACCTATTGTCGTCCATTCTATATAAATGTCCAAAAAAATAATAGTCTTCTTTTTCTCATTGTTTGTGTTATATTTTCTATACTTTGATATATTTCATCATTACTTCTTAATTTCCAAACTTCTGGAGTTTTCCGTAGGCCTAATATTTTCCTAACAATTCGTCTTTCCAATATTTCTAGATTGTCTAAATTATAATTAAGTGCTAGACATTAACTCGCATATAGGCATTCTGACTTCACTACTGTAATGTAATGCCTTATTTTTACATTTTTAGATATCCACTTTTTATTGTAAATATTTTTAGTTATATTATATGCCCTTTCCATCTTATCAATCCTTTCGTCTATAGGAGATTTTTCTAAATCATTGTCTTTAATTATTTCTCCTAGATACTTGAATTTTCGAACTCTCTCTATTCCACAAATACTTTATTTTAAATATTTTTATAAGCAAACCACAACATAAGCCTGCTTCAGATTAATCGAAATAAAAAGAGTACACTTAATCATGTTAGGATTACGTCATTAACATTAATTTTAAATATCTTTTATAAAATCTTTTACATAAGATTCCGAAACGATTAAACGTCAATCACAGCATACGCATGCGTCTATCTGTTAGTGTAATGCGCACGTGCATGTGTGTCTCTACGAATGTGTTCGCGTGATGGATTAAAGGCATTCCCGCTGCGTCTGGCAACGTCTGACATCGTAACACAACCTCGCTAGTGGCAATTAATTAAGAAGCATATTAAATTTGAGAACTTCTTAAAAGCTGTTCCATGTTATGGACTTTTATCACGGTAAAGTGTTTTACGTAACGTAACACTGCGCGAAGTCAGCTACTTACACGAATGTTATTAAATTCAGCAACTAGTAGTAAACTCTTAAGAGACCATAAAATCAACCTCAATTAATATGCTACTCTCTTAAGCGAAATTACGTAATCATAAACTCGGTGCAATTTGGTTTTAAAACTTATTACAAAAAATCAATATATCGTGTTATTATTAACGTACATCTTAATTACTCCCGAGTTACGACCTTGTAATTAAAGCACTGTGACTTCACTTACAAAGTCAGCCGCCGCATAATGCAATCATTAAAAACTGAGGATAGATGATCGCATGAGGTTTGGATCCTTGGATGTCTTCCCTCGTAACATTCGATTCAGTGCTGTTATTTTGAAACCTGAACCTGCATGAATCTGAGTCGTCCTTGAAATAAACAAATTGATAGAAATGTTATAGTGTGTAACTTTCGTTTTATGGTGATTTGCGATATGCAAGTTCGTTTTATGGTAACAGTATGGCTTGCGATACGCTTCAGCTCCTTAATGTCAATCAAGATACTCACTTCTACAGGCTGAGTTGACCTGGGGGGGGGGGAAACACTCTTGGTTCTATGGCGTTGCCGGGACTTGATGATGTGATGTGTAGGTGAGTAGCCAGCAGAGCCATATCCATTGGTCAACATCGAGTAAGCCAGATCTTCTCCCCCCCCCCCGGTCTAATAATTCTTGTTTAGTTTCATTACAAAAATCATGTTTACCTATCGTATATATCACAGGTACATCGAACGACAAATGCGCTCTTTGCAAGAGTTTTTGAAGAAGATTCCCCTCAGATGGTCTCTTTGCACCTTCCAGTAGCGGGATATAGGCCGTCGATATAGGTCGGCTTAGAATCGACGGATAATGTTTTTTTTTTGTTTCAAAACATCTAATACCACAACCCTATTCGGTACTTTTTATTGACTTAGTTATAATTTTAACAAATAATGAAAATTGACTACAAAATTTCGAAGCATTATTTGTAGATATCCAAGTTTCAGAAAAATATCATGATTATGGTAAGTTAAAAAAATGTTAAACAAATTCATTGTCGCTCCGACAAGACGATATAGAAGCGGGTAGGTCGGTTAAGTAGAGCGTGTAAATTTCCACAACCTTGTGTGTCACTATAAAAAAAACGTTTAAAAGAACGTTGTCGAAGTCTTGTAAACGTATAAACAGATACAAAAATTAGGAAATTAAAATCTGAAGACCTACCAACATCCTGAGACACAACAAAAAATTTGCATTAAATTGTAGATAGTAGAGCATGTAGCAGAAACGCTGAATGAAGGATTTAGCTGGATTAAAAATCTTTTCTAACGCACAAAAAGAATGGCACAGGAAAGACTGCCAAGTAGAGGTATTGACTGGACCACACCAGGAAGAAGAAAAAGAGGAAGACCACCTGTCACCTAGATAAAGGAAAGTCAGTCTATATTGAGGGAAAGATAAATTAAAGAAGATCTTTCGATGGACAAACAGCAGTGGAAGATGAGAATTCAATCAATTCTGTAATCTTTCGTTCCGGAAAATATGTAAACATTGTACAGCCGGAATAATACTAAAAATCTATACTAGTAAGTTGTATTAGTTCTTGTAAGTGGATTAAATCTAGTCATTAGTAATTTTTACTCGATTTTCACCTTTTCAAGTACTTAAAAGTTGTTATTGAAATTTTTCTGTTTCCTTTGTTTGAAAAACTTACTTTGTTTTTAGACAATTTCTTTCGATTTTTCTTCTAATATAGGTGAATGAAGTTTAATCTTAGTAATGTACACGCCCACACTCCACTATTAAGAAAACGCCGGTTGTTACGGACAAGCTTGAAGAAGTTAATGGACAAGCTTGTTAGAACAAAATACGTTCGCATCATTTTTTTTTATAATTAAAACAATGATTGGAAGCCACTAAGACTATGTACGCATGTTCAGTTATATTCAGTGTGCTTTTTACAGATACGTGAATAACGCCACATTAGTCATGACGAAATAAAATCTTTTGGAAACGTCAGCTTCTTGCATTCTGTATATTCTACTAAATTCGTTTCCTTTCACAGCTTGTTTATTTATTATATTTTATAGGCTAGTTGTGAATTATGTGATAATGGTTATTCGTTATTAAACCCTAATTATTTGAATTGCTTCCTTTTTCGTTACAGCGTGTAGCCATGTCCGTTACACCTTGTATAAGCGAATGAGGAAAAATAATTGTTTATTATAATAATTATATCAGTAATCAAGAATACTTTTACAATAGAATGTGTCTATAAGAAGCCATTTTAAACAATCCTCGCAGCTCAGGAATGCTAATTACCTTTAATTACATCAAAAGCTGTACACCAGTCGTTAATTTTCCTTGTGTGGCAAAATTACAGACCACGTAAGACGATCAGAATTAATTAATTTGTTGAAGGGGTGAATGTAACGCGATAGGGAATGTTATGTACATTGGTACAGTATTATTGTTATTATTATATCACACAAGAAATTTAGCCTTCACAGTATTCGACGGATAATATTACTGTTTCGGAAAACGAGATGTCGTTATGCATAACGATCGTCAAAACTGTCACCGTTTCTCAGTTTAATAACAAATTTACGAATTGTTATGTTGTATTATCTGAGTAATATTTATATTGGCGAGACTAAATTATCAAGAAAACAAGCGAATAGGTATTAAGTTTGTACAAAGTAAGGGAAATTTTGTAAAACAAAACACGACTTCAATTGAATTTAAGGGTTCAGAATTAAGTAAATTTATCAGTTTCCATATTCAAAATTATGAAAAGGCTTTATTATTCTCTACTTCTTATATGTGCGCAGTCTGCCTTGTGTTTCTTTCTCTCTATTTTCCTGTTTCGTTTATTCGGTTAATCGTTATTTTATTGCAGACGTTAATAACTAGCGACATCCAATAGACTTTTATAATTTTCATTACAATATTTTCTATTTACATTGACAAAAAGTAAGAGAATCAATTTTGTCAAATGAAGCAGGTAAGATGATTGGTTTCTTATTAAATTAATCCGCCTCAATAATCAGAAAATATGAACAGAATACCTGAATCCGGAGAAAAAAGGGAACATATTTATAAATTAAACTTACCACATTACCAACGGAACATAAACCGTGTTCACTAGAAAAATCTCATTACCACGCAAACTACTACACATTTTACATGTTAATTTTGTTTTATTTGTTTATGGTGATGAAATTTCCTTATTTGTGCAATAACCGCTTTTACACGCCCTCTAGTAGTATTAAGTTTTTATGTTGTTATATTTATTTCTATTTTAAATCTGTATTCTCCTAGAAACCTATTACAAATACCTTTTTCCTAACAATAAAAATTATCGCTTAAAAATTCAAGAAATTACGTATATAAAACTACCAGATTTAATCATATTTTATTAATGATGTATGAAGTTGCACGAAAAACGATGGCAACAATATTTTGTATATTTTAAGATCTTTTTAACATTGTAAAGATAACATATGGATAGATACGTTACATATATGTAGTCATATAGTTTTCATTGTAGATTAAACATGTAGATCCCTCACGCCAGCTGGTATAATATGAATCCACATAGGTCAGTATACGGCTCTGTCTTTCACAGCAATATGACGCGAATTGAATGGATAATCCAGTTCAAACTAACTGTCTGACACAAAGTGCAATATTTTATAAAACAAAGAGAAGTATAAATTTTATTGTTTGCAGCTTTAAAATAATGTATATTTTTGTCGTGAAAAGGATTACAAAATTACACTTAATTCTTTTGCATACGTATATTAGGCGCCCGGTAGCGTGTGTGTTCCTATGGACCATAGATTCTCCAGTCCTGCGTGGATTACCTCTTAATGCTGTGTGGTTTTTTGTGAGGGCTCAAATAGATATTCTTTATTGAACTTAGCTGTTGAAACGGTTTTTGTTGTTGGTATTTATCGTGAATTATCCTACTGTAGCCCGTATCTTAATGTGTCATGGTAAGTGTTATGTTATTTTATGGTTGACATTTTGGGCATGATGTTGTGTTTGCCGATAGCTTCTGTCATACTTGGGGATTGTAGTAGTTTAACCGTTTGCGTGTTAGACATTGGTTTCAATTTTTATAGTTTAGTTCAATATAGATCGTTATATATGCGGTATCACTTTTTACCTCATTATGTAGTGCCGAAGTCATCAAATTTTTCAATTCATAGATTCTGCTATGTGACGGAGTAGGTGTTGCGTCACTGCCTTGTTCATCAAAAGTACATGAGTGTTTGAGTGGAAATAGTCCGTAAGTACTGTGAAACTAAATAAGGAAAATGTTCTGTATTAATCTGTGCGTACGCTCACGCGCGCGAGTGTGCAGGCGGTTTTGTTGGAGGTGATGGTATAAGACGTAGTAACTTAAAACGTAGTCACTTTGTCACTTAAAGCGTAGTAATAGAAATTAAATCCATAACATTATATTTTAAAACGTATTCAAAATTTTCGGCCGCTGCAAAAAAGTAGATTAAATGAAAACTGGTATGGGGATAATGGTTCACGCATACCTGTATACCTGTACTATTAACCAAAATTAGTAAAAAATTGATTATGTAAAAACTGGTTATGCTTAGAGACGATACTTATAATAAGTAACTAAACATACGCCTATAATTATACTTCAGTTTTTAAGTTGAACAAAGTAATTTTGGGGATGTGTAGTGGGTAACCTTAGTAATTCCATACAATATCGTATATAATATTAGTAATCTAAACTCATGTTAATACATAATATACGGATGGTACGACAGTCTTACTTAAAACCATCTTGTAAGCCCCACACCTTGGTGAGGTTCAGTGTTGTAGCCATATTTTTTATTTTTACTCATTCATTTAATAAGCAGAATTATCACTCGGAAGTCCGATCTGACGATGAGCTGTGAAGCTTGAAAGCGCTAATCGGAATATTTTTATATAGTGGTGTGCAACAGTGATAGTTCTGCTTGTGATTTTAACCACTAACACAACTTTCTTCATTAATCATTCATTTAATAGTTTATTAATCTAATAATTCAATTTCATACCGACAGCCGTAATCCTAAAAAAAGTATAAAAAATGAATGCAATATGGAAAAAAATTGAAATCTTCTTAAATCGTAATACAAGCATCTTACAAAGTCTAATGGTTAGCAGATCTTACAACTTCTGATACAAGCAGCGCAAAATAGTTTTATGTAGAGAAAAAAATTTCTTTTGGTATATTTCTGGAGTACTATTATGCTCTGGATAGGATTATGGGCAATCGCTGAACAGAGAGTCACATATGTTCTCCATCTCAATCCTGTCCCCTCTGTTATGCAAACCTCTATGCGATGACATGACCTGATATGCTTAGTCGATTCTAAGTTAAGTAGTCTACCGCGAACGGACAGGAAGTGTTCGCCAATTACCTCATTCTCGTCGGGTATGACTGGTGAGATCACTGTGTCCGGAAATCTTTAACGTTAATAATAATTTAATTATTCCATATCAGCTAGTAAGGGACTCTATCGGTCTTATAAGTAAGAAGAAGATGTGAAGTGAAAACTTTAAATAAATAAAAGCAAATAACTATGGGGGTTTTACGTAAAGAAATTGGGTAAATTAATAAAATTGAGTTGAATATCTAGGACGAAAAAAACAGTAACAGATAACTTTGTGAAATCAGAGTAGATAGAGAACAATATCGAACCGTTTGCGGTGTTGTAATCATTGGGCAAAAAAGCTACATACATTGTTTAATAAAAGAGGTGAATTATGGTTCCACAATAACGTTACACATTATAAATTTAAATGTCTGTATCTCGCAGTCTACATTGGATTTTAATATTTAATATTATATTGTAGTTTCACGCAAGCCACAATAAAACTGGTGAAAATTGTTATTTAAATTAAAAATTTAAAGTGATAATACACAGTACTACCTAAAATTAAACAGAAGTAATCTAACTTTTATTGTCAGAAACTCAGACGAGAAAACTTGAAGAATCTTTCACCGCACTACAAAGACTATTTCGTTGAATAAATTGCTGTCACAACAATAGGTACAAAAATTTATGCAATTTAATATAATTGATGTTTCCTATTGTGATAAACTTTAAAAGCCTTTGTTAAGGAAATTTTAGTTTTCTGAAACATTTACAATCTCATTATTTCAGGGTACCGTTTGCTCATGCGTTGTGCGGTTTATAATTGAAATCAATTTTAAGTAGACTAATATTAAGACCTATTTTAGATATTGTTATGTGTTTCATTCGCATTGAAAAATCCAAGTCGGGTATTTGTCCTTTCTATCTTAACCTGTAGCAGAGTTCTTTGCGTGGATTTTTGTTAAGCTTAACAGTGAGGATGCAATTTCTCCATAGATGCATCCTCTTTCTTCCAACCATTCAGCTCTCATCCACTCATCTGTCGTGATTCAATTTCTACAGGTTATTTTTACAACTAGACCCTGCACTCTAACTAGCAGAGACTTTGAATTTTTACTCCTATTTGCTGTTAATTGTTGATCTTACAATCCTTTTGTGTATTTCCAGGGAGATATTAACCGATTTTTTTATGTCTTGTTTTTATTTTACTTATCTGTCCTAGAGACAAGTTTTCCGCGGTATAGCAAGTTGAAAAAATAAAATAAAATTATTTTTCGGCTCACACTACTTTCAATTTAGAGCCTCAGTAAGATCCGTAGTTTTTCCTACCGCAAGGAGCCTAAGTTTCACTCGGGTCATTGTCTGGTCATCATTACTATAATGCAAATATAATATAATGTTTGTAGTTACTACTATCATGTTATTTTTACCTGCCCTGATACTGTTACCAAGAACAGTTTCACTATCGCTGTGTAATAGCGTTAAGTAATCTCAAATTAGTAATACTGTTTTATAAACAGAATCGATTTGTAAGTAGCTGAAGATATTTTGTTTACAGAGCGTTTCATCCAATAGTCGTTTTTGCGTACATTTTGTGTGTGTTGTGTTTTTCTGCAAATTAATCAGTATAGTGTTGAATTACAACGTAAATTATTAACCTGAAAAATACAATTCCTTTTTTGCGGATGCTTAAATATATTTATTCAGCTTGACCGCTCAAATTGTAAATGTTAGCGACACAATTAAGTTTCCAAAATTTTCGTTTTTACGTGTAGTCGTAACATGTATATATATATATATGTGAGCAGTAACAAAATTATACTGATAAAGTGAAATCAGACAATCTGCACAGAGTTTACATATAATTGAACTCCCTGTTTTGAAGCGGTTTCAGAAATGTAATTCATTTTCAAGTACATTAATTTAAAGTATTAAGACAATTTATTAAGATCTATCCATTACGTTTTTGCTGATCATCTCAGTAAACCTTTTTTAATTTGTAAACAATTGAAAACAGAGATCGCAAAGCCAGAACCCATTTAAGTCAACAAAACCATAATAATTAACCGTTCCCGAAGGAACGAAATTCCAAGTATTTCGTTTATGCAAAGTTATTTTATAGAGCAGAGAGTATGAAATAACTAAATGTTCTACCTTCAATCTCTGAAAATAGTGCAACATATTCCTCCCTACAGCGCCGTTTACAGTAAATACGTATTTTACAAAATAGTGCAAATCAAACATTCAGAATAGCAACAAAACCGTTAATAGCGTTATACCGTGGTTTAAAGAATAACATATCGGTAGCCGGAATCGTAGTTAATGTTGTTGACATTTAGTTGAAATTACCCTTAGTACATATTTCCGATAGAAATGAATGTTTTTTCTCTGCACTACAAGGATTAGGCATTTGCCTGTTCCGCCCTCACAAACTTACGACCACCGTTTTCGTTGTCTTCTTATATCCCTTTTCCCTCTTGGGTTGTAGTTAAGTATATTTTTGGGTATTATCCCATTTCCCATTCTATTTACGTAGTGTTTTCATCTTTCTTATTCTTCAGTAATTTTTTCATTTATTGCATACACATTTAGTTCATTTCGCACGTCTTCATTTCTTACTAAATCTCTTCTTGTGCAGCCTTTGTCCCGTCTCAAAGATCTCATTTCTGCTGCCAGTATTTTGCTGTCTCCTTTTGTGGTATTTATCCAACTTTCACTCCCATACATAATTACAGGTACAGCCATCGTTTTATCAAATTTTATCCTTGTTTCTTTACGTGTTTTGTTATTTAATGTTCTATTTATTGTGCCACATATTGCCTGGAACTTATTTATTTTATTTTCCATGTCATTGTCATAATTGTAGCTCGTGTCGCAGCTCAAGTATGTAAAATTTGATACTTCGATTGGCTTATTGTTGACAATTGTTTTCGACCTAACGGGATACTTTCATTGGAAAGCCATAACTTTCGTCTTATGCAAGGAAATTTTAAGATTATGTTCTGGACATATTTGATTCAGTCGGTGCACTGCCAGTTGTAATTTCTCTTCACTCTCTTGTATTATTATTTATCGTCAGCAAATACTAACGTACTCAGGTAAGTATGTCGGTCTAGCAGGACTCCAGGATATTCCTTACATTGAAAGTTTTATATGAAATTATACAAAACTACTGCGGTAAGACAGTAATTTCAGAAATGAATGTTTTATATGAAATTACTGTCTTACCGCCGTAGGCAAAACATATACAGGTTTATTATATTTTTGTTCTCGTGAGGTTTATTAAAGTTCTTAATTCAGGTCACTGAGAGTGCTTTTAACAACAAAATGTTCTAAAATCAAGACCCCTCACACAAAATAAATATTTATTAAAACATCAGTAGCGTAAAGATACAGTTCTTTAAGGTTTCATGTAAATATCTTTATTAGTTTTTCGTATTTAGATTTAAGATTTACATGCAATCTTTATTACATACAAAAAAAAAGTAACGAAGTATACAGAATACAAAAAGGAAATTACAGTCTGTTTCTTAATACATAATATTGTTCTATACAAAAACAATTTATAACTTTCTAATGTAATGTAACTGCATTAATAAATTAACAAACTAATGTGCATACACGCAAAGTGCCTCCGTAGGAAATTGTATGAAGGTTCTCTCCTTGTAGGGTTAAACAGATGTGATAGATTCTATATTAAACAAGCACACTTAGAATATAACACACACATTTATACTTCTTAAAAACAAACTATAAATGACCTTTACCAGTACTCTAATTTAATATATATAATACACACTACACCAAGCAAAATACGTTTTTATTAGCTTGTCATTTATTACTTTTTCGATAAATTAACACTTACTCTTAATCAAACTGGTCCCCTAAAAAATTCAATACTTTAAGCTATCCAATAATATTAATAAGTTGTTTGATAAACTAATACTGCGTTGCAGAACATTATAAAATTTTGGCGTACAAAAGGTAAATAAACTTCACCAACCTATATTCCTTTGTAGGGCACATGTCGCATGTGGTGAAGAGATTTAGACTGTGTTGTAAAGGGATCGCCAGCTATATATACACTTTATGGTTTACTTTTATTCGTATTCGTGTAATGTATGCATCCTCAAAACCCATAATTTTGTTTTAAAAAATTAAGATATTTTTCAATACGAATGATTGTATAAAACAGTTACTTATTTAACTAACATTATAGTATAATAATTTAGTATATTTTCTAAGATAAAAGTAATGCTTTTATTACGATACTGTTTTAAAAGTTTATGTTCTTTAAGTGTACGTGAAGATAAGTGCTCGCCAAAAAGTGAAAAAGCGTCCTACTTAAAACATACAGGTTTTAGTGTTAAAAGGAAAATAGGCCTACGATTGACGTCGTTTTATGATTTCATCGTCAGCCCCACGTTTTTATTCTAAAACATTTATGACTTTTTACGGTAAAAGCAAGGTTATATGACTAGTAAAATTTTTGTAACCACGCAAGGACACTGTGTGATTTATAATATGAACATATGTGTTGGGAAAATTAGAAGTAGGCCTACATAATGTAAATTACCACGCACCACGTTAATTGCCACTAAATTAATAGGAATGAAATAGCAAATAATGCATGATGAATACCGACCTACTGAATACGCAAATGCTAAATTGCATCAGTAAAATGATATGGCAATTATGGATTGTATAGTGTAATGCAAATAATTGGCCACTTTATAAATTGGGCAACTATAATTCCTACTGAAGGAATAACCTGTTAAACGATTCTGCATACGGCAGGTGGATTTAAACCCACCTATTTATTCAACTCATCCTTTATACAGTTATTCGACCGGGCAACAAAAATTTGCACATAAGTTTAAGTTATTAAATTCTGGAAAATAGATTACCGTTTTTATAAAATAATAAACAAACCATTAGTTGGTTAAAATTACTTTCCGAGCATTTGGGCCGTATTCTATAGTTTAAAACAAAACCAAACGTTTCAGCAATGCCACCGACCGCCATCATCAGTGGAAACGAGTGAAGCTAAGGAGAGACGATGTACGTTAGCACCACAGTACTGGGGTTAAGGCTGCCTTAATGATAGCAGTCGGTGGCGCTGCCGGAACGTCTGGTTTTGTAATAAACTTTGGACCATGGCCACGACCAAAACGACTCCGCCTTCGTACCAAATAAATAATTCTTAAGCTTCCTCGACCGGCGTCTATATTCTTAAGATTATTCATAGCCGGGAAGTCAGGTCGTGGTCGACTGTTGTTATTAGTGAGAAACGCTTCGGCCCCACCATCGGAGGCCATCTACAGTGTCGATAGTTTTGGCATAGATTCGCTAACTTACGTTAGTGCTGTAGTAGACTAACACTAGTCATTTATAATAACAGTAGACCACGGCCTAACGACCCGGATATGAATAATCTTAGCAAATCATTAATATTATTAATATATATTGTAACGTAACATAGTTGAGGTTCCCCAACGTTACATAAAAAAATTGAATGAAATATGGTCAAGGACCATACCCTGACTTAAGGTTGTTCAATAGTTCATGTGTTTGAGAAGTACCTCAAGTAAAAAGGGGTCAATGACTAATATTCAATGTAAAAGAGCCAGACCAATGAATGATTGGATGTAATGAAATGTTTGTTTTGTACTGTGACATGTTAAGGTCTACAGAGTATTTATATTGTATGTTGAATATGTTAAAAATGAAATGATGTTGTTTGATAATAATACTTAATCAATAATTATGTTTATATTTATATTAGATTTGATTTTATACAGCCCAGTATAGTTACCAATGTTAGGCACTGTACTAAGTTGTCAGTATTGTATAAAATTGAAAAATACTCTTGGATTTCGTTGTCCATGACGTGTCCGTTACTTAACTAAATATCACTATAATATTGACGACTCGGAACACAAAGTTTTTTATAAGTAAAAACGTAAAGTTTTACCTTACAGCCTAAACCGGCTTTCACCTATAGAAGGCTTCATCAGAGGCTGTCGTTAGTAGCGCTGCTCGTCTTGTTGTTGGCGACGAGAAAGTGTTTCGAAAGGTTGAAGCTGTGTGTGTGTGGTGAGATGTGTTCGAATAATGCGTGCGATTTGAATTGTATCTGTTCGTTTAGGATGTCGTTTTTATTTGTTTTTGTGTGTTTGTATATTTCTAATTGTTCTAGAGTGCCGAGTTTTCAACATGAACATACTACACGTACACACAAAAGGCCGAAAACTAGACACTCTAGAACAATTAGAAATATACAAACACACAAAAACAAATAAAAACGACATCCTAAACGAACAGACACAATTCAAATCGCACGCATTATTCGAACACATCTCACCACACACACACAGCTTCAATCTTTCGAAACACTTTCTCGTCGCCAACAACAAGACGAGCAGCGCTACTAACGACAGCCTCTGATGAAGCCTTCTATAGGTGAAAGCCGGTTTAGGCTGTAAGGTAAAACTTTACGTTTTTACTTATAAAAAAATTTGTGTTCCGAGTCGTCAATATTATAGTGATATTTGAAAAATACTGTTATTCTAATTAATGTTTATAAACTGGATCAGGAGTGTGACCAGTGTTTCAAGTCTAACAAGTAGTTCTGACAATTATGTCATTAATTAATAAAGGGTTCCAGAACCAGTTAATTAATATAAAAACAAATAACCACCAGTAAATTAAAATTCATGTAATTAACTATGTAACCAATAATTAATTGTACAGTAGGTCAGGTAAAAAAGAAAATTAAGTTAAAAAAAAACAAATAATGTTATAATGGTTGTAAATGAATCTATAGGCCTAAATTCCATATTAGTGAAAAGAAATTAATACCTTTTTAGTAAACCCAGTCCAACGAAACTCTGGTAAAACATTTACTGTTTAGTAAGGAAGGTTAGGGGAGAATTTTATGTTATTCAAGATTAATCCAAGCATGGAGTATTTTATTGGAAAGGAGTAGTAATATTCTATAATGCCGGCTCAAGGATATATAGAAAACGTGGTTGTTAAGGCAACTGATATATAAGCAGTTGTTGATTTTGGATTAATTGGTGCTGATTGTTACAAGCTATTAGATTGAGATGGACAGATATGTTTAAAATATATGAATAAATATAAAGAAAATAGATATCCAAATTGAAAAAGCATTTTTGCAAAACAATTATACTTGAATGTTAATGAATCATACAAATTAAATAACCCTCTAAATTATCAATGAATACAATAAAAGAGAATTGAAAGCGTCTCACCTCATTCACTAAATAATTCCGCTGAATTTGGTATTAAACCATTTCATGCTATAAATCGAAGACCAGTAAAGAGTTAAAACCTGAATTAACGGGATTGTTGGAAATACAGAAGACTCGGTTGGACGAAATAACCTTCATTGGCAGCAGAAGCTGAGATCCTAATTCCAATTCACTAGGACCAAGACTTGTGAAGACCGCAAAAGAAGAATAGAAGCCAGAAGATCTCCTGAGGATTTACCAAGTACACACCATCATCAATTTTATTGAAAATCAGAGCAGTTCCACTGGAGGAAGACGAGATAACCCGCATTTTGACCAGACACACTGTTGACAAACGTTCACCGCCAGCCGAAGTTTCCTCGGTTTGGTAAAAAACAACTTATTTTCATTCCATTGTAATTTAAGTAAATAATATTATTTTGTAAATTGAACAACCTTAATTATGCGTTTTACCTGGCCTTACTAATGGTTCAAAGAACTATACGAACCCTGGGATAAGAATTATTTGTCATTATTTTCAAGAGTATATGTTTTTAGAGTTCGAATAATTAAGAATCGATATATGTTGGGATAGTCGATTGGATCGTCTTATTGTTTGTCTGAGACAACGTAACTTGTTAAATATCAGAGAAAAATAAATAAAGTACATTTGTTGTATGAGATAACGTTTTAGCCATTGCAGAGAAAATACTATATGTAGTTGGTGTAATAATTTATAAACAGATTGATACAAACACTCCGAATAACTAACCTATAAGTACACTTATTTCTAGTAGCAGCGCTAAAAATTTGCAGCTGGTGGGACGGGAGATTGCTGAACTAACTGGTTTTTTAATACTAAATTTGAATGAAATTTTTATCATTGAGTGACTAGGGTTGAAACAAATACCACTTACATTCAGTAAATACTCCATATATATTGCTCATATTAAACAACCACTGAGAACTAAGTTAAGTCTATAGAATAATACCATTATAAATTCAGGAACATAATTCTAATTTTGTTGACTTAATAATCTATGTTCTGAGGGTTTCACCGGTCACAACCGAAAGGTATATTAGTTAATAACGTATTAATTAAACCAGGTAACGGCATTTTAATTGTTACGAATCGCCACCTACAACGTATTACTTGGCATTTGTTACACAGGAGTCTCTTATAACTAATTACACCCATAGACAAGATTTCTTTACAATTTGACGTCTCCAGCTGGTATCATACACTATAACATACGTCCTCACATAATTAACAAGTAGTTCTCTACAAAATTGGTTACAACAGTGGGGTTTGAATAAGACGGACGTTTCATCGCTAGTACCTAACATACTTATTCCATAACAAATTGACGACTCCTACGAGGGGGACTGATTGACGAAGGACTCACCATAAGTAGATTATTACAAATTGGCGCTCAACGAGTGGGCTTTAGTTAAGTAAAAAATCATATTATTTGTTACTTAACTTGAGCAGGCAACCATTAGAGGCACAGGAATGCTTAATACCTGAGGCAGATCGAAGAAGAGGGCAGAAGAGAAGGAGAAGGAAGAAGGTGGACAGGAACAAGAAATAGAATTAATCACGGACAGTGAAATGGATCAACAGACAGGTGATACAGAAGAAACCGAAATAGTTATGGATACGGAAACGGAAATAGTGGAAGAAGATGCCCAAGGGGACCAACCAGATAAAGAGGAAGCCAGAGGAGGCCTAGATTTACAAAAATTATGGGAATTAATCAAAGAAGGTAATAGACAAACTAATGAAAAAATAGACAGTATCAAAGAAGATTCCAGGAAACAGAAGGAAGAATTAAATAAAAAATTTGAAGAAAACTCAGAAAAGGTAGAAAATAAAATAGACAGTATCAAAGAAGATAATAGTCAAACTAATGAAAAAATAGACAGTATTAAGGAAAGTACTAGTGAACTTTTAAGGCAAACCATAAATGAAAATAATGAACGATTGAAGGCCGATTTTAGACAAATCAATGAAAAGATAGACAGTATAAATGAAAATTCAGAAAAGCTGGAAAATAAAATAGACAGTATTAATGAGAACTCAAGAAAACAAAACGAAATTTTGAGCGAAAATTTAATTAAACAAATGAATGAAAAGTTTGACAAGAATGACGAGAATTTGAGACAGATTCAAGACGATAACAAACTAATGAACGAAAAACTTGAGGAAAACAATAAACGAATGAAAGCAGATCTTGAGAAAATCAATGAGGATAATCTAATACGAATCGATGAGAGAATTGAGCATTCTAACAAGGAAATAAGGGAAAATGTTGATAAACAGAATGAAGTATTAAGACAAGCTATCAATAAGAAAATTGAGGACGCTAGTGAGGCAATCAGCCAGAAGGTAGTTAAGAACGACGGTGAAAGAAAACAGGACATAGCGGAAACAAATAGAAAACTGAAAGCGACCGATGAAGTTATTACACGAAATAGAGCTGAACTAGAGGTCAAGCTAGGCCATATAGAAGAAGAAAACCGAATTCAAGTGGAATCAATACGAACAGATTGCGGACACCAGCATCGAAATTTAGATACGGTCATGAATGAAGTACAGGAGCAAGGACAACGTAACCAGGATAGAATCGAGAGCCTACAACGGTCAGTTGACAACCGATCGATCACTGTCCCATATACACAACATATAGACGACCGGGAGACCATCAACTTTAAGGCATACAGGAGAAATCCAATGGAATTCTTGGAACGGGTCGGCGAACAAATCATGAGAACTGGTGAAAACAGGTGGCCAATAATTCGTCGTTATTTAGACGAACATTTTAAAGAAACTTATGATAACTGGTGGACAGCCACCAGGCACGAGATACGAAGCTACGAAGAATTTAAAATAGCTTTTAAAGCCAGGTACTGGTCAGACGCCACCCAGAACGTAGTAAGGGAGAGTATCAGTTATGGAAGATATGACGCCAGCAGGGGAACAACACTTACCGCCTACTTCCTGGGAAAAGTATGTTTGGCAAGACATCTTGAACCAAAAATCCCAGAGGAAATTCTCGTCACCAGGTTAGCATACCACTATGATAACGGTATATCAATAGCACGATCGGGTGGACAAATAAAAACTATACAGGCAATGTCAACGCTATTGGAAGAGCACGAGCGTGAGGTACATTATCGAAGGAGTCGTCAGAGAAACGACCGGTACGGGAACAGGGATTTCCCAGACTATAACAATAGAAACAATAACCATAACAGTCATGAGACGAATAACCGGACGAACTATAATGGCAGGCCGGGTAATTATGGTAATGAGGCGTACCAACGGCAAAATAACAACAACAGCCCAAGGAACAACGGAAATAATTACGGGAATAGAC
This sequence comes from Magicicada septendecula, assembly GCA_034769895.1. Classification (NCBI taxonomy): domain Eukaryota; kingdom Metazoa; phylum Arthropoda; class Insecta; order Hemiptera; family Cicadidae; genus Magicicada; species Magicicada septendecula. The sequence continues at coordinate 1,305,299,183 of CM068367.1, forward strand.
AGAGTATTTCGAACAACCAATATAACCGGTCGTATAACCCAAGTTACCAGAATCAGAACACGAACAACCGAAATTAAGATAACAGTAACCGTAACCCGAATAACCAAAACCAAAACTACAGAAGAGTTAATTATGTGGGGGCGTACGACAATTATAACGGGAGGACATACTACCAAGGACGTCGAAGTTTTGATAGGGACACCGACTGGAACCAGTACAATAATAACGATAGAAGGGAGACTAGAACTAATAGGGGCAGAAGTCGGAGTCAGGAGGACTACCGCCGGATTAATTACGAAGAAGACCGCCAACGGCCGGAACCCAGGTTAACGGAAAATGAAATAAGTCAAACGAACCAAACCGGCAGAGGAGACGAAGAATCCGAGCCGATTTTAAACATCACACGGCAGTGAAAACACCAGCAGGACCCTCACTGAACCACTCTATCGGGTTTAACGACATAAGAAATCACAGTAAAAATAATAAATGTATCACAATAATTTGTAGTAACTACTTGAAAAATTTAAGGGACGAGTTGTTGGAAGAAGAAGACGGAAATCCAAGAAAAAACAGTAACGAAATAATTTACATAACGGCAGAGATCAACAGTGTACAAACCAAAATTATGATAGACACTGGGGCTAACGTGTCGCTAATCGACTCAATAGAACTAAACAAAATACTTGAAGAAGGGAAGAAGCACATACTTACGTTACCAATAAGCAACATTGTACTGATAGGGGCAACGGGACGCCAAAATAGAACGGTCCGGAAACAAGCAAGGTTGGAGTTAACGAGTAACAATAAAACAATCCCAATGACTTCTCTAGTAGCCAGTGGCTTACCATTTAACATGTTAATCGGTTGTGACATGCTGAAACAATACTCAGCTATCATTGACATGAACAGGTCAAAATTATCGTTAAAAATCAATCAAACAGAATGGACGGCTGACTTAGTTAACAGCGACAGTACGACCCCAACCCGAGTAACATATCATATACAAAGAAATTTAGATCAACAGGAAAAATCACCAAGTAATAATATCTTTTACGAGTTGGACGATGAGCAATTGTGGCATGACAAAATTAACGAGATCCGTAAATTTGAATGTGGAATAACTAACATGCAAAGGGAACAGTTAGTTGAAGTGTACAATAGATATCGCCATGTATTTTCAAATATACCTGGCAAGGTAAGAGATTACCAATGCAAAATAGAGTTTCGAGAACCTGTAAATTTCAACAAAAAATCATACCCAGTCGCTTACTCACTGAAGGAAGCTGTGAGGGCAGAAATTGATAGATTAATAAACGAGGACATCATTGAACCCAGTTATTCCCCGTATACCAGCCCTATCCTCGCTGCCCCGAAGAAAGGTGGCCAAGTAAGAATTTGCTTAGATGCAAGGGAAATCAATAAAGTAATAGTGAATGACCGAACATCCCCGGGGGAAATCGAGGAAATACTTAAAAAGTTTCATGGAATCAAGTACATCAGCACGTGGGATACCGTCTGTAGATACTGGCAAGTCGAACTCCATCCAGAGAGCCGCAAATACATGGCATTCATTTTCGAAGGCCGAAATTACCAGTTTAAACGGTTGCCATTCGGACTGGTGAATTCAGTAGCCGTGTTTGTAAAAATCATGGACCAAATCCTCTGACAGGAAACACTCCAGTATACAACAGTCTATGTGGATGATATTTTGATAACTTCGACCAATTGGAATGACCATTGCCAACGAGTAGAGCAAGTGCTAGAAAGGCTGTCGGAGAACCATATTACATTAAAGCTGGAGAAATCAAAATTGATAGCGAATGAAGTGAAATTTGTAGGGTTTAACTTGTCGGAGCAGGGGATCACCCCATCCCAAGAAAAAATTGAGTCAATTCAAAAATTCCCAAAACCAAGGAACAGGAAGCAGCTCCAATCGTTCCTCGGCATATGTAATTATTACCGTAAATTTCAAGAACATTATTCGGAAATAACATCAAGATTTGTACGCCAATTATCATCCAAGGACAAGTGGACGTGGGGAGAAGAGCAAGATGCCACGCTTGAACTAATTAAAACTAAATTTTTGGAGTCAGTAATGTTACACCACCCCAATTTCAATAAACAATTTTTTATGAATTGTGACGCCAGTGATGTCAGTTTGGGATCTGTTCTTTATCAGGAGGATGTTGAAGGGAATCATCAAGTGATCAGTTTCGCTAGTCGAGTCCTGAATAGTTGTGAAAAAAACTATAACGTAACAGAGAAAGAGCTTTTGAGTGTTGTATTTTCCTGTAACAAGTTCAGGACCTACATTTTAGGATACAAGACGACCGTCAGAACTGATCACAAGTCAATTTCATTTCTAAAAAGTTGTAAGTTGAATCATGGAAGACTGACCAGGTGGAGCCTGACGTTGCAAGAGTATAACCTAAATTGGGAATACATTCCTGGAAAAGGAAACGTCATTGCAGATACATTATCACGAATCAATATCAGGGACCAGACGTTTGAGGGGGAAAAAGAAACCATAATTAAACTATACCATATTATCAGTAATAGATCTGATCTGACTAATATAATAACAGGACTCGAAAAACAGCAGAAACAGGACCCCAGATTGAGCAAAATTTTTGACAGGCTTGAAGAACAAGACGACCGCATAACACAATTTTACTGCGAACACCAACAAATACTATTCATTAAGACACATTACAAACTTAACACATGGAAAATTGTTATACCACAAAATATAGAAAAGGATCTCATAATGGATTACCATATCAAGTATGGCCACATGGGGGCATTGAAGGTAGTCAAAGCACTCCAGGAACACGTATACATCAGGGATGCCAACAGAAAGGTGCGAAACCAGATTAAACATTGCCACATATGCCAGCTCGTAAAAGTTAACAATCACAGGAAAGAAGGCACAATGATGCCAATCACATCATCAAATAGATTGGAAAAAGTATTTGTCGATATTTGCGGCCCATTCCCGCGAAGTGGAGGGAGGCACCAGTATAAATATTTTATAATTCTATTCGACCATTATACCAGATTCACGAAACTATACCCGATCAACCGGGCGACGACGCAAAAGATATTAAACATTATTTGTCAAAATTACATTAGTGAGGTAGGAGCTCCGAAATCCATTATTACTGACCACGGAACACAATTTAAGGGGAGCAAGTGGAAAGACACTCTACGGGAAAAGGGAATCAAGACGTATAAAACATCTGTATACCACCCGAGCAGCAACCCGGCCGAACGAGTATTAAGGGAAGTAGGGAGGATCCTACGCACGTATTGCTTTAACCAACAGAGAAAGTGGGCCGAGTATCTAACAGCTGCAGAAGATTTCATAAACTTATTCACACCACCAATTTATCGAAATGACTCCCTATACAGCAATGTTCCAGAGACCACCACCCAGAGAGATAGCGGAATTAATACAATTCCCTAGCGGGGACGAATATAAATTTAACAGTGTAAAATTTTATGAGAATATACTAGAACGAACCGAGAGAACGAGAAGAAAATACCAGCAATTTCAACCAAAACCGGAGCGATACTTAGTGGGAGACACGATACTGTTGAAGAATCGAGAATTGCCCAGCACAATGGAAGGCATCGCTAAGAAGTTGTTACTATTGTACACGGGACCGTATACTGTAAGTAAAGATAACGGAAATAATACCTATGAAATATTGGATCCCCATACACTAAAGAAGAAGGGTACATACAACCAGTCCTCAATTAAGCGATACTATGAAATGGTTGATGACAAAATAAATACAACAATGATAACTAGGACAGAAAAAATATGAAAAAAAAAGTACATAAACTTAATACAGACAAGGTGATTTAATGAAAAAACCCAAAATTCCAAAGGACGTAAGAACAACTTACTCAATAATTATTCAGAAACAGTATAATTTAAAATGAAGAGACTAAAACCCCAAAATTCAAAAAAATGAAGTAAGCTCAACTTACAAACAAGTATCTAAGAAAACAATTTATGAGGTATATAAGAAAGAGAATTTTGAAGATAAAAAAAAACAACCAAATTCGAAAAATAAGTAAGAACACCTTACTATACAATTTAGAAGAAATTGCTTTAAACTAATATGAAAGAAAAAAAAAATAACACTGATTCAACCTAATAAAAATCATCAAAACCAAAAAACGAAATGAGTTTATCTAATGTAACATAACAGTAAGAAATGTAATTTAGAATGTAAAAAGAATAATAATGATTGTGCCAGAAGAATATAACTACATAATGTAATGTATAGTACTAACCAAAATCTCATAACCAGCTGTATTGGTCATAAAGGAATATGAGCCAAAGAAGATAAGAGAATGAAGAAGCCAAAATGGAACCCTCAAAAGGATCACAAGAAAAGAAAAAAAACAAATATTTAAGAATTATCCGTAAAAAAAGCAATTAATAAATGTCAATAAAATAGCCAAGTATTGGAGAGAAAAAGTGTATCATAGAAGGAAGAATTAATATGAAGAAATAATATGATCTGAGTTAAAGTACAGTGAATAATCCCTAGAATATGGTTATTATTTATTATTTTATTGAAGGTCACATGATGACTACCTTACGAGGTTTATTAATGAAGATTGACTGTAGGATATTCCAGCAATCATTTAACTGGGCAGAGATGATGTTCCTCTGATCCCAGAAAGTATGTAACGGACGACGGTAATTGGTTAGCCGATAGAGCACCACCGATTCGATTCCAGTTATAATGTTAGGGAGGTTTAGGAAAATTAAATATTAGAGGGAAAACTAACAAATACATATAGAGAATTAAATAAAACCAGATCCAAAATGTATAATTAATAATGAATGTCACAAGAATGATTATAGAAGTAAGATTTAAACTTGGGAAATAATTGATTTTAAGGAGGAACGAAGAAATGATAATAATATAACGGATAATTATGAAATATAAAAGTACTATAAATAGGAAACCAATTATCCAGATACAAGTTAGGAGTTTATTTCTTGCTAAACTTTGTTTATACCAAAATAAACTTATTTCGAAGGGGGGGTGTTATGTAACGTAACATAGTTGAGGTTCCCCAACGTTAGATAAAAAAATTGAATGAAATATGGTCAAGGACCATACCCTGACTTAAGGTTGTTCAATAGTTCATGTGTTTGAGAAGTACCTCAAGTAAAAAGGGGTCAATGACTAATATTCAATGTAAAAGAGCCAGACCAATGAATGATTGGATGTAATGAAATGTTTGTTTTGTACTGTGACATGTTAAGGTCTACAGAGTATTTATATTGTATGTTGAATATGTTAAAAATGAAATGATTTTGTTTGATAATAATACTTAATCAATAATTATGTTTATATTTATATTAGATTTGTTTTTATACAGCCCAGTATAGTTACCAATGTTAGGCACTGTACTAAGTTGTCAGTATTGTATAAAATTGAAAAATACTGTTATTCTAATTAATGTTTATAAACTGGATCAGGAGTGTGACCAGTGTTTCAAGTCTAACAAGTAGTTCTGACAATTATGTCATTAATTAATAAAGGGTTCCAGAACCAGTTAATTAATATAAAAACAAATAACCACCAGTAAATTAAAATTCATGTAATTAACTATGTAACCAATAATTAATTGTACAGTAGGTCAGGTAAAAAAGAAAATTAAGTTAAAAAAAAACAAATAATGTTATAATGGTTGTAAATGAATCTATAGGCCTAAATTCCATATTAGTGAAAAGAAATTAATACCTTTTTAGTAAACCCAGTCCAACGAATCTCTGGTAAAACATTTACTGTTTAGTAAGGAAGGTTAGGGGAGAATTTTATGTTATTCAAGATTAATCCAAGCATGGAGTATTTTATTGGAAAGGAGTAGTAATATTCTATAATGCCGGCTCAAGGATATATAGAAAACGTGGTTGTTAAGGCAACTGATATATAAGCAGTTGTTGATTTTGGATTAATTGGTGCTGATTGTTACAAGCTATTAGATTGAGATGGACAGATATGTTTAAAATATATGAATAAATATAAAGAAAATAGATATCCAAATTGAAAAAGCATTTTTGCAAAACAATTATACTTGAATGTTAATGAATCATACAAATTAAATAACCCTCTAAATTATCAATGAATACAATAAAAGAGAATTGAAAGCGTCTCACCTCATTCACTAAATAATTCCGCTGAATTTGGTATTAAACCATTTCATGCTATAAATCGAAGACCAGTAAAGAGTTAAAACCTGAATTAACGGGATTGTTGGAAATACAGAAGACTCGGTTGGACGAAATAACCTTCATTGGCAGCAGAAGCTGAGATCCTAATTCCAATTCACTAGGACCAAGACTTGTGAAGACCGCAAAAGAAGAATAGAAGCCAGAAGATCTCCTGAGGATTTACCAAGTACACACCATCATCAATTTTATTGAAAATCAGAGCAGTTCCACTGGAGGAAGACGAGATAACCCGCATTTTGACCAGACACACTGTTGACAAACGTTCACCGCCAGCCGAAGTTTCCTCGGTTTGGTAAAAAACAACTTATTTTCATTCCATTGTAATTTAAGTAAATAATATTATTTTGTAAATTGAACAACCTTAATTATGCGTTTTACCTGGCCTTACTAATGGTTCAAAGAACTATACGAACCCTGGGATAAGAATTATTTGTCATTATTTTCAAGAGTATATGTTTTTAGAGTTCGAATAATTAAGAATCGATATATGTTGGGATAGTCGATTGGATCGTCTTATTGTTTGTCTGAGACAACGTAACTTGTTAAATATCAGAGAAAAATAAATAAAGTACATTTGTTGTATGAGATAACGTTTTAGCCATTGCAGAGAAAATACTATATGTAGTTGGTGTAATAATTTATAAACAGATTGATACAAACACTCCGAATAACTAACCTATAAGTACACTTATTTCTAGTAGCAGCGCTAAAAATTTGCAGCTGGTGGGACGGGAGATTGCTGAACTAACTGGTTTTTTAATACTAAATTTGAATGAAATTTTTATCATTGAGTGACTAGGGTTGAAACAAATACCACTTACATTCAGTAAATACTCCATATATATTGCTCATATTAAACAACCACTGAGAACTAAGTTAAGTCTATAGAATAATACCATTATAAATTCAGGAACATAATTCTAATTTTGTTGACTTAATAATCTATGTTCTGAGGGTTTCACCGGTCACAACCGAAAGGTATATTAGTTAATAACGTATTAATTAAACCAGGTAACGGCATTTTAATTGTTACGAATCGCCACCTACAACGTATTACTTGGCATTTGTTACACAGGAGTCTCTTATAACTAATTACACCCATAGACAAGATTTCTTTACAATTTGACGTCTCCAGCTGGTATCATACACTATAACATACGTCCTCACATAATTAACAAGTAGTTCTCTACAAAATTGGTTACAACAGTGGGGTTTGAATAAGACGGACGTTTCATCGCTAGTACCTAACATACTTATTCCATAACAAATTGACGACTCCTACGAGGGGGACTGATTGACGAAGGACTCACCATAAGTAGATTATTACAAATTGGCGCTCAACGAGTGGGCTTTAGTTAAGTAAAAAATCATATTATTTGTTACTTAACTTGAGCAGGCAACCATTAGAGGCACAGGAATGCTTAATACCTGAGGCAGATCGAAGAAGAGGGCAGAAGAGAAGGAGAAGGAAGAAGGTGGACAGGAACAAGAAATAGAATTAATCACGGACAGTGAAATGGATCAACAGACAGGTGATACAGAAGAAACCGAAATAGTTATGGATACGGAAACGGAAATAGTGGAAGAAGATGCCCAAGGGGACCAACCAGATAAAGAGGAAGCCAGAGGAGGCCTAGATTTACAAAAATTATGGGAATTAATCAAAGAAGGTAATAGACAAACTAATGAAAAAATAGACAGTATCAAAGAAGATTCCAGGAAACAGAAGGAAGAATTAAATAAAAAATTTGAAGAAAACTCAGAAAAGGTAGAAAATAAAATAGACAGTATCAAAGAAGATAATAGTCAAACTAATGAAAAAATAGACAGTATTAAGGAAAGTACTAGTGAACTTTTAAGGCAAACCATAAATGAAAATAATGAACGATTGAAGGCCGATTTTAGACAAATCAATGAAAAGATAGACAGTATAAATGAAAATTCAGAAAAGCTGGAAAATAAAATAGACAGTATTAATGAGAACTCAAGAAAACAAAACGAAATTTTGAGCGAAAATTTAATTAAACAAATGAATGAAAAGTTTGACAAGAATGACGAGAATTTGAGACAGATTCAAGACGATAACAAACTAATGAACGAAAAACTTGAGGAAAACAATAAACGAATGAAAGCAGATCTTGAGAAAATCAATGAGGATAATCTAATACGAATCGATGAGAGAATTGAGCATTCTAACAAGGAAATAAGGGAAAATGTTGATAAACAGAATGAAGTATTAAGACAAGCTATCAATAAGAAAATTGAGGACGCTAGTGAGGCAATCAGCCAGAAGGTAGTTAAGAACGACGGTGAAAGAAAACAGGACATAGCGGAAACAAATAGAAAACTGAAAGCGACCGATGAAGTTATTACACGAAATAGAGCTGAACTAGAGGTCAAGCTAGGCCATATAGAAGAAGAAAAACGAATTCAAGTGGAATCAATACGAACAGATTGCGGACACCAGCATCGAAATTTAGATACGGTCATGAATGAAGTACAGGAGCAAGGACAACGTAACCAGGATAGAATCGAGAGCCTACAACGGTCAGTTGACAACCGATCGATCACTGTCCCATATACACAACATATAGACGACCGGGAGACCATCAACTTTAAGGCATACAGGAGAAATCCAATGGAATTCTTGGAACGGGTCGGCGAACAAATCATGAGAACTGGTGAAAACAGGTGGCCAACAATTCGTCGTTATTTAGACGAACATTTTAAAGAAACTTATGATAACTGGTGGACAGCCACCAGGCACGAGATACGAAGCTACGAAGAATTTAAAATAGCTTTTAAAGCCAGGTACTGGTCAGACGCCACCCAGAACGTAGTAAGGGAGAGTATCAGTTATGGAAGATATGACGCCAGCAGGGGAACAACACTTACCGCCTACTTCCTGGGAAAAGTATGTTTGGCAAGACATCTTGAACCAAAAATCCCAGAGGAAATTCTCGTCACCAGGTTAGCATACCACTATGATAACGGTATATCAATAGCACGATCGGGTGGACAAATAAAAACTATACAGGCAATGTCAACGCTATTGGAAGAGCACGAGCGTGAGGTACATTATCAAAGGAGTCGTCAGAGAAACGACCGGTACGGGAACAGGGATTTCCCAGACTATAACAATAGAAACAATAACCATAACAGTCATGAGACGAATAACCTGACGAACTATAATGGCAGGCCGGGTAATTATGGTAATGAGGCGTACCAACGGCAAAATAACAACAACAGCCCAAGGGACAACGGAAATAATTACGGGAATAGACAGAGTATTTCGAACAACCAATATAACCGGTCGTATAACCCAAGTTACCAGAATCAGAACACGAACAACCGAAATTAAGATAACAGTAACCGTAACCCGAATAACCAAAACCAAAACTACAGAAGAGTTAATTATGTGGGGGCGTACGACAATTATAACGGGAGGACATACTACCAAGGACGTCGAAGTTTTGATAGGGACACCGACTGGAACCAGTACAATAATAACGATAGAAGGGAGACTAGAACTAATAGGGGCAGAAGTCGGAGTCAGGAGGACTACCGCCGGATTAATTACGAAGAAGACCGCCAACGGCCGGAACCCAGGTTAACGGAAAATGAAATAAGTCAAACGAACCAAACCGGCAGAGGAGACGAAGAATCCGAGCCGATTTTAAACATCACACGGCAGTGAAAACACCAGCAGGACCCTCACTGAACCACTCTATCGGGTTTAACGACATAAGAAATCACAGTAAAAATAATAAATGTATCACAATAATTTGTAGTAACTACTTGAAAAATTTAAGGGACGAGTTGTTGGAAGAAGAAGACGGAAATCCAAGAAAAAACAGTAACGAAATAATTTACATAACGGCAGAGATCAACAGTGTACAAACCAAAATTATGATAGACACTGGGGCTAACGTGTCGCTAATCGACGCAATAGAACTAAACAAAATACTTGAAGAAGGGAAGAAGCACATACTTACGTTACCAATAAGCAACATTGTACTGATAGGGGCAACGGGACGCCAAAATAGAACGGTCCGGAAACAAGCAAGGTTGGAGTTAACGAGTAACAATAAAACAATCCCAATGACTTCTCTAGTAGCCAGTGGCTTACCATTTAACATGTTAATCGGTTGTGACATGCTGAAACAATACTCAGCTATCATTGACATGAACAGGTCAAAATTATCGTTAAAAATCAATCAAACAGAATGGACGGCTGACTTAGTTAACAGCGACAGTACGACCCCAACCCGAGTAACATATCATATACAAAGAAATTTAGATCAACAGGAAAAATCACCAAGTAATAATATCTTTTACGAGTTGGACGATGAGCAATTGTGGCATGACAAAATTAACGAGATCCGTAAATTTGAATGTGGAATAACTAACATGCAAAGGGAACAGTTAGTTGAAGTGTACAATAGATATCGCCATGTATTTTCAAATATACCTGGCAAGGTAAGAGATTACCAATGCAAAATAGAGTTTCGAGAACCTGTAAATTTCAACAAAAAATCATACCCAGTCGCTTACTCACTGAAGGAAGCTGTGAGGGCAGAAATTGATAGATTAATAAACGAGGACATCATTGAACCCAGTTATTCCCCGTATACCAGCCCTATCCTCGCTGCCCCGAAGAAAGGTGGCCAAGTAAGAATTTGCTTAGATGCAAGGGAAATCAATAAAGTAATAGTGAATGACCGAACATCCCCGGGGGAAATCGAGGAAATACTTAAAAAGTTTCATGGAATCAAGTACATCAGCACGTGGGATACCGTCTGTAGATACTGGCAAGTCGAACTCCATCCAGAGAGCCGCAAATACATGGCATTCATTTTCGAAGGCCGAAATTACCAGTTTAAACGGTTGCCATTCGGACTGGTGAATTCAGTAGCCGTGTTTGTAAAAATCATGGACCAAATCCTCGGACAGGAAACACTCCAGTATACAACAGTCTATGTGGATGATATTTTGATAACTTCGACCAAATGGAATGACCATTGCCAACGAGTAGAGCAAGTGCTAGAAAGGCTGTCGGAGAACCATATTACATTAAAGCTGGAGAAATCAAAATTGATAGCGAATGAAGTGAAATTTGTAGGGTTTAACTTGTCGGAGCAGGGGATCACCCCATCCCAAGAAAAAATTGAGTCAATTCAAAAATTCCCAAAACCAAGGAACAGGAAGCAGCTCCAATCGTTCCTCGGTATATGTAATTATTACCGTAAATTTCAAGAACATTATTCGGAAATAACATCAAGATTTGTACGCCAATTATCATCCAAGGACAAGTGGACGTGGGGAGAAGAGCAAGATGCCACGCTTGAACTAATTAAAACTAAATTTTTGGAGTCAGTAATGTTACACCACCCCAATTTCAATAAACAATTTTTTATGAATTGTGACGCCAGTGATGTCAGTTTGGGATCTGTTCTTTATCAGGAGGATGTTGAAGGGAATCATCAAGTGATCAGTTTCGCTAGTCGAGTCCTGAATAGTTGTGAAAAAAACTATAACGTAACAGAGAAAGAGCTTTTGAGTGTTGTATTTTCCTGTAACAAGTTCAGGACCTACATTTTAGGATACAAGACGACCGTCAGAACTGATCACAAGTCAATTTCATTTCTAAAAAGTTGTAAGTTGAATCATGGAAGACTGACCAGGTGGAGCCTGACGTTGCAAGAGTATAACCTAAATTGGGAATACATTCCTGGAAAAGGAAACGTCATTGCAGATACATTATCACGAATCAATATCAGGGACCAGACGTTTGAGGGGGAAAAAGAAACCATAATTAAACTATACCATATTATCAGTAATAGATCTGATCTGACTAATATAATAACAGGACTCGAACAACAGCAGAAACATGACCCCAGATTGAGCAAAATTTTTGACAGGCTTGAAGAACAAGACGACCGCATAACACAATTTTACTGCGAACACCAACAAATACTATTCATTAAGACACATTACAAACTTAACACATGGAAAATTGTTATACCACAAAATATAGAAAAGGATCTCATAATGGATTACCATATCAGGTATGGCCACATGGGGGCATTGAAGGTAGTCAAAGCACTCCAGGAACACGTATACATCAGGGATGCCAACAGAAAGGTGCGAAACCAGATTAAACATTGCCACATATGCCAGCTCGTAAAAGTTAACAATCACAGGAAAGAAGGCACAATGATGCCAATCACATCATCAAATAGATTGGAAAAAGTATTTGTCGATATTTGCGGCCCATTCCCGCGAAGTGGAGGGAGGCACCAGTATAAATATTTTATAATTCTATTCGACCATTATACCAGATTCACGAAACTATACCCGATCAACCGGGCGACGACGCAAAAGATATTAAACATTATTTGTCAAAATTACATTAGTGAGGTAGGAGCTCCGAAATCCATTATTACTGACCACGGAACACAATTTAAGGGGAGCAAGTGGAAAGACACTATACGGGAAAAGGGAATCAAGACGTATAAAACATCTGTATACCACCCGAGCAGCAACCCGGCCGAACGAGTATTAAGGGAAGTAGGGAGGATCCTACGCACGTATTGCTTTAACCAACAGAGAAAGTGGGCCGAGTATCTAACAGCTGCAGAAGATTTCATAAACTTATCACACCACCAATTTATCGAAATGACTCCCTATACAGCAATGTTCCAGAGACCACCACCCAGAGAGATAGCGGAATTAATACAATTCCCTAGCGGGGACGAATATAAATTTAACAGTGTAAAATTTTATGAGAATATACTAGAACGAACCGAGAGAACGAGAAGAAAATACCAGCAATTTCAACCAAAACCGGAGCGATACTTAGTGGGAGACACGATACTGTTGAAGAATCGAGAATTGCCCAGCACAATGGAAGGCATCGCTAAGAAGTTGTTACTATTGTACACGGGACCGTATACTGTAAGTAAAGATAACGGAAATAATACCTATGAAATATTGGATCCCCATACACTAAAGAAGAAGGGTACATACAACCAGTCCTCAATTAATCGATACTATGAAATGGTTGACGACAAAATAAATACAACAATGATAACTAGGACAGAAAAAATATGAAAAAAAAAGTACATAAACTTAATACAGACAAGGTGATTTAATGAAAAAACCCAAAATTCCAAAGGACGTAAGAACAACTTACTCAATAATTATTCAGAAACAGTATAATTTAAAATGAAGAGACTAAAACCCCAAAATTCAAAAAAATGAAGTAAGCTCAACTTACAAACAAGTATCTAAGAAAACAATTTATGAGGTATATAAGAAAGAGAATTTTGAAGATAAAAAAAAACAACCAAATTCGAAAAATAAGTAAGAACACCTTACTATACAATTTAGAAGAAATTGCTTTAAACTAATATGAAAGAAAAAAAAAATAACACTGATTCAACCTAATAAAAATCATCAAAACCAAAAAACGAAATGAGTTTATCTAATGTAACATAACAGTAAGAAATGTAATTTAGAATGTAAAAAGAATAATAATGATTGTGCCAGAAGAATATAACTACATAATGTAATGTATAGTACTAACCAAAATCTCATAACCAGCTGTATTGGTCATAAAGGAATATGAGCCAAAGAAGATAAGAGAATGAAGAAGCCAAAATGGAACCCTCAAAAGGATCACAAGAAAAGAAAAAAAACAAATATTTAAGAATTATCCGTAAAAAAAGCAATTAATAAATGTCAATAAAATAGCCAAGTATTGGAGAGAAAAAGTGTATCATAGAAGGAAGAATTAATATGAAGAAATAATATGATCTGAGTTAAAGTACAGTGAATAATCCCTAGAATATGGTTATTATTTATTATTTTATTGAAGGTCACATGATGACTACCTTACGAGGTTTATTAATGAAGATTGACTGTAGGATATTCCAGCAATCATTTAACTGGGCAGAGATGATGTTCCTCTGATCCCAGAAAGTATGTAACGGACGACGGTAATTGGTTAGCCGATAGAGCACCACCGATTCGATTCCAGTTATAATGTTAGGGAGGTTTAGGAAAATTAAATATTAGAGGGAAAACTAACAAATACATATAGAGAATTAAATAAAACCAGATCCAAAATGTATAATTAATAATGAATGTCACAAGAATGATTATAGAAGTAAGATTTAAACTTGGGAAATAATTGATTTTAAGGAGGAACGAAGAAATGATAATAATATAACGGATAATTATGAAATATAAAAGTACTATAAATAGGAAACCAATTATCCAGATACAAGTTAGGAGTTTATTTCTTGCTAAACTTTGTTTATACCAAAATAAACTTATTTCGAAGGGGGGGTGTTATGTAACGTAACATAGTTGAGGTTCCCCAACGTTAGATAAAAAAATTGAATGAAATATGGTCAAGGACCATACCCTGACTTAAGGTTGTTCAATAGTTCATGTGTTTGAGAAGTACCTCAAGTAAAAAGGGGTCAATGACTAATATTCAATGTAAAAGAGCCAGACCAATGAATGATTGGATGTAATGAAATGTTTGTTTTGTACTGTGACATGTTAAGGTCTACAGAGTATTTATATTGTATGTTGAATATGTTAAAAATGAAATGATGTTGTTTGATAATAATACTTAATCAATAATTATGTTTATATTTATATTAGATTTGTTTTTATACAGCCCAGTATAGTTACCAATGTTAGGCACTGTACTAAGTTGTCAGTATTGTATAAAATTGAAAAATACTGTTATTCTAATTAATGTTTATAAACTGGATCAGGAGTGTGACCAGTGTTTCAAGTCTAACAAGTAGTTCTGACAATTATGTCATTAATTAATAAAGGGTTCCAGAACCAGTTAATTAATATAAAAACAAATAACCACCAGTAAATTAAAATTCATGTAATTAACTATGTAACGAATAATTAATTGTACAGTAGGTCAGGTAAAAAAGAAAATTAAGTTAAAAAAACCAAATAATGTTATAATGGTTGTAAATGAATCTATAGGCCTAAATTCCATATTAGTGAAAGAAATTAATACCTTTATAGTAAGCCCAGTCCAACGAAACTCTGGTAAAACATTTACTGTTTAGTAAGGAAGGTTAGGGGAGAATTTTATGTGATTCAAGATTAATCCAAGCATGGAGTATTTTATTGGAAAGGAGTAGTAATATTCTATAATGCCGGCTCAAGGATATATAGAAAACGTGGTTGTTAAGGCAACTGATATATAAGCAGTTGTTGATTTTGGATTAATTGGTGCTGATTGTTACAAGCTATTAGATTGAGATGGACCGATATGTTTAAAATATGTGAATAAATATAAAGAAAATAGATATCCAAATTGAAAAAGCATTTTTGCAAAACAATTATACTTGAATGTTAATGAATCATACAAATTAAATAACCCTCTAAATTATCAATGAATACAATAAAAGAGAATTGAAAGCGTCTCACCTCATTCACTAAATAATTCCGCTGAATTTGGTATTAAACCATTTCATGCTATAAATCGAAGACCAGTAAAGAGTTAAAACCTGAATTAACGGGATTGTTGGAAATACAGAAGACTCGGTTGGACGAAATAACCTTCATTGGCAGCAGAAGCTGAGATCCTAATTCCAATTCACTAGGACCAAGACTTGTGAAGACCGCAAAAGAAGAATAGAAGCCAGAAGATCTCCTGAGGATTTACCAAGTACACACCATCATCAATTTTATTGAAAATCAGAGCAGTTCCACTGGAGGAAGACGAGATAACCCGCATTTTGACCAGACACACTGTTGACAAACGTTCACCGCCAGCCGAAGTTTCCTCGGTTTGGTAAAAAACAACTTATTTTCATTCCATTGTAATTTAAGTAAATAATATTATTTTGTAAATTGAACAACCTTAATTATGCGTTTTACCTGGCCTTACTAATGGTTCAAAGAACTATACGAACCCTGGGATAAGAATTATTTGTCATTATTTTCAAGAGTATATGTTTTTAGAGTTCGAATAATTAAGAATCGATATATGTTGGGATAGTCGATTGGATCGTCTTATTGTTTGTCTGAGACAACGTAACTTGTTAAATATCAGAGAAAAATAAATAAAGTACATTTGTTGTATGAGATAACGTTTTAGCCATTGCAGAGAAAATACTATATGTAGTTGGTGTAATAATTTATAAACAGATTGATACAAACACTCCGAATAACTAACCTATAAGTACACTTATTTCTAGTAGCAGCGCTAAAAATTTGCAGCTGGTGGGACGGGAGATTGCTGAACTAACTGGTTTTTTAATACTAAATTTGAATGAAATTTTTATCATTGAGTGACTAGGGTTGAAACAAATACCACTTACATTCAGTAAATACTCCATATATATTGCTCATATTAAACAACCACTGAGAACTAAGTTAAGTCTATAGAATAATACCATTATAAATTCAGGAACATAATTCTAATTTTGTTGACTTAATAATCTATGTTCTGAGGGTTTCACCGGTCACAACCGAAAGGTATATTAGTTAATAACGTATTAATTAAACCAGGTAACGGCATTTTAATTGTTACGAATCGCCACCTACAACGTATTACTTGGCATTTGTTACACAGGAGTCTCTTATAACTAATTACACCCATAGACAAGATTTCTTTACAATTTGACGTCTCCAGCTGGTATCATACACTATAACATACGTCCTCACATAATTAACAAGTAGTTCTCTACAAAATTGGTTACAACAGTGGGGTTTGAATAAGACGGACGTTTCATCGCTAGTACCTAACATACTTATTCCATAACAAATTGACGACTCCTACGAGGGGGACTGATTGACGAAGGACTCACCATAAGTAGATTATTACAATATTTATATATATATTTATAGTATTTAAAATGTATAATTAAATTTACCTCAAGATGTTATTTTTCCTTTTTGGAACATGTTTCGAGAGTTCCCGTTCTCTCATCCTCAGCCTTTGTGATCCTGTGTCTGGTGAAGTATTTGTGTGTTGGTTGCTGGATGCTATTAATGTTGTTTGTTGGTCTTTGGTATTTTAATGTTGTGTTATTGTGTGTGATTGTGGTATATGTTTTTGTATTTTGTGCATTTTCGATGTTGAGTGCTTTGAATATTGTGTCATGTTTTGTATTGATTTGTATTTGTTCTGGTATTAGTTTCTTTTGTGTTTTATGTTTGTATATTTGTAAATTTTCCCAAATGTTCATTATGGTGCCTTTGTGTGGTATATGTTTTATTAGTGATACAGTGGTTATGTTTGGGAATTCGTGTCCTGTGTTTATTGCATGTGTGGCTAAATTGGATTTATATATTTCTGGTTTTTTGCATGCGTTTAGGTGTTCAAAATAACGTTTTTTCAGCTGTTTTTTTGTTTGTCCTATGTAACATTTATTGCAATCTTGGCATTCAATTTTGTATATACCGTTAGTTGTTGTATTATCTTTGTTGTGTGAGCTATTTAGAATTTGTAATTTATTTTTATTAGTTTTGTATGCTATTTTTATATCTGTGTTTTTAAATGGTTTTGTTAGTTTTGTCATTTTATTATTTATGTATGTGAATGTGGCCCATTCTAAATAGCTCACACAACAATGATAATACAAAAATTGAATGCCAAGATTGCAATAAATGTTACATAAGCAAACAAAAAAGCAGCTGAAAAAACGTTATTTTGAACACCTAAACGCATGCAAAAAACCAGAAATATATAAATCCAATTTAGCCACACATGCAATAAACACAGGACACGAATTCCCAAACATAACCAATGTATCACTAATAAAACATATACCACACAAAGGCACCATAATGAACATTTGGGAAAATTTACAAATATACAAACATAAAACACAAAACAAACTAATACCAGAACAAAAACAAATCAATACAAAACATGACACAATATTCAAAGCACTCAACATCGAAAATACACAAAATACAAAAACATATACCACAATCACACACAATAATACAACTTTAGAAGACCAAAGACCAACAAACTACCTTAATAACATCCAGCAGCCAACACACAAATACTTCACCAGAAACAAGATCGCGAAGGCTGAAGATGAGGGAACAGGAACTCTCGCAACATGTTCCAAATAAGGAAAAGAACATCTTGAGGTAACAAATTATAAATTTTAAATACTTTATATATATCAAGAAACGAAATGTAGCAGAAAATGATTGAATATATATATATATTGTAACATAACAAAATTATCACACTAAACATTTGAATTAATGTTACATAAATAAAAGAGAAAGTTCCATAGTGAGTGAGAGGAATAAATTGTTTAAGGATTACACTAGAAACTGTATAATTAAGTCTATAAAATGTTAATAAAAATGGAAGATAATAAAGAAAACCATTAATTAAAATAACCTACTATGAAAAAACCAGTTAAACCAGCAGTATACCCAGTAGATTGGGGAAGCAGTACAAAAAGGGAAGGACCATAAAAAAGGAAATAATCTGTCATGAAACCATTTTAATAAGGAAACTACTAATGTGATATTTGAAGAAGGGACAAAACATATCAAGATTCCCACAAAGAGACAAGAAACAGGAAGAGATATGCCAAAACAAAATGTTAGTCATATAATAAATACCATGAGACAAAATTGAAACCGATATAGGTAAACCCAAACAAGTTACAAGATACAATACCAAAAAACACAAATTGTATATTAGTTGTAAGTGTAATATGTTAAAAAAATATTATAAAAAGACTACCATAGTGTAGAACTCACTAAAAAGACTACCAGAGTGTAGAATCCAATAAAGTAAAGTGAGATAACAAAATTAAGAAACTACAGAGTGTATAGTGAGAAACATAGTTAAAAAATCTATGAAAAAATCTTCAATAAAGTTTAAATATTATAAAAAGACTGCCATGAGTGTAGAATAATAATAATAAAACCATTGGAATGAAAGACAGTCTAAGGACTGACAACATTACCAGTAATAAGAGTTTTTAAATTAGATATAAGAAAAACTATTACATATAAAATGTTTACTTTAATTATAGCTAAGTAAATGGTGAGAAGGACAAAAATACCAAAGGACAGTTCATAACTGAAGGTATGACTAATATTAAGATGTTCGTTATTTATTATTAATTAGATAATATTTTAGATGTAAGGTGTAAATAGATACACGATGTTTTTTAATCACAGTTAAAGTGTTTTCAAAAGAATCATAAATACACAAGACAGTTAGTGACTGACAGTGTTACTAGTAATAGGAGTTTTTTTATATTTTTTTAATTAAATTATGTCTAGGATAAGCTATTTTATTATCATTTGATGATACAGTAAAAAATAATAGGAATAAGATGTTTTTGTTAAAATTAGGTGATATATGGAAAATAGTTGATAATAAGATGTTTTTGTTAAAATTAGGCATAAGATGTTCATGTTATGGTTCAATGATGTTATTAGTATAAAGAAATTTTAGTAGATACAAGATATTCTATTGTATTTAAAATCATGTCATTTAATTTTCCATTGTGTAAGTCAGAGAGGCAAGTAGGGCATAAAAATGTAATAATTTTATTCAAATCAGTAAACCATGTATAATTGTACAAACAGACCAGCCAAGACACCATTTTTGTAAACACAGAATGGCCTATAAACAAAAAATTATCTATCAAAGCATTAATCTATGTAATAGGAATAGAATTCAATACATACAATACAGAAATTGAAAATGTAATTAATACAGATACAGTTAATAGCAAATAGAATGACAAAAGAAAGAAAATTAACTTCTTTTGGAAACAGTCAAAAATAGGCTTATGATAGTAATCAAATCAGACTAAACAGCAAATTAATCAATATTGAAATGTTTTAATAACCAAATTATTAACAACAAAGTAATTACGGAGTTATTAGGTGTATTCCAGGGAAATATTATACCGAAAAAACAAATAAAAACCTTTAAAACACTGAATTTGTACAAAATATGGGGCATACAATCATTATGTAAAATTGTAATTTTTGGGCTTAAATGAGTTTGAAACAAACCCAGCTATATATCAAAAGATGTAAAATTAAATAATCAATATTACTGAATAGTTAGATTCATGTAAAATTAAGAAATATTTGAAATACAGTAAAAAATAAGAAAACTTGTTATGTATAGTTAGATAGTGAAACAAGTCTTAGACAGATATTTTATAATTAAACAATATGAAGAGGAAAAAGACATACCACAAATTGCCCTAAAACGACGACGTTGCGTCTATGAGTCTATTGTTAATCGCAAAGCTGAACAGTTGAAAAATGTGTTAGTGGAGTATTGAAAACCAAATAATTTGTATTAAAACCAAGTGTGGTTATGCGGCGTGTAACGGAGATGAACTAACAAGTGAAATAACATTATCTATCAATGTCTAACACTTCACAAGTTTCCAAAAACACAGTATAACACCATAAAACGCAACACCAGAAATCGACAGCCATTTTGAACAACGTTTGGAACGAATTCACAGGAAACCAACACACATATTTGAACACCACACTACACAAGAGATCCATCCAGAATTCGACATCGCAGACGACGAGGGAGCATTCCACACTATATTTTAGACCAACTCCACTTCGCAGAAAAGGGAACATCGTTTTATTTCTGTGGGAGAAGATCTTCAATTCCAACGGCATCATAGCAGTTAAAATCGAGCAGACGGCGGCCATTGCTGAATTTCTATAAAGACGATCAGCCAGTGCTTCCTGGAGAGGAGTGACGTCATTTCTTCGACTTGGTTCGAAATTTAAATAATTTCTTTCTAATTGACAATTGTAATAATAATTCTGTTCTATTTCAGATATTAACATTTAGTTTAAGAATACCTGTTAAATGTATCTTGTTCCTTGCCCTCTGACCATTTCGACTCGTTAAAAGAACCATAAATTTAACTTGTAAAAAATATATTTGTTGATTTTTCTCACTGCCGACTGTGGCAAATATTAGCCAGTGCCTGGGACATGCGCAGTTTGACTGGCGCACAATTTTGAATGAATAAACGCAAATCATTATTCAGTTACCAGCATCGTTTTTATTTCTACCATTAATGTTATTATTATTTTTTATTAAGAAAGAACATAATTCACATTGAGAGAATAGATATAGAAGGAAATTACAAACTCAACTAATTAATTAATATTTAATTAATTAAATTAAATCATTCCATCAAACTCCATACAAGAACAAGAAAAAATATTTGCACAATTTTTAAAGTTTGATGTATTTGTTATTTATTAATCAAACACACCTAGTTATAACATATTCTTATCATCAATATTTCTATATTTTATTTATTATTACATTTGAAATTATATTACAATTTGACTAGCCTAACAGTGGGGCTAAAAGAAGAGCACAATACCCTTGTTATCACACAAAATCTATATACACAATATCTCTATATATTTCAATTATATTTATATTTTTATTTTTATTTGTAATTTGTAAAATTATATTACAAATTGGCGTTTTCAACGTGGAGCTTATTAAAACGTTCATCAACTATATATTTCAATTATTTTATTTTTATTTGTAATATTAAAATTATATTACAAATTGGCGTCCAACTTAAGGGGCTTTAAATAGGAGGTAATAGAGTTGTAAAATAAGGACGATTGTCCAATTTCCTATTTTTAGCTTGGCAGCGATCAATAGGTCAGAAGAGGGAGCGAGATGCACAGGAGAGCTACATCAAGAAAAAGGGCTATGGAGGCCGAGCAGGAAATAAACATGGAGGATAAAGAAGCGACACCAGTGGAAGATGTGGAGTTAATGTTACCGCCAGCAGAACCAAATAAGCCTGCACCACAGAAGGAACAACCGGAGAAATCCACCGCAAAGGAAGATACAAAATTTGATCAAATGATGGAGATGTTACTCCGAGAATTTAAAACGACAAAGGAAGAGTTGGGTAATAAGATGGAGGAGAATAGTAAGAAGATGGAGGAGAAGATGGAAGAAAATAGTAAGAAGCTGGAAAACGATAACCAACAATTGAAAGAAGAGTTGGGTAATAAAATCGGAGACACCAACAAGAAAATCGAAGAAAATAGTAAGAAGATGGAGGAGAAGATGGAAGAAAATAGTAAGAAGCTGGAAAATGATAACCAACAATTGAAGGAGGAATTAAGTAATAAAATTGGAGATACCAGTAAGAAGATGGAGGAGAAGGTGGACGAAATAAAAAACGAAAATAAATTACTAATGGAGGAAAATATTAAGAAGATCGAGGAGAAGATGGAGGAAAATATCCAGAAGATGGAGGAGAGAATGGAGGAAATAAAAACTGACAATAAACAATCGAAGGAGGAATTGACCCAGATAAGCCAGAAACTGGAAGAAACCAATAAAAAGATGGAGAATAATAGTCAGCAATTGAGAGAAGAATTGAAGGAGACGAACCAAGAGAACATGAACCGGTTAGACGGAAGAATGGAAATATTGAAGGAAGAATTGAGCCAGAAGATAGCTGAAAACAATGAGACAATCAGCAAGAAGGTAGAAGAGGAAATAACGGTAATCGAACAAAGGGTTACCAGAGCTGACGAAAAATGGAGTCAAACTGAACGGGAAGTACAGATTATCAAGACCGAAATAAATACGAAGGTTAACAACATTGAAGATACGACTAGGAAAACGTTGGAGGAAAAACTAAAGGAAACACGGGAAGACTGGGAGCGAGTGCAGGGCCGATTCACAGAAAAATGTGACGGCATAGAAGCTGCTGTGACCAGTATCAACAGTCAGGTACGACAGAACCAGACAGATATAGACCTATTCCATAGTCGACCGACAACCATTACCAGTTGCCCCAACAATGAAAATCGTGAAGGGATTAACTTCAGGTTTTATAAAAATAAACCCATGGAATTCCTAGCAAGAATTGAGGAATACTTTGCCAAACACAGAGGTAATCGCTGGAGGGAGAATAAAGAGGTGCTTGACGAATCGTTCAAGTAAATAGCAGACAATTGGTGGATGGCGATAAGAGACGAGGTGACCGACTATCAACAATTCAGAAGGCTATTCAAAGCCAAATATTGGTCTGAATCAACGCAAAATATCGCCAGAGACGGGATATGTCATGGGAAGTACATCCCGTATGGAAACCAAACTTTAACGGCGTACTTTTTGGGAAAGGTGTGCGTGGCCAAACATCTAGAGCCCCGAATACCGGAAGAATGCCTGGTCAGCAAACTCTCATACCACTACGAGGAGGATATTATCAGAGCCAGACGAAACAGTCAAATAAAGACGGTGTAAGCCATGACCGAGCTTTTAGAAATGTATGAACACGAAGACTATTACCGTCAAAGTCGCAGGAGATATGAAAAGCAGGAACCGAGGAGTAACAACAATAATTTGAATAATAATAATAATCGGCAGAATGTGGGTAATAATAACAATTATAATTCCGCAAATCGGAATAATGCCGAGTACAATTATAACCCCAGAAATAACAATAATTTGCCCCGTTTTAACAACAATAATAATAATAGTAATATTCCTCGCATAAATAATAATAACAACAACCACAACAATAATAATAATAATAATAATAGCCGTCCACAAAATAACAACGGTTATTATAATAATAATAGTAACTATGTTCCAAATGGTCAGAGGAACCCCAACCTTTCTAATAATAATAATTATCATGGTAATTATAACCGAAATTACCCAAGTGGAGGTAATAACCACAATTACAGGACATATCGACCCAATGTTAACTACATCCGAGCAGAAGGCAGTGGACACAGGAGGTACCAGCCTCAACGAAGGAGCCGATACTACGAGTACGAGACCTTCCAAGGAAGTCAGGGAAGTAATAGGTACAGAGAGTACGAGCCCAGACGTAGTTCCAGCCTGGATAATCAGCAAAGACTACCTGTAACAGAAGCCCAACCAGACGATCGAGCAGAACAAAACGAAACAGCCTCAGGACTTCAAGCTGACGCTTCCAACGGCCTAATCCGTAATGAAGCGGAACATTTAAACGAACGGAGGCAGTAATAAAATCCAATGACCCTTTACTGCTCCAATCTGCTGGGTTTAACCAAGTAGGTATGAATTCGAAGAAAACCAGAAAAAATTTTACCATAATATACAGCAATTATTTAAAGGATATCCGTAAGGACCTATTAGAAGAAAGTGAGCTTAATATTAAAAATAATGATAATGAAATAATATACATAATCGCAGAAATTGAAGGTATTTCTGTTCCTATAATGATAGACACTGGAGCCAATGTCTCCATAATAAATCGAAATGAATTGGACCGGATACAGCAGGAATGCCACAAAAACTTACCGGTACTACCTATTAATAATATTGTACTTGTAGGAGCTACCGGCCGACAGAACAAGACCATAAGAAAGCAGGTATCCCTCAATGTCAAAAGTCAGGGCATTAGTGTGGATATGATATTTCTTGTTGCAGCCGGATTACCTTTCAACATCTTGATAGGATGTGACATATTGCGCCGAAACTCAGCAATTATCGACTTGTGCCGAGGAAAGGTATCACTCTTTGCTGAAGGTTCAACCTGGATAGCCAATTTAACTGATAACAAGACTTTAGACTCCAGACAACTTCTCGACCACCAAAATAAGGTGAATTACTTATCCAACCACTCAACAAACAACAAGCCAGTACATCAGGATTCGGAGGAAGACCTATGGCAACAAAAGATTCAAGAGATACGTAACTTCCAGTGCCACAATGCGAACGAGCAATTAAAGGAAAACCAGCTGAATCAATTGGTAGAAATATATGAGAAATATCGAGCTGTATTTTCTGACGAACCTGGAAAGATCCGGAACTACCAATGTTCCATACGATTCAGAGAACCGGTAGAATTTAACCGAAAGTCGTACCCAATAGCACAATCTTTGAAAGAAGCCGTACGATCAGAGATCCAGAATATGATCCGTAGAGATATCATCGAGAGCAGTCAATCGCCATACACTAGCCCAATTGTGGCCATAAAAAAGGAAAATGGGAAGGTAAGACTTTGCCTTGACGCTCGTGAGATAAATAAGATGATAATAAACGATCGTACCTCACCTGGCGAAATTGATGAAATTTTGAAGAGGTTCCACGGAACACGATTCATTACCACCTGGGATACGGTATGCGGCTATTGGCAAGTGGAGTTGCACCCAGCAAGCCGGCAATACATGGCGTTCATCTTCGAAGGGCGCAATTATCAGTTTAAGCGGTTGCCCTTCGGGTTGGTGAATTCAGTAGCTGTTTTTGTCGCCTGTATGGATCATATACTAGGACCAGAAGCGCTCCAATTCACGACTGTCTATGTTGATGATCTCCTAATAACATCAACCAACTGGGAGGAACACTGTTATCGTGTGGAGTATGTCTTGAAGAAGCTTGCTGAAAATAATGTCACCCTTAAACTGGACAAGTCCAAGCTTATAGCTAAAGAAGTTCAATTCCTGGGTTTCCAGCTAAACACTCAAGGAATAACACCATCAACAGAAAAGGTAGACGCCATACAACGATTCCCTACACCAAAAAACAGAAGGCAACTACAATCATTTTTGGGCCTATGTAACTATTATAGGAAGTTCCAGAATAATTATTCCGAACTAACAGCCCAGTTTCAGTACCAGTTATCGTCCAAGAATAAATGGCGATGGGGTCAAGAACAAGACGAGACCTTCAAATCAATTAAAGAGAAATTCTTGGATGCAGTAATGCTCAACCATCCAGATTTTAACCGACCCTTCTTTCTAAACTGTGACGCTAGTAACATTAGCTTGGGTTCAACACTGTACCAAGAAGATGAAAGTGGAAACCATCTAGTAGTGAGCTTTGCTAGCAGAACCCTTAACCAGTGTGAGAAGAACTATAATGTGACGGAAAAAGAACTGCTAAGTGTAGTCTTTGCCTGCGGGAAGTTTCGGACATATATCCTCGGATATCCAGTGACCGTCCGAACAGATCACAAGTCAATATCATTTCTAAGAAGATGCAAATTAAGCCATGGTAGATTGACCAGATGGGTACTCGCCCTACAGGAATACGATATACAGTGGGAGTATGTTCCTGGAAGTAAAAATGTAGTAGCCGACGTATTGCCAAGAGTGAATCTGGAAGAACAAACATTCGAAGGCGAAAAGGAGAGCATTTTGAAAATCTATAACATCATTAAGGACAGATCCGATTTAGAGAAGATAGTGCAGGACATCAGCAAACACCAGCAGTCTGATCCGAAGTTAAACTCTATTAAACTTCGTCTCTCCAACCAAGATGACACAATAAACAAATTTTATTGTATACATAATGGGATTTTATTCATCAAGACATCCCTTGATGAAGAAATATGGAAAATCATGATCCCTACTACAATCGAAAAGGATATCATCCTGGACTATCACCTACGATACGGTCACATGGGAGCCATGAAGGTGATCAAGGCAATAGAAGAGAATTGTCACATAAAAAGTATCAATAGAAAAACGAGAAACTACCTTAAAACCTGTCTGATATGTCAATTGGTGAAAACCAACAATGAGAGAAAGGAAGGTATGATGATACCAATTACCTCACAAGCCAAACTGGAAAAGGTCTTTCTGGACATATGTGGTCTATTTCCCCGCAGTGGCGGACGCCATCGATACAAGTATATTGTTATTATGATGGATCATTTTACAAAATTTACAAAACTATACCCTGTGAACAGAGCCACCACTCTGAAGACTCTAGGAATAATAACAAATCATTACATTCCAGAGGTAGGAAGCCCGACATCCATAATCACCGACCATGGAACGCAATTTAAGGGTTGGCGGTGGAGAAACACTCTGAATACATTGGGCATTAAGACATACAAGACGTCTGTCTACCACCCCAGCAGCAATCCAGCGGAGAGGGTACTGCGAGAGGTCGGAAGAATATTACGAACTTATTGCTATAACCAACAAAAGAAGTGGCAAGAATATTTATTAGCTACTGAAGAATTCCTTAATTTGTCATATCACCCCGCTATAGGTACCACGCCATACACGGCAATGTATGAAAAACCACCTCCGAGAGAAATACAAGACATAATAGAGTTCCCCAGGAGTCAAGAATACAAATTCAATCGAATCAGATTCTACAATAAATTGGCTGAAGACCAGGAAAGGCGCAAGAACAAATATCAAAAGGCTGTTAAGAAAATAATAAGCTATGAAGTCGGAGAAAAGGTACTGCTAAAAAACAGGGAATTACCCAGTACTTTGGAAGGCATTACCAAAAAGTTATTACTGCTGTATACCGGCCCATACCTGATTATTAAAAACAATAATAGCAATACGTATATACTAAAGGATATCATTTCGAATAAAGTAAAAGGAACTTATAATCAGTTATCCATTAAAAAATATTTGGAGGACTCATAATTATGAGTTAAAACTATTATGAAGAAATTGTGAATTTTGATGGAAGAATAAAAAATTACCAAATTCCAAAAATTAGTAAGTACAACTTACACCAAGTATCTGAAAGAATATTGTGAATGAAAAAAGAATTTTGAGAAATAATAAATTACAAAATTCAAAAATCAGTAAGTACAACTTACACCAAATATCTGAAAGAATATTGTGAACAAAATAAGAATTTTGATAAGAATAAAATTACCAAATTCCAAAAATTAGTAAGTACAACTTACACCAAGTATCTGAAAGAATATTGTGAACAAAATAAGAATTTTGATGGAAGAATAAAAAATTACCAAATTCCAAAAATCAGTAAGTACAACTTACAACAAAACATTTGAAGGATTATTGTGAATAAATAAAAAGAATTTTGAACATAATAAGCTTCAAAATTCAAAAGCAATAGTAGGTACAAGCTACACAAATATTCAAAGACTCTTATGCAAGTAAAAAGAATTTGGATGCAGATAATAATTGTCCAAATTCAAAATAATTAGTAAGTACCACTTACACAAACATTCAAAGACTATTATGAATGAAAAAAGAATTTTGAGGAATAATAATTTCAAAATTCAAAACGATAATAAGTACAACTTATACCAAAATATTTGAAAAACAACTATGAATAAGAAAGAATGTAGTTGAATAAAAATGTCTAAAATTAAGAAACATTAAACTCACATCATTACTCATACAAATGATGAGAAATAACTCTGAAATATGAAAAAAGATTTTGTAAGAAAGAGATACAAAATTCTAAAGGAGAAAGGAAACCAGAATGTCATATGACTTAATCGAACAAATTAACCAAACTCACACAGAAAATAATTTAATAAAAATGGAACAATGAAGAAGGACCAGCTCACTAAAGACCAAATAGTGAGACCAAAAAACAAAAAGAAAAACCTGATACTAATAATGATAATGCTGTTACAACAACCACTGTTATAGTGAAAGTGATAAAGAATTAATTCATGTTATACCATGAGCAATAAAAGTAACTCCATGGATACCAGATGGTAGAAAGAGTAAATATAAATACTACTTACTATGTAAACATGATGAAATGTATATGATACCACATACCTAAACCACCTAATATGGAATTAGCTTTAAGAGAGAAGAAGAGTCAAGTGTATAAAAGTATTAATTAATATAACGTATTATGAAGTGAAGAATCTAAAGATGTTTATTTTAGTCAAAAATGACTACTTTTACTGTTTATTTATTTTTATGACTGGATGTAGAAAATGCCAATTTACTATTCAATATTACTGAATAGTTAGATTCATGTAAAATTAAGAAATATTTGAAATACAGTAAAAAATAAGAAAACTTGTTATGTATAGTTAGATAGTGAAACAAGTCTTACACAGATATTTTATAATTAAACAATATGAAGAGGAAAAAGACATACCACAAATTGCCCTAAAACGACGACGTTGCGTCTATGAGTCTATTGTTAATCGCAAAGCTGAACAGTTGAAAAATGTGTTAGTGGAGTATTGAAAACCAAATAATTTGTATTAAAACCAAGTGTGGTTATGCGGCGTGTAACGGAGATGAACTAACAAGTGAAATAACATTATCTATCAATGTCTAACACTTCACAAGTTTCCAAAAGCACAGTATAACACCATAAAACGCAACACCAGAAATCGACAGCCATTTTGAACAACGTTTGGAACGAATTGACAGGAAACCAACACACATATTTGAACACCACACTACACAAGAGATCCATCCAGAATTCGACATCGCAGACGACGAGGGAGCATTCCACACTATATTTTGGACCAACACCACTTCGCAGAAAAGGGAACATCGTTTTATTTCTGTGGGAGAAGATCTTCAATTCCAACGGCATCATAGCAGTTAAAATCGAGCAGACGGCGGCCATTGCTGAATTTCTATAAAGACGATCAGCCAGTGCTTCCTGGAGAGGAGTGACGTCATTTCTTCGACTTGGTTCGAAATTTAAATAATTTCTTTCTAATTGACAATTGTAATAATAATTCTGTTCTATTTCAGATATTAACATTTAGTTTAAGAATACCTGTTAAATGTATCTTGTTCCTTGCCCTCTGACCATTTCGACTCGTTAAAAGAACCATAAATTTAACTTGTAAAAAATATATTTGTTGATTTTTCTCACTGCCGACTGTGGCAAATATTAGCCAGTGCCTGGGACATGCGCAGTTTGACTGGCGCACAATTTTGAATGAATAAACGCAAATCATTATTCAGTTACCAGCATCGTTTTTATTTCTACCATTAATGTTATTATTATTTTTTATTAAGAAAAAACATAACTCACATTGAGAGAATAGATATAGAAGGAAATTACAAACTCAACTAATTAATTAATATTTAATTAATTAAATTAAATCATTCCATCAAACTCCATACAAGAACAAGAAAATATCGGTATGGAGAACCATACATGACTTCCATATTCTAAGATTTATATTTAAAATCATTTTCAGCCAAACAGCCAGGCTGTGTCTTACCTGCCTTTTTATTGCTGTATTAAATGAAAAATATTATATTACATTAAAATGAAAAAATTATAATTTTATTGCCTGGCAACAAAATTATTTTATTTTTAACAATTACCATTGTTTCAAAAAGTTTAAATAAATTTTCAAGTACTTTACTCTTGTTAAAACGTAAAAGGTTGCAGGTAAACTACCCCTTCCCCTTAACCGATCTTCACCAAAATCTAAAGTCCTTGAGACCTCTACAATTCAGGGATGTATGCAAAACATTATTTGATTCTGTTTGAATTTGCGGCAGTTATCGTTTGCCATAGAAAAAAAAACGTTGCAGGTAAACTACCCCTTCCCCTCAACCGATCTTCACCAAAAACAATAAGTCTTGAGTACTCTACAAATCAGGGCTGTATGCAGAAAATTATTTGATTCTGTTTGAACTTGCGGCTGTTATCGTTTGCCATAGAAAATACCCTTGTTAAAAAAACGTTGTAGGTAAACTACCCCTTTTCCTTAACCGATCTTCACCAAAAACAATAGGTCTTGAGAACGCTACAGTTTAGGGCTGTATGCAAATAATCTTTTGATTCTGTTTGAATTTGCGGCTGTTATCGTTTGCCATAGGAAATACCCTTGTTAAAACATAAAATGTTACAGGTAAACTACCCCTTTCCCTTAACCGATCTTCACCAAAAACAATAGGTCTTGAGAACTCTACAATTCAGGGCTCTATGCGAAAAATTATTTGATTCTGTTTGAATTCGCGGCTGTTATCGTTTGCCAAAAAAAAATTTTCCTTGATAAAAAAAAACTGTTGCAGGTAAACTACCCCTTTCCCTCAACCGATCTTCACCAAAAACAATAGATCGCGAGTACTCTACAAATCAGGGCTGTATGCAAAAAATTATTTGATTCTGTTTGAATTTGCGGCAGTTATCGTTTGCCATAGAAAAAAAATCTACAGACAGATAGACACACAGACACTTTTCGGAAAACGACTTTTTTTCATGTTTTGAGTGTAGTAGAATCAGAATCTGCAATAATATCGAACACGATTTTTTTTGCCATCACCATACTTCCTTAAGGAATATGGAAGTAAAAATATTTGCACAATTTTTAAAGTTTGATGTATTTGTTATTTATTAATCAAACACACCTAGTTATAACATATTCTTATCATCAATATTTCTATATTTTATTTATTATTACATTTGAAATTATATTACAATTTGACTAGCCTAACAGTGGGGCTAAAGGAAGAGCACAATACCCTTGTTATCACACAAAATCTATATACACAATATCTCTATATATTTCAATTATATTTATATTTTTATTTTTATTTGTAATTTGTAAAATTATATTACAAATTGGCGTTTCCAACGTGGAGCTTATTAAAACGTTCATCAACTATATATTTCAATTATTTTATTTTTATTTGTAATATTAAAATTATATTACAATATATATATATATATATATATTGTAATATAACTGTGAAATTACAAATTATAATTAAATTTATAAAGTGTTGCTTGTTCTGGTATTCTGTGGTAATCAAGCCCCACAAGTTGGACTCGCCAATTTTGTAATAATACGATAAATATTAAATATAAAAATAAATAAAAGGTTGCTGTATGTAGATTGTGCTCACCTATAAGCCCCACTGGTTGTGCTAGCTGATTTTGTAATACAACCCTACTATAATTGTAATTGTATAGTGTTCTGGTATAATATTATCCAGGATAATTTTTATGGTGTGTATGTTCAGTAGTGACGTTCCGCTCTGGGAATCGTCGATTTGGTAAAGTTCCTGGTCTTTGTTATTGGTAATTGGGATGTTATTACCATCAATTAAATAAAGTGTATTTTGCTGTGTAGCAAATTGAAATAAAATATAAATTTAAAATTTATATTTATAAAAAAAAATAATTTCGGAACAAATATTTTCGAGGTATTTATGTGCTTAATAATAGGAATAAATTGAGGTTGTGGATCGTAATTATAATTATAATAGTAAGGTGTTTAATTTGGTAATAAATTTCTGTTCGGTAAATTTGTTAAAAAGATAATCCAATTAACTTCAAGTTAGGCGAAAACGGCTCTCTTCTTCTTACTCTTGAAATGTTGTAGTTTCGCATATACTGCCTTTAAAGATTATCTATTTTTCTTGGTTAATTAATGATTATGTCCTTTTATAAGAGAAATCAACTCCAATTTACCAAAAAACAGACAAATACGTTTATTAAATACAATAATAAGGTTGGTCGATTAATTAATCGAAGTTACAAGCCATATCGAGTTCTTGCTCAGGATCGGTCGATATTAGAAGTTTTACAATTGTATTATTTAAACAGGTTCTTTGAACGGTTATTTATATAAAAAGCCAGAGAAGGTCAGGGACATGAAAGTATAACACTTACAATTCAAAAAAAAAGGTCTTAAATTTAAACAATATACTGGTAATTATTAATAATAAAAGTTTATATATAATTTTGTTCAAACCAGAAAGCAGTCTAGTCGTCTCTAATTGAGGTGACGGAATGGGATCAGAATGTCCGCGTGACGCATGCGCGTTGAAAGCTTCTAATGTAAACAACGTACTTGTTGAGATAATATGTCCCTTCTTTGGTTAAATGTTCTTCACTACGGTATATGATCTTCTGGGGTATAGTTTATTGTCACTGTTGTTAGATGGAAACGTTCACTTGGTGTAAAAATGTTGTTAAATAAGTATATCAACTGGTGTTTATGTGTCAGTTAACCTCGAATTTTCACTTGGTGTTTGATGCGATTTCAGTGTTATTTCAATGTAATTGGTTATATGTGATTTCGTTTATAGGTGTTATGTAGTTCGTGGGTCAACTTCACCACTTCACTTTCATTAAAATAGTTAAAAATTTAATTTACATAAAATGATTCAGAACTCCGTTGTAGCATAACGTCCATTAAAGGTTGGTTCAAACAAATATTCACGAGAAGTGCTCTCTTCGAGGTATAATAATGAACTGTCTGTATTTCCATCATCTCATGAAAATCTTAGCCTATATAATATAGTTCAGACATTGTTAAAAATTGCCATAACTTCCGACACGTTTTAAAATAGTACACTATGTTCATAAAATAAATTCGTTATTAGTTAACTGTTTGCAATATAAAATACATATTCGTTTTCACTATTCTATTCTACTTATTTTGATAGTAATTAAGTTAGTATTACAAAGTTTTATCTGAAAATTATTTCTTATAATTTTTTGGGAGGTAGGCCTAAAATTATACTTCCCTGTCTTCTATGTAAATAATAGCCATTTTACCTAATATAATTATTATTCTATAAAATCTGAAATTGTTATAATTGTCAATTCTCACTTATTTTATGGCAATTTAGTATACTAATGATGGTTTTTTAATATAATTCAGTTGTATATGACTCCCCTTCTGATAAAGTTAGTGAACCTATTTCAGTTTCAAATGGTATTTCATTATACAAATAAATAATTTTACTCATAGAATGACCATATCTTTAGAAAGCCTTATTTACATAGTATTTAATATGTTGGGTGTATCTTGCCTAAATATTGTCAGTTTGACTGGTTTATAAGATTAGGTTTATTAATTATTCTGCATTTTAACTTTATTATATTGC
Organism: Magicicada septendecula; assembly: GCA_034769895.1. NCBI lineage: Eukaryota > Metazoa > Arthropoda > Insecta > Hemiptera > Cicadidae > Magicicada > Magicicada septendecula. Next base: position 1,305,333,081 of record CM068367.1, read on the forward strand.
CTAGATTTGAATTGTGGCTATTTGCAGAATGTTTTACTAATGTAATTATTTTATTTCCTTCTCTGACTTCTGACTCTGATATATTTGATTACAAATTAGTTCTCTGATCTGGCATAACAGTAATTATAGATTATACAATTAAAATATAACACCCAGATATATAAAACTGGTGTTCTTAATAACATTGTTTTGGTATATCACCAAATAACATAATAAAAAGTATTTCTACAACATTGGAATGATATCTAATTTTAGATAATGCATTCCTAAATTAACATGAACAATAAAATAACAATTATAATACTAATATTTCTTATGACTAACCCTTATTTATCTAAATGTTATATGTAATAGGAACCTAACATCCTGGTTCCATATATAATTGTTAACACCTTCTATAAACTTCTTCATAAACAGTTTGTTCTGTAGTTCCCCATTTATAAAATTTATACCCCCTCTTAAAGTATACCCCTAGCTATCTAAGTTATATTCCATTCTATGGAATGTTCATACAGTTTTAGTAGCTTTTTATTAGTAAAATTACTACTTCATTATCAAAGTAGGCACTGTTCACAAAACTTAAAGTTTGTTACTTTGTACTGCTACTCATGCACCTTTCTTAAAGTTTATTAGTTATAATTTGATCACTTACACTTTTCCATGGTGAATTATTACTATATTTACTAGTCTTTTTCTAGCTTTTAATATGAAATATTCAACCATGGGGGAACTGTGAAGATTTGTTTATGCACATTACACAATAACTTTTTGAATGCACTAATATTTACTACAGCTAACACTTTTAGTTTTTTGTCAGTTTTACAGTGATATGGTTTTTTAATGTGTTATACTTTCTTTTTTGGGCATTCATTGATTTTGGGGGTTCTTTCCCTATGGGGTTTTTGTTTTATATGGGTCGTCTTAATTATTCTTCTTTCTTCTTGAGTTTGGTTATTCTTCCTTCTTCTGTAGTTTTGGATTATCCTTCCTTCTTCCTTCTTCTGTAGTTCTTATTTTTATTATTCTTCTTTCTTCTTTGAGTTTGGTTCTTCTTTATTCTTCCTTCTTCAGTAGTAGTAGTTTTAATTAGTCTTCCTTCTTCTTTCTTCAGTAGATTTAGTTTGTTCTTCTTTCTTCAGTAATAGTAGTTTTAATTAGTCGTCCTTCTTCTTTCTTCAGTAGATTTAGTTTGTTCTTCTTTCTTCAGTAATAGTAGTTTTAATTATTCTTCTTTCTTCTGTCTTCTGTATCTTTGATTGTTCTTCTTTCTTCGTTCTTCAGTGATAGTAGTTCTAACTAGTTCTTCTTTCTTCATTCTTCAGTAATAGTAGTTTTAATTATTCTTCTTTCTTCTGTCTTCTGTATCTTTGATTGTTCTTCTTTCTTCAGTAATAGTAGTTTTAATTATTCTTCTTTCTTCTTTAGTTCTAATTATTCTTCTTTCTTCTGTCTTCAGTAGTAGTAGTTTTAATTATTCTTCCTTCTTCTGTCTTCTGTATCTTTGATTGTTCTTCTTTCTTCATTCTTCAGTAATAGTAGTTTTAATTATTCTTCTTTCTTCTTTGAGTTCTAATTATTCTTCTGTCTTCGGTAGTAGTAGTTTTAATTATTCTTCTTTCTTCTTTGAGTTCTAATTATTCTTCTGTCTTCGGTAGTAGTAGTTTTAATTAGTCTTCTTTCTTCTGTCTTCTGTATCTTTGATTGTTCTTCTTTCTTCATTCTTCAGTAGTAGTAGTTTTGGTTATTCTTCTTTCTTCTGTATCTTTGTTTTTTCTGGTCTGGTTTCTTTGACGGGGTATATTAATTGCCTGCTTCTATCTTTCCTGGGTAATTTTGTTATTATTATTTTTAGTCTTCTGGGTTTTTAAATTTGTATTATATTATATTATTTGCAGAAATTTTCTTTATTCAACCTTTCTTGTGAATATATTATTAAACAGTGCATTTTAATTAATTCTCATCTGGATATTCCATATATTAGAGCTTTATTAATGATCATTGAGTAATGCATTTGTGTGGATTATCTGTCACGCTACAGATTGCTCTCTTCCAGAAGTGATTAGTTCAGATCATACTTAGTTTGTCTGAAGTAATTGCTTATGACATTATATTATAAATTATATTTTCTTACTTCCTTCACATTTCTAAAATTTTTTCTCCTATATTTTTGAGCTTATTTATATCTCATTATTAACTGGATTCTTACTGATAGTAATAGTCATCTGATGTTCGTTATTTTTTATTTTTCCATTTTCTTCTTAACTCGTTTCTTTATCCTTGGGATATTTATTCCCTAAAATTCCCTAATACGTTAGCTGGGGCAGTGTCCAGAGGGGCTCTGTAGGCATCTCACTCTGCTGGCCATACTACGTCATTTATTGATTACAGAGGTAAATCATCTCTGACCAATACATAATAATACTGCTGGACTTATCTCAGACAGTCATTAATAAAATTATATAAGAATAGTCCACCTTATGACTAAAAAAAAAATTAAATATCTTGGGATATTTCACTTCGTATACGAACAGATCTATTAATATTTCTATCTTAGTGAATCTCTATCTCAGTTATTTTTCTCAATGGTTAGCTCTGATGTCATTTTATTTCTCCTTGTGATTGGAAGCTGGTATAATATAATTATCACTCCTTATTCAGTGTAAAGTTTTTAATTCTCTGTCATTTTTTGACAGTTATCACAATCTCCTTCCGGTCATGGGTAGCATATATTTTGTATTATATTTTGAATCATTCCACTAATATTATGTTTTTTCAATTACTCTTTTAATTGTACTTCTTATAATTGACATTTATTATATGATCATCTTTTCCTTATGGATTTATTTATATATAGATTTTTCTTCCTTTTTTCACACTGTTATCCTGCTCTTGCTTTTTATCCAAATGCACTCCTTTATTTTTAATTCCATATGTTTAATATTTCTGTTTATTTGACATAAAATTCTCATTAATTTTACTTCACAATAAGTTTATTCATTTAAATTGTATCAGTGGTTTGTATTGCCATTTCTTTATTCTGGAAAGTTTTTCAGAATTGGTCCCATATATAATTGTTTGTAATGTTATCCAAATTCTTTTTCTCCTTGTTCATTTCTAAAAGTTGTTTTTAAAATAAGGTAGTAAATTGTTTTTACTTGGGTTTTTGAATTTTGATGATTTAATTCAAAATTCATTTTCTCTTTGATTCATAAATTGTTTCCTAAATGGTAGGCAGTAAGTAGTCATTACTTCATTTTTGAATTTAGTGGTTTTCTTACTTCTTCTATACCTTTCCTTACTCATAATATTTTTTCATGGAAGCCTGGTTATATACTCCCTTTATCCTGTCTGAATCGATCTCCTTTATTTCATAGGTATTGTTATTTTTCACATTGGATATTATATATGGTCCGGTGTATAATAGTAATAACTTTTTCGTTATTCCTTCCAGTGTGCTGGGAAGTTCACGATTTCTTAGTAAAATTTTTTCTCCCTTCTCATATATTATTACTTTGCCACTGGCCTTTTGATATTTATTCTGCCGTTTTAACTGGTCTTCTGCCACCTTGTTGAAGAACTTAGCTTTATCAAATCTGTACACATGGTTACTGGGGAACTCGAGGATATCTGTGATCTCTCGTGGGGGTGGTTTCTCGTACATAGCAGAATATGGGGTTATCCCTATAGCTGGATGGTAAGCTAAGTTGAGGAATTCCTCCGTGGCTTCTAAATAGTCTTGCCACCTTTTTTGTTGATGGTGACAATAAGTCCTGAGGATCCTCCCCACTTCTCGCAACACCCGCTCTGCCGGATTACTGCTCGGATGGTAGACCGAGGTCTTGTATGTACGAATGCCCATTGACAATAACGTATCCCGCCAAATTCCACCCTTAAACTGAGTTCCATGATCAGTAATGATCGAAGATGGTTTCCCCAGGTGTGGGATATACTGTTCAGTTAGTATCCCCAGAATTTTCCGTGTAGTCGCTCGGTTAGTAGGGTATAGCTTAATATATTTGGTGAAGTGGTCCATTATGATGGTTAGGTACCGATATCGGTGTCGACCTCCACTACGGGGAAATGGTCCACAGATATCGAGGAACACCTTCTCCAATTTCGCTTGGGAAGTGATTGGGATCATCACACCTTCCTTCTTCTCATTATTAGTTTTTACCAGCTGGCAGATCTTACAACTCTTTATATACATTCGGACCTTTCTATTGATGTTTTTTATATAGCAGCTCTCCTCCAGAGCCTTTATTACCTTGAGGGCACCCATGTGCCCGTAACGTATATGGTAATTCACGATCAATTCCTTTTCGATCTGTGTCGGGACAACTACCTTCCAAATCTCTTCCTTCAAAGATGTTTTAATGAACAGTATTTGTTTATTCATCTGGTAATATATAGCAACGGTTTCATCTCCCTCTTCTAGCCGAAGTTTGAGGTTTCTCAATTTTGGGTCCGCTTGTTGGTGGGTACTCATGTTGGTTAATATTGTTGTTAAATCGGCCCTGGTGCTAAGAAGATGATATATTTTCAGCACGCTTTCTTTCTCCCCTTCGAAAGTTTGTTCCTCCACATTGACCCGGGATAACACATCCGCTACTATATTTTTCTTACCAGGGATGTACTCCCATTGTAGATGGTATTCTTGAAGGGCAAGTATCCACCTCGTTAGTCTGCCATGGTTCAGTTTGCAGCTTTTTAAGAATGAAATAGATTTATGGTCAGTTCGGACAGTCACCGGGTATCCCAAAATGTAAGTGCGGAACTTACCGCAAGCGAATACCACGCTTAGTAATTCTTTTTCCGTTACCGTGTAATTCCTTTCGCAGTGGTTCAAAGACCTGCTGGCGAAGCTAATTACTTGAGGTTGACCCTTCTCGTCCTCCTGATACAGTGTCGTTCCCAGACTGATGTTGCTGGCATCGCAGTTCATGAAGAACGGTAACTTAAAGTTTGGGTGGCGAAGTATTATAGTAGCCAGAAATTTGTCCTTAATTTGTTGGAAAATCCCCTCTTGTTCCTTACACCATACCCACTTGTTTTTAGATGATAATTGAGGTTGAAACCTCGCAGTTAACTCTGAATATTGTTCCTGGAACTTTCTATAATAATTGCAGAGTCCCAGGAATGACTGCAATTGCTTCCTGTTTTTGGGTGCCGGGAATTTCTGGATGGCTTCTACCTTTTCTGCCGACGGTGCGATTCCTTGATCGTCCAAGTTAAATCCTAAAAATTGCACTTCTCTGGCAATAAACTTGGATTTTTCCAACTTCAGCGTGACGTTACTGGCAGATAATTTTTTTAGCACATGTTCCACCCGGTAACAGTGTTCCTCCCACGTCTTAGATGTTATCAGTAAGTCGTCGACGTATACCGTTGTAAACTGAAGTGCTTCTTGTCCCAATATCTGGTCCATGCAGGTCACAAAGATGGCAACTGAGTTTACCAATCCGAAGGGCAATCTTTTGAATTGGTAATTACGCCCCTCGAATATGAAAGCCAGATATTGGCGACTCCGTGGGTGCAACTCTACCTGCCAGTATCCGCACACCGTATCCCAAGTGCTGAAGTATTGGGTACCATGGAAGCGTTTCAGGATTTCTTCAATCTCACCGGGCGATGTTCTATCATTAATGATTTTCTTATTTATTTCCCGAGCATCCAAACAAAGCCGGACTTCGCCGTTTTTCTTGGGAATTGCGACAATAGGGCTGGTGTACGGGGATTGACTAGGTTCTATTATATCGTTATTAATCATTCGATTAATTTCCGCTCTTACTGCCTCTTTTCGAGAATGTGCGATAGGGTAGGATTTCCTATTAAACTCTACGGTATCTCGGAATTGAAGGGTACATTGATAATTTCTTACCTTGCCTGGCTCATCGGAAAATACTGAGCGGTATCTTTCATAAATTTGTATTAGCTGGTTCGCTTGAGTATTAGGTAATTTTTCTCTATTAATTCCGCTTCGGAAATCCCTTATCTCCTGTATTTTCTGGGACCATAAATCCTCGTCTGTAAGTTCATATACTATAGTGTTAGGAATGGTGTTAGTATTGGTATAATTTATGCTACGTATTTGCTGGTGGATACTGCTGGGAAGTGTCATCTCACTACCGACTAAATCGGCCGTCCAGGTTAGATCTCCGGTAAAGAGTAATACCTTCTCCATTCGTAAATCAATAATAGCCGAGTTCCTTCTCAGTACATCACATCCCATTAATATGTTGAAAGGTAATCCTGCCGCAATTAAGAAGACCATGTTCATCGCTATACCCTTACTAACGACATTCAATGATACTTGTTTTCTGATTGTCTTGTTTTGGCGACCAGTGGCACCGATTAATACAATGTTATTTATAGGTAAGGTTGGCAATAACTTACCACAATTTCCTTGGATTCTTTCCAATTCTGTTGTATTAATTATGGATACATTCGCACCGGTATCAATCATTAGTTGTGCGAATGTTCCTTCGACTTCTGCATTAATGTATATTATTTCATTATTTATTATAGGGAGGCGAGCGTTGTCCTCCTCCAGTAATTCATTTCTAATATTTTTCAAGTAATTACATCGAATGATTGTAATTTTATTGGGATTATTTACTATCGGCAATTCATTTACATACCCAGGCGATAGAAGCAGCAAAAGGTCCTTATGGTTTATTACTGCCTCCTCCCGTTTAAATTCTCCTCATCTTGGTTATTACTCGGACCAACAGAGGCATCAGTGGGGAAACCTTGAGTAGGTTCCAGTCTTTCAGTTCTCGGTTCGTAGGTTTGTTCTCTATTTGTACGCCGCTCCGGGTCATCTAGGCTAGTACTTCGCCTCGGCAAATTATAACTAGAGTTGTCCCGTTCTCGGCTTCGGTTTAGATCTTCGTACTCGCGTACGCTGTTTCGCCGTTGCTGGTTATACCTGCGGTGGTTGTTTCCTTCCGCCCGTATAAAATTTACCCGGGGTCGGGAGAACCTGTTGTTGTTGTTATTCTGATTAGGGTAACCCCTATTGTTATTGTCAAACCGCTCGGTGTTATTTGTAGGATTGGCGTTTCTTTGTCTATTCATATAATTATTCGGGTAATAATTGCCTCGATTTCCGGAGAACCCGTTATTATTTCTGTTATTATTTGGGTTTATATTCCCATGGTTATTATTGTTGCTGTTACCATTCGTGGGGTGTTGATTATGGTAATTCGGGTTATATCTATTTCCTTGGTACCCAATGTTGACCGGTTGATTATTATTGTTTGATGACGGATTATTTCGAACTTCCGGCCGCTCGTTTCTTCTTCTGCTCTGCCTGTAGTATTCTTCATTCTCATAGTTTTCCAATAGCTCCGTCATCGCCTGTATGGTCTTTATCTGACTACCTCTTCGAGCTCTTATGACTTCTTCGTCGTAATGATAAGAAAGCTTGTTCACCAGGCATTCCTCCGGTATAGCTGGTTCCAGGTGCTTGGCCAGGCACACCTTCCCAAGAAAGTACGCAGTCATGGTACTGCCAAACTGAGTTCTATATCGGCCATTGCAGATGTTGTCCCTTATTAAATTCTGGGTGGTCTCTGACCAATACTTAGACTTGAACAGACTTTTGAACTGCGGATAATCGGTTATTTCGCTCCTGTTCGCCATCCACCAATTATCCGTCATATCACGGAATGACTCGTCTAATAGTTCACGATTATTGGACCAACGATTACTTTTATGTTTGGCCATATATTCTTCGATACGGGCCAAGAACTCCATTGGCTTCCTTTTATATTGGCGGAAGTTAAGCCATTCTCTGTTCTCGTTTATTGGGATATTAGTAAAGCTGGTTGGTCGGCTCCGAATTGCTTCCATGTCCTCCTGGTTCTGTCTCACTTGACCAGTGATGTTAGTCATTGCTTCCTCCATTCCGTCGCATCTTTCTGTAATTCGAGTTCGTACCTTGCTAAGTTCTTCCTGGCTTTCCCTTCGGTTTTCTTCTGCTTTCTTGCGAGTAGATTCTTCAAGATTTGTGACCTTGGTGTTCACCACTTCCTTGAACTCTTGTACCTCCACTTCCGTCATTCGACATCTTCCATCAACTTCTCTTATCTGTTGATTTATAGTTATGGTTTCGTCTTCCAGCCTTTTGGTCATAGATTTCTTGTTTTCCATGAGTTCCTTGTTCATTTCTTTTCTTAATAGCTCCATTCGTTCGTCTAATTTGTCGAGATTCTCCTGGTTCACTTCCCGTAATTCTTCCCGTAACAGTTGGTTATCTTCTCTTAACTCTTCCCTTAACTGTTGATGATCACTTTCGATTTTCTTATTGGTTTCTTCCATCTTTTCTTCCAAATTCTTCTTATTTTCTTCCATTTTCTTTTCCACCTTTTTACTGGTTTCCTCAATTCTCTTATTGGTCCTTTCTATTTTACGGCCCAATTCTTCTTTTGTTTCTTGGTTGTCCTTCTTCAATTCTTCCCTTAAAGATTGGTTATCATTCTTCAACTCTTCTTTTGTTGCTTGGTGGTCCTTCTTCAATTCTTCTATGTTTTTATTTATCTCATTCAAATCTTCCTTGGTGGAATCCATTTTCTTACTGGTCTCTCCTATGTCCTTCCTTAAGTTTTCTTCCATCTTCTTGCTGTTTTCTTCCATCTTCTTGCTGTTTTCTTCCATCTTCTCCATCATTATCCTGAACATCTCCTGCATGTTACTATTCTCTTCTCGTGGTGGATTCTCGGGTTGTCCTATTCGTTCCTCCCGGACATCGATTTCCCCTGTTTGTGTGTGCGCTTCGGGTTGTTCCTCTAGTGGTGCTGGTTTTTTACGTTCCACCTGTTCTAATATCCTTTCCACGTCCTCCACTGGGGTCGCCTCCTTATCCTCCATATCGAGTTCTTTCTCGGCCTCCGCCGCTCTCTTCTTTGATGTGGCACGACGCATTATTTTCCCTGATTCCCTGGCTGGGTAACCGCTGCCAAGCTGAATTAGGAGTTGGGTAAGTAATTACAGTAATTTCAACCCCTAATTACAGCCCTTCAGTTGGACGCCATTTATGTAATATAACTGTGAAATTACAAATTATAATTAAATTTATAAAGTGTTGCTTGTTCTGGTATTCTGTGGTAATCAAGCCCCACAAGTTGGACTCGCCAATTTTGTAATAATACGATAAATATTAAATATAAAAATAAATAAAAGGTTGCTGTATGTAGATTGTGCTCACCTATAAGCCCCACTGGTTGTGCTAGCTGATTTTGTAATACAACCCTACTATAATTGTAATTGTATAGTGTTCTGGTATAATATTATCCAGGATAATTTTTATGGTGTGTATGTTCAGTAGTGACGTTCCGCTCTGGGAATCGTCGATTTGGTAAAGTTCCTGGTCTTTGTTATTGGTAATTGGGATGTTATTACCATCAATTAAATAAAGTGTATTTTGCTGTGTAGCAAATTGAAATAAAATATAAATTTAAAATTTATATTTATAAAAAAAAATAATTTCGGAACAAATATTTTCGAGGTATTTATGTGCTTAATAATAGGAATAAATTGAGGTTGTGGATCGTAATTATAATTATAATAGTAAGGTGTTTAATTTGGTAATAAATTTCTGTTCGGTAAATTTGTTAAAAAGATAATCCAATTAACTTCAAGTTAGGCGAAAACGGCTCTCTTCTTCTTACTCTTGAAATGTTGTAGTTTCGCATATACTGCCTTTAAAGATTATCTATTTTTCTTGGTTAATTAATGATTATGTCCTTTTATAAGAGAAATCAACTCCAATTTACCAAAAAACAGACAAATACGTTTATTAAATACAATAATAAGGTTGGTCGATTAATTAATCGAAGTTACAAGCCATATCGAGTTCTTGCTCAGGATCGGTCGATATTAGAAGTTTTACAATTGTATTATTTAAACAGGTTCTTTGAACGGTTATTTATATAAAAAGCCAGAGAAGGTCAGGGACATGAAAGTATAACACTTACAATTCAAAAAAAAAGGTCTTAAATTTAAACAATATACTGGTAATTATTAATAATAAAAGTTTATATATAATTTTGTTCAAACCAGAAAGCAGTCTAGTCGTCTCTAATTGAGGTGACGGAATGGGATCAGAATGTCCGCGTGACGCATGCGCGTTGAAAGCTTCTAATGTAAACAACGTACTTGTTGAGATAATATGTCCCTTCTTTGGTTAAATGTTCTTCACTACGGTATATGATCTTCTGGGGTATAGTTTATTGTCACTGTTGTTAGATGGAAACGTTCACTTGGTGTAAAAATGTTGTTAAATAAGTATATCAACTGGTGTTTATGTGTCAGTTAACCTCGAATTTTCACTTGGTGTTTGATGCGATTTCAGTGTTATTTCAATGTAATTGGTTATATGTGATTTCGTTTATAGGTGTTATGTAGTTCGTGGGTCAACTTCACCACTTCACTTTCATTAAAATAGTTAAAAATTTAATTTACATAAAATGATTCAGAACTCCGTTGTAGCATAACGTCCATTAAAGGTTGGTTCAAACAAATATTCACGAGAAGTGCTCTCTTCGAGGTATAATAATGAACTGTCTGTATTTCCATCATCTCATGAAAATCTTAGCCTATATAATATAGTTCAGACATTGTTAAAAATTGCCATAACTTCCGACACGTTTTAAAATAGTACACTATGTTCATAAAATAAATTCGTTATTAGTTAACTGTTTGCAATATAAAATACATATTCGTTTTCACTATTCTATTCTACTTATTTTGATAGTAATTAAGTTAGTATTACAAAGTTTTATCTGAAAATTATTTCTTATAATTTTTTGGGAGGTAGGCCTAAAATTATACTTCCCTGTCTTCTATGTAAATAATAGCCATTTTACCTAATATAATTATTATTCTATAAAATCTGAAATTGTTATAATTGTCAATTCTCACTTATTTTATGGCAATTTAGTATACTAATGATGGTTTTTTAATATAATTCAGTTGTATATGACTCCCCTTCTGATAAAGTTAGTGAACCTATTTCAGTTTCAAATGGTATTTCATTATACAAATAAATAATTTTACTCATAGAATGACCATATCTTTAGAAAGCCTTATTTACATAGTATTTAATATGTTGGGTGTATCTTGCCTAAATATTGTCAGTTTGACTGGTTTATAAGATTAGGTTTATTAATTATTCTGCATTTTAACTTTATTATATTGCCTAGATTTGAATTGTGGCTATTTGCAGAATGTTTTACTAATGTAATTATTTTATTTCCTTCTCTGACTTCTGACTCTGATATATTTGATTACAAATTAGTTCTCTGATCTGGCATAACAGTAATTATAGATTATACAATTAAAATATAACACCCAGATATATAAAACTGGTGTTCTTAATAACATTGTTTTGGTATATCACCAAATAACATAATAAAAAGTATTTCTACAACATTGGAATGATATCTAATTTTAGATAATGCATTCCTAAATTAACATGAACAATAAAATAACAATTATAATACTAATATTTCTTATGACTAACCCTTATTTATCTAAATGTTATATGTAATAGGAACCTAACATCCTGGTTCCATATATAATTGTTAACACCTTCTATAAACTTCTTCATAAACAGTTTGTTCTGTAGTTCCCCATTTATAAAATTTATACCCCCTCTTAAAGTATACCCCTAGCTATCTAAGTTATATTCCATTCTATGGAATGTTCATACAGTTTTAGTAGCTTTTTATTAGTAAAATTACTACTTCATTATCAAAGTAGGCACTGTTCACAAAACTTAAAGTTTGTTACTTTGTACTGCTACTCATGCACCTTTCTTAAAGTTTATTAGTTATAATTTGATCACTTACACTTTTCCATGGTGAATTATTACTATATTTACTAGTCTTTTTCTAGCTTTTAATATGAAATATTCAACCATGGGGGAACTGTGAAGATTTGTTTATGCACATTACACAATAACTTTTTGAATGCACTAATATTTACTACAGCTAACACTTTTAGTTTTTTGTCAGTTTTACAGTGATATGGTTTTTTAATGTGTTATACTTTCTTTTTTGGGCATTCATTGATTTTGGGGGTTCTTTCCCTATGGGGTTTTTGTTTTATATGGGTCGTCTTAATTATTCTTCTTTCTTCTTGAGTTTGGTTATTCTTCCTTCTTCTGTAGTTTTGGATTATCCTTCCTTCTTCCTTCTTCTGTAGTTCTTATTTTTATTATTCTTCTTTCTTCTTTGAGTTTGGTTCTTCTTTATTCTTCCTTCTTCAGTAGTAGTAGTTTTAATTAGTCTTCCTTCTTCTTTCTTCAGTAGATTTAGTTTGTTCTTCTTTCTTCAGTAATAGTAGTTTTAATTAGTCGTCCTTCTTCTTTCTTCAGTAGATTTAGTTTGTTCTTCTTTCTTCAGTAATAGTAGTTTTAATTATTCTTCTTTCTTCTGTCTTCTGTATCTTTGATTGTTCTTCTTTCTTCGTTCTTCAGTGATAGTAGTTCTAACTAGTTCTTCTTTCTTCATTCTTCAGTAATAGTAGTTTTAATTATTCTTCTTTCTTCTGTCTTCTGTATCTTTGATTGTTCTTCTTTCTTCAGTAATAGTAGTTTTAATTATTCTTCTTTCTTCTTTAGTTCTAATTATTCTTCTTTCTTCTGTCTTCAGTAGTAGTAGTTTTAATTATTCTTCCTTCTTCTGTCTTCTGTATCTTTGATTGTTCTTCTTTCTTCATTCTTCAGTAATAGTAGTTTTAATTATTCTTCTTTCTTCTTTGAGTTCTAATTATTCTTCTGTCTTCGGTAGTAGTAGTTTTAATTATTCTTCTTTCTTCTTTGAGTTCTAATTATTCTTCTGTCTTCGGTAGTAGTAGTTTTAATTAGTCTTCTTTCTTCTGTCTTCTGTATCTTTGATTGTTCTTCTTTCTTCATTCTTCAGTAGTAGTAGTTTTGGTTATTCTTCTTTCTTCTGTATCTTTGTTTTTTCTGGTCTGGTTTCTTTGACGGGGTATATTAATTGCCTGCTTCTATCTTTCCTGGGTAATTTTGTTATTATTATTTTTAGTCTTCTGGGTTTTTAAATTTGTATTATATTATATTATTTGCAGAAATTTTCTTTATTCAACCTTTCTTGTGAATATATTATTAAACAGTGCATTTTAATTAATTCTCATCTGGATATTCCATATATTAGAGCTTTATTAATGATCATTGAGTAATGCATTTGTGTGGATTATCTGTCACGCTACAATATATATATATATATGTCACTTTTACGAACGAATAAAAATTTAGAATTTTACACGTACGTGTTATTTTTATGTAATTACTTTTGATATTTAGGAATAAGCACGTTTTGAGTTCCCCAGTATCAAAATAGAGATATAACTGAACAACGAGATATCACTTCTATACTTATATTTAAATCATTTGATGTTACTAAACTCATTAATAAAATTTTTTTTTTTTCAATTTAATGGAACATTGTTAGTACTGAGGATGTCTACATTAAACTCAAAGTATTTTCATGGAATGTAATAAAAAAATTATTATTCGTTGTAATATAAAACAAATAGAAAAACCTTTATGTAAACTGTGTCGATACCCCTCTTGCAGCACAGATCTAAATATAAGTCAGGGGCAGCATATAATTCACGAGAGAATGAAAAAAGATCTTTTTTCATAGCACGGGAAAGGTAGTGGCAAAATTTGTGTAAATAAAGATTTTAACGTCTAATAAAATTTCACGAGCTAATACAACATATTTACGATAATTTACTTATGACGGTGTAAATAATACGTTAATTTTAAATAAATTTCGTAGAGAGAAAATGAAAAACTTCTTTCAACAAAATTATTTTAAAATTAGTAGTGACCGTTGATCAATAAAGGTTTAATGATGGAAGGTTTAGCGAGGGTTGGTCAATAAGTATGACACAAATTTTACATTATTTGTGTCGGCATTTTGACAATATTTATTGCCATCGTCAGGACCCGTGTACGGACAATAGAGAAGAATCAAATATAATCAGATCAATTAATTATGTAATCCATTAATCTTGGCATGTTACAGTCATTTCCTTTTTAGCGATTTGTTATCGTAATTATAATTACTTACAAACGTTTTCTGCTTACAATTATCAGATCAGATTCAAAACAAGATTTTCAAAACATATTCAAGAAAATAACTTCTCTTTCTCAGACAGATTCAATGTAAAGCTAAGTAAAGGATTTAGCAACTTCTCTCACCTGTTAGGTTTTGTGTTAACGTCGTTGATATTCTACGTCAAAGCGTAAAATGTGTTAAAGGGATTTTTATTTTATCCGACTTTGTTTTTCTATCTCATCTGATATGTTTTCTCAGTTTCTTCAGATCCGTATTGTACGACCTATTAAATGTTTTTGTTTCTCGGATTCTCTGATACCTTGCTTTGCCAAAAGGTTGACAGCAATTAAATCTTTTGTTTCTGTAGTTTATTTGTAAATAAACTTTCAGTTTTTTGGTTACTGATAATGTAATACTCTTGGATCCGGCATTAAATTATTCAGTCATGAGTTTACTACCGACCTCATCAGCTTTTAATAACTTTAAAATAGAACTGAGTCCATTAAAACTGACTACGAGCTTTAGTTATAACCTGTATTATTCTTTTTGAAGTTTCAAGAATATTTAACTTTACAAATTATACGTTTCAATTTTTTATACGGTCTTTAATATTTTACAGCAGTTCATGCTGTATTTATAGCTTATTATATTTAACAAGCGTAATATATAACGTTTCTTAGCACTAATTTCCTTTGTTCTCCATTGGATACTTATCATACATACTTTACAAAATTTGTTTAAAAAAGTGTTTAGTTAAGTGTAGATCATCTTTAAACTGGGATACATTTTAAGTTCTTGTCATGAAAACTTAAATATTATTATTTTTTCTTTTATTTCGGCTGTACAGTGTTTACAAATTTTCCGGAATCAAATATTACAGAATTGATGGAATTATCATCTTACACTGGTGCTTGTCCATTCAAAGATTTTTTATTTTTCTGAATCTATCCGGCTGTAATCTGCTTAGTTTTTTAATATTTAATTTTTTCTATAAATTAGGAATTAGCCCATTAGCCCAACCTGGAGGAACAGGTAATTTTTAATCAAGGTTTACCTTCCTTTAGCGTTTGATAAACTAATATTCAACTACAAGGCAACAGCTGCTAGTTTTAGTCCGCCACGGGTATTTTATTTCCACGGTACCCAACATATTTGGTGAGCATTCCCCTATCCGCCACTTGGGGAGGCGCTCGATGGGAGACTAAATATTATTTACTTTATTAATATGTTGTTGACTTAAGTGATTCAACCACTAACTTAGTAAATTTCGTTAATCATCGTAAAAAAACTCTCACTATCATTAATGTATTTGATGTATTTGATTCATTAAGTGTTAAACTGAAGTAATTTTACTGTTCGATACTCTCTAAGTTATTAAAAATACGTAACACAATAGATACAGCACAGTAACAGTCGCCTGGTAGGTTCAATAACTCAGCTGGCGGCGAGTATTCAAGGCGGCGGAAGGGAAACTCCAGCAGCTGTAACGGTGTTCTTAATTACATCACACAGAGGCGTCATGTAAATCATTTAACTCGCAGCGTGACAAAGAAAGGCTTAGAACCGTTCCGTTCCGCAGACGAAGTTTGTTTAAAATATTGCGCATATTAAGGAAATATATTTTGTGTTTCTACCAACATTACTGGAAATTATTATGGCAATTTTATTGAAATTTACGACGTCTCTAACGTGGACGATAATTTCTGGTAAAACGCTGTGGAGTATCAGCAAGTCTTCTCCATTCCGAGATGTAGTAAAACGACAAGAAAAATAATGACTGTAGTACCAAAAGTGGTACCCAAACTTATTGGACAGAAAAAAAAAAAATTATTTGTTGTATGACATGATACTTGCGAATTTTGTGATCATATAATTTCTGACAATTTTTCGAATAAAAGGATAATGCTATATTGATTATCTTACTGTGCCATTACGATTAGTGCCATAAACGTAATTTGGGAATCAGAATTAATTATTTGTTTTGAATGTTCAGTGTGGTGTGTTTCTACTAATTGTATCGTTTCCTAAACTCATTACACGTACTTTTTTACGTTGCAGAAAGGTGGCAACTAAGAAATGGTTTAACATATTCGCTTATCCATAGTTAGCTGTTTAATACTGTAACGACGGGAGTGTCGATCTACACGTGTATTGGCAAGCCGAGCAGATGGGCGTCTCTGTGTTGGCTGCAGACATTTCTAGTGCTTGTTGACACAAATGATGGAACATAATAATATCTGCGGGATATAAATACGCTACAGCTGCCGCTTAGATAGTCAGTTACAGTGAGCGATTTCCTTAGTGCGGATTGAGTGGCGGTTGACGATTAGTGGAAAGTGTTTATTGTGTTATAATTGGTGTGGAATTCTCTTACTTGACATTATTACTGCGTCTGGACAAATTTAACTTAAATTTGTAGGAGACTACTCTCTTATTGTACGAGAGTAGTTTGTTGATTACACACTGATATTTGTGATTAATTAAAGCTGATAATTAGCGACTTCATTGGTGTCTTGTGGTTTGTATCCACGATCAGTGAAACCGTCATAACAACGTATTACTTGTGTTATCAGGTATAGGCCTATACTATTCTGTTTTCTATATTTACTTAGAGGAGGGCGACAGTAGTATTTCCAGTGTGGAACGTGTACCTGTTTTAAAAACTTTACTTAACTGATTTATAAACATAGTCGCTTATGTAAATATGTGAAATATTCCAGTTCATTAACGGATTTTAAAATCACAGCATCGTTATGTCTATTAATACTTTTATTTTTGACTTAAGACAACACTTATAAATTCAAAGAGAACATTGTCGTTTAACACACATTGAGTTATTTTGAGTTTTAAGAAGTAAATAACACACATATTTCACTACTAATATGTATTTGTCTGGCCAGCTAAAATCAATACGCATTTTTAAAACAAGAAAACCAAACACAGCTCTTGCAATACAGAATCGCTGAGTGAATCATGTAAATAAACTCTAATTTATCAACCACGAAATTACCAAATATTGCATAATTATTAGTAATGTATGGAATCGTGAATAGAACATACGATATGGCATCGTATGTTACTGGAGTGTGACATTAAATTACGAGCGATTTACATCAAACACGTTAATTGATCGTGTACATTGTTCACATTTTGCTGTAACTTCTCATTCACTTATTAACTCGATCAGTTCGTTTAGTTTATACAAACAATTACGTCATTAAATGTGTAACTCAACTGCGGAATACCGAATCATAAATATGTATGTATCACAAATATGAGAAATATGTATTTGTTTCAGAATTATGTAAATAAGAAATATTTTATTTTTTACACAAATATGTGTAATATTATTTATCTGAAACCTAAGGTGAAAAACAAATAAATAAATTTATTTTCCTATATTAACATAGAATCTTAGTTACTTATCCCATCTGACGTGTCTTTAAAATTCAAATACGTAAACACGTCCATAAATAAAGGAAATTATTATGAAGCACATATTGTTAGGACGGTCTACTGATCGTCGTATGATACAGTGGAAAACAAAATACAAGACACCAATTAAGTCACTAATCACCAGCTTTGATTTCACAATTAAACAATTTGTAATCAACAAGATAGTCTCTTACAACAAGTCAAATAAAAATTGTCAACTACAACGCAATAAAAATGTCAAATAATATAAAACACAATTGTATTACAACTGTCCAGCACAATTATAAAACACGTAACACTACGCCACAATACGTCGAACCGCACTGTAATAATTCGCAACTCAAACGCACTGTGTAATCGCCCGACAGTAACTAACTTGACCGTTTCTGAATGGCTGTATTTATACCCCGCTGATGCCAGAATACTCTGTCACTTTGTTAAACAAACAGGTGCTCTCGAGAATCCGCTAGAAACAGTATGGTACGGTATAGACTCGATAGTTGACGCGCAATTGTCTTTCACCTTATAGTAGCAGCATTATGTACGTACAAACACATTACAACTGGAATATTCGAGATAATTTTAGAACGGTCCGTGTTACGTAACACTTTTTTCGCATTACCTAACAATATTAATGTGAAATAAAAAAATCCAACAAGACTGTGTTCATAGTGAAGACTTTCTTCTTGCTCATAGTAAATTTGCAAACTATTTTATTTCGAAAAAATGAAACGCGTTTCAAAGGCTGTTAAGAAATAACTCTCCTTCCTACATGTTTTCTCTTTGGTGACAGCTGTACATTAAACGACTCTTTGTGTAAAACGAAATACTGATTATTATCGGTAATTACGAGTCGCTCTGATTAAAGTTTATCAACTATCAAAGTAAAGAGATGAAACAAGTAGAAATACGCGGTTGCAATTGTTCGTTTGCAAACGCCAAATACGTCCTTTGATTTTAAAATATGTCAAGCGTAGAATTGTTTGCGTGTTCACTGCTTAGAGAACAGGAAAACAAATTACGATCGGAATATGTTATTTGACGTTTAAATACATTAACTTCGTTTGTGACTACAGACAAGGAAAGTGGGCCTGTAAAGATGGTGTTTGTCGTCAATCCTGTCTTAATATTTGCATCCTTGAAAATGTATTTCCCGGTCTCATATCACCATTTAATTGTAGTTTATCAAATCCAAGTATAAATCTAAAACAAAACATTTGACACCTTGATAGAAATGAAAAGAAGAAATATAAAAGAAGAGAAAATGATAAAATTGGAAGAAAGTGTTGGTAACTTAGTTAACAAAAGAGACTACATTATCGCAAGGAGACGGAAAAAAATTCAAATATATCTGCGGATATGTTTAGTAAGACGAAGCATAAGGTATGTTTGAATAAAAACTCCAAGTTCATATAAAAAAGAGGAACTTAATTCTAGCATTAGTTAAGTGACTTTATTAAAAATGTTTCTAAATTTGTTTAACAAAAATAAGTTACACAAAATGTTATTTTTCTCCCACGTCAGGGTATTCAAAATTTTTAACTCTCCTGTAAGTTATAGCTACAGCCAAACTAACAACCAAATTCTCGTTATATTTTAAGTTGAGCGTAATTATGATGATTACAACTACTATAACCACAAACAGAATTAACACTGATGCACACCACTATGGAAAAATTATTAGCCCTTTCAAGCTGCACAGCTCATCATCAGATCGGAAATAACAATAATAGGACCTCAACAATAACCACTAACAAGACTTTCTCAATTAAACTATTATAATGGTCACCGCAATCTAGACCATTATACGATGTTTTTTTTTAAGGGCATGTTTGATGTAAGAAGAAGACATTAAATGATAAAAATAATTTATTGTAACAAAAAAAAACTACAGAATATTTATTCTGTCACATAAAGACCAATGAGTTTTACGCATTTCAGATTGTTTTCAATAGTTGTTTTTATTATGGTGTCGTAAAAGTCCGTCGCTTGTGTCTTGAGCCAATTGGTAACGCCTTTTTACAGTTTGTCGTCATTTTGAAACCAAGCCGTTTCTTTATAAGAAATCCAGCTTCCTTTTCCAGTGACGATACGTTCTAACAGGTCATACCCGCGTTTTTCTAAACACTACAAAATTGTTTCAGATTTAGGCGATGTTGCTGCTTGCGTGTATCGGTTAACATTTTCGACACATATTATTTTGTAACCTAGTTCCTCTGTTACAGCGTCGTAGATTAATTGACCAAACCGTTAGAAAACTGAATTGATAATTCTGAGTATAAACACAACCGTTTTTTTTTCGAATTTTTGCTTTCAATCATTTATCTAAATATCTGTGATCGTTGTAGAGCGATTGCCACGATCTTCGTCATGAATATTCGTTTGTTCTCCCCTAAGCAAGAGACACCATTGTCTAACTTTACTGTCACTTATAACGATCGGTCTGTAAAATTAAAAATTTTGTCTGAATTGTAGCAGCAATTGTTATTTTGTAAGGAAATCATGTCACAGCGAGTACCTCACAGTTGGCGGAAATAACTATTGTAGCATTCATTGTAAATCGCTGACACTTCGCCCGCCACAATCGCGTAATTGATCCCGAAAGAATAGCGACAACTCAGTATTGCGTCATACTATGGCATGGGGCACGCGCTATCCCGCTTCTTTATCACACTCGGCGTCAAAATCGAAACGGGCATTACTTAATAAACGCATCTATGTGGCGGTAAGATAGCTTCAAGAGAATGATTCCCTATTTATATTACACTATACAGTATTAGTTTCTCTATCCAAGTCAAAAACGTATGTGCAAGCTTGATTCACCAGCTCATATAACACTTTAAATTGCATGAAATCGTGAGAAAAGAATCATAAATATGCTTAGCACTAGAAACAATATATATACAAAACAAATAATTTTCAAAAAAATTAAAACATAAGCCTTATAGATACCTTTCAATGCAGAAAATAACCACCTTTTTCCGTTAAATTACTTTTAAAGTTACGGCTACAACACATATAAGGGAGATGGCACATTAATATGTTATCAAGTTATCTTTTATCTCTTCTGATCCGCTTTTTTTGTTCACCCTATTTCACGTTTTTATTTTAGTAGCTTTTTGTCTTATCAATTTCAAAAAATATTTTATATTAAAATCTTCTGATACTTAATACTTTATCAGTACCTTTGAAAATTCAATACATCTATTTCTTCTTTTTTACTAATAATATATTTGATTGACCTCAGTAGTAAGTACTTGCTAGACTCAAGTAATAATACTTTAATTTCGTGTAATTTGTAATTTAACGTTGTGTAAAGGCGTATGGGTATATTTAGTATTTTATTATATGTGTTACTGTGTTATTAAATGTACACATCTTTATTTTCAATCCGTACTTTTTAAGTAGATCGTCTTTTTAATTATCTATTCGATCTAAGTTTTATTGTTGTATTGTGTTGTAATGTTGCGTAGCAGGAATCTCCCTTTCTTCGACCGATTTTTAAACATTACATTATTGTTTCGTGCCGTACGTCATCTTATTACTGGAATTATTAAACAATAATTATAATAATAGCACTGTTAGCAATCGTGCAGCGTATGGTGTGTGCAGATATGGCGTAGTGTGAGAAATGTGACATGGATCTGAAGGCCTTCTTCTTCTGTTTCTCCTTCTCCATTCTTTTTTATAATTATGTTACTGTTGTTTTCATTATTATTCTTTGTGTCATCCTGCTTATTCTTCATCTTCCTTTTTCTATTTCTCTTGTTATTCTTCTTCTTCAAGGGTTTGATAACAGGTTTGTTTTGACTTTACAGTTTTCAAATATCAGTCCGTTTATCTTTTCTAGACCCCCTCACCCCAGAGATAGATATTGTAACACCTCATGTGATAACCTGTTTCCTACCCTTCCTTCTACGTAGCCATTCTATCTTTCCTTACAATTTTAAAATATGTGTATCAGATTACCTTCGTTTGACTTGTATCCATATTGTGCACGTTCTAAAATTACGATCTGCGACTCATTAAATTAGTGGTTCTAACCATTTTTAATTTCCATATAGTAAACAGAACATATCAGCTGTACAATTTTAATTTTGATTCTGTTCTAATTGTCTTCTCTAGCTAGCTTTTTATTGTTACAAATATGCGTAATGTCGCAAGAAATAAGTTTCAAATTATGAAATTTGTTCAACTATGAAATGATTAACGCCTAATCAACGTTGGCTTACATTCGGACGGCTAAAATTTAGGGATACGTTTAGCTTATGTTCCAGTGTATAAAAGGCAAATTACATAATGCTAGTAATTTTTATTATAAGAAACAGACGGGTTTCATTAAAAAAATATTTTATTAACGGACGATGCATTTTGTTTAAACCTATAAACGCTCACAGTTACATTGTACACCCATCTTATTTCAATAAACAACGGATACAGTATTTCAAAACATACTTTAAAAAAATTTCTGCTCACTTCTATGTTCTACGACAAACATAGAATAATACGATTTTTACAAAGAAGCTAATAAAAAAAGCACTAACAAAAAAAATTGTTGAGGAACAACATTTGTATATCTCACCACTGCAATGTTGACAAAAGTTGTGCCAAAACGTTTGTATGGAAATGAACCTTGAGAGTCTACACTGGCTGAAGAGTTTTAGATTTGCGATTACGCTGAGGTACGGTGGATCTTCCTCTATATGCCGTCCGCACAGCAGTCATAATAAAATAAATTAATTCAATAGAATCAGTGTTAAATACGTGGTATCAGAAGTCAGCTACCATTTATTGTTAATATCCTCCTTATGGAAATCATGTGTTACAAAGAATCTCGGCTTACTTCAAAGCGGTAAGTTAAAATGGATAGAGCATATAAAAAGGAGGGTTCAGGTATAGAGAACAATGAATTGTATTTGTTTATGGAAATTAATTTTTAATATCCAATAAAGTAATCATATACAGACAGATACTACGTAGAACCAAAGTACCATGTACATACGTAAAACCGGCAACACTCATGACATTGAGCTATGGGGGCGGAGCGAAAACTGTCACATAAAAGAACACAAATTATACAGAAAGCCGTATTATCTAACAGTAAATACTCTATTCTTTCCTCGTGACAATGGCATTTATTCTGGTCTTGTTTACGTTGCACGACATTGCTATAGTAGGAAAGCATTGAGCGAGACCACTGTCACGACAACGTTGAGGCGATTAACCTACTAACAATGAAATTCTTAATATAGCGTGCAAAGTGCAGTGCTTGTGCTGTGATGAGTCAAGGCGTTTCAAATTTTAGAGATAACGCCAAATCAGTTTTAATCTTCTTCTTCTTCTTCTTCTTCTTCTTCTTCTTCTTCTTCTTCTTCTTCTTCTTCTTCTTCTTCTTCTTCTTCTTCTTCTTCTTTTTCTTCTTCTTCACTTTAATGATTAGGTTATATGTACCCATCTCATCCTCGGACGATTCACGTGTTTTCTACAAATGGCTTTATAGTTCAGTGCCGCTTTCGGCAATCTATCTTCTGCCATCCTTTGCAAATGATCCCACCGTTGCCTTCTATAAACTGAAATAATTTCGTTTATGTCATCTACTTTGAGTTTTGGTCTGATATCCTCATTCCATACTTTGTCTTGCAGCGTAGGTTTTCAGAACTTCAAGTTTAAAGTACTTTGAAGAAAATGCATTTCAGCAATTTGAATCTTGCCGCATTCCTTTTTGGCATTAACCACAGCTCAGTCGCGTATGTAAATGTGCGTACTGCCATTGTCTTATAAATGTTAATCCTTGTGCTATGTCTTGTTTTATTTCTGCGATTTCTTTGAATCGTTCCACAAATATTCCTACATTTGTCTGACGCTTTCACGGCCGGCTTCAGTGATATGAGTACTTCGGCGTATATGGTCACCGACTACGAACCTTGGTCAGTGTGTTGCAGCCTTCTACAATGAAGATGGCCGTCGACGCCACGGCCGAAACGTTTGCTCAAAACAACTATGGACCACGGACTTGCAGCTCGACAAGACAAAGTACTCATTCCTAAATTTATTTAACTTTTCTTTCATACAATATTCAGACTCATATCTTACTGCACATCCGAGATATTTAAAACGAATAACTTGTTCTTAAGTGCTGTTGTTTATAACTTAGTAATCACTAGACATTTATGTTTAAAGGCCATGGATTTAGTCTTTTACACTGAAATTGTCAGTGAGTACTCACTTGCTACTTCTTATAATTGAAACGTAGCTGTTTGTAAATCATCATCATTTTCCTGAATAATAACTATGTTATCTGCATATAGCAGGGAACCCATACAACTGATTTGTTAAGCTGTATTTCGGAAGTCGCTATAGACCTCCATGCTCTCAACATGTCGTATATATATCAATTTTAATGGGAATAGATATCTTGTCCTTATGATTAGCGGAAGACAGCTTTAGAATATTCAAATATATTTGCCCGATGGTGGTAAGACCTTCCCTTTTCTTATCGCATAAAGAGAACAAAACATCAGCAGCTTCAAAAGTTATGCGTAAATTTTTTACTACCGTAGTACTCGCCACTGTTTGTGCGTTACTTTTTATCTCATTCATACGTTCAGGAAAATCCACATAACTATAGCATTCTTAATTTTATGTGACGTGTTTTACCATCTCAGTCCATACTACTCTAACAATTGATTCTCTGCGTTAATTACGAGTTTTAATTGCATATTCAGTGAATTTAAATACAGAAACAAAAGAATTAAATTAAAAGAAAAATCAGTCAATGATTTACGATATTCAGTATAAAACGATATGCAATCACTGACCTATAAATGTTAAACGAGTGACGCACAGTTTTTATTAAACAAAAATATGAGATAAATTGTTTGTTGCAAAAATGTAACAACTACAGATTCTGCCCGTAACGACGAGCTTTAATTTGCAGACTTTTACGTACAATAAAATAATTAAAAATCAACGTCAAACTTTATTTGTCAGCAGACAATTAAATTTTATCCAGTCGATGATTACGTCAAAATTCAATACGATAATTTTTGAGTCTGAACACAAAATAAATACTTGCTGATAATTATTTTATCGTCATGTTAAAAATGATAATTTAGTATATGTAAATTAGACAATGTAACCATATGTAAATTCAGACGATTCAATTAATATCTGAAGATATCTAACAAAACAAAACAACGCACAAACGTACACGGGCCCACAATGCACACATACATAAACAAATTGGACGACAATTTTTGTTGGGATAAAATTGAATATACAAGCGGTAATTGAAGAAGACCAAACAATAAAGGATTTTGAAAAGTAAATATTTAATCTATAGTTTCACACATCTGTCTTTTCTTTTCTGCGTATATGTGTCTCTATAAAGTACACAGTCATATATACACACGCACGCGCACACAGACATAGATATAAAACATTAGGACACGTAGAGGTCCGGGTGCGGATGTGGGTAAGTATGAGTGTACTTATTTCTTGTGACATCACCAATTAAGTGATTTTACCTGCTACACGTAAACATTTCAAAATTTGAAAATGCGGATTCTGGGAACAAATAATAGCGTTTTGGAATTAAGTCTTCTTCTTCTGACAGTTCCTATCCGTTTCGGATGTTGGATATCATACAGACTATTTTAACTCTCTGTACTTCTACACGGAATAAGTCAGCTGTATTCATACCAAACCAGGCCCTTAAGTTTCTCAGCCATGCTATTATCGGTCGCCCGAATCCTCTCTTTCCATGTAGTTTGACTGCAATAAATAAAATCGCTGTTCTTTTCACATGAGATATCCCAGATACTGAAGCTTTCTTATCTTCACTGTGTTAATAACTTCCCTTTCATTCTTCATCTTTCTAAGAACTTCAACATTAGTTGTATGTGCTGTCCATGAAATGCTCAGTATTCTACGGTAAAGCCACATTTCGAAAGATTCCAATTTTTTAGTTGTGGCTTCAGTCAAATTCCAAGATTCTACGCCGTAGAAGAGGACCGAGAATACGTAAATATCTCATCTTTCTGACTTAAAAAAAAAAGAATTATCTTTGGAATTAAGTAAAAATAGCAAAATGAAGACGAGGCAGTTAAAAATGAATAGAGAATTGAATTGTATAGTGAAAGTGGAATTGAAAAATTTCACATAATATGAAGTGTAATTTTGTCTGAATGGAATTTTTTCATATGGAAACACACACACATACACACGCACACACAGACACATATGCTAAAACATTTTAGGCTATTACTGTTTTTAATTATGTTATCTATTAACCTCTTATAGTAATCTAAATATAAAAGAGATATGTAATAGGAGTATCGAAAATTATTTCAATTACATAATCTACAAAGCACTATCTTTAAATAGTCCCCTTACAATTTTTTGTCAATATATGCTTTAATAAAGCATACAAAAAGCTTATGTACTTATACAGCAAAGATAAAAGGTCTGTGAATGTGCTTTAAATGTGTTTTGAAATAAATGAACCTAACTGACAAGTGAAAGCCTACTTTATTAACATGGGATAGGTCTCTCACCACAATGAAAACACAGGGCAGATGTCTTTATTGATCACGCTCTTTTGCTGTCAGGACAAATGCGGTACATTTTCTGCTAGGAAACCTGAAATGTTTGCTTATTGTAATGTACAAAGACAACAGTCGATATCCGCGCTATAACTACTAAAAGCACTGTATACGACGAGGATAATAAACATTGTGTACAGTCTGTAGTAATGAATATGGGCCAAGCACACACTGGCTGTATAGTGTGACCCATTTCCTCAAATCCGCATGTTGTACTAACCTAAAACTTTTTAAATGGACCACGTCCTGCTTGTTTTTCGTTAGCGGCAAGATAAGGGTCCCGGCTGACGGTATACAAGATGCTGGAAGCAGATTAAACCGGAGACGCAGTGCACGTACGACAATAAATTTTAACGCTTTATCAACGTTCAAACCCGGCACCAGTGGTCTCTATATAGAAGAACAATGGAGAATAAACTGTAATACATAAAGAATACTTGGCACGTGGTTAAGGAGTAACATTTGATTAACCCATTTGTTTTTACCTATGATATTAATATTTTATGAGACAGTGTTGTTTTTCGAATACAAATAAAACTTCTTCTTCTTCTTCTTCTTCTTCTTCTTCTTCTTCTTCTTCTTCTTCTTCTTCTTCTTCTTCTTCTTCTTCTTCTTCTTCTTCTTCTTCTTCTTCTTCTTCTTCTTCTTCTTCTTCTTCGTGTATCGGCTTACAGCCTTTTTGGCTTCACTGAAGCTATCTTTCACTTTGTCTACCTATATCTCGCCTACCTTGAGTTCTGTACCTTATTACTTGTTTAGGTAGTCTCATACCTTCCATTCGCTCAATATCTGCCTCTATTTTATTTGTCCTTACCTTATTCTGCTGGGTACAGAATATACATTTAACTCGGTTCTTATATATTCATTTTGTAATTGATCTCTATGTTTGGAACCTTTGGTTTTTCTCAAAAACTTCATTTCACTTGTTTGTATTCTTCACTCATCATTTCTCCTCATCGTCCAAGTTTCACTTCCATAAGTTAAAACAAGTGTTGGCATTATTTTATAGATTTTTATCTTGTTGTCTATGAAATTTACAATAAAAGTTTTGTAGAGTATTGCAGGCTAAAAAATGATAAAATTCCTAAGTTAATTCAGAGCAAGGGAAATAAAGAGGGAAAGAGAGAGACAAAGAGAGAGAGAGGAGCAGAAAGCAACAGAAAGCAATTAAATATAAGTAATATAAGTAATATTTGCAAATATAATTATAATATGTAAGTCCTCATAAAAGTAATCTGAAAAATTAGTTTTAAGTAACGCAGCTATACAAGAGAAGGTGCTTAGTAAGTAAATTATTTAATTTTCTGTTACTTTGCGTGCGTCAAGATTTAAGCACGAAAAATTAATAACATTAATGTTTTATGTGTTTGGAACTGAAATTAGTATTTAATTTATTTTACAGGAACATAGTAAAACTTTCTGGTTTATTTATTATAAAATTGCTTCTTATATACGACTTCTTATATGTACATTTTCAAAATATTTTTTAAAGTTAGTAATATCTACTAGATTTCATTTCGACATCGATTAAAATTTAGTTCCCCAATAATTCAGGTATAAGCAAAAGTGGTCTCCAGTTTCTCTCTAAACAATCTAAAAGTGTAGTGAAAACGTATTAATACATGTAGTTTATTCTATTAATAAATTTTTGAAATGTTTGCCATATCTCTTACCGTTTTGCCACCTCGCAGAGATCATGGCAATAAAGGCTTAAAAAGATTCGTAACAACACTTTAATTTTTATTTCTTCTTCCCAGTATCGTAACGTAATACGAAAAGATGCAAGCAAAGATAAGATACCTGTGGAGAAACGATGGACTACATGTAAGCGTGGCTAGATTTGAAAGCCATATTTATTTCCACATCCAGCAGTTTGTTTGCGACGACGAATGCGGCGCAGAATCTCCGCGTGACAGATGCACTTAAATATTCATTCAGTCTGCCATCGAGCCACTTGTGAATTGTTAAACCGTCAACCCCACACGTGCTCGGTAAATATTTTACACTCTGCCTCACTGAGTACTTCCAATACAAAACAATAATTACTCCGCTGACGAATGGCTTGATTTAACATTATTTATAAAGTAGTGATTTACACATCAACTGGGTATTCGTCAGATTTGAACATACCTACTACATACATAGTTACCGTTGGTCTCCAGATCACTGTATATGATTAAATAAATAATTACCTTATTTTATCCACTAAGTGATCTTCTTTTTCTTTTTAATTACTACATGTTTCAGGGCTTATATCCCCATCTTCAGGTAAAAGCAAATCTACCCTATTATTAGGGTTTCGTTAAAAATTCACAACGACACAAACACATAACACACTTAAATAAATTAACATTGAACATTAAATCTGTATCGGAACACGCTACAAACGAACCAGTGCACTGGCCGAAGTCCGACTTTCAACTGATCCGTACACGCTATTCACGGTTTGTTTTCATAGCTGTGTCATATAGTTTATTTGATTTGAATGATAACTGTTCATTAAGTACCTGATTTTTATTTCTTCTTAAGGCCTTGTATATTTCAAATTCCTCTAAAGCATCCAGTAGTTGACCCTTTTTACCTATATGTAAAGGTTCCAAATTCTCTTTAAATCCAGTGTATGTATGATTTTCGTTTATTAGATGTTGTGCGTAATGCGATACATTATTATTGGGGAACTTCTTAGGTAAATGTTCTTTAAATCTCTCGGAAAATTTTCTCCCCGTCTGGCCTATATAGATTTTATCGCATTCATTACACCGGATTCTATAAACGCCAGAACAATCCTCTAGTAATGCTTTGGTATTAGGCTTAAGTATATTTGTTAATTTGTTCGTGGTCCTGAATGAGACAATAATCCCTAGCTTTTTTAATTCATTATGTAGTGTATTAGGTAGTATGTTTGTATATCTAGCAGAAACATATTGGGTTTTATCTTTAACTTTGTCCAATTGTTTTAATTTATTAGCGTGTTTATATATTATTTTATCAATGATTTTACTATTGTAACCATTCACTATCGCTATATGTTTTATTATATTAATTTCATCGTTATAGTCTTCTATGTCCATCGGTATATTTGTCAATCTATGTGCCAGTGTGTTAAAAGTTGCCATTTTATGTGTATAAGGATGATTGGAACTAGCATGTATGGCTATATCAGTTGTTGTTGGCTTTCTATATATTTTAAAGCTAAGGAGGTTATTACGTTTATATGTGGTTACGTCCAGGAATTAATTAAAGGAAATGTGGTTTCCTTTAATTAATACCTACTACATTAAACTCAGAAATATTTCATTAAGAATGATCTCTACCTAGTTATGATTAACGGAAAACATCATAGAGCTGTTGTTTTAAAAATTATATAAAGTAGAACGTTCATAGATTTAGTATGTTTACTAATTTATACTCAAATTTCATTACTACTAAACAAATTTTTTGGTGCTCCGAACACGAAAGCTTATATGATTGGCAATTAACTTATATTCTTTGCTGATCCGATGAAATGGTAGTTACAATTAAATTGGTAAGTCTTGAAATATAATTTTCAACTTCCACTTGCACCACCACTGTAACGACTGATAAAATTAACTCTGTTATTTCCGATTTGCATTTGGATCGAATTTAAAAATTTTTAAGTCTGAGCATCCTGGTAATTTTGAATTAGTGATATATGTGTAGTCAAATAATTTTGGAAACATTGCTGGTACATGTTTTTGCAAATGTCAAGGTAATTTTATAAACGGTGATTTTTTATGTTCATTATAAACTTGAAGAATCGTAGTAACAGAATCGAAATTTTTAAGAACTATATAAGGTAAAAGTCGAGCAAAAGTAAATCAAGAAAATTCTAATTAAAAACGACATTTGCAATTAATTAAAACAAACAAATATTGCTGGTGTTCAAATATTATTTCTTTACTTAATGGCTTCAGCTCGATCGACGACGTCTCACCTGGCAGACACACTCCGAGCAAGTAGCCTGCAAAACTGCCAGTCGTTTGTATCAATTTCGTCCCCTGCTTACAACAAATCAATGACTTGCCGCCTAGACAAACACATCGGCACCACGTATGTGGCGTGCGCTTTCCCAGTATGGGGCTACTTGGCAAAAATCCATAAGCAGAGCTCCGGTTTCTCCTGGACCAAGCTTTGCGCTGGGCCTGCAAAGTTCTCTACCTTACTTCGAACCAGACAAGCCGAGAATCCCTGCGTGTCTGTTCCCTGAACGCCATTATACGGATGCTTTACCGTCGTTGTACCCGATTCCAGGCCAATCCCCTTATTTCAGCTTAGCCCCTCATTTCGTATTATCATGGTCAAAACCATGTATGCCAGGCAAATATTGGACCCGGCTTTGGCGGATTCCAACACTGAATTACACCCCAGACTTCATGGGAAATCCCACAGACTTCATGGTCCCCGCGGCGATAAGAAGCTCGGATGTGCTTCGCACAACGCTTGCACAACACTATCCCTCTTAGTCAGCTAAACTAGCAAATTCATCATTGTCGGTGGCAGGGTTAGCATGTTCTCGCTGACAAAAACCATTGACCTTGGCTCATCATTAAAAACCCTAATCCGGCACCAGAACTTAACCTCCGGGCGGAAACGAAGACTGTGTTACACTTGAACAGACAGTGAATCACTGTGGATGATGAAAGCCATACAGGTTATTCCCGAAGGACGTCCCATGTAAGTAGATACTTCGACGGTACATCCCAATATTGTTGTTTTGTCTCAGAAGTTCATGTTCATCATTATTCAGAATCCCGAAGGCGAAGCATGGAAGGAAGTTTAAGTCTTCTGTCTTGTAACAGATCCAGGGTTTACAATTTTAACATAGCTTCTACTGCCTCCAATTAACTCTATTCCGCGCTACCCTGTTCACAAAATTTACAGGAGCGTTCTCCCTTGGTATCATTAATAACTGATATACTTTTTATTCCTTTTATTTATATTTTCTAGCACATTCTCTGTAAGAGATTTTGCAATTTATTTTTTACAAATGTTCAAAGCAGTTATTTTCCCAGTCTTAATAAGTGTCAAGAATTTTACTTTTCTCTACACTTCCTAATCGTATCCATATCCTAACACATCTTTCCATGCCCACGTCTCAAAAATCTTTAGATCATTTTGTGTCCCTACATCCGATGCCCCATGTCTCTCATCCGGCTATGCCAGGTTCTAAATATGTCCCGTCCAAAGTCTGCCGTACATAATGAAACCTTCACATAATCGTCATTCTTCCTTTGTAAAACTAACATAATATAATAAAAAAACCTATCAAACTTATGATTACAGAAAGTAAGTTTTATAAACTAAATTTATCATTAATCTTTAGACAAAATGTTTTCTGTATGGATTGGATGAGTACAAAGTCAGCACCTTGTAAACGCTTTTCAGGCAGTTCAACAATTTTCTTTTTCTTCTTGAAGTGTTTCCGAGTAAAATATGGTACGTATTATCATAAGGTATTCGAGAAGAAAACAAACGACACTGCATATTGTGAAAAATCAAACAACGTATGTGTACTGAAATGTTACTGGAAAACAATCGCAAGACAATAACAATAGACAAAAACTGATACAGCGGAATGTAACAAAACAAAAAGTTTTGATATTTAAGCAAAATGCCATTGTAATACTGGGCGTTAGCTAGCACAGTGTCTTGGCAGTGACTCAAACATAACGGTTTTACTGCTGCCGTGAGATCAAATCAAGTTCACGGCTCGTGTCGGCACCTATCGACACAATTCAGCGGTCTTGTCTGGCGTCCGGGGTTAGATAAATAACAAAATCCCCGTTACACTACATAGGCGGACAGACACACGCGCGCGCGCGCACAAGCACGCACTCACACTCTCCACGCTGCGACTTGCTACCGTTCGTAGTTAATAGCTAGCGGATTACGTTCTGGTGGTGGTGAAAAGTCAGTTGAAAATAATTTAATATGGAAGTAATAAATGCGAACACTTAAGTCAGCAAGTAAAGGAACACGCCTAAAATTCTACAAGCTGATGGCTCTTCTCACACTTCTTTATAGGTCTGAAAATTGGACTTTAACGAAAGGCCTGGCCAGTCGCATCCAAGCATCTCAAGTGAGATTTCTCAGTCACGTGGCAGGGTATACTCTCGATGATCATAGACGGTTCATCACAGGGTTCATCTGTGATCATTGAAGAAACACAGATATACGGCAGGAACTGAATATTACGAGTATCGGATCGCCCAGTATTGGCTGAATTCGTGGGAACATCTTTGCCGAATGGATGACTGCCGCATCCCTAAACAAATATGGAACTATAAGCCAAGGGGGCGGAGAGGTGTGGGACGTCCGAGGAAGGGCTGGTGTGACCAGCTGAAATATTCGCCTATTTGAGACCGGAACAAATCATTCTTGGTTGAAACCTTAAAAATGATGATGATGAAGTAATACTAAATGGAGCCACCGTGCGTAACTGTCAATACTAAAAGTAATATTATGAATAAAAAGCGTGAATTATGAAAAGAAAAAACCTAATATTAATTAACAAAATTATTAAACACAATTGGTAGTCAAGTGTCAACTAAAATACTATACACTAAAATCAATAATTAATTAATTTCATAATTAATACAATATACGCACAACCTTTTTATAGGTTCGTTACGTTAATTTTTATTTCACACTTGCAACAGACACAATTTAAATGAACAATTTAATTATCATATAGATTTAACACAGCGGATAACGAACATCCAGTACCACAATGATAATAATCAAGACTCATTAGTCAACTATCGTTTCATTTCCTAATTTAATTGCAACAGTTAATTCATACTGCGAATCTGCCTTTGTTATTTAGTGATGCATTTGACCTAATCTGATCGTACGTATACGTGCACCGACTGCGAAAGATCGTTTTAGGACAATTACAAACAACTTGGTATATTTAGAAAAAACGAGTGCAGACGTAATTGGAAGCTGTTTCAATACAACGCGAAAATATTATTTTAAGAAATTAACAAAAGAACGGTAATATATAAAGTTTTTAAAGATCAATGGATGATTAATAAAAAAAATGATTGTAGAAGTGTCATGCTTATAATAAAATATATTAACGTTATTTTTTGTAAGAAACATTAATTTTTCAGAGGTGCAATTCTATAAAACGTAATTCATAAGACTTCATAGTCTAATTATTGGAAAGAAACCATTCTGCATTGTTGACATATTTACCGTGTTTGTATAACATAGAACTTAAATGAAGATGTTCATGGGGCCCTG
Organism: Magicicada septendecula; assembly: GCA_034769895.1. Lineage (NCBI taxonomy): Eukaryota > Metazoa > Arthropoda > Insecta > Hemiptera > Cicadidae > Magicicada > Magicicada septendecula. The sequence goes on from CM068367.1 coordinate 1,305,366,481, forward strand.
TAATATAACCACTTTTTATACCTGAATGCAACAAACATTTTTTGATTACCAAAAAGTATACAATTTGTAACAGTGCGCTGGTCGTTACAGGAAACATAATATGTAACTCAGTTGTTTCAAAGTAGTCAATAGTCCGAGTTTTGAAGTACGTTCTGAGCATGTGTTTAAATTGTACACCGAGAATCGAAAACCTAGTAGCAGGTACTTGGTAGGATATTAAGTTTCACTGCAGAGTTTAACAGCAGAGAGTTCAGTATTACTGTAGGTACACAATATGAAACTTAAACGACGAGAACGGGTTTTGAACTATTGAAATCAGACCGTATGTAAAAGTATAGTACAGTGTGTGTGTTGGTGGGCGCGCGTACCAGCATGCAGCAATGACGTCATATGTGAGCGAACGAACGATTCTGATGTCGACGAAAGTACGCTTTCTATTTGCTGAATGAAAACTGACTGAGGAAAAAATAACGGCACAAAACGCCTACTGAAGCTTAAATGCAATGTCGATTACGTGAGCTTTGAACTCGGGTTGACAATTTCATTCATATTCATTCGGTGCACGTAGATTGCTTTGTACACATCCGCTGATTAGTTTGCAGTGGCAGTAAATGTGAACACTATAATTATACACAAGCAAATTGTTAACTTGCACTGTTGCAACAAATGTGTACCTTTTACTTCTAGCACATTCAATCGTGTATGTGTTGTCGCTGCAGTTAGACCTATTTTACATTTATTACGTCTGCTAAAGTCGGTTCTAATTTGTTTCATGTGGCGAGTCTGAATGATGCGTTTTCAATACGTACGAGTGAATTTTCGATTCAATAATAATGTCGTAAATTTTAAGTTTGTTTGTTAGTACATCGCAACCAGTTCTTCGTAGGAATGAAATCAACGTCCCTTGGATTGCTACACTTATGTCTTTTTCATTAGACGAAAAAGTGCAAAACGTTTAAAAATCGTTGCGAGGTAGTTCCAAGAATTGTTACCAAGAATACAGCCTAGAAAACAATACCGTAATCATCCACTGTCAGAAAGTCGTAGCCAATGTTCATGCGTAACCAAGGAAGGAGACATCACTATCATGTAATAAGAGTTTTAGAAAATATGTGCTGATATACTGCCTCAGTTCTAGACCTACAACGAAAACATATGATTACGTATCAACTGATAGAAGTAGTGTCATTAGTACATTCACGGCCGGAGTCTAGTTCAATAAAATTATTTTTCCAAGCTGTTGGGTCGTGGTCATCTTTTTATAAATCCAGACGTTTCGATAATCAGAATGTATGGTCAGTATACCATAATCAATTACGTAAGCAGATAATCAAGTTTTATAGTCTGGAAATTTCTGTTATCAAGAATAAGTCCATGGCTTTTAAAGGTTGCTTTCCTGTAAAGTGTAAACTACTACTGAATGATCAACTAATTGAGCAAGTGCATTCATTCGGGTCCCTCGGATGTGACTTATATTATGTTGGAGAGATAGATGTGGGCAAAAAAAAATAGAGAAGTTTAAGCACATGTGTGAAAGGATAGGTAGAACACTAAGTGTGGGAAGGTGAGAAGAGATACAAGCCGGAAACAGGATAGTAAAACGAGATTTTTATGATCAGTACTAGGAGTATCACGGAAGGACCGGCTAAGAAATGATGATACAAGGAACATCCTTGGAATATATAACCTAAACAAAAGGATAAAGCAATAAAAACAGGATTGGACAGACCATGTTGAAAGGATGCGTAATAACATGATACAAAAAGAAATTTTGGTTTATAATCTGAAAGGACGGCGGAATATTCGAAGTCCAAATAAAAGTTGGTCGAACCAAGGAGAGCGCAACGGATCGTAAGCCCCACAGCCTGAAGAAGAAGAAGAAGAAGAAGAAGAAGAAGAAGAAGAAGAAGAAGAAGAAGAAGAAGAAGACTTTTCGACTGCAGCTGCGGCAGACGTCATTAACGGGTCTTACGTTGTGATCCTCCGGCGAGTGTCTGTCTCGTCGTCAGACGCCGGGGGAGCAGAAAGAAAGACCCACTGAAGACTGCCGCACCTGCAGTGAAACGTCTCGATTTAGCGAAATAATACGACTAGTGAATACTGAATAAAAAATAGGTCGATGAACGCTACTTACCCGTTGTTACATGTAACTGTACTTATGTTTATTAGCATAAAACAAAACAAATCTCGAAAGTGATCAATTCTATTAGCAAATTAATAATAACAAAACAATCCCAACTAATCTTCAGACTGATTACCAAGTAAGAAAACATTTGGCCATGTAACTAGCTTACAAAGGATGTAAACTGTTTTCCTTGCGTGAATCGAACACAGTAATGTCTATAATATCCGTAAAACAATAGCACATTAGCACAAATGATTAGTTTTATCTGTGTAACACGTAAGCATACTGTGGAGACGGTTTTGTTATGCTGAGTAAAAATTAAAATAGTTAGTCACATGTGGCGATCAACTGGCAGGTACACGATCCATGCATTTACAAAGAAGTATGGGCAAAGATGTTTAGGAAGATGGCTAGGAACTTTGGTTATATGGATATAATTGTTTTGGGAACGGAAAACGCTATTTACCTACCCCCTGTTCAAAGAAGAAGAAGGCGAATATATTTAAAAATACTCGTATATGGTAGACTGACGCCCTATACTACGCTGAGGCATCATGAGTGGTCCGACTCAGACGATCGGTAGAACCTGCGATCTCAGTCGAGCTATTGAGGATTACGTATCGTAGTATTAGTAAAACAACGTGTGTTAAACCGTAAAAGGCTTGTTATACCCAGAGACATTTACGAGTGAGATGAACCAGATTGATAGCATAAAAATTGTTCCATCGGAAACCTCTAAGGTGACTCAAAACCTAAAAGGGGGATAGGTCTTAGAGAGGTCCGGAATAAATCCAAAGCTCCGGGTTTACAGGCCAGGGTGTACTCTAAAGCTGTTTTAATTATAAGCGTTTATCTAACGAACACGTAATATAATGTATCCTTGTATGTCGTTTGTTGATACCACGTCTCATATCAGCACAGTTTGTGTTCTCTAGGTGTTTTCACGTGGTAAACCTTTATTAATGTTTCTTCTTCTTCTTCTTCTTCTTCTTCTTCTTCTTCTTCTTCTTCTTCTTCTTCTTCTTCTTCTTCTTCTTCTTCTTCTTCTTCTTCTTCTTCTTCAAGGATTAGATGATACAAACCTGGTCCGGCACCCATCTCATCCTTGCACGACCCACGTCTCTTCTACCAATGTCTTTATAGTTCACTGCCGCTTTTGGCAATCGATCCCCTGTCATCCTTTGCAGATGATCCCACCATTGTTTTCTGTAAACTTACATAATTTCATTTATGTCCTTTACCTCAAGTTCTGCTCTGATGTCTTCAATCATTATTCTGTCTTGTAATGTATAATTTAAAGTATTTTGAAGAGACTGCATTTTATCACAGAATCTTGCCGCTTTCCTTTTTTGTGTTGACCCACTCGCATAAATCAACGTGGGTATTGCAATTGTCTTATAAAATTTAATCTTTGTTCTGTTTCTTGTTTTTGTTCTAAGATTTCTATGAATTGTACTACAAATATTCCAAAATGTATTTATGTTTTCTCTTATATCATATCCAGGTTCATAGCTTACTCCACGGCCGAGATAAAATGCTGTTGTTCACTTGTTCTAAAGCGCTGTTGTTTATGTCTACCTTAGTCGTCACTGGATATTTACCTTTAGAGGCCATGGATTCGGTATATCAATTTTTATTTTCGTAAATATTTATGGATCAACATTATGTCAAAATGTATTACACAATATCCGGACTAGTGAGTAGCAAATTGACAAAGTACACTAAACAAATTTATTTCATATTTTATGAAAAAATTGAAGTAATTCACATTAAAGTAACTGCGTGTCTGAAATTGAGTACACGTCTCTGTAACAACGATCTTTTAAATGTAAAAATATACAAGTTAGACGATAACGACTCTACTTCTTATTCAAGCGAGTGGAGAGTGCAAAGTACGACCATGTGAAGTAGTGAGCGGTGAATGTCCTCTAAACACTTGTCCGATGACAGAACAATGATGCGGCGGCATGCTTCTCAGTTCGTTAGCTTTTCAAAGCATCATAAGTATGTAGTTTTAAATACTTTTTCTAACATAATACATCGACTGCAGAAACATTGCTGACAAATATTTTTACTTCTACTGGTATTATTAAATCAAGTTTGCCGTAAGTCAAGGAGCAATATATAAATATTTTATATATATATATATATTGATTATAAAAATTTTAAAAGAAATGACAGTCTATATGGTTTTCGACTTCAATTACATTCTCTCAAGTAACAAAAATTTTACATCTCGTTGTGATGTACACAGTCCAATCACACTTTATTTAGTTTCTAATGTTTCCAAAGATGATTTCAAAAGGTAAGGAAATTCCTTTCTAGTAAATGGAATATTGCGTTCTTTCTTCTTCTTCTTCTTCTTCTTCTTCTTCTTCTTCTTCTTCTTCTTCTTCTTCTTCTTCTTCTTCTTCTTCACTTCAAGGATTAGGCTTGCAGCCTGTCAGCCTGTTCCGTCTTCACAGCCACCGTTTTCTTGGTCTCCCTCTATCTCATTCTCCAAGAGGCTGAAACTGGATTATCGTTTTTGGTATTCTCGAGTCACCCATTTTATTTATGTTTTGTATCCAGTTTTCTTTATTTTGCATAATTTTATAGTTTATCGAGTATATATTCAGCTCTTGCTTTATGTCTGAATTTCTTATGTGACCTCTTAGGGTGCGTCCTTCGACTCTTCTTAAGAATTTCATTTCAGTGCCTTTAATTCGTTTTCTCTGATTTTGGGTGAGTGCCCATGTTTAACTCCCGTACATCAATACTGGTGCCGCCATTACTTTATAAAATAAAAATTCTGTATCTTTTCGTACTTTTTTCCAGAGTCATGAATTGTGCTACACATCCTCCGGTATCTGTTTGTTTTATTATCGATATCGTCTTCATTTTCATAGATTACTTTGCACCTAGAGATAGCTGTAGTGGGATATTTGTCCAAAAAAATTTATTGTCTAATACCATTTTGGAGTGTACTGAGAATTTTCGTTTAAATGCCATTATTTTATACTTTGTGGTGGGTAATTTTTAAATTACATTCATGTCATATTTTACTGAGTTGATACACTGCTTTTTATAATCCATTTTCGTTTTTTTTTTTAAATAACTTGATCGTCAGAAAACAGCAGTGTTAGTGGAGAAATTATCGGAAAGTAAGTATATTCCAGGACCAGTTCGCTGTTTCCAAGAATGTACTGAATTCTTTGTAAATTTAAGTGAGCAGTAAGTAATTCAAACGTTGTTTGTAACTTCTAGTTTTGTGTCATATAAGATATAAAGCCGATATATAATTGGTCATTATTATAAAAAGAATTAACATTGAAACGCAAAATAGAACCGCATCTAAACACATAAATATATATGGCAAAATAAATAGAAACTGAAAGTTTTAAAATTCAAATTAAATATACAGGCAAGGATAAGAAAAGGAAACTTGAATAATAGGCTAGAAAACAGAGATAGAAACATAGACAGAGGGAGAGTAAGGGTTAATAGCAAAAGAGAGAGAGGGATGAGAAAGATAGAGCAATACACTTCGACTGTCAGAAGTTAATTTAAAGAGGTGTCTGACTTTGATAAATGAGTAGGTTAGTTATTTTGAATAAGACGTTAAAGTAATATATCTTCCCATTTTTTAATTTTTATTCAACTTCTTTACTGCTCATAAAAATATAATTTATTTTCTTTATGTGAAATTAAGTTATAAATTTGCTGGAAATAGTGTGAGAAATTATTACCTTTGAAAGAAGAAATAATTTGCAATAAAACAGAGTACAATAAGTATTACTAGGAAATATGCAGCAATTGCATTCGTAGTATTAGTTACGAAAGTTAATATCATACTTACGACAACTAGTTAATATAGTAGTTCATCTTGAGACCTGAAGACGTAAGTCAGCCGTAGACTGTTCGTCAAATGAATACTTTTCTATTTAATTTATTTAATTGGGTCTTGGCTATCCTACACAATGCTTCTCTTCAATTTTGATTTTGATAATTCTTTTATGATTTCTCAAGCGCGTGGCAGGGTGTACTCTGTAAGATGATAGATAAACACAGGCATACGGCAGGAACTGAATATGATGAGAATAATTGACAAAATTGTCCAGTATCGGCTGAATTAGTGGAAACATCTTTGCCGAATGGATGACTGGCGCAAACAGAAACAACTATGAAACTATAAGCCGAAGGGACGTCCGAGGAAGCGTTGGATTTACCAGCTCTAGACTCTCTTTTGAGGCCGGAACAAATCATCCTTGGTTTACTCCTTGAAGATGATGATGATGATGAATTCTTTTATTCCAAATCCTATTTTAGTTCCTAATTTCTTTGCCCCTTCGCATTACAATATTCGTACTTATTGCTCTTCTACCACCTACTACTCTGCCAAGACCGTCTTCATTGCTGAGCATATCAATCTACTGAGATTAGAGTATTTTCTGTATTACTTTATTTCAGACAACTTAGCCCATTGTATTCTTCTCGTAAAATGCTACTATACTCCGTACACAGGTTTACAGGATGGTTTCATTGTTTCCGTATCTGGTAAAGTAACAGTTTGGAATAAATAATATAACTGATATTTATGTTGTGTGATTAATACGCCAGTATGTATATTACAGTTGGGAAAAGAGGTACAGTCCCGTTATCTTTCACAGTATTTTCTGCAAGGTGGTAATATTTTTGACCCGTTCTAGTGTTGTTCCTAGTTCTTGCTGTAGAAGAATTATTTTCCAGTACAGCGTTACATACCGAACGTTGAAATTAATGCTTTATAAGATGTAGTTACCCCACACATCTAGCTTTCACTGTGTTCCGGAGCACACTATTTGGTACTTCCCCTATTTTCACTCGAGTTTCGATTATAATACTTTATGGTTATCATACACTTCGTCTGCAATTTATTAATAATGAATGTTTACAACCTGTAGAATAAAAGCTGTGGTTTACATATTTTTCAGAAAAATAACCAACTTTTTGACAGTTACTCGCCAAGCTAGTGGACCAGGCTGTAGATACTCAAAGAACATTTTCCATTAGTTTCAATTTATATCTGACACAAGGTGGCTAGAAGTAGAAACTAAATAATGAACGCCGTAATTTGTCACTTTTAATGTAAACAAATTAGAATTTTTAATACGGCTAAGTGGTTTAATGAATTTAATTCCACCGGCAAGTAGGATGCTTTTTTTTATATCGCACTCAATTTTAAAACAGTTAACAAGGCGGAAGTAATTAATTATAAGTTCTTCCTTCAATGTTTCGGTGAAGCGTGTCCGTGGAGTTGGTAGAACGTGACCAATATAAATGAATATTCATGGCGGCCTGTGGTAAGGGGATGCATCTGTTGCCTCTGAATAATGAAAGTATACTGCATTCTGAACTCTCGACACACAGACACACACATGCAACAGATACGCGCGCAACTAGAATACAGTGTTCTGTTTACAATCGACTTTTCCTATTTCTTTCTTTCTATTTGTGCACTATGTTTTTATTTTATTTTATGCATTTTATTTACTTTCACGACTTGCCTTCCCTTGCTTGGTTTACCTGCTGTTTTCCTCTCTTCATAAGCTTTATATAATATGGCAGTTTTTTGGCGTCAATGCTGTGGAATCCTTATTCCATTCTTTTCTTTTATATAATTTAATTTTCTCTTCAGCGTTAAGAACACCTTATTTTTTAAAAAGGTTTTACTATTCATATACACAATTTGCTGCTTAGTTTAAAATTACATTAGAATTCTTTTTATCTCATACGGTTTAACTTTAGCTAAGTGAACTTAGCAATTAATGTTCTGCAAATTATTTTATTGTCTTCTGCCGTCAAACTTTTTACCTTTTTTTGTATCTTAGTAAATGGCTTTTATTTATTATTGCAATTCTTTCTGTTATGGTGATTTGTGATTACTTTATAGTTTTCCTATATGCCTCGACCCCTCTCATAAACTCAGCAACTCAGCTTACATTCTTCACTCCTTCTTATACACCTCTATCACTTCAGCTTACGTTCAATATAAACACACTTTGGTTGCTTTTTCTAAACTATTTATATTTTTTCAAAATTATATTTAGGCCTCCTTATTGTCTTTCAATTTTTTTGGATCTCCGACCATCAAGGTTTCTTTGCTAAGACAAGTTACACCACGTTTAAAGTGTACGAAGTGAACCTATGTTTACGCGTGTAGAAAAGCATTCTTAATAAAACTTTTAAACGAGGGAAAGGGTTATTATATTATCTATTATATTAATTATTATATTATTCTTAACAAAATATGGACTTACTATTGTAGTTTTTAGGTTTAAAAAATCTAAATATTCAAAGCAGTAAAGTTTTCTTACAGAGACAGTAAATTGTAATGTACAAAGATTGCCGTGTAACATAGAATAGTACACCGATAACTTAGTATAAAATTTAAAAAATGTAAGTGACACGTAAAATATGCAGATTATTTTCTGAATTTATTTTTATTAATGTTAATAACTTATGTACGTCTGTCAGTATAGTTGCAGTAAACTAGCTAAATACTATGATCTGTATTATATAAGATATTTACTTACACTTTTTAACAAAGTAGAAGGAAGGACAAAATTTATTTTCTTGTCCTTGATGAAAATAAAGAAATGATGACTTTTTTGAATCGATGAAATCTATATATTTAATCAATATTTCATTTCATTATTTCTATTGTTTTCGTCATCATTATTCAAAAAAATGTTAATCGTCATCATCATTATCGTGTTCTCATCACGGCATAGGTACGGTGCTGCCTGTTCCGCCTTCAAAGATCCTTCAGCCTACTCGTCCTGGGATTACCTACACACCTGTGCCCTATATATTTATATTTCCACACTTGTTTGGTCAATCTTGAATCTGACATTCTTGTGTTTTTACAAGTTGTTTATAAACTTTAAATCTATCATTTCAGTTAGACACTTGTAAATCTTTTCTTGTGGCCTCATTCTTTATACGATCAAGTTTATAACACCTTATAACTTCTTTTAAGAACGCCATTTTTGAGAACTGTACTTTACTGCCTTGATTTTAGGTTGTCAGTAATTCACACCCATAGTACACTACAGAGACCCCTATAACTTTGTAAACCTTAATTTGCATCTAGGCTACCTTATTCCTAAAATCACTATTAACTGTCCCACAGATCATCTGAAACTTACCTAACTTAACAACAATATCAAAATTCTTATAATATAAAATATCTTTTCTTAAATAGCTAAAATAACTCACCAATTTACAATCTGATCATTAATTTTTTTTACTGGTTCTTTCCGTAAAATATCATTATCTTTGTTTTGTAGTAGACATGCTTATATTGTATTGTTTCTGATGAACCTTAAAAACAGTTTTTGTAAAGGAGATTCCGTATTTTAAATTACAAGCAAGTGGTCAGTAAACAGCACACATTGAAATATTTGTCTCGTTATGTCTTAGTACCACGGTTTGCTAGATATTTCCATTTCCTTACTAGATTGTTGATATAAATGTTAAAAAGAGTATGTTATATACCGCACCCATTGTCTAACATCTTGATTGACAGATAATTGTTAAGATATCCTACAGTCATGTTTATTAGCTAGAAAAAAACTCACTATTAACTTTTTCTACACGAAGAAAATTATTTTAATACCGTACATTAGGAATTTTTTAATGTGGCTTTTAAAAGTAATATGCTGGCACTAAGTAATTTGTATTCATGTTGTTTTTAAGAAAGTGAAATATTAAAGAGTAATGTTAAACAGGGTAGTTGAAAGTGACATTTTATTTTCTAAGAAGATTAGGGACGTTGTTTAATAGGATTACGAAATACATGCATGTTGAATTTAAAAGCACATACCGTCCTGTATGTTAGTGTAGCAAAATTATTAAAAAGCGGAAGTTAATTTAATTTATAAAAATATATAAGCAAAGAAAACAAGTCGCTTTACTTAATAGCAAAAATTTATTCTTATCTAGCTTAGGTGTTTCAAAATACCTTGTGAGCAAAATATATATTTTTAAAAACATTTTGAAGAAACTAATACTTGTAAATCAGTCTTCTAATTTTTACATTTTTATTTCAACTTTCTTAGTTCTTCGCTGCTAGTCATCAATATGGTCTTTGTTCATCTTTATCATGTAAATGGATAAGATTATGCAAAGGCTTTACGTTACGGAGACATTAATCAAATTAATAATTAGGCTATACTTGGATTACAATAAAAACCAGGAGCGTAAATACATAATTGTTGGTTAATTTTGCTAAAGTTTGCATACAAAATCAGTTCACCGTAGGTACTATGAAGCGCTTCTTAACTGCGTTTGGAGTGCCTCGTTCGGTTTTAGGTTTACTTAGCCCTATGTCTGTACTAGTGGGCTCGATTTAAAATTTTAATTATTGATTTCTTTCCAGAATAGCAATAAATGACTAACTAAACATATACGAAAAAGTGATTAAGTACCTATCAAAAACGTATACAATAAACACCACTGTAAAAACATTCGAATGATTCGAAAAGCAAGCAAAAACTGTTTAATTTTGAAATGTTTTGCGTTCATGCAGAATAATTAACTGAGCGATAAATATTATAAACTGAGTTGGCTACACTGTCAACTGAATAAATATTGTAAGGATCTCATCGTACTTGCAAAGCGTCATAACTTTAGAAACTCGGATGCAAATTTAAACCATCCTTCAAAAACCACATAACTAAGTAGTTGTAACGAAGCGATTTAGTACTTCCCAAGACTAAATTATAGCATTCTGTAATTAGAAAGTTCGTTATTACTTATTAGTCTATTATCTCATTTGACTTACATGACTACATTTTATCGTCAATTTTATTTTAATTTTTGACTCTTTTTCATTTATCGCTTTGAGGGAGGGAGCTGGACCACCCTAAACCCCCCTTGCAGCACTGTATAATGTACAACCTCTTGAACACTCTGCCTACACATATACAAGTTTATATAACCTACAACTTCAAAATAACCTACAACATTCTCTCACTCTATGTTTTATTCATCTTGTTACTTCCGAGATTCATCGGTGCCCTGCTGACCGTGCTAGTTTTCATTTGTTTGTGTCATTAAACTATCTTATTACCGCCAATCGCCCAAATTTATATCGCATGTGTGTTAACTTTGCCTCGTTCTGTAATTTAGTTCAGAGATTATCAAATAAAATTTTCTCACAAATGTGTCTGAACTGCCTAAATAATCGTTGACTATGGGTTAAGAGAACTCCAATTTTTCTGGTAAATTCCCCACTGCACTTAATTTCCAACATTTATCTCTATCGCCATACAAAAAATGTTTTTTTCTCCAGAAATTAGATAATAAAAAATGATAAAAATATTTTTAGAAACAAACTAAAAATTTTTTTTTAATTAATTTTTAATCTGAAACAGGAGGTAAACACGAGGATAATCAATACATAAAATTAAAACAAATTAATTTCCATATATTTCAAGAAGTAATACTGTATATTTTGCAAAAGCATTTTTTATATGAGCATTATTGTATCCTGTATTCTCTGTACACATTGTTTAAGAAGGGGAAAAGCCTTAGTATAAAAAATAGAGGAAAATTTTCATCGAAATATAAAAATCAGGTAACCTGTGGTACCTGAACATAATAATACAGAGACAGAACAGAATAAAAAGCAGGAAGAATGATTTATGTGATTTCGTCCTAATACGATAAAGATTGCAATATTCCGTAAAAAACTGTATTTCAGAAACTTTTATGCAATACTTTTTACTCTATTGCTTCTAACCGCTCCTGCAGCGGATTTTTCTGTTTTCTGGAAAAAGGTTGGGACTAGATTACACGAGTCCAATTCAATTAATAGCAGTCTAAACGAAGTTAAGTAGGTGTGAGGTTAGGGTGTAATTGAAAATGAGGCACAAACAAGTCTTGAGAGCCAATGTGCGGATTATAGAAAAGGGTTCTCTCACAAACGTGAACTACATACGTAGCTAACGACCGACATCTGAAAGCAAGCGTTTCCACTCGCGTAAGTTATGTTTCCTGCTTGTACTGTTGTGTTGTTAACCCATACTGTAACACCATCAAATTATAATAGACGCCTATGTTAATGTTACTGGTGAACGTGTTTCGACCTGCTTTCCCTGTTCATAATGTCAAATATTATTATTCCCATACGTACTAAACTGCGAAGTTAATGCGCAAGAAAACAAGCGTGCTCTAATTGTTTCAGTAACATGGGAGGTAAATTTATTCAATTTGTAACACGTTAATGTTATTACTGTGCAAACAACATAAGTTTTTATAACGGTTTTTTATAAGTTGGTTATAGTGGTTTACGTTGTGAAAGTCGTGGTACTTTTGCGTAACTTCCTTAATGTGAGGTTAATTTACGGCTTAAAATACGGATCTAAAAAGAGTGCAAAGGAACAGAACATAAGAAAATTTCTCGAAAAAAATATTTTTACTAACGTGAGAAAAACAAGAAAAGTAATTTGTTGAATTATTAAATATGAAAAAACTATATGTACCATAGACTAATGATGGTGTCACCAGTTCACTAACGATCCCTTTGGGTAATTTTTTATTTAGTAATTATGTAACAGAGATAGTAATTTTGTTGGCCCAATAAACCGTTAGCTATTCAGCAAACTGTAAAAGTCAAATTTGATACTTAAGTAACTTAAATTAATGGAAAGAATACACTTTATTGAAGAAACAAAAAGTTATTAAAAATGTATTTATAGTGCACAATTTTTGGTATTATTGGTTTATTAACGAAAAACATATAACGCATAAATTTTGTAAAATTTGAATTTTGTTTTAAGTAATAGAAAATAATGGGTAAATTTAAAATGGTAAAACTAATTTTCATTAGAGTTTGGAATTTACGACACCACTACTTTTAGAAGGCTGTTAAACGTACATGGATTACATATTTTAAAAATTTGTAAATATTTTCTTAAAGAAAATTTCTATACAATTTCAGTCTCTACTTAAATAACACGAAAATCGAATCTTAAGTTTGAAATTTTGTAAAAGAGACACAATATTCATGTTGCGAGGATTATTTGAAAAATTAAAAATGGTAAAGTTATCAATCTTTGTATCTTCCCTCTTGACTAACAAAACAAACTGTAGAGATAACAACACTGTTAATAGCACTTATAAATAAATATAATTTTGTTTATACTTGAAATATTTTTGCTTTTAAGTAAAAATAAATTAACCACGATAGTTGAGACTTTATAAAATATGAGTATAGGTTTATAATTACCTGGCTACGCTACGCCATATAATGAAAGTGGCTGATAAAAGTCTATGAATCTGATTGGTTTCATAAACTGTGGCTAACATTAAGTTGTGTATGAGAAAACATAATTTGCGATCCGGTTGAGAGTTGACGTTAATACTTCAGAATCCAAAAAACTAACACTCTGTAACGCTGACTGATTTTTTACATTACACTCTAAATTAAATCAATTACAATTTTACTAAATACATGACTGTCTTGGAATCGCCCTTAATATAGCAGATGTGAATAAACGATAGAAAGTATTGAAGAAATAATGCAGGTTACTGCAGCACCTCGGAGCATTTATTTAACGACTGTTAAAAATCCAAACTAATAATTGTACCATCAGATAGTAAACTCATCTAAAACTTTTCCCAAACATATATAAAAAATTAAAAAATAATGAAATCATGGCTGCAGGACCAAGCTATATGCTTAATGCTGAAAGAAACATAATGATAACACTGATGAATATGTGGGCTACGGTGTGTCTTATAATGCATGCAACTACGTTGTGAATAAGTTGCATAAGTTCAACCTTATGTACGGGACCATTAGGCGAACCCTAAGTTCAGCAAGTAAAGGAACACGCCTAAAATTCTACAAGGTGATGGGCTCTCCACACACTTCTTTATGGGTCTGTGGACTTTACCGAAGGCCAGTCGCATCCAAGCGGCTGAAATGAGATTTCTGGTATACTCTCCATGATCATAGAAGAAACACTGATATACGGCAGGAACTGAATATTATGAGTATACTCGACAGGATCGCCCAGTATCGGCTGAATTGGTGGAAACATCTTTGCCGAATCGATTACTGCCCAAACAACTACGGAACTATAATCTGAGGGGACAGAGAGGTGTGGGACGTTCGAGGAAGCGCTGGAGTAACCAGCCGTAATCTTTGCCTATTTGAGACCGAAACAAACCATCATTTCTTCGTATTGTGTAAATTAGCAGCCATCCTACTATTTCTTTTATGAATTTGCTAACTGCTATAATTTTTATTGTTCGACTAAGCTTTTCGTCATCACTGACATCATCAGGTCTTAAACAACAAGGTTAGCAAATTCATAAAAGAAATAGAAACCATCATTTGTTTAATCTGTGAAGATGATGATGATGATGATGATGATATGATGATGACTGATGAATTTTTTAGTAAAACGATTTAATAAATTACAAAAACCTAGAAGCCTTCAAAAAGAATATTTAATGTGAAGTTTTACAGAAATTGCGGATTTAAGATAAAGCCTTATATGGCTTGAAGATGTATTCTTATATGGCGGTTTTTAATCGGCAATTCTTAGACCGAATCACAGTAAAGTACTTCTGGGTAACTGCTGAGTCGTTCTTTTAAACATACTATTAGCTTTAGCGAAACAGAGTAAATTTATGTATTGGTTTCAGTAATGCGGCGTTATCATGGTAATTTCAGAAGTGTTACTAATTGTAACAGAAGTTATCCTGTCGTGTTGTCTCGAACGACATGTTGATTTAAAATACGGCTTCCGTGCTAAAAAACAACATGTTCTGCAATAAGGTTTCCCTGCTTAGAGATTTCGTTCCATGTGAGACGACGTACTGTGTGTGTGTGTGTGTGTGTGTGTGTGATACAGAATGCAGTAGATTCATTATTCAGAAGAGACGCATCCCGTAACGGCAGGCCGCCATGAATATTCATTTACATTGGTCACACTCACTACCCCGCGCCATGTTGCCAACACCATGTTCATCTAAAAACTGAAGTAAAAAGTTATAATTAATAACTTCCTGCTTGGTTAACTCTTTCTAGAATCGAGTGCAATATATAACGCCTCTCGTTCGTTGAGAGATCATATTTCATTATTCGTTTTTATTAAAAATTGTTGTGTTGCCTTCGTAGCTTTTTACGTACTTTGCTTGGAAAATTAAATTAAATAGAAAGCGATCTTACGGAGAGATTTCACAGGGAATCCACGTTAAAATGAGTTAAAATGTATCTTTTTTGTGAATCTAAAAACAGAAAGTAAATATATTTAAAACTATGTAAAACAATATTTTATAATATAATTATAAAAAATTCTTATAAAACAAATTTAAATAGCTTTTAGAAGAAATTTTACTAATTATATAAGTGACCTTTTTTAGTTTGTCCAGTTGAATATGAAACCATTTTAAATTTATCTTTTAATTTGCTCCCCAATATATCATTTGTACAGCGTTCCGCCTTTTATAAATATGACTGCATTTAATTCAACTGATTCTAAATTTACTTTCTCCTAAAATAAATTTTTATTATTCTTTATAAATACCACATGCAATAGAATTCAGGTATTTGGACTTCTAGAAGACCTAGAAGTAAATAGAATTTTGTAGTAATACTTTAAACTGTAAAATAATTTCTTGAATATTTATGTATTATATTTAATTTATTTCAGCGTGTTGGCAACTTTTTACTTTATCATTTCCTTGAAAATGTCATTATTAGTAACAAGCAAAATAATTAAGTATAGAGTAATGTAACATAAGTAATATTATTATAATCGTATGCAATAAAGGTTTATCATGTTCAGATGCCAGTCATATTATATAGAGTACATCTTAAGACTAATAACTACTACTTTTAAGTTGAGATATTATATGTAGAGATAAGAAACCAATAAGGAATTAAGGAGTTATAAGATATCGTATCAGAGGCGAGTCCATGGGAACAAAATGAGCAACGGTGAATTCGTTAAGAAGATACACGGGAAACCATTGTTTAAATACGCGTTCAAAAGAAAACGCTGAATTTAGAATACTCAGTTAGGAGTAGTATCTATTGGACCCTTTCAGAGAGTAAAATTTGACTGCATGAATAGAAAGAAAATAAAGGAAGACGTT
This sequence comes from Magicicada septendecula, assembly GCA_034769895.1. Classification (NCBI taxonomy): domain Eukaryota; kingdom Metazoa; phylum Arthropoda; class Insecta; order Hemiptera; family Cicadidae; genus Magicicada; species Magicicada septendecula. The sequence continues at coordinate 1,305,382,742 of CM068367.1, forward strand.
TTTCTATAAGATGTATACTTAAATAGGTTCCAATGGATATAGCTCTTTTTAACAATAGCTATCAACAAAACAATCTGACGATTCAACATTTGACCGCCAACCATTTCCCGAATTTGACGCATGCGAGTTACAACAACTTATCTACTGTAAATAATATAAACATTTAATAAAAACACTTGTAATGTGCAAATTTTTATACGAGTGTAACATACAGTACAAGCTGTATAAAGACAATGATCTGACCAAAACTAAACGACTGCATATATTGCAAGGGGCAGGACAAATCATTAGGATGGAAGGCAACCGAATACCTAGGAAGGTACTGTTTAGTCAAATCAAAGATAAAAGGCATATCTAAAGACCCACGAAACGCTGGATTGACGCAGTGGTGAGGGACGCTGATAATTTACTTAAAATAAAACGATGGACATCGATCGCCAAGGACAGGGAAAATTTAGGCGGATGATTATGGAGGCTAAGGCTCGACTTCGAAATGTGACGCCATAGAAGAAGGCGATACTTGTTACAGTCTGTAAGAATTACAAACTTATTTACTGCACCGAGACTACACTCGAAACAAAATGACAAGGATCAGACAAAAGTGTCTTTTCTCAAGTATTCTTTTAGGATACTGTGACAATTTGCGTAAGTTCTGAGAATTAAAACTCATAAAAATTGACGGCCTAATCAACACTATTAGGTTTTTAATGATTTCGGCACTTGACGTTATTAGCTGTAGTTCAAACAGACACGCACTATATACATAAGGAAATATAATATTAGGGTACTGAAGAAGGTAAATAATTTTATTACAACTAATTTCTGGTATACAACTTGTGTTTCTTGGCCTTAAAATATCGTAAAAACATAGACTTCTGATAAATAAATTTTTGGCAAAAAATGTGAGCATAAATTAGAAGACATATAGAGTAATAATAAACAAACTTTCTTTTAATAAACTTTATCACGTTTTTATTAGATTAAGGTAGATCTCTTGATAAATTCTTACCTTCTTGACTGGTAATAATGTAACCAAAAAGTAAAGAAAATGTATTCTAAAATCCATGATATTCGTATCCAAGTCACACTTTGAATAAATTAATATATTAATATTTTACCTTATTATCCGTCTTGTGACTTCCTTTTTAAAACAACACATGTGTAGGTAATAAGGTATAATAAGGTAAACAACGGATAATAAGGTAAAATATTAATATATTAATTTAAAATTTATTCATCTCTCTGATGAATTCACATTTACACCAAGCTCTTGAGTCTTTCATTATTACAAATATCAATGTTTTGGTGTGACAAACAAATTTATTTCTTTCATAACCGACAATTCCTTAAGTAAATGTATTCCTTGAAGTGTTTTATTGAACCAATAGACTTATTTAATTGCAACTAGCATTTACTAAAAACCAAGCTCCTAGTCGTCGCAATAAACAACGTATGCGCTGCTGTTGATTACGTTATCAACTGGATATAACGTGTGCGACATAAAGTACCTGCGAGGTAAATTATGATAATTATGTTTAATACTTTACACGCGCGAGGCAGGACAGGGTAAAACGCCTTTAGCGCTGACAGTAGTACTAAACACGGGGACTGTTTTAATTTGATATCGTTAGAGCTGAGCTTTACAACGCTCTACTACAAGAGCAAGAGACATGACTCTGCTGTGTGTGTGTGTGTGTGTGTGTGTGTGTGTGTGTGTGTGTGTGTGTGTGTGTGTGTGTGTGTGTGTGTGTGGTGCTACCAGATGTCGACTGCTAACAATGTGCCTCACGTGTCCCCGTGTCTCTACTCTATGCTGTATCCTCTCTCCTTTAATCCACTCGCTTTCGCAAGGGTTCTGTGTGTGCCCCATCTTCAATTACTCGCTGGCGCACCCCTCATTTGTTTTTCTACTGTCATTAATTGCGTCCGCTTTCTTTTCTTTACTTACCGTTACTTGCCTTTAGAGGTAAAAAAAAAACATAAAACAGGCTAGGCACGGACTTGAATACAACATTATTTTAGCTCTTATTATGTTTTTTAAAGAGTGTGTCTTATGCTTAAAATAATATTGTCCACTCTATGGAGCGCATTTCATCTTTACTGTAATGTATCTCTCTTATTTTCTTTCTTTTTGTTACACTTGTAGCTACTCCTTTTCAAATTTTGAATCCCAACACAAACGTTTATAAATGTATGGATTTCTCATGTTGTCTGACCCATGTTGTGGAAACAAATTTAGGTTACTCTTTATGATAATTCATAATGTTTACTGACATTCAAAATGTTCTTATTAAAGAGAATGTGTATTGCGTGTACTAAGCCACAGGTGAAAGTAATCTGCACCCCAAGGTCAACCAGCACACTCGAACCAAACTACGTAGCTCATACCGCGCCTTTGCTGCTGAGATTCAAGACCGTTTCAATTTGTTTATTTGTTTCTCTCATCTTTAATGCCTTGACTCCTAACTGTAAAACGTGATGATTGCAAACATAAGCTGTACCTGATTCTGTCTTCAGTTTGTACATCTGATATTGGCATATATAAATACTTTTAAATGTAAACGAATAAGTGTTGTAGATAACACTGTAGACATTATTCTTGAAAGTCTACTCAAACAATTCACTTAACAGATGCGCACGCAGGGAAATTAAATTCTAATATTTAACCACCTGTTTATCCTATACAGATACATAGGTTATTGTAAACTTTTAGTATTTAATGACGTCTTTAGTATTTAGTGCAGCACTTATTGTAGACTAATATTAATTTTCTATTGCACCTATATAAATAAAATTATACAAATTTTTTATTTACTGTATTATTAAAAACACATAGTTTTTATAACTTATAGTAATATTAATTTACTTATTCGCCATAAGTGTTAAATTATGTATTTCTATATTTTAAAATATAATAATAGTGTACAGTAGGAGCCTTGCGGTATATGCAGTGTGAGAATGTGGGAAAAACTCTACTTAAACCTTGAAACCCCCATTAAATCTTCGAGGCTAGTAAAATACTGTGACCTGTAATCACGTATTAACATAAATGTTTTTTTTTTATAGAAAGCTTAAGGATAGACTGTTGTTTGATATAACGAAATTCGTTATCTGTTACCGCTTGTAAGTGATTAAATAACATTTATATAATTATTAATATATAACTACTGACTCGAAACACTAAGATTTTTATGACAAAAATGTTAAATTTTTACCTAGCAGCCTGAACTAATTTTTGCTTATTACAACCTTCATCAGAGGCTGTAAAATCACGGAGATGACCAATAAAATCCCTGAAAATTAGAGTAACAGTTGATCTGTATTTATACTCCTTCCCTTCTTGTAAAGCAGTTTCAGAATTGGTTCTCGTAAGTTACAGGTATGGAATGGATACCGGTACGTGTATATGTATTACTTCAGCTTGTAGTATACGTGTAATTTACTATAATTTTGTTAAATCTGTCAAGACATTGATAGTTTTTCAATTAACGTTTCCCGTTCTCTAGATAACTAAACATGTTAGAAATAAAATATATTACAAACAAGTTATGTTCTTTACAGTATCATGTCAGGTTAGGTGCTCAGCTTTTAGATAAAACACAGTAACAGTAGTTTTCATAAGTACTAATATAACAAAAAATTACAAGAATTGTAAAGGATTCTAACGCACTACCCTGCAGCCGATAGGAATCAAATATAGCAGTAAAAAAAATTCCGCTATAAAGTACTATTCACGCCTAATATACTAATGTCCAAGTATGTATGCTACTAACCTAGACGCCACCGGACTTTTCAATCCTTTGCAGCATCGTGAAATCAATTTACGCTTGTCAGCCCCATTCATCCCGTAAAAAATGTCCTAGCATAATAGGTACTAAACTGAAGCGTACTTACGTTCACAGTGTTAACATTGCTTGTTATATGATTCCAGCTGGCAGCGTACACTGCTTTTCCTAAAAGATTTCAATGGATCAAAGGTAATCTAATATTTGTATTATCGTCATTACCCATACAAAAAATAGAAACAAGTGAAGACGTTGAACACTCTTGCTACCATGTGTACCACTTTTCGACACACAACACTTTTAATAGAGCCCGTCTGGACATATTAAATTTTCCGTACAGCCCACATGTACCAAAGTTGAACACACTTCATTACTATGTTTTGAAGGTTTTGTCAACATGTAGACACAGATCAGTGGTATTAGATAGAGGTTTACACTCTTCTGGACCAGAGTGAAAGAAATATGCCCTTGGGTGAAGTTGGAAAAACTGTAATGTCTACAAAATCAGCTGTTATAACATATACAAGAAAACATATCTGGACCGGGGGGAAATTTACTCTTCACAGGTCTGGTAGCGAGAGGTTTTCCTGCACCGGTGTCTGGGAGCGAAAGTGTTAAAGAAATATCGGGATAAATAGGAGAATTTATACCTTAAGGGACATTAGTCAATAGGAATGGACTCGGCCATACAAAATTAAAAAGAGTATTTGTAGTAAAAATATGACAAAAACAAATATACGAATGAATATAAGAAAACGTGACGTAATGTAGGCTGTAGAATACGATATAAGTAAATCCGTCAAGAAAATTTCATAGATGAACTTCAGTGGACGAAACTTTCATGTACTTATGAGAGGAACATAGGTATAAGAAGTGATGTGTGACGAGTATGCGGACATAATAGAGACAATCAAGGATGGTATTTTGAACCATTTAAGACTGTTACTTTCACGACCAGTGATAGAGTGAGAAACTAGGTTTAGTTTGGAACCTCAAGGAGGACAGAATAGACAAAGACCGAGTGCAAACTGGCAGAATGAAAGCGAAGAAACATAACCAGCACACACGAGACTCTAGGACTCAAAAGACTGGAAGCTGGTCACGTACAGTTGACGACGGCCTAGGGAATCTCTTCTATTTCTAGTAACACGCTTCTCTTAAACCTTAATTAACAGGTGTGATTATCCTTGATTATCAGCGACAATTGGTGCTAACAGTAAATTAAGCATAAGATTACTCTTTGTTGCAGTCACTTTGGCAGAATAAATAATTTAGGTGGTCGAGAGGACAGAAGCAATGTTTCTAGTGATATAATGGATGATGACAATTAATATATTTCTGGATTTGAATTTTTGTTATCAGTGCCTTTAGTATTTAAAACATGTAAATTAAGAAAATTATTACAAAAAAATTATATTGTTACGACATCACAGAACAATCTACGTGTCTATCGAATGTTCCAGTTGAATCCAGCGGAAAATTAAAGCTGGTGATTAGCGACTTAATTGGTGTCTTGCATTTTGTTTCCACTGTACCTACGACGATCAAGTAGACCGTCGTAACAATATTTTAATTTTTTTTTTTACAAAAGCTATGAGAGAAAACCATTGTTTGATTGCCTCAATGAAGGGCGTAACTCAGAATTTTATTTACTTTTATTTCTTAAAATAAAAGCAATTGATTCAACATTCAGCAGTAAAATTACCATTAATAAACATAAGTTTTTCATTAAAATATTATTATTACGTTTTTAACACACTATAAAAGTTAATATGATGTTTTTTGTTTTGGTGACTGAAATTGTTAGTTTTGGTGACTCATGGACTTTCTAAAATCACCGATTCAAATTACGCTTCAGCATACAATTTAATCGTGTCGCCTACAATTAATTGATATTAACGAGTCGAGAACGTTAAGTGATATTCTTCAGTGGTATTACGGCGCAGTGACTGTTAAGTACGACCGATCACACACACACACACACACACACACACACACACACACACACACACTCATGAACTGCCGTAATTTCGCTAACCGCTGTACTTTCTATCCATCGTTCCTATTCTCGTCTCTTTTACCAACCCCAAAACCTCTAAATACATTCAGCACAACACACGTTCACGCACAGATACGTAAAGTGGTTACCGCCGAATTTATCGTTAACGTTTATTCGCCAGTAACTGTTTAACGGCTGCCATCGATCACGCGCTCACCGCCTCTGTTCTCCTTTCTCTACCTTCATTTACCTGCCTTTACCTCTTCATCATTTTATATTGGCTTTTCCTTCCATTCAATTTCATGGTTACTGCTGTGCCAAATGCCAGGTGAAAACCATGTGACGCTTTCTAACTCACGTTTGAAAGAAATGCCGAAATCACCTTTTAAAATGTCATATTAAAAATCCTACTAAAATATTAGGAATTTTAAAGTGAGTTAGTTCTCACAGTATTGCGTAGATACTTCTTAAAATTCAGAAACAGAAGAGGTACGTATTAAAGAAAAAGTGTAGCTGAGGAATGTATAGAGCGAATAGAAGAACGTTGATACTATATCCATAACAATTAATAACAGAAAAAATCAAAATTTATATAGTAGTGGGAAGGTTACAGTGGGAAGGTTTTTGCGACTTATCTAACTCGAAGGATGGTTTCTGTGGCTTAGGTAATGAGAAATACATTATGACCTGTTGAATAGGTTTACGTTAAAAGTTGCTAATAGTAACAATAATAATAAAATAGCAATCAACAAATTTTACATAAAAATCTCCGTGTTCGCTAGTGTGACCCTGAATAATAAAGAAAATTGTTTATATTTTGTTTTAACTAGAACGGACGGGCTTATCGATGCATTAAGTTTTAATGTGTTGTTAAATTTATTTAGAACATATAATAGGTTAGGTAACTGTTACTTAATTTCGCAAATTATTATTAAAGTATTTCATCTAGATCGGCGATTATATATGTACAAAAAAAGTCTGTCCTTTTTTTCTTTTCCTGGCGTTACAACCCAGCGTGGGTTTTAGCCTGCTCAATGACTTTCATCCATTCCGCCCTCTCATTGCACATCCGTCTCCATCTCGTCACGTTCATACATCTTAAATCATCCTCCACGTCACCCAACCATCTCTTTCTGGGTTTACGTCTGATTCTTCTTCCTACCTGTCTCCAATCTGCAATTCTCTTAGCCATTCTTCTGTCATCCATTCGCCTTACGTGGCCTAGCCATTCAAGCCTTCTACTCTTAATAAACCAAACAGCTATGTCGGCATCCTGAATCAGTTGGTCCAGTTCATGATTCATTCGAATCTCCCAATAGCAATCTTTAGTTTGCAGATTTTCAAAGATTTTCGCAAGACGTTTTGTTTAAGAATTTTCAGATGCTGCTTGTCTGTGCTGGCTAATGTCCAAGCTTTGAATCCTTATGTTACTATCGGTCGTATAAACCTCTTGTTTATTGTCAGCTTAAGTTGTTATTAGATTTGAAAAGATTTTTATAAGAGTAGTACCACCTGATGCACAAAAAACTATTAAGTCAATTTTTAACTTTGCTAAACTACAAATTTTATTTCTAACAATCCAACTGCACTTTGAATGCTAGTTATTCTTATAGTTTATGTACTATCTGTTACAGTTCTTTTATAATTAGTCACATTGAGAACTTGTAACGTTTTAGCAATTTTAACACTAAACGTCCGTAATATTTAGCCTAAGAATTAACATAATTAAGAGGTAGGACTCGTCCACAAAATATTGCTGTACGTTTAGGTAACGCAGTTATTTTTTTACACGTTTATTAAGAACAAGAAAACAAATACGAAAATAATAGTCAAATCGTTTAAGTTTGTTTCAATTATTCAGAACAAAACATTTATGCTTCTTGTACAAACGTTTAAGTCGTACTAAATTAAAATATTATAGTATATAATTTAAAATATGTATTGTGCGAATAACCCCCTAGCAGAGTCTTAAATAGATATTTTTGACATGCTTAGAGGAACGCGTTTCATTACATTACTTTCGTTTTCTTGTTTAACTGATATTTACATATTGACTTTCAAATCAACTGACGTAATCTGATTGCAGAATAGAGAGAGCGGGAGGGAGGAGAGAGAGACCACGATTGAAGATGCTACAGCAGCCGGCAGCAGTTGTAAGTTCACCAAATGTCGCTTAGTGTACCATTACACGACTGGCAGTAGCAAACTTGACAACTAGTTACAGTACGTCCTCAGCCGCTAGTTACACCATCCGGTGCACTGCAATCTGTACTGTTTACACGATATCTTGAACAGAGTTACAATAAGGGAAACGGTAGTTCTATTGTTACTACCACATCCTGACTTGATGTTCGAAATTGACAATGGAGACATCAGATGCATTCAATCTGGACCACTTAACTGTAGTATGCTAATACTAGCATGATCACATGTTTGTAATGTGTACATGAACAAAAAAAGGTTACATCTCATCCAAAATTTAACATCTCAGAACACAATATATGAATCTCAGAAATGTGTAAATAAGCTTACGGCAATATATGTAATTATTTACGGAATTCTAAGGAAAAAGAAAATACTTGTAGTAGAGATGTAGAAACTAGTCTAAGTTTTCACCATTTAAAAATAATTATAATTAAATTTTACCTAGTGCGAATTGTTGAAAATTTGTACTCAGAAATTTGTAGTATTGAAAGTGGTGAAGCGCGATAAAATTATTTTGCAAACACAATTATCACAGTTGCACACCACTATAGAAAAATTATTCCGATTAGAGCTTTCAAGCTCCTCAACTCATCGTCAGATCGGAATTCCAACAGTGCAACAGTGATAATTCTGTTTGTGATTGTAACCACTAACACAACTTTCTTCATTAAAATTATTTTGATTTGTCGAAAAAGCCCTGAAAACATGGAAAATAATATATGGGCATGAGTAAAGCAGGCGTGGAAAATTAAATTTGGCGATGGATTTCTAAGCAGCCTATGTTATGAGAATGATCAAGTTCTAGACGACCCTAATACTGACGATCTAGGACATATGGCCAGACAAATACAAGGAATATGGGAAATCGAGTATGAAGTTCCGTACCGAGAAACAAGAGTATTTGTCGTATGCACTGAAGTCGTATACTGGACTTAGAAATTTAGTTCATAATTCGGGGTCAAAACGTCCCACGACGTTGTCCGACGCTTAATCTCCATTGCTGTCTGTCGTTGGAGTTTTCATCGTTTAGTCCTCTATCGCTCATTGATCTTCTGATGCCATCTACCCATGTTTTCTGGTATCTTCCTTCCTTCCTGTGCTCTCTAGGTATCTATCTCATTGTTTTCTTTGATAGTCGGTCTTGTCCCATTCTTTGTACGTGTCAGTACCAGATTAGTTGTTTTTCTTCAATGCAGTCGATGATTGTCTTTTGTACGCCCATTTCTTCTTTGATCGTTTCATTTCGTATTCGCTCTAGCCTTGATGTTCTAGCACCTCGTCTCAAAGCATCAATTTCTGTAGCTTCCAACTTTCTTTTTATCTGTTCTTTTACTCTGCATGTTTCAGATCCGCACATCAACGTGCTTTTAATCATACTATTGTATGTATTTTTCTTCCTTTTTTTCCAATTTATGTGATCCAAAGAATCCCATTCAATGATCTAATTATTTGTTTCCCTTTGTTTATTCTTTATTTTAATTCAACATTATCTGTTCCTTCTTCATTAAAGTTTATTCCTAAGTATTTGTAGCTGTTGCATTTTTTTATACGTTCCTTGTTTTCTAAGATTAAATCTGTTGTTTCTTATCCGACACTGATACTGGGTTTTTTCTATGTTCATCATTAATCTCCATTTTTCATACTCTTCCTTCAGTTTGCGTTTCATTTGTTCTAGGTATTCTTTCTCATTCGCACATATAACTTGATGTTATGCAAACTGCAGGGTGTAGAAACATATGTCCTCGTTAATGTTAATACTCATCTCTTTGCATTTTTTCTTCCAATAGCCTTTCCAACGTAAATTTTGAAAAGCATGGTGGAGATGCAACAGCCCTGTCGTTCATATATCAAGTTTGGTATAGTTCTCTGGTGTAACTAAATAAAAGCAAGGAGTAAAATAGTAAAATACATTCTAACGTAATTCAGGGAAGGACCATAGGAAAATTCTACCTGAATGAAATAAAAAATATTAAAAGGAAAATATCATCAGAATAACATTTTTAAGAGGCTGATATTTGAAGTTTGGAAGGATAGATGGCAAGCGAACAGGAGTGGTGCAATCGCGTGACTTGAGGTTTTGCTGGTAAACACGAGTAAACACGATACAAAATGTTATCACGGTATTAGCATCACGGAAGTTAAATAAATCATAACACTGACTACTGAACGACGGTAATTACTATAGTTACAGTATCGACTACAAACGGCTAGTAGCAGATTGCCAAAAATAGTCACCAAAAGAAGGATAAATGTCACGATGTTACAAGGCATATTTCAGATTAAATAGCAAAAATTAAAATAGCTCTGAGTGACGGAATCCTAACTGAGAAGATACACTTAAACTCAGAAATATGGGGATTAAATTTAGAAGTCGGAAGTGGTCAAAGACAGTCTTGAAATCACCGTGGAAATTTGCATATGTAGACAGAGTTACACAACCTATATAGTTAGTATAATATTTCTCTTAGCCTAAGAAAACAAACCTTGATTACAAACAACTCTCTTTACAAGAAAGTTCTACACCGCATATGCTTACCTGTTCTCTTTTTAGTATCGTGTTTTTATCTCTATCATTTATTAATTATTTGTTAGTTACCTGAATAACAACGGATTCTTTTAAAACGACACAAGAAATTACTTTTATTTCTTTAGTTTTGTGATCACTCTTTTGATTATCGTCTTTCATTATTATTATTATTATCATTATTACTATTATTATCATTATTATTACATTATTATTATTATTGTTGTTGTTGTTGTTGTTGTTGTTGTTATTTTATTATTATTATACCTTTTAAACATAGCTCTGAATTAATTTTTGAGTTATCTTTCTTTTGTAAAATCGTATTGTCTTCTATGTTATCTAATATTTCACTAAAGTCTTATTTTTTTTACACGAATAAGCTCAGTTTCAATTTCAAAGAGAAAATGTCCAGCTAAGCATCAAAACAATAGAAGAAAATTTAAAACAAATGTGTTTAAACTTTACAACTAAAGAAATTTAAAGAACATCGGTGTGGATGTTCAGTATGCAAGACGGTCTCGTTTCCATGTCATATACAGTATATCAATTTGACTACAGCCATGCGGAATAAGTTACTGGGTAACCCGATATGTTAATTTTTTAGCTAAAATAGGGAGTTTAGTTCAAGTATTTAAATTATAATTTATAAACAGCATTCATTTGCCTGACTCAGTTTATTAGTTACAATAATATAATAAACGTAAAAGTTACCATGACCAATGAGAGTTAATTAAACAATCATACAGTGCTCAAAATAGTATGAATGTGGTGTGAAAATTAAGCCATACGTGACGCATGCGCCTAGAAGGTAACTATGATTCAGTTAAAATGAAAGATAAACTAAAAAGCTCTAGCAACCTGCAAAGGTCATTACCCTCTCCGACGTCATTACATAGTCAACGTCTGAGCGCTTCCCAGATCCATTGTTGCGTCTGCACATTTTCCGTGTTTTCCGCCACGCGGCTGTGTCAACGCTACCGGCTTTATTCCACTGTAACCCACTTAAGTCCTTTGTACAGTGAAAACGGACAATAAAAATGCTTTCAAATGAAAACTAAGTCTACGTTTCTCACTTTCTGTAAAAATTAATTAACATATGTGTATTACTTTTACAGCAGTCACGAAGTATTTCAAACCGACGTTCTGTATACACAGGAAATTGTTTTCAACCCAGATTCGCCAACAAATTTTGTACATGTTGAAGCATGTACTAACGATAATATTCAAGCAAGTACTTAAAATGTACATTTCATTATGATTACAAAAAAATTAACGTGAAAGGATTATGAAAATAAATTTTACCGCTTATTGTCCTTCAAGGTCAGTCCAAAAATAGGTAGGTTTGAGGAAAATAAAATGAATTTAATAAAGTATAGTCTAAAACTTAAAGTTCAGAAAAGAAGGCACCAAGAAAATCCACTGCCTACTCCACTAAAAGCGAAGCGGTTTACAGATACACAGTAACAAGAAACTAGCATATAGAAACGTTATAAATATTTCTTCTTTTTCTCTTAATTTAGGAGATTGCCCTGTTTATAACAAATTACCTTACTCAACACAGTCGCCCCGTTAAATTCGTAGTCTTCTCATTCGTCTTTTACCGTTCGGAAGATTATCCCGAGCCCTACTGGTACGAGGATTATCCCGGGCGTCATCTATCCTGTCAACATGCTCATTCTAGAGTTGTCGCCTTCCACACGTCAGTCCACTATGTTTCCAAGTATGTCGTCCGTCATGGCACGTTTCTCGAGTAGTGAGGTTTAGTATTCCATCTCGCCGTGATGTGCCTATCATACTTTCTAATATTTGTCTTCTAGTTGCGCTTTCTGGTCACCTTATAATGTTTATGTATTGGTTATGTGGGAATGATCTAAATATCAGAAAATTAAATTAGGCAAGGTTACTGAGCGGATTCGTAGGACATTTATATACTGTTGCAGAAGGTAGGCTCTATAGCATTTATTTCCAAAGCTCTCTATTAAAGTCTACTTACACTGGCTAACATGTTTAACGGTGTTTTTGAGAATAACGGTAAGGGTACCAAAAATCTGGTGTCAACTATACCATTAGAGAATGATGTGTAGTAGGTGTTATATACCTCAGGGATCAAAAGTAAGTAGATTGTAATCAGAACTAGCGGCAACGAGTAAGATTGACACTTAAAATCTTTTTACATTTTAAGTGACTTGTAAAAATAATTTAAAACCAACAATCTGTGCTCTCACGGCAGAGACTGACTTTCGGAGACGTTCGGCAAGAGTATCCAGACTTGTGAAAATTAAAAATGAAGTTATTAAGGACAGAATGAATGTGAAAAATTTAGTTGTTGATTTTATCCAAACAAAATAAATTGCAATGGTATGGACGAAAAGAATGGCACAAGAAAGGCTGTCAAGAAGAGTTAACGAATGAAACCTACCAGCAAGAAAGAAAAGAGGAAGACCACCTGTCAACTGGATAGAAGATATTCAGACTACACTGAGAGAACGAGAAATTGAAGAAGACCTTTGGATGGACAAACACCAGTGGAAGATGAGAATTCAACCACTTCTGTAATCTTCGGTTCTGGAAAATGTTAAACATTGAACAGCCGGAATAATAAAAATAAAATTTCTGATCTCACTGCGTCAGTTTTTCTGTTGCCTTTAGTCATGTAGTTAAAATTAAATCTAAGTCAGCTGTAGCTACAGCGCTCTTGTGAAAGACTCTCTCATTTCATTGTGCACACATTTAACCTGACGTAATGTTCTGCCAATTTGCGTTTTAGTATCATTTAACACGATAAACGCAGACAAGGTGAAAGGCTTCAACATTACACTGACTATTTAATGCTGCTATACGGTTACAGCTTAGCTTTACACCACAACAAGGAAGAAACACGTAACTCGCTGTGTTTTCCTTCTCACAATGTTGCTCACGTGTGCGCGCAGACCCCCACTAATCCACTCACGGTGTGTGGGCTCACAAGAGTTGTGTGCGGCGCGGCCCGTGTTCAATTACACGCCAGCTCCAACCGTATACGCACACATCACTTACCTGGGTTTCTGCTGTCATTAATTGAGTCCGCGTTCCTTTCTCTTCTCGCTTGTCTTACGTTTCGCGCCGTGAAGAAAGCGAATAAAATATTTTAAGAAATTACGATTTCCAAGATGAGAATTTTTCTTGTCTTAAAATAATTTCTACTGTCACGTGACAATAGATTTATTTTTCACTTTCAAGTCATATTCCAAATTTCCCATCTTTTATCTGTGATTTATTGGCCAACTTTGCTTAGTTTCAGTCGTCTTATTCCTCTCGCTAGATACATTATTATCTATTTTGTTATAAGATTATGTGTAGTCTTTCCCCCTGCCTATAAGCAAATAATTTTGTTTCAAACAATTTCCTTGGACCTAGTCTAGTAAGCTATATTTATAGTTAAGTGTAATGTTTATTAAGGAATGTTGTCAAATATTTGTGTCTCCTTTGTTCTTACTCCACTATGTTTCACTATTTGTTAGAAGTAAGAGTAGACACACAAAACTATAGTCTGATTTTGAATGGTTTATTAAATTACGTACATTTTATCGGCTGTCTTCTCTAAAACATTTTTCCTGAATTTAATAGTCCATGCAACGAATTACTGCGACAATATTGTGCTATTGAAGTGTTTCCAACTTTGTCAAATTGTTGCTTCCCTGCTATATACACTTTTTCCTCGAACGAGGCCTTTCGGTTTCGCAACTATTATCAAGTTCTTCCTACAACAACAATTGGTTGTTGTAGGAAGAACTTGATAATGGTTGCGAAACCGAAAGGCCTCGTTCGAGGAAAAAGTGTATATAGCAGGAAAGCAACAAAATTTGACAAAGTTGTGATGAAGACTGCTAACATAGAGAAAATAACTGATAATGAAGTGTTTCCAAGTGTTATTTTTGTGCGAAAATATATGCTGCTAGTGGTGCTTACATAGAACTGCATGGCACTGAATATATACATTAATGGGCTATATATAACTGTAATTATTTAATAATGAAAACGGGTTTTGTCTTCGACACTAATTTCAAGCCGTCACTAGGATGTCATAGCCAAAATTATCAACTATAATGAGCACTTGTTATTGCAAATAAAGAACATATCTTGACAAGTGTTCCTTTTTTTATCAAACAAACAAGTAATGCCCATCTGTAATTCGGCAGTAATATAATTTTTCTTAGATGTGTGGTTATGAGACATGAAACTTCAGCTTGCCATAATAAGTGTTATAGCAATAAAAAATAATTAAAATGTAGGTAGAACAAGTGTACATCGAATTTATGGTGCTTTAGTGTTTCCTCCCTTTCATTTACTTAACGATTCGTCGGACGTCTTCTACTGTTTCATTTTACTTCTCCAAGTACACTACTTTTTACCTTCCTGGAAAAAACAACTAGACACTAACACACTTCGTTTATTTATTTATTTTTATTTGTTTGTGTAAAATATCTTGTTCAAAAGTTCAAAAGTCACTGGACATTTTTACAAGTTCAAACCAATTTCGCATATATTTTATTCACAAACATTAACGCATATATTATGACAATCTTCTAGCACTATTTCATTTTCATCTAAAAAATGTTCAATAAATCTGATTAAGATTGCATATTTAACGGCTAATAAAAGCCAATGTAATTTATAAATAATTAAAACCTAAATAAAAAAGTAAGCAAATTAATGTTTATTATATATTAAAAAGCAAATAACATCCTAACAATAATAAGAAAAGTATTTTATAATGCAGTATTGTTTATTATTTTATAGTAATTTAAGGTAATATTAAAATATAAATAATTAATGTTTTTGTGTTTACGGCTATTTAAAAATATACTTATTCAGTTTAACGTAACAACATCAGTAAAGGGGAAAGTGTAGACCGTATTATACCCCTTAGGTGTGCTATTACAAAGCCTGACTGAATGCACGTATAATCTAATATGCTAAATAGAAATGTAGATTTTTATTGGTGTACCTGATAATACGGATATTATTATAAAGAAATGGTTTGTTATGTTGTCTACACTTATTTTGAGCTACCGTACTATAAAATGAAAGTAATCAACTAATACGCCTTCAAAAATTCCCATTAGTCATTAAAAGACTTACGCCATTTAAAATGTTATCCATTAGATCAGAATCGCATACGCAATATACGAGTTCAATAAAATGATTTAATTTTCCGTTGTATATTACGTCACGCAGGCGACATTAAGTTTTTATTACAACCGAGTGGTTACACTTCGGGCGCAGTAGCGTTGGTGCACGGTGGCACTGAATGAGCAACCGTTAACGGGCAAACGTGAATGCTGTCTCTATAATATAATGCTATCAGTGTTATATTCGTACCGTAAGACGACAGCAGTTCAGTTAACCGTCTCATGGAATTTACGGCCGATCGTGTTTTGGTTATTAGCTTACTAGTCTGCCAATTAAATATAATCCGATAACATCAATCAATACCCATAAAACGTGTTTTGATTCACCGTTATTCAGGATTATAAAACCGATTTTATGTTATCGTAAAGTTTGTTATTACTCTCATTAAAAACACCCTTGCGTATTTTTGTAAGAAATATTATTGCTGATAAGGGATGGAAACGGTCTGTTTTGGGTTGACTGACTGAAAGCAGCGCACTATCTCGATATTCAATTTTACTTTCGCTGTCCAAGTCTTAGGTTAAAAAGGACTTCGTCCATACATTTTCAACACGGGCTTGTAGACAATTCTCTTCGATGTCCGGCATCAGGTTATCACTGTATATATTCAGCGCCTGTACGTAATTTTACTTAACTTGTTTTCTCACAGAACTGATGATTGTTGAAAACCTCATAGTCGGCTCAGCATACAGCCAAGACCAAACGTAAGACAAATATGGCGCTTACAAACTACTGGCCGCCACGGAACTTTACATAAACACAAGTGAATTTTCGATATTGGGGAAACGATCAACCGGCGCCCACAAAGGGGTCGTCATCCAAATTGGAAATGTTTTTATTGCATATACAGTACAACAGCTACTAAGACGCAGTCAGCCAATTTCTTGGCGTCGAGCAGTCTTAAGTTCTAGTATACTTCCTTAATGTCCAACGTGCTTTGTTCTGGTTTTTTGGTACTAATCTAGACATCCTGGTATTACAGTACATCTAGTCTTGACCGTCTCTATCGTGTGCCGACAGTACATTATTACCTTATTTTTTAATTTTGCCTGTACTCAAATAAACAAAAGCGCACTAGATTTTAATGTAATTTGAGTGAATTAAGTCTTTAATTGCTGTCTATCCTTGTGAATACAAAGGCCTCTTTCTTATCGAGCTTCCTGAGGTTCATTCAAACAGTGTTGCTTTAACTACACCACAGTACCGGTTCGTAAATTTAGTAGCCTATACGTTCAAACGATATATAAAATTTTATGTATTAGAAGTTTATATTATTATTAACATTTATTTTGATGAAAGTATTAGCAAGCGTTCTAAGTACTAAAATCTTTAAATAGTAAGAAACTTAAAACATTTTCTTAAATATACTTTTGTAACAGTGATACGTCTTATTTCTTGCGAGGACGCGACAGAGAAGTCTCTCTTGTTAGTTGCGCGGCACATTGTATTTTAATATTGCTGTGAGATAAGTTACTTTAAACTTCAAGTGTGTTATTTTATTGAGACTTTTCTTTAAAGCTAAGAGAGAAAGACGTAACCCTGTTCTTGTTTCTCAACTCCCAGCGGATCACGAACGATACGACTACTCAATGGGACTGCAACCATGGTAGATCTAATGCCACCCGCATTATAGTTCCGTGTTACTCGCTTTAAAGTGTAACTCGGCCGTTCTCGTCAACTGATATTCTCTAAATGACAAAAAATATGGTCACATATTTGATGATCGAAACGAAACTGATTTCCGGCGACTGGAATCAACTTAGCGCGGAAAGGTGATCTAAAAATGTACAAACTTGCAACTAGTTATGTTCTTTATACAAAAGCTGAATCTCTGACTGGAATAAGGATATTCCCATCAGCATTAAAAATTGGTTTAATCGTTTATGGAAATAAGAATGTTAAATTTTTACGGAAAATATAAGTTATATTTACACCGACGGACACAATATAATATAATAAAACACAAACGCATCGCTGCATGCTTATATAACTGAAAGAATGAAGCGAGTTTTCAAAATTGACTCGACCGTTTGGCATTTGTCTGTCTGTCTATCTACCTATTTGGAGTATATCTCACAATAACGTTTGAACCCATTAACCGATTTTCGTAAAATTTAACACGCGTGTAGGGTACTCTTACCATACAGAACCCTATTGGTTTATAATTTATAATTTACAATGGATTTTCACCAAGTAAAGGCATCAAGCATTAATTATTTCAAGCATTAATTATTCCTATTGGTTTTGTGATTGGCTCCTCCAAGAATAAGCCGAGGGAGGCAAACACGTGGGAAAAATTGGAAAAAATAGCAAAATCCCACGTAGAAAATCAAACCATAATCTGAATATAGTTTAAGTGGAAAAATGTGAAAAATAGTGGTCATCAAAGCCCCAAAAATTGGTTAAATTGCTGATAAAATTGCAAAAATTGATGAGGGTGTAATCATATTAAAGATAATTTTAAGTAACATTTGAGTGTAGTATTCAGTTTTAAAAATTACATAATGTTTAGGAGCCAGAGACAAAAAGAGAAACATAAATTTGAAAGAAAATGTGAAAATCCATCAGAGTATCAGCCTTAAAGGAATTGTAAACAATATCAGAATATTTAAAATTTTAATTTTTAGTGTATAATTGTGTGCTCTTTAATAAAGAAATTTTAGAAAAATCGGAATTTTTTAATGTTTCCTATAACTAAAAATTTATCAAACTTCGAAATATACAGGGTGTCCCGGGAGGAGAGGGAAATAATTTGAGAAATGGTTCTATTGTGTAAAATAAGAAAAAAAGTTCATATAAACATATGTCCGGAAACGCTTTGTAAACGAGTTACGGCTAGCGAAAGATTTCGCCCGGGTTTCGGTAAATGAAGACTTTCTGAAATTCTGGAAACGTAAATTAAGGGGCGAATTCTGTTGTTTCTTATGGTTTTTGACCTAACAAATCGAATAAAACAGGTCGCAGAACTGTATCTCTCATAACTTTCATGATATCCGACGTAAAACAGAAAAATCTTTGCCTGAAAACGTATTGTATTGTTTTTAACCAAAATTGGAATTTTTTGTTGATTTTTATTGACTTTATTTACACAATGTTTCTCAGAATTAAATTATTTACAAGTTCTGTCTTTAACTTTTATGCATTTATTAATCATTTAACAAAGTCATTGTACTTCTAACCTAAAAACACGTTTTTTTTTGTTAGAAGTACAATAACTTTGTTAAATGATTAATAAATGCATAAAAGTTAAAAACAAAACTTGTAAACAATTTAATTCTGAGAAAAATCGTGTAAATAAAGTCAATAAAAATCAACAAAAAATTCCAATTTTGGTTAAAAACGATACAATACGTTTTTAGGCAAAGATTTTCTGTTTTACGTCGGATATCATGAAAGTTATGGGAGATACAGTTCTGCGACCTGTTTTATTCGTCAAAAACCATAAGAAACAACAGAATTCGCCCCTTAATTTACCTTCCCATAATTTCAGAAAGTCTTCAGTTACCGAAACCCGGGCGAAATATTTCGCTAGCCGTAACTCGCTTACAAAGCGTTTCCGGACATATGTTTGTATCAACTTTTTTTCTTCTTTTACACTATAGAACCATTTCTCAAATTATTTCCCTCTCCTCCCGGGACACCCTGTATATAATAAAAAATGTACTTCGTTGAAAATAGTGAGTGATTTCTGCAGCTCATGGAGCATGCTGGTATATAATTACAACTACATTAACTTTCATTTGTTATTTACGTTATTAGTGTTTTAAGTGGATACAAATGTAGATTGTTTGAATAAAGAATCATTGCAAATGCTGTTAACTTTTCAGAGTTTTATCTCCGTTAAACGTTTTTCACTATAATATGTTTTCGTTTTGTATGAGAACCTAATTATTTCACAAGCGTGAACATAAGGAAAGCACTCAGATTACAAAACGTTGTTATCGCTTTGTCTATGGCACAGGGAAACAGTCCCTTTGTCTGTTGCATAGAAAAACAATCAGTGTTTATTTTATATTGCACTTATGTAACATAAAACTGAGTTTAATACAGATTAACAGTTAAAAAGTGATATAAACGTTTGGATAAATTAAAAAAATGTACAATTTTTGCCAGAAATGTTATGAAAGTTTAAAATTTGAATAATAATATCCTTCCAGGAGTCAACGTTACTGATATAATCTCTGATAAAATCTCAAATTTATTTAATTTATATAAGTTTTTGAGTGATATACTCTACTGAAGTATAAGTACTGAAATGTTTAAAACTTTTTTGTTATTAGTTGACAATTTGTATTTTTGGTTCAATCAAAGCAGTTAGCAATAATAAATGTACACAAACAATGTATCTTTCTAATATTATGTCATTTTTATAAATTTTATGCCAACTAAGGAACGATGAGAAGTGCCATTTTATAGAGGAACGTCGAGCATTTTCATTTAACGAAGGGTGAGGCAACATTAGGTTGACCTTAGTGAGGTTGTAATTGGAAAGATGCGACTACGCCACTACGCTTGTAACACAACCCTATTTGACAGTGCCAGATTTCCTTAGGGCTGACCCGACTCTGCCGCCTATGAAATCAAACCACGCCGACCTTTCACCCGTCGCTGGGGAAACGAACGCGCTGACCACCGAGTGATATAATTAATAACTAGCTTCAGCGCCGTACAAATTAACGATGACTGGGCATTTCGTTAGCCCCTGTCGGGTCTTCCCACTGTCGTGAGCAAGATATTTATTCGATTGGCAGTTATAAACTCAGAGGTATTTTTTTTTTTTTTTTTTTTTTTTTTTAATAAAAGATCCATAATATAATTCGACTTTCAGTTTGTGAGACCTTACCAATTATGATGACCATACTAATATACGAAATAAGTTATTTGCCATGTTGAAAAGAGAGCAATCTGAAACCTGTTAAAGTTATGTTCAATAGTACTGTTGTTTTATTCTTTTCGTACTCCTTTATTTCCTACTGTATACAATAAATTTGATTTTATACCAATACCTTTATATAATGCCATGCTACATAAATAGATTTTATATGTTTATAGAATCTATATTAGATTGTATACTGTATCCTTTGCTTTATATACATATTATGCTATACATTTTATAGCATGCGATTTACATGAGTTAAGATCTGAGACATACGATGAAATGTAGGTGAAATACGAGAAGTAGGTAAAATTACAGTTTTGAAAAATGTATAAACATAGGCCTACGTTTGTAAAACGACCGAATTCATAATACGTATATGCATATACGAAGAGAGACACTGACGCAGAAAACGTTAGTTCTATTACATTTTTTTAATATACATAAATACAATATACAAATTGAAAGTTTATACCGCTTGCACGATCCCTAGCTTCTTATTACTAGACGTGACGTTCCTCTTTCTCTTCGATTTTCAGGTCTCAGAAATAAAAAAGTAATTACATTCTGTCCAAAATGTGCTATTATTATTATTATAAAAACGTCTGTGAATTTAAGTATACAGTTATTGTTAAAATTTTAGTAATTTCTGCAATAAACATAGTACAGATTACACAGTTTCATTTAAGCAGTCGGCGTTGACAGACACGTGGACATTTTTGCCAATGATGTACTTAAATTTACAAACGTAGATCACTTAAAACCTGCTCCAACTAGAAATATAGAATACAGTACATTTGTCTCTAACCATTCAGCGATTTTAAACGCAAATCGTAGAATAATTGTTTTCCTCCTGATGAAAAACTCAGTTGTAATATAATACTTTCGACCAAATTTGTGATGTCTGCTAGGTACTAATCACGTTTAAGCCACTTCAACAATCTACGAAATGTACAAAGCAATAACATACAAAAACCAACATATGTATGTGAAGTGTTGTAAGTAGGCCTACGTATAAACATTGATAAAAAGCAAAAACCGTTAACATTTTGCGAGAATGTTCATAGTATACGTTTTGTTTTTGATAGTATAGTATTTGATTTTATGTATAAAAAACGAGAGAATACGACACAGTGGACAAAGAATTGTGTGTCGTAAAAAAAAAAAAATACGTGACGAAAGGCAGATCATAATCAGGAAGAAGGAGCTACAATGGAGGACCGGTGCTATGAAAGTACAGACAAATTTTCTATAGTTAAATTAAATTATGTGCCACACATGACGCTGGCAGAGGAAGTCGAGACGTTTTCTTGGTAGCTAAAAAACGGCGTTGGTTATGTGTGCTTTTTATAACATATAAAATATTACATTTTTATTTAGTTTTTTAAGTGTTTCTATTTCAGAATTATTTACTTATTTATTAAAGTGCTTCAAGAGTGCCAAGAGTAGTTTATATTTCTGTTAATCACTACGTCTGTGTAAACGGATAACTGTAAAAGTGAAACGAGTGGTTGCTTAGCATGGAATGACGCAGAAGTGCTCAATCTTTCATAAGCTGACAGGCGGATTAGGTGGGTTAAATCCCCAACAGTAGCAATCTATCTTAATTATTTAGTCTAAATAACAAGCATGCTTAATTGTTCCATCTCTATTTAAGTACCGAGCGTTGTGTTATATAGCTCGTCCAACAGTTACCGCTTACTATACCCGTTATTTCGAAACAGTGCACGAAAGATGGAAGCCAACTTTTCACGCTGCTACTAACTGAAAATTATAATTTCTTATTATTGTGTCTGTGCAAAGGTGAGACTACAAAGTCTTGAAATAATGAATGTTGCTAATGTTGTTGCTGTTGTTGTTATTTCTATTGAAATAACATTAAAAAAAATAAATACTTTTTATAAAGTGTATTTCATAACGAATGATTATTGCTGAAATTAATTACTAATTAACTTATCTTTTTGGCCCAATCACCGTACCCGTCTACGTCTTCATGAAGACGACATTAAAAAAAAGTTTTGAAGTACTTCCACGGAAAATAATATAACATCGTATTTATTTTATACGTTGTATTTTTAGCTTAATAAATTCATGTAATGTTTCTCTGACTACGTATGTGGCATTATTTTACTTTAAACATAGATATTTTTAACTCTTAAACGTTTATTACTCTTGGAGTTGCCAAAAGCTGTTATTATACGACTCCGGTGTTTAAAATAATGTTCCTGTTACCTTAAAATATTTTTATTGATTATAAATATTTATACCCATAAGTGAATCATTACGTCTTGGGTCTTTCGTCATTAGACTTATTTAGTTTTTCTGTGACAGTTGTTAGTATTTGGTATTTGTCTTACCCCGTATACATCTGTATTCTTATAATTTTTGTAATTCCCTCTACGCGTAGTAGCTGTGTTTTCTGTGTTTTCCACTCCAGTAATCCAAAGTTATGTTCCAATGATACTTCACAGCGTTTCCTGCTTCTCAATCAAGATTATTATTAGTTATTGTATGATTTGTACAGTCATTACTACAAAGGTCAAATTTTATTTTAGATAAATGTGCATGGACTGTACATTTAATACTAGTGTTTTAATAAACATGTCAAATAGTTGTTAATTGATGTGTCATGATTTTAGTATATCATTTAGTCTATTTTTAATACATGGTACTTTATAGTGAGCAGCATATCCCTTGTTTATTGCAGGCTAGTAGGACTTTAGTTTCAGTCGGTCTACTAGGATACGATCAAGCGTACGATGCCAGGATTATGTTTACTTTTAGCGTAATATTATCCTTTGTTATACGTAACACGTTTTACACATAATGTCATAAATTGTGTCATATAATTTTTTGTGTCATATTTCACTTGTTATATTTCCAAAAATTATAACGTCAGCACAGATTCCTTCAAATTTCAAAACTTAACCTCCTACACCGCAAAGTAGTGTCCCAGATTACTGAAATAGATATTTGTAGCTCATAGAACGTTATCACAGAACATTAACATTACCGTGCTGTACACGAAATAATAAAATCTCTGTGTTGTACAATTATATAATTTCTGTGTATTATTCTCGAACAGACGGTTAGAAATATGGAGATGTACTTTGTTCTCGTCTTAATACTGAGTATAATTGAATCAGACATGGAGTTAATTAGTGATTTCATCCTTTTACTCTTACACAATTGCTGTATACTTATACCGGTATAAGATTAAAATAGAATCTCAGTAGTCCGGCACATACACCATCACCGTACCGCCGGATTTTTGAAACGCCGCATAACAAGGAAAAGGCTGAATAAATTTTACTCTGTACTAAACTACTCAATATATTTCAGCATTGATGACCTACTCAATATATTTCTAACACGTGACAAAAGTGGCGAAATTAATAAAACCATTACAATTGTTACGCACAAAGTTTATAAGATTAAACTTTAATTAATGTGCCCGTAAGTTTTCCGTCTCACCGATACTTCATCCCGAATTATTTCATGCGAAAACCGTATCCAAGTTTAACTATTGGTTGGAATCTACACCTGCACCTTAAACTCTACCGTGGTTAATGTGGCACATTAGTCACAGCTTTGATACGTGTTCAAATGAACTAGGCGAAGATTCTGTTTGATTAACTCTTACTTCGACCTCAGCAAGCTCTTGTATTAGTAGCATTTAGCTTAGTGGTATACATTTTATTTACAAAAAACAGTAAACAGATTTATATTTAATTTAACTACAGTTTTACTACCGATTGTTTTGAATATACACAGGAAGTTTTAAACTATTTAGGTATGATGCACAGAGTCTACGAAGTATGTATAATTAAATTATAATACGACTTTATTGTCATTTATAGTAATTAGTTTATTGTGCGTGTCTTACATAAACGTCTACAGTAAGCCTAAATGACGTCCACATGAAAATGATTAAGGGATCAGTGTTACAAGACGAGTCAATTTGTTATTCCAAACGCATCTTTAAAAAATGTTTTTTAAATGCCTGCAACATGAAAATGTTTTCAACGTCAGTATCTTTGACAACATGTGCTGGAGCAATTTGAGGGGCCATCTTGTCCTATGGTGAAGATCGACGGTGCACAAATACCACTTGCTAATTTTCACTGTTGACGTCATTTAAAATTGCTGATTTTTTTCACCTGTCGTTATTTTAAAATTTTTCTTTTCAACTCCAGCTAGCCCAGGTATTTATATTTTACGTTTTTAGGCCGGATGTTTTTTTCTACTTTCCGTCTATTGCTTTTCGACAACGTGAAATTAGGGTTGGTTCAGACCTGACGTGGGATTACTGAACATATCCAATTAGCAAACAGTTGAATTATGAAGATTGATCTGTTCTGCGAAACATCTACCATTTTCGATAAACGATTCCAAGACTCTAAATGTATAATTCTCTAACATATAATATACTGTAACATTCATCAAGGTTATGAAATATTACGAAGCAAATTGAATTATGTTAATACTCTTATGGAAATATCACACACCGAAAAATGAAGAGCTGGCATTAATACAACTCGGTTAGGCACTGTACGTTGCCTACTCAATGATAACCGCGTACGCGCGTCCGTGTGACTGCGGCTTCTGTACGGACGTGTTTCATATCTAATATTTCCAGGCCTGTCACTCACTTTGCACGCCAAACGCTGTGTAAAAAAATCTAAACGTTACGATCAAAATTCAATCCGCGACCACATCAATCATATTGACACACAAGTCAAAGTATTCAATACAACACGGTCTCCCCACAGCCTCCTCATCCCGGCTCTACAACTAATCTGGATGTTATGTCGATACATTTTTATCACGTGCGTGTGCATTAAATAAATATTACAAGTCGCTTCGCTTGTGAACAGTGCGAGTGACACGTTCAAAAACAGAAATTGATCGCATCATTGTAACTGAAAAAAGAGTTTAATAAAAATTCATTTTATTTACAGTTTACAAGAAAGGAAAATGATTTATTTCATAATTCACTTCTAAAGACTGTAGTGGTGTAGTGTAGTCCTCCGGTCATCTCTTCCTGGGTCTACCAACACACCTGTGCCCTTTAGGTTTGTATTTCCAGACTTGTCTGGCCAGTCTAGAATCTGATGTTATTTAGTGTCCATTTCACCGTTGTTTGTAACTTTTTAATTTTTCATTCAAGTTAAAAAGTTGTAACTCTTCCCTGATAGCCTCATTTTTTTACGGTCAAGTTTACAACATCTTTTAACTCCTCTCAAAAACTATTATGTTACACAATAAGATACATTTTTTTATTTGTATTGTCAGGCAAGTACTTAGGAAACGAATCGTGTCGAATATTAACTTTAGTGTTTAAAGTTGTAACAATAATGTATCGTAGTGAAGCTTGTGTGCAGAGAACCGTATGCAGAATGTAAAGATTAGAGATCTTCTGAGACGAAGGGTTTAAACATGTGCACAGATTATAAATAATGATAACTGTAGTCGAGCTGACTTTAGCAAACGTAGAAAAATACGGTGGATTATAAAAATACAGGATAGCTGAATGACTGGAGCCCACGAAAAGTGACAACTTGTCTTGAAAAATCTGAGTGTATAGACCAAAAGAACACAGAAACTGGGGACAACAGGAAATCGTTGAGTACCTTAACAACCAATCTGCCTGTAAAGAGAATATAGAAGAAAAATGTATACTGCTAAGATTTTGATTGTTCTGTGCTAAATTAAACTAAAAATCAAAATTATGTTTTTAAAAAAATCGACGTATTCACCTACAAAACATATGTTTCTTTTAAAGATAGATAGGCCTAGTTACGTTAACCTAAATAAACCTTTGAAAGTCTAACAGGTTTACGTACTTATTTATTTGTTTAGTAGTTCGCATAGTTTATGTAAATTTAAGAAAATTTAAGACCAAGAAATTCACTATTGTGTGCACGACATGCAGTATCGTGTATTGTACTTTAGGTAGGCAAACGATACTAGAGTTATAATATAATTATATTATACATTATAGTCTAAAAGGAGTTGAAAATCTCTACAATAACAAATATTTTAAGATATATTGTAAGAAATAATTTTTAAAATATCCTTAAAGAAAACTAGTCCAAAAATTCCGGCTTGCCATGAAACTATTTATCTTTGGAAAATTCGTTTATAAAGTTTACCTATAAACTTAAAAAAAGCGTTTAAGCAAAGTGACACTCAGTAAAAAGAAACGCTTAATTTATCATTTTTTCTTAGCCGTTGCAAACTAGTAGCGAAACCAAAATTTTAGCAGAGAGCGCTATATGTTCAAATTGTTCTTATCTAGTGTTTTCACGACAGTAAGCAGTAATGATGGACAAGACGTAAAAAAACTGAGAATCCAAGCTAGCAAGCTTTAAATTTGTCTTATCTGTCCTTGTGCTCGCAACACTGAACAGAGTTGGTTTTAGGAAAATTACATTTTAAATTTAATGTCTGATTATAATCTGCATTTAAATTTATACGACGGACGTTTTTCCGTTCTGAAAGAAGAAAATACTAGTTTAAGACACACGCTGCTATTAATTTGTCCAGTGTTATAAAATGTAAAAAATTTATAGAACTTCTAACGTTGTTACAAAACATAATTTTCCTTTACCTTTACTTATAGCAAAATCGATTAATTATACAGTACACAAGTGATAAAAATCAATGCAATAATTGGAAGGTAATTGCTTGATGTGGATATTTTATTAACGTTTAATTGAAATGTAATTCTAATTTATTTCTTGGATTTCGTTGAAGTTGGATTTCTTGGATTTACTTGGCAACCTCTGAAAAAGCTTTTTAAAAGTGAAAACCGGATCAGGTTTTAAGGTAAAGCTTTTATGTTTTTACCCATAACAAGATTTGTGTTCCGAATCGTAGTGAAATAATTATATTCTAATTTATTTATTTAATTAATGTAATTCTCAAATTATTTTTATTCAATTATGTTGTAATAGGTTTTTTGCAACTGACGCCTTTTTTTTTTGTTTATTTGTGTCCACGCGGACTAATGTAAGTAAATTATGAAAGCCAGTATGAAGAGTATCCAGTATTCATAAAAAAATCTCCCATTTTACTGTATAGTAGGTATTTGTTGATAGAAGACAAACAAAAATTATTTGCGATCAAGAAAAACACCATTTCTTGAAAACGTAATGATAACATCATACGGTGTCGGGCAATTAACTGACAACATTAATCCTTTTCTTGTAATCAACACTCATTCCTGCGGGCTTTATAACTCCAGTCCTTAAGTTGTCTTCCGCGTAATATAAATAAGTTGCCTTTAGCCTTCCTCCCTTTTCATTAGTAAAATCATTTCGTGAAAAAGTTCTGAGCCGTATACCAAAAGTATACTGTTACTTTTTCAACAACATAATGTCATCGTAGCGTGTTACACTTAGACGTAACGATTTTGAGACGTATACAATATCCTCTATGTTAAATTAACATTTTGTGCAGTGTACACAATGACAGATGACCAAAGAAATTGTTAGAATAGATTCCTCATAAAAGAAGAAAGAGGGAGACCACGAAAACGTTGGATAGAAGGTGTAAGAAATGCAAGTATAGAGAGAAATACGAAGGAATATGAGTAAAAATATCGTACAATTTTGTACCTAGGGTGCGAAAAACGACTAAAGTATTCTTTTACACACACGCGCGCGTATATATATCATTTTTTATTTTTAAGCCTCAATAAGAATTTATTAGAGAATCACCGTGACTAATATTCGTTTTCCAATGGTGTGTGTAAAACCGTTAGAGACATTCAATTGTCGTTTATTTCTGAGAATGTCAAAGTGAAAAACGTGACTCCTAGTAAACGATTTCCGCAATAGACTGTAAGGTGTAACGTAAAAATAATAAAATAACTATTCAATTACACTGTTTAATTTACGTGCGAGAATTGAAAAGCTTAGTGGATATAATTTGAAATAAATTCCTTAAGAACATTAAAGTCGCTTTAAGAAATGCTTTATTAATACTAAATGGGTTTCACCAAGTCGGTTTCAATACTTCACCCCTACTTTACTGAGACGTTTTTCTCTTCATTTCTGGCTTTTACATCTTTTAGTCGTGCTCGAAAATAATAACATGATGATTAAATATACAGAAAAAGCATCTGTCACGACAAAAAGAACGCTTTGATGCATTTTTAATACTCTGTTCCTCTCCCTCAATACCTATCCACCTTTCATCTCTCTCTTCCCCTCTCTCCTTTAAATGCTATGTTCAGACCATTCATTATTTTATTCTATAGTCCGTTTTCCGTCCCACTAATCTATTAACATTTTTACGATATCACTTTAATTGTAATTTTCTCTTCTCGCATTGTGCCTTCTACTATTTTAACGTTGTAGGTGGAACTTTCAAACAATCTAATAAATATATTCTATATTTTTTTGACTGACGATATTACCTATTCACGATTGTCTTTTTACACAATGACCCATTTTTTTAATATAATTCATTACATTCTTCAGTTTAGTGAATTCTTAAATTTATTTTAATATCGGCAAGTTTTAATATTTCCTGCTAACCTGATATCAGCAACGCCTGTGATTTAGTTATATTACTTCCGTTACTTTATCTCTTTACACCTTATCGTCCACAAGTAGTAGTATCAAGTGTTTTCTGTTGTTTAAAATGTAACACACTCATGTTCATATTAAAATTTTAGATTTAACTACAGACAAACGCGCGCGCGCATGCACAAACATACATAACAATAACATTTTAGTTAATATAGTAAACCAAAAATAATTATATTTAAAAATTAATTTGTATGCAACAGTATGAGAATATTTTATTATGTTAATCAAAACTAGAGTTTCCTCTAGTAACCTTTCTACAATAATATAATCACGCTTTTCTTAATTCAGTTATCGTCAGTAGGCAAACCTTTAAAATTAATTTGACAGAACATTTTACTTACTCAACTGTATGTAGATTATTCTAAGTACTTAAATATTAAAATTTGTTTCTTCTGCTAATGTTTTAAATAAAATAATTTAGTTTTTCTAAAATTGTATCGTGCATGAAAATTTCTTATAGCCATACGTTTATAAACATTAAAATTAGGACAAAACTTTTGTTTCTAGAAAAAATTATTCCTTTGCGAAAAATTCAAAATAATTTGGTAAAAATTTTAATTAATTTTAGAATCAATTTTATGTTTATGATTAAATATTTTATGATTGTTATTTTTATACAATTTACATATTCAGTCACATTTTATAGATTGGAACTGTCAGACGTGCATTCTAACCTTCATTATACGGAGTTGCTTGTAAGTATTGCCTGATACACGATTTGTGCAATTAACTGTATGTTGGAAATGAGATGTCTTTTGATAAAGCGGTTTACCAGTGTATAGCGTGGAAGAACAGTGGGAGAATAAAACTTGGAACATGAAACCTTTAGAAACGGGAAGAAGTAAAATTTAAAGACCATAATAAACGTAGAAACGAAAAGAAGAAGAATTATCTAATTCTTATGGGGTTACGCAACGTTTTAAATACGAAGGAATTATGAGTTTATTGTTTCAAAAATATATGCGAAAATATTTTTAGATACTTCAGCGGAAGACGTAAAAATTATTCATGTAGATAAACACTATTTTTCGAAAGAAGCATATACATATAGTCGTACATTTATATTTCATAGACTATGACAATATTTACGCAAGTACGTGATAAAGTAATTAAATAATTCGACTGAAATATGAAATAACAGGTTTAACTTTTGTCTGAAGCTCGCACTTCCGGTGTCAATGAAATCAAAATTACGACTAAAAACCGGGCTGTCAGGCCGTGGTCGGTTGCTATGAAACGTCGTTACGTCGACAACGTTTCGATTCTCAGTCCGGATTTTTAGCAACAGTCTTAAGTTGGAAATTAATGAATAATCCATTCTCGGTTTTCCTCGGTTATTCTCATTTTCTTCATATAACAAACTCTTTTCCCATTACAAAAAAAAAGCTAGATTATCTCGAGCACAACATAAAGAGTCCTTATTTCAGTCTCTTTGTGTTATAAAACTTTACGTATAATGCAAAAAGCGTTGCATTAGTTGGTTTTTACTGGGCGTTACGCTGCTCAGCGCGACTGAGACAAGAACGCGGACGCATTGTCTAGCAAAAGGGTCTAAAGGATGATAATACATTTCATTTCACTTGTTTGTGCTGCAGCCAGCCAGCTACAGTACAGTTACAATTACTGCTGCAGCTACCCTTTCGCCAGTTGCTCTACTTTGTGAGGAAAACCCACTCTGACAATTCCTTTATTATTACCGTTGCCGGGAAAGAGCCAGTGTAAACAGAACAGTAGCTGCTGGTTCAGGATTTCTTTAATTTACTATTTTAATCTAGCAAAACACTGGAAAAGGCAGCGACGACCTCTTAATTTACCTCTGAACGTACAAGAACTCCGACCGAGAAGTCGACGTTTGAGACAGAAAGGGTTTGACACGTGTCACATCGCTATGCAACTACTGTCACTTGACGGTCT
Organism: Magicicada septendecula; assembly: GCA_034769895.1. Classification (NCBI taxonomy): domain Eukaryota; kingdom Metazoa; phylum Arthropoda; class Insecta; order Hemiptera; family Cicadidae; genus Magicicada; species Magicicada septendecula. Next base: position 1,305,413,817 of record CM068367.1, read on the forward strand.
ATTTCTTATATTATAAACACAAACACGAGAAGTTGAAAACAAGTTTTAAAAATATATGTTACTTTTCATTTGGCAATATTATAAATGTACAAACAAAAGTATATATTTTTTGTGTTTCGATTATTATATTCAATTGTGTGAAACGTATGTTTTCCATACAATTTTATACTTGGTGAGAACTGTAAGCAATGGTAATTGTGTATCATATATCTATATAATATTTATTTAATACAAACTTTGGTATGATAAAGATTTGTTTGATACAAAGAAAGTGAGTTACGTCAGCAAAATGGAAACAACTGTAATGCGATATCAGAGGACATCAAAGATATAAAATACGATTTTCGCCACAATTATAACATGTTCAAACACACTATATTTGTGCTTAGTAAGGAAATTTTGTAGACAGAATATGCTTTCTAGAATCACTTAATCACTTAGTACGGCTACAAATTACAAAACGATGAAGATAATGACGTGTCATCGGCGGACTTCTTAGAGCAGCATGGAAAAGTTTAAGGGTGAGATTAAAGGTTAAATGTTAATCTACGAGTGAGATTAAGAGAGAAGAAAAATTAAACACATAGCTTACAAAAGAAGAGTAGACAATTTTATTTTACGAATGAAAAAATATAATAAATATTGTTACGGTATTGGATTAGGCAAGAAGATTAAATAATACTTAATTGATGGGTCATATCGGTGGACAAGACGGTTGGCTAGACCCGAATATCAAAGATCATCACGAAGACCAAAGAGGGTAAAACAACGGCCTTTTGAAAGACTTAAGCGTTGCTTGGTTAGAAAATGTGGTGCGAAATGGAGAACGTTTGATCCAGAGCAAAATTACTGACAAACTGAAAAGCCATCGTTCAACAATAGCAGACAAAAAGGGATGACGATGACGGTGTGCTAATGTGATCGTATATTTACTCATGTCGCAAGTTGAAATTAGTGCGCGACGTTTCAACATGCAACCGCTTCGCTCTTCTGATAACAATTTATATTTTCAGAACTTTTGTACGCCGGTAGTCTTATAGTATCTCATATTAGTTAAGACACTGTAAATAAATCATGACATCTATATAAAGTTAGCTATCTATTTTTATGAGACCGCATGCACAGTTGTTAATGTTCACATAAATACATAAAACAACTGTAAAAGTAGTGTGCTCCATGCGCTGTAGAGCTCCCACCCTACTTTAATGGAAGTACATTTATTATTATATAAATTTGAAATTATATAATTTTTCAATTATAGAAAAAATGATTAAATTCCCGATTTCTCTATTTCTTTAGTAACATAAAAATTAAAGAGAAACTAATTAGACGATAAACAAAAAATTCGAAACTTTTTGGGTTGGGTTACAATTTATTTTAAGTTTGATTAAGAAACTTGTGTTAGTGGTTATAATCACAAACAGAATTATCACTGTTGCACACAACTATAGAAAAATTATTCTGATTAATGGAAACATTTTTCTACAGTGGTGTGCAACAGTGATAACTCTGTTTGTAATTATAACCACTAACACAACTTTCTTAATTGAGAAAATGAAACGATTATCGATTCTGCATTACATTCTTCAAAAATGAACGTTCCTATGAAGACACCAATTGTTTTGGCCAAGATTTCCCATTTCCCTGGCCCAAATTATAAACAAATGTACACGGCTCAGTATGGCTCTAAATTCTACACTGCTTCCAGGAATTCAACAAAATTAACTTGGAGCACAAACGCTCCGATTTGCTCTATAGTTGATCCTGCTACTCTTTCTGAAACAACGAACAGAGCATCTGACAAATGTTTTGCAGAAAAACTGTTTCACGCTGCCTTTGGTAAAGAAATTCCCGTCGATATGAGAAGAAAATTAGAAGAAAACAAGCAACTAAATTATGCGGGTATAGTGTTACACAGTCATGAGGTCTGCGGAAACTGCAACACTAAAGCTTAAAAATCTTCTGTCTGCCCTTTTAACTAAAAATTTTGTTTATAAAAAATTTGTTGTAAAATGTAAATTGTACTTTACCTTTCATGTACTGCATAAAATTACAGTCAAAATTATGCTCTTCCGAATTCTTCTTGAGTTTCCTTCCTCTGTTCTTCTACTTTCCTGCGGCTATGTTCTTCTATATTAGTAAACTTGATGTTCACTACTTCTTTAAACTCTTGCACCTCCTTTTCGGTCTGGTTCTCTTCTTGTTATCTTCTTTCAAATCTTCCTTCAATTGTCGGTTGTTCTTCTCTATCTTCTTCCTGGTTTCATCGATTTTCTGATTAGTGTTTTCAATTTTATTAATCAATTCTTCTTTAGTCGACTTTAATTCTTCCTTGAAAGATTGGTTGTCTTCCTTCAATTCTTCTAACTTCTTCCCCATCTTTCCTTCCATCTTCCTGCTGTTTTCTTCTATTTTCTCTTCCATCTTCTTACTGTTTTCTTCCATCTTCTCTTCCATCTTCTTACTGTTTTCTTCTATTCTCTTATTTGTGCTTTCGATTTTATTTCCCAAATCTTCCTTTAAAGACTGGTTATCACTTCCCATTTTCTTACTCAAGTCTTCCTTTGTAGAATCCAATTTCTTATTATTTTCGTCCATTTTCTTGTCCATTCCTTCCTTCATTTGCATGAACATTTCCATTAATCTGTCCATTTTTGTTTCTTCAGTGTCTTGGATTTCTCTACATGTCTTTCCTGGACATTAACCTCCCCTGTCTGTGTGGGCAACTCAGGTTGTTCTTCTGGTGGTTCAGGTTGTTTGGACAACACCGGTGGCAATGAACTTTCCACATCTACTGGCGTCGCCTCTTTGTTCTCCATGTCTATCTCTATTGCTTTTTCGGCCTCCGCCGCCCATTTCTTGGATGTTGCACGTCGTTGCATTTTCCCTTCAATTTCTCTGGCTTTGTAGCTGCTGCCGAACTCCAACTAGTGATTGGGCAGATTCTAGTGGCCTCTCAATCGCTAATTAAAGCCCCACGTTGGGCGCCAATTTGTAATAAAACTCTCAATTCTGGTGTTTAATTGGTGTGGCTCTCGAGTCTTCCTGGTCTGAAACACTTCCTTTAGTTTCCCAGTTGATCGAGTCCCAAATGTAGCAAAACCTGTCAAATAGTGTTAAGCTGTTGAAGATATAGATGTGTAGTATCCCAAAATGTTTTAAGAAAAATGTTGCTTGTTGAAGAAATAAAAAAAATTGTTCAAAAAAATTTTATAATTTAAAAAAAAAATTTCCTTTTATCAATTAATTAATTAAAATCAATTAATTAATGGTGTTTTGTGAAGTTTTAAAACGTGTATCACTTCTCTATGAAATTTTATTGATGTTCTTGTATTTTCCAATAAATTGCAACCACTCATAAGATTGTCTCCAGGACAATCGATATTTGTTTACTTTTTCGTTTTGGAGGTTATCTTCCTTTGTATGTGGTAAAATTCTGGTAGTTTCTTATTTAAATTATATTAATCGTAATTTGTTATATTAATGAAAGAAAGAACTATTTTGATGTGAAAAGTATAAAGGTTTTATTAAATAATTGAATATTAGACTCTTTTCGATTATAAAATCGACTCTCAGGGTATCGAAAGTTACAAGGTTTGATATATATAAAATTCAATAGGGTTCTTTAAACAGCTAGTTATGATTAAAGTCAGAGAAATCGGGCCAATATTTAAAAAAGTATAACGGTACAAACAGTAATTACTAATACTAAGTACATACATGGAATATAAAGTGAAATAAAATAATTTGTTGTCACCATACAGCTGACGGAAACGAGGAGGCGTTGCTCACGACAAATGCAAATGGCTGCCGTCAAGTTGGTAAAAATGTCCTTCGGAAATGCGACGTTCCAAATAAGATATTTTCTGATAGTATTCTCGTCCTGGTGTCCGCAAATCTTCCTTCTGATGTTGTGTAGTGTCTTGAGTGAAGTTTCAGTGTTGTATTTTGTATATCTGTGTATGTATAAGTTAGTTCACTTTTCTGTCATTCGGCACTAATTAACGGTTATGTTGTATACTGTTTTCTTGTGTTTAATAGTGTTATTCGTTGTAGTTAGGTGCTGTTCAGTGTCATTTAATCTTTAATAATAGTATCTGTCACTATGTCGACGTTCCAAAATTGTTTTACTCGCCACTCGCGATTTTCAAAAACGTGTCGTTCACTGACTCGCCATTACCGTACGATTAGTTAGGTTAATTTTGTTATATTCCGCTCGTCAAGTACTCCGTACTAATACTAATAATCAACTATCTATTTCCTTCAGTTTCGACTAAAATCTTAGCCAATATAATATTATTCTTTACATTGTTCAAATATAATTTTGCATCCTGTGCATGTTTCCAAATACACTATATAACTGCCTAAACTATGGTTATTAATCAATTTTATTTGCCAGATGTAATTTAAATTAATCTTTCAGTTCATTCGGCGTATTTTAATATTGGATAATGCCGTTTTATTATGTTTTTTGTTTAAAATTAGTAATTTTACTTTCATTTTGTATTTAGTAAATTTCCAAAATTAACTTCCTGTCATTATGCAGATTCTGCCATTTTTCAGTTATTATTATTATTAATAATCTCATATTGTATTAAAAGGTTTATATTCCCTTATTTTCTTGTAATTATTTGAATTGGTTAATTTCTAAAATATTATTTTGGAATATATGACTCCCCTCTCCAAATTTCTGAGTTTTGTCATTTTAATTTTTATTTATAATTCTGAATATTATTTTATAAAATCTTTCTAAGTGGTATCTGTAATTATATGGCTTCATCTCAGGTTTATTTTATCTAAATCCCTTTTGTTTAATTGCATTTACGCGTAAATGAGTAATTTCTCTGTTTTGATGAAGTTTGGTTTTCATTCTTTTGCCTAGATTTTCTAACAAGTTTTTTCTTACAAAATTTTTACACAAACAATAAATACTGTGTTATACCCTCTCTGACTTTCAAATATGGTATTATAAACTAAACATTTTTTCAAATAACGCAACACTAATTAGTATTGGTTTCAATACAATGAACAGTTAAACAAATAAGAAATATTTTCAAATAAATGGTTGTCTTCAAACATTCAGACATTTTTTACAATCAATACTTACTACTAATATAGAAACATTATTCACAAAAAAGGTTTTTTTACCAACTAACATCTTAATTACTTATTACTATTAACACAAGTAATAAATATATTTACAGTAATGATGTTAGTTGTTGCAAATTTAAATAAATGTCTTTATCTCTAATACATTTTTAAAATCCTTATCCTATATTTACAAAACCTTATATCTATATTCTTATTTGCTAACTATTATACTACGTGGGATTATGCAGTTTTTTAAACTGTCCTTTAAATATTGTATTGGGTAATTGTACCCAGTCACCGTATAATTAAATCTGTTTTTACTCATTCTATATAAAACAAAATGTCACTTTAAACAGATTTATATCTTGTTATTATTAACTGTAACATATTCACAAGGTACAAATTTTAAGTCACTGAAAGTTGCATGTTTCATTGTATTCAATTTTTGTGATTGCCAAGAATGAAATATAAGGTTTATTTTTTATAATACCCAAAACTAGCACTGGTTCACTTTACACTTTTATTTTGTTATGTCTAAATGGTTGTGTAGTCTTATTAACATAATAAATTGGTTAGTGTGTTACAATGGAGATTTGTTCCTTGGGTACTATATTATTGTTTCATCTTGGTTCACTGGCAACTCTTACTCTACACACTTTTCTCTCTTAATTTTATGTACATGTTGTTACTGTCCAAAACTATTTTGTTATACTTTTATTTGTATTTTACTATTTATTTTGGGGTATGGGGATATGGGTATCTTTTATAAGAGCATAACATCTTCCTCAGGATGCTGCCTTCTTCTTCTTTCTTCTGTCTTCTTGGACTGGTATCTTCTCCATCTTCTTCTTGATGCCATCGGGTTTCTTGGGATTTCTTCATCTTCTTCGGGTTTCTTGGGATTTCTTCATCTTCTTCGAAATTTCAGAAATACATCACCTTTATTGGTGGATCTTGCCTTATTCAGGGTTTCTTTTCCATTTGCTTATGCTCGTTGTGGGTTTGGTCATATTCTGTTGCTTTGTTTACTTACTCCTTACCTTCCTGGGTTATATTTTTTTTTTAAACTTGGGTTATTAGACTGTTTTTGGATGACTCATCACTGGTAACTTATTTTATTTGAACTTATATTTTTTAAATAATAATGATTGCTTTGCACAGTTGCTATGAATTAATTCTTTATATTTAATTTAATGCTTTCTTCCAGATTTAAATGTTGTAATCTTATTATTCTATTGATCAATTGCCATTCATTATTATGCAATTATCTGTCACGTTACATTTGTCAGAAATCAGACTATTAGAGCATAGAGCTCTGCATTATGAAAAAAATACTCAATGATCTTTCTCCCCCCTCCGCGGTAGAATATAGACATACACCTGATAGAAAAAAAAAACAATTCAGAATAAACACAAAACTATAAAAAACTGATGTACAAGCACGGAAATTTAAAACCTCCAAAATCTTATTATAAAAAACATATGCCTGTACATTCATACGGAGACACATTTAAACAATTTAATTCATCGTCTTAGTAATCATGTCGGTAACTTTCCCTATTGAGATCTAATTAAATGAATTGGATAAATACGGTAATATACATATTCCTAACTATTATTTTTATTTAATATTAAAATAAATAATATTTTATATTTTAAAGAAGGATATTTTTTAATTATTCATTAGAATGCTTCCTACTTCTGAAGATGATAGTAATGTGAAATGTTGAAACATTCTTACACTTAAACACAACTAATAAATATATACGTTTTATATCCTCAAACTGCCTCCGTTTTTCTCAAAACGGATAGATGCTGTTAGCTACTAATTTTGCAATTTCTTCTTTGTTCCATTGTTTACATGTAGCTAAATTTTTGGACTTGTTTGTTTTTGAATAAACTTGTAAACGACTGTCGCAAATAAATATAAACGACGGAAAAGTAATGTAAGAGTTTGTCTGTCCCTAGGCGCAGTTTACAGGATAATGCAGTTTAGTGACACATTCAGTATTTCGATTAGAGAAAAGTGGATTTTCATAACATTCTTATACGTATATTTAGCCAATTTTAATTTAAAAATAACATAGTAATTCATAGTATATATGTATGAAGTGGCATAAGTCTAAAAGCGTTTAAAAACCTTTATTAATTTTTTCGTACCTATTAGTTTAAGCTGGCTCCAGCATTGCACGAATGCAAAATTCTAAGGGGTTGTAGGGAGTGCGATAATAAATTACGCTAAGCGTTCATAAAAATACACTGAACTTATTCAGATTCAAATAGAAGTAGCAGTTTTCATCATAGCGTTTCTGCGTCCACTCGTATAAATTATCCCGCTTAAACGAGGTTAATTTAAAGAAACTAATGGCCGTGGTACGTAAGCGTTAAGTACAAAGTTATAGTATAAATACAGTAGTGTTCGCAGCTGAGTGGGCGTCCGGGGGCCGGATATTGATGCCATTAGACTATGACTGTTGGTTGTGCAGCGGCTGTGAATGGCTGGCAACTTGCCTGTGGACTTCTGGGCGCTGTGCCCGCGTTCCACAGATACAACCACCGCCGCCACGCCACTGGAGATATGAATTGTATATGAACTAGAAACAGAAAGAGAGAGGACAGCAAAATGACGAAGAAACAATTATTTATGAGAAGACGCACATGTTAAATTTCTCGGAAAATGTGCTCTTTTTTATATTTCTCTCCTCGGGTGTAGTATCGCATTGGATGCTCCTTCGTTGTCTCTCCCTCCCCCACCTCTCTCTCTCTCTCTCTCTCTCTCTCTCTCTCTCTCTCTCTCTCTCTCTCTCTTTCCCGAAGAATCACTACGATTCTCTCTCCCCACACAGACACACACGTTTCTTTCCTCTTTCTATACCCTCTCTGTTCTTATTTCCTGTATCTTCGGTTAGGTTCTGCACTTCGGCGCAACCGTTCTCTGAGCTCGTGTGTAAGTAATCTGCATGCGGAAAGCGCTTTCCAGTTCTTGAAGAGCGGTTCAATTCACCGAGGTACAAATCTAATCGCACAATTCATTTCCTCGCTAAAGTGATTTATGCAACCGTTTAGCGCCACACTCTCTGAGCGTAGTGGTTGTAATCAGCAGATAGGTGATATATTGTCTGGCTTCGTCTGACTTCACCTACTATCTGATGTACAGCAATTCAAGATGGTTGTGTTCGAATTAAACTACCGTTATAATCAAGGCGGTGAAGGTGAATAAACTACTATTGTGAGAGATTGTGCGTCTGTCTATCTAACGTGATTACACTGTCTACATTAGATAACACTGTAATGTGACAAGAACTGTGTAGTGTTCTTATGCTCGTTCCCAATAACTTGAACACAACTTGTAATCGTTGTAAACAGTTAATATAAAACCCCGCTCTAATGTAAAATAAAACGTAAAAAAGGGTTGTAGAGGTTTAAAAGATGTGAAATACATCGACATTAGCAGTATTAGACGCATCGACGCTAAAATAAAAGACGCCAACATTTTGAAATATTCTATTTTAGTTATTTTGGATTTTTAAGAGAGTGAAATCGAAATACCTAATGCCTAGCGATAAGCTGAGATAAATATTACCTAACAATACCCGAAAAGCAGAAACATTGCGCCCAGGATATGTTAAAGTTGGGAAAAGTCTCCCAGCCTCGATTAAGACATAAATTGTTGTTCATGTCTCGTCACTGTATGTTGCTATCCGTACAGTAAAGGCTCAAAAATTTACTATATATTGCATCTACTGTACACGTTATTTGCTAATAATCAAAAGGACCAAGGTGGCCGATTAAAGTACAATGGCCTGTGCTGACGTGTATAGCTACGCAAATAATGGTATACACCCCAAATCTGATAAAGCAATTTTACTTGTGGTGGTTCTCCTCTCACAGTCCTATGAAAAATCGGAATTCGATGTATTTAACAACTTTACTAATTGCAGAAAGTAAAGATCTTGGTCTGAAAAGTCTTTTGTGTGGAGCGTACTATTATATACCTGTCACTATATCAAGTTTAATACTTCCATAAAAATAATTGTTACGTAAAATAATTATTTTTTAATTATTGTGTTATCACTATAAGAGACTGCAGTAAAAATTAATAGAACAAAACACAAACATTTAAAGATTCGCAAAATATATTTAATTATAAAAAGCCAATTTATTGTAATAGCTACTAATGGAAACTAAAGTCATGTTACAGAAAAACAATTGCTTAAAATTAATTTTGCAAGAAAAACACACGTATTTTCTTAACAAAACTTAAACACACACACGCGCGCGCGCGCGCACACACACACACACTCACACACAGTGTTATTTCGTTTGTGTGCTCGACTATGAATACTTAAAAAGTTTTATACATGTACCTTCGTAGAGAGTAAGGAAATGTATTTCTACTTGCGAACAGAAAGGCAGTAAAAATATTGTAGTCTACGTTGTTTGTTCGGAGACTTCACCCATTGTGTTCAAGGATTTATTGTAGACAATATCCTGAACAACTCAGACAGTAACACGGTGTTATGATGACGATTTACAATTTCCTCCGCTGTTTATTTCACTGGGCTTGCTAAGAATATCAAATACTTTACGTCAGCCACAAACAAATACTCGTACGCCCTCATACTCTCAGTCAAAAAATGTATGTTTGTTCTTCTGAACGTAAATAAAGCCTAAAGGAAGTAGACGTGTCTGTAAATTAATGTGAATAAAAATACTATTTATCTAACAGAAGTAAATTATACAAAATTTAATTTTTCACGTTCGTAAAATAAAAACGTAAAATGTAAATTCACATTGTTAATGGTATGTAGGTGTACACATATATTCAGACATATAAATTTTGTGCTAATGGTAAAACGGCCGACTTACTATAATATTGTTTTACAGCTGTTCCAGAAACAATCTACAATTTATACACGCTCAGAGAAATTTATTCGTTGCTTAAAGAATTTATAAAGTAACCTTGAAATTCCTAGATTCATCCGCTACTCCTAGAAAAGCTGTCAAGTTTGTATTACAAGATTAATGATTAAAAAATTAGATTGTGGGCATTTTTAGAACCTAAATTGGCTCATAAGGCGTTTCCTCTAAAGCTTATTTAAACAAACTACGAGAAAATTTTACTCTCTTTCATTAATAATTTCTAACATACTAGAAACGGATGTGACCACTATAGAAAGATTTAGACGAAATTAGAAAGTTTTTTTTGCCCTAACAAGGTGTACATGTGTAATATATATGTATCGTGTGTTTAAGGATTATGGTCAGAAACCAAACCGGTTAAGTTTTACTCACGAAAAACGCATCCTCAATGTTCTATTCCTGACATTTCTTCCTCCACATTGTAGCTCCAACATCCACGCAGACCCAATGAAAAATTGTGTTTAATTGTGAACTTAAGAAAAAAAAAAACAGATCAAAACTGTACGTAAGGAAACGGCTTCGACAAACCCATGTTCACGTGTAGACATAACGGCGCCCCCTCGCACATGCCTCTTGCCCCACTTGACTTATACTGCTTAGGACCGTTCCGTCTTGCCGGTTACATTACATGACGAAACTTGACGTGTTTTGATAAAGACAATTTAATGTTGTCTAAAGTGAAATAAAAATTGAATTGAAAATACCTACATTATATGACGGTTTAATTTCTGTCATACATTTTGTGACAATCTGTACGATACAATAAATTATAATGGGCTCGATCCAAAACACCACACATGGATATCCAAAAAATCTATGAATAATATCAGCACATAATAGTATAAGTTAAAAAGTAAGTAACCACACACACACACACACACACACACACACACACACACACACACACACACACACACACACACACACACACACACACACACACACACACACACAAATGCTCAAAGTGTTTCATCACGAGGTTTCTACCACAACTCGTATTTCTCTTTTTAAGAAATGAAAAGAGTATATTAATACAGGTCTGCCAACGCTTTATTTTGTACTTACGACCAGTGACAGTTACATTTTGTTCCAAAGATCACAAATTCGATGATTTCATATGGTGTTTTAATTAGAGCATTCCTAAAATTTTCTTCAAGGACCTAAACCGTTGTCTGTTACGAGATTTCTATTAAAATTAAAATTTATTTATTTATCTACAACAGGATTTTATATTTTAAACATTGTTCATTATGGTCCAAGTCACGTTTTTGATAATAAATTACCTTATTTCAAATCCGTCCTGTGACTTCGTTGCGTTGTTTTTATTGTTACGCGTTTCGGGAACTATGTCCCATCATCAGACGTATCACTCGGAAAGAGATAGTCAAATATTAAAATTCATAAAAGTACATTATTTAAACACACGTGTTCGACTCGGTGCGCACCGTGCAACGTTCGGTCGGATACTGAATTCTTGGACTTCGAGTTATTGCCAGGTTGTTTATCTCAAGCAAATGAAACGCGGTGTCGTACAGTGGGTTGGATTTAAAATTCAATTTATCATTCAGTATGCCATCATGGTTGTTCGTCCTGTTATAACTTTTGTATATTTCAAACTCCTCTAATGCGTCCATGTAGCGACCCTTGTTACAGTAATGTAAAGGTATAAGATTAGACCTTAAATCCGTGTAAGTATGGTTGTTTGAAATCAAATGGCGTGCGTAATTTGACTTAATGTTTTCAAGTGAATATATGTTATTTAAATTTTTGCGTGGTGTGTGTTCTTCAAATCTTTTGACGAAAGGTCTCCCTGTCTGGCCAATATAGAAACTATCACAATCGTTACATATTTGTTTATATATACCTGTTTTTATCTCCAAGTGGGTTTGAATATTTGGGCGAACTACTTTCCATAGACTATTATTAGTTTTGAAAGTAGGATTTTATATACTCGTATTCTTTAATATCTCAACATTAATTGTTTCCTGAAAATAATTTCTGCTCTAATGAAATAAATGTGGGAATTATCAATACTAATATTACTAATTTTTAGCACACAGGAATGTAAAATTAAAAAAAATTACCTAAAAAGTATATTTTATAGAATTTTAGAATAAATGTTAGTAAAGTGCTTTTATATGTCAATTGTAACGCTCTTGTGCTCTAAATCTGATAAACTATTTCTTTATGAATAAATCGGTTTACATACCATTACAGAAAAATAGCTGCAAATACTAATATAGAGCTGGCTACTTATTCGTTTCAGTAGCCAAGATCTCTTTATTCCTTTCAGAACCTTTCTTGTCATACAATAATATCTCCTATACCAATTCAGAATTTAAAACGCCTAACAGCAGTTAATGAACAAACAGATTACATAGCGCAGAAGGTTTAAAATTTTTTTAATTGGCAGTAACTATCAGTAGTGCGAAGTTGTTGAAGAGCAGAAAGAAAAATGTTAGATTTCAATACAGTGTATATAGATACTTGTGTGTGTGTGTGTGTGTGTGTGTGTGGGTGTGTGTGTGTGTGTGTGTGTGTGTGTAAAAACATTATTTACACGTACACACTGTACGACACGACAAAGTAGGACGTAGTAATTACACCGCTGTCTTGAGTTATGTCTCATAAACAGAGCGGACGCGCGCGCGCACACAAACGTTTTCTCGCCGTTCCAAACATAATGGAGAATACCACTGTACACAGAGAGAAATTGCAATACAGTCCGGATACAGTCTTGACTCCCCTTCAGAATAAATAGAGCCAGCCAGCAACAGTTAACTGTTAACTGTCCTCATTAATTTCTGCCGTTCGGTATAGCAGAGTTATTTCAGACTGGCTCACATTGTTATGAGTTATGAGTTGACATATAAATTTACACGTCGTTAATTACTGCACAAGTTCCTTTGGTTTGAGGAATTTAAACTTAAGCATGTAAACAAGCATTTGCATGCATCTGTGTACTCACAGAAGTAGATTATTTTGTATATACATGCACGCGTCTATGTATATAAATTAATCTAGGATCTGAGGCGACTAATATTCAATTTACATTACGATGAAACACAATGTGACACCTTATTTCAAATTTTATTTACATCAGTTATAATAAGTTTTGCATTTATTAGGGTAACATGTTTTATTAATATGAAGAAAATAGTTAAATTAGAATAAAATAGAACAAAAACAGCGTGCATCCATCTTGTTTAAATGAGCAACTATTAAGATTTCTGAGCTGCATACCTTTTTTCTTTTACATGAACAGACCAGCCGTGGACCACGAAAATATCATTTCGCTTTCCTCTCCCGCTAGAAGGCCCTCATTCTCACACTATGAGCCGCCTTCCTTTCCACTGTCCACCTCTTTCTCGTCGTCTCACCGCCGAAAACTTCAAGATTTCGAATTTTGTTTCAGTATGTACTTCTACCCACACAGTCGTTCAAAGAGATACCCAGTTTCATAATTTCCTCCTTAAGTTGTTTGGTGTATCCGTTCAGATGGAAAGTTGCCAAATATAGTTGAAAATTTGTTTATTTAATCTGATCCATCAATCCATCCGAACCTATGTCCAAGGAATCTCAGCCTTTTCCTTCAGAAAGCCGTTTCCAGATCTTCGAGATCCAGGATCTTCTTTGGGTCTATGCCTGTACCCATCTATGGTTTTCCAAAGAATTCTTCGTTAAATTTTAAGAAGAGATTCCAAATTTTGAAAGCACATTGTTTCCACTCCATACAAGATCACCGGCCTGATCACATTGCTATAATGTCGGACTTTCGCACTCCTGTGAATGTTTTTCATTCCGTAAAGTTCCCGGGTTAGAGTAAAGGCCTTTACTAATTTGAGTTTCCTTATCTGAAAGGATTCTTTGGCTTAAGCGTTTCGGGATATGTTTTCTGGAAGATATTTAAAATTGTTAGTATATTTTATTTCCCCATACGTAATGTCCAGGCAAATTTTGGGGAATTTAAATAGGGTGGTCATAATTTTAGTTTTAGCAAAGGAGATTTTGAGACCAGTTTCCTCCACTATCTCTTTGAGATCTTCTACTTGTTTTCTTGCTTCTTTTTCCGAGTGGGTGAAGATGGCAAGATCATACGCAAAAGCTTAACAGCTTAATTCCACGCCTTTTGATTTTTTACCTATTCTAACCCTAGTGGAATTAACTTTATGGTTTCCATACCTTTTTATTTAAACAATTATTTTAAATTCATATATTTTCGATTGTGTTGCCTTAAAGATAACATTTTTCAAAGCAAACGTTACACTCAGGTGTAAACTAATATCAACGTCTTTATTCTGATATGCGGCATACATTTAAAAAAATATTTTTAAAATTATCTTATATTGTTTAGTTAAAATCCGGGGTGTTTTAGATTTGAAATCCGGGGTAAAGTGTTTTAGTAATACGAGATTTATGGTGTTTTTCTACTAATTTTTAAAATCTTTATTGATTTTTCAAAATGTTTCACGCCTGCTGAAGAATTATGGGAATACCATAGAATATTCTATGGTAAAATAGAATTACCAGGAATTACCTGCAGTTGGAGAGCCCTATACACGTGTCCCTGAGTTGGAGAGCCTTTATCAGATTTTTGAAAGCAGTTTCTAGGAAACACAAATTACTTGATATTGGTGTACATTGTTTTGTCTATGAAATTTCTAAATTGCGTAAGTTTCTTGCTGAGTATATTCAAAAGGATAATTCTAAGGAAAATGTATGGGTCATTTCGAGACAGTTTTTGGAAAACGATGACGAAACGTGAGTCGAATAAGATCACGGAGATTGAAGACATACGAGTCGTTAAAAACAGGGATTCGCTAGGTTTGGGCACATCGAAAGAATGAATACATAAAAAGTGATAAGGATAGTATTAAATTAAACAACTTTTAATATGATAAGGCAAGGGGTGCTAAACAAAGATGCATAAATGTTGTGGAGGATAACTTGAGATGATGAATTGGAAGAAATTAGCATAGGAGAAAATAAAATTAATGAAAATTATAGTGGAAACCATATCCCATCCCGTGAAATTAAAAATAATGTTACATACACACATTTTCTTTCCCATGATTCCAGCTGTTCTTTGTAAATGTAATATCAATTTTCTTTGTCTTTTAAAGTGTATCACGCTTCACCATTTGGGTATTAGCAAGTCTCTCGCACAATGTCGATCGTTAGTGGCAGATGTCGCGTCGATTTTATTGACTTGCATACAAAAAAAAAAGAAATAATTTCTATTCACAGTATCAGGATTATTAATCTTACTAGCAGTAGATCATAACTGTAATCTTGCTAACAGTTATGGTGCCAAAATGCAACGACAGATGAATGTTATAAAAAAAGGTACGAACTGTGAATTCTTATTTACTGTTCTCATTCTACATCAGTAAGAACACATAAAAGACGCTATCAATTTAGAAATTACCTCTGTATAATTCAGTTTCTAGAGTCGATCTTGAAGATCAACATTTCAGAACTGTTTTATTCAATAATTGTTTCACCGTTTGGTTTACAAACGTGCAAAATACCAAAAGCGAACTTATATTTGATAACTCAACATCTACTGCGCAGAATTCGATCAGTTAGGGAATACATACTAAGTGTACCATGACACTGATAGATGGTAGAGTAACAGTTAGAAACAATTTACATAATATGAAAACTGAGTAACCTAGCATTGATACGGCTACTCATCATTAGGTCTGTGAAATCATCACCATCGTGCTAAGTGAAAAATGTATAAGCACTGGCACAGCCATTTTCTTTAAAATTCATAATGTTTACTTGGGTTTGCACTTGAAGCGTTAAAATTTCTTTTCACAATGTACTTCTCACTTTTAGTAATTGTTTTTAATTTTGTTTGTTTCATGTACAGAACTTGGCTCCATACTTCTACTATAGCTCATAGAATAGTGTTAAGTATTTCAATGTTAGCATTTTTAGTAGTACGTCCGATTTACAACACTGATTCAACTATCCATTAAAATTTCTGCTTCATTCTATCAGCTTTTGATTACTTTTTTACTTCCATGTTCCTTAAGGAAATGGAAGTATGGTGATGGCAAAAAAAATCGTGTTCGAGATTATTGCAGAATATGATTGTACTACACTTAAAACATGAAAAAAAGTCATTTTTCGAAAAGTGTCTGTGTGTGTGTCTGTGTGTCTATGTGTCTGTCTGTCTGTAGATTTTTTTCTATGGCAAACGATAACAGCCGAAAATTCAAACAGAATCAAATAATTTTTTGCATACAGCCCTGATTTATAGAGTACTCGCGATCTATTGTTTTTGGTGGAGATCGGTTGAGGGAAAGGGGTAGTTTACCTGCAACGGTTTTTTTTTATCAAGGGTAATTTTGTTTGTTCGGCAAACTATAACAGCCGCAAATTCAAACAGAATCAAATAATGTTTCGCATACAACCCTGAATTGTAGAGTTCTCACGGTCTGTTGATTTTCGTAAAGATCGGTTAAGGGAAAGGGGTAGTTTACCTGCAACGTTTTATGTTTTAACAAGGGTATTTTATATGGCAAACGATAGCAGCCGCAAATTCAAACAGAATCAACTACTCTTTTGCATACAGCCCTAAAGTGTAGACGTCTCAAGACCTATTGATTTTGGTGAAGATCGGATAAGGGAAAGGGGTAGTTTACCTGCTACGTTTTATGTTTTAAATGGGTATTTCCTATTGCAAACGATAAGAGTCGAAAATTGAAACAGAATAAAATGATTATTTGCATACTACCGTGAATTGTGGAGTTCTCAAGATCTATTGATTTTGGTGAAGATCGGTTATGGGAAAGGGGTAGTTTACCAGCAACGTTTTATGTTTTAACAAGAGTATTTTCTATGGCAAACGATAACAGCCGCAAATTCAAACAGAATCAACTACTCTTTTGCATACAGCCCTGAATTGTAGAGTTCTTAAGACCTATTGGTTTTGGTGAAGATCGGTTAAGGGAAAGGGGTAGTTTACCTGGAACGTTTTATGTTTTAACAAGGGTATTTTCTATGGGAAACTATAACAACCGCAAATTCAAACAGAATCAAATGATTATTTGCATACAGCCATAAATTGTGGAGTTCTCAAGATCTGTTGATTTTGGTACAGATCGGTTAAGGGAATAGGGTTGTTTACCAGCAACATTTTATGTTTTATCAAGGGTAATTTTTTTTTTTGACGAACGATAACTGCCATACATTAAAACAGAATCAACTACCCTTCTGCATACCTTTTTGAATTATACAGAACTCAAGGTCTGTTGATTTTGTTGAAGATCGGTTAAGGGAAAGGGGTAGTTTACCTGCAACGTTTTATGTTTTAAAAAGGTATTTTTTCTATGACGAACAATAACTGCCGTAAATTCAAAGAGAATCAAGTAATGTTTTGTATACAGCCGTGAATTGTAGGGTTCTCAAGCCCTATTGTTTTTTGTGAAGATTGGTTAATGGAATAGGGTAGTTTACCAGCAACTTTTTATGTTTTATCAAGGGTGTTTTCTATGGCAAACGATAATAGCCGTAAATTCAAACAGAATCAAATAATTGTTTGCATACAGGCCTGAATTGTAGATTACTCAAGACCTATCGTTTTTGGTGAAGATCGGTTAAGGGAAAGGGGTAGTTTACCAGCAACGGTTTTTTATCAAGGGTAATTTTTTTCTATAGTAAACGATAACAGCCGCAAATTCAAACAGAATCAAATGATGTTTTGCATACAGCCCTGTATTGTAGAGTTCCCAATACCTATTGGTGTTGGTGAAGATCGGTTAAGGGAAAAGGGTAGTTTACCAGCAACATTTTATGTTTTAACAAGGGTAATTTTTTATATGACGAATGATAACTGCCCTAAATTCAAACAGAATCAACTAGGTTTTTGCATACCTTTTTGAACTAAAGAGAACTCTAGGTCTGTTGATTTTGTTGAAGATCGGTTAAGGGAAGGGGTAGTTTATCAGCAACGTTTTATGTTTTAAAAAGGGTAATTTTTATATGACGAACGATAACTGCCGAAAATTCAATGAGAATCAAATAATTTTTTGCACCCTTTCCTGAGTTGCATAGAGCTCAAGGTCTGTTGATTTTGGTGAAGATCGGTTAAGGGAAAGGGGTAGTTTACCTGCTACATTTTATGTTGTAACAAGAGAAATGTTTTCATGACGAACGATAACTGCCGCACATTCAAACAGAATCAAATATTTTTTGCATGCTTCCCTGAATTGTAGAGGGCGGAAGGTCTATTGATTTTGGAGAAGATCGGTTAAGAGAAAGGGGTAGTTTACCTGAAACATTTTACGATTTAACAAGAGTAAAGTACTTAATTTTTATAAATAAAGTATCCTGATAAGAAGCTCATAGTAATCCACTGTAGTAACGTAGATAAAATATCTATAAATGAAGAGGTTAGGTGAACGCGGTGGGGGTAATTTTCTATTATTAAAAATTTTAGTTGAAGGTGGAGGGGAGAATTTTTTATATGTGTACTACGTTATCGGCAACAAAGAAGTAGTTTTTTGTTAAAATTTCTTCCCGGGCTCTTTAGCCGTAGTCCAATGTTTTCTACAAAACCAGACTTTTCGGCAGTGCCATCGACTGCCATCATCGGTAAAAATCGAGTGCGAAAACGTGAGGTGGTATACGTTTGTGACCACAGTACTGTGGTTAATGCTGAAGCAATAAGTAGAAAGACGTAGTTTCTATGGAAATATTTCCTTTCGAATATGATTTTAAATATAAATCTTAGAACATGGAAGTCATGTATGATTCTCCATACCGATATTTTCTATAGTAAACGATAACAGCCGCAAATTCAAACAGAATCAAATGATGTTTTGCATACAGCCCTGTATTGTAGAGTTCTCAGTACCTATTGGTGTTGGTGAAGATCGGTTAAGGGAAAGGGGTAGTTTACCAGCAACATTTTATGTTTTAACAAGGGTAATTTTTTATATGACGAACGATAACTGCCGTAAATTCAAACAGAATCAATTAGGTTTTTGCATACCTTTTTGAACTAAAGAGAACTCAAGGTCTGTTGATTTTGTTGAAGATCGGTTAAGGAAAGGGGTAGTTTATTAGCAACGTTTTATGTTTTAAAAAGGGTAATTTTTTTATGACGAACGATAACTGCCGTAAATTCAATGCGAATCAAATAATTTTTTGCACACTTTCCTGAGTTGCATAGAGCTCAAGGTCTGTTGATTTTGGTGAAGATCAGTTTATGGAAAGGGGTAGTATACCTGCAACATTTTATGTTGTAACAAGAGAAATGTTTCCATGACGAACGATAACTGCCGCACATTCAAACAGAATCAAATATTTTTTTGCATGCTCCCCTGAATTGTAGAGGACGGAAGGT
Source organism: Magicicada septendecula (assembly GCA_034769895.1). Lineage (NCBI taxonomy): Eukaryota > Metazoa > Arthropoda > Insecta > Hemiptera > Cicadidae > Magicicada > Magicicada septendecula. The sequence continues at coordinate 1,305,433,192 of CM068367.1, forward strand.
CTGTTGATTTTGGAGAAGATCGGTTAAGAGAAAGGGGTAGTTTACCTGAAACATTTTATGATTTAACAAGAGTAAAGTACTTAATTTTTATAAATAAAGTATCCTGATAAGAAGCTCATAGTAATCCACTGTAGAAACGTAGATGAAATATCTATAAATAAAGAGGATAGGTGAACGGGGTTGGGGTAATTTTCTATTATTAAAAATTATAGTTGATTGTGGAGGGGAGAATTTTTTATATGTGTACTACGTTATCGGCAACAAAGAAGTAGTTTTTTGTTAAAATTGCTACCCGGGCTCTTTAGCCGTAGTCCAATGTTTTCTGCAAAACCAGACTTCTCGGCAGTGCCATCGACTGCCATCACCGGTGAAAATCGAGTGCGAAAACGTGAGGTGGTATACGTTAGTGACCACAGTACTGTGGTTAATGCTGAAGCAATAAGTAGAAAGACGTAGTTTCTATGGAAATATTTCATTTCGAATATGATTTTAAATATAAATCTTAGAACATGGAAGTCATGTATGGTTCTCCATACCGATATTTCTGCGTTGTGTTTGATAATATTAACCGAAAAATATAATAACTATTTCATAATAAAACAATAAACGTTTTAATGTAATAATAAATGTTAGAAAACTGATAACCGTCAGTCATTACTTTAGAAACATGTGCCTTAATAACGCTTCATTATTTAATGACACATTGGATTGTATATCTAACCACTGGGGAAATGAAATTTAATCAAATGGTACACACAACAGTATTATACAAATAGCGCGATGGTACTGACACTATTGTTAACAATTCAATCACCAGGCCTGATAGTGTCAACTATTGTTTGCGATCTGACAGTCCCTATTGTTTGTTCTTTAACAGTATATAATTAAGATTTTTTCACTTAATTTAAAAAAAGTTTCATATAATTTTCACTCAAACTGAAACCCTATACTGTTAAATATAATGACACAAAAGTAGAATAATTCTTGTTTGCTTTAAACATAAGGATTCCATGTGAAACGATCATAATAGTAAATTATTTTATACGCTGCTCTTGGTAAAGTCGAACTGTCCGCAGAGAACAGCCATATTTCACGTGCAGAGACAGATTTCCGATAAACGCAACTACAAGTAAACAGAAAAGTGTTGTAAATCTTACCGTAAATCAGCAGCAGATTAGTTTGTATGAACATAACAGAGAGACAGGAGGACCCACCTGCAACAGACATCGAAGATACAGGTAAGAAATGAAACAATAACGTCATTCAGGGTGAAAAGAGAGCACAAATTGCTGGGACACATTGGTACACACCATCGCCGCGAGAGCGCGCGTACGAGAGAGAGAGAGAGAGAGAGAGAGAGAGAGAGTGTGTGTGTGTGTGGTGCGCAAAAGTATAAACATTAGACGCCAGATGGAAGTTATAGCGATTGGGATATAGGATAAGCGATCGTGGCAGGAGGGGTTTGGAAAAAGCTTGATTTATGGTTGTGTATACTGGTAATGCCCAACGGAATCCCGCACAGAGATTTTATAGTGCCTTCTGAGAGCAGTAAAGCTGGTTTTACCTGAGACAAAAACTTTTCTTTTTTGTTCTAATCGAAACAGACTTAACACTGTCTACACAGAATTCGATTGTGCGCGTGCAACTCTGTAGTACAATGTGCTGTCGGCATAAATAAAGGAATACTGAATAGCGCGCGTATGTGTGTGTGTACCTGAAACTTTACTACATATGGCGGGAATATGACAAACGTTAACAGTGTATCGCTCTGAATTTTTTTTGTAGGTGGAAAGATCTTCAGTTTTTCTTCCTTTGGAGCCTTAGAACAGTAATTATATATATATTAACATACATATAATACCTCTAAATGGATTAATAGTTTCCTGAAAATAATTTTTGTTCTAATAGAAGAAGTGTAAAACGCAGGTAAATCAATACTAATATTATTCATTTTTAAAGTAAGCAAAGAATTCGATTTATATTCATAATAAAATATAATTAAAATTTAAGTTAAAAATTTAGTTACATTACCAAACCTAGTAACCCGTCTTATACCATTATAATACCCTTTTATAAAATAATTTACACCTTTTATACCCTTGGCAGGTTTTACAAACAATATAGACACATATAGGCTCTATTCTCATAGACCTAACATATCAGAGTAAGGGAAAGTCGGATTCACCTCGCTGTATAATTTTTCTAGCTGACTGCTCAATTTTCCATTAGTGTTAGGTGACCCAAGATTTAGGATCCACCCCCAGATGGATCTAAAACTCACGACGTCTTGCCATAGGAGCCAATCCTGTATCTACTGAGCCATTCGGATACTCAGTTTTATCACACTATCACTAATATTTTGTTTAATCTGTTTATCGTAAAATGTAGAAATACTTATAATGTCTTTGAAAACATAAAAAATAATGTTTTGTTTAGAACGCTGAAGTTAAATGTAAGTTGAAACTACCGATATACTTTGTAAAACGATTCCTCAGCTAATGCTTTAAAGCTTATAAGCTTTAAGATATGTAAATTAAGAAGTGTAACTGTTATTATAACAGAACATATCTCACAGAAAATATAATACGGGAATACCAAGCTGGATTCCGACCTGGAAGGTCTACAATCGACCAACTCTTCTCGGTAAAACAGATACTAAGATGTGGATGGGAACGTGATATTGATGTGTACCAGATCTTTGTGGACTTCAGGCAAGCGTATGACTCTATTAAAGAGACAAACTCTACACCATAATGCATGAATTTGGAATACCAGGCAAGCTGGTAAGATTAACGCAAGTGACTATGCAGCAGACTGAAGCCGAAGTAAAGGTGGATAGCCAACTAACTGAACCCATAAATATTACACGAGGACTAAAGCAAGGAGATGGGTTAGCCCCAAGACTATTTAATATTGCATTGGAATATGTAATTAGAGGCTTATCAATAAATAGCTCCAATCTGTTAACAAATAAAACTGTACAGATAGCCGCATATGCAGATGACATTAACATCATGTCAAGACGGATCACGGCAGCTAAAGAAATATTTATAGAGCTTAAAAACAAAGTCAAGGAAGTTGGGCTAGCCATAAATACGGATAACACAAAAATGCTTATCCAAACAAGAAGGGACCAGGTTCATAACAACATCGAGATAGAGGAGGACACAATTGAAGTGGTGGACAATATCACGTATCTCGGATTGAATCTAGCAAAGACTGGATCAGAGAAGCCGGAGATCCAAAGACGGACCACCATGGCTAATAAGGCATATTTCGCATTGCTGCCATCATTTAGGTCTGGGGATGTGCACAGGGAAACAAAAATGAAAATATATAGGACTGTCATCAGACCGGTGTTATGCTACGGGTGTGAGGCATGGACAATCACACAGAAAACAGTCGACATAGTAGACACCTTTGAAAGGAAAATCCTCAGACGCATTATAGGCCCAATACAAGAAAATGGCTCATGGAGAGTGAGATACAACAACGAACTGTATCAAATATATAAAGAGATACCAGTCTCAAAATTTATAAGAATTCAAAGATTGCGTTGGGCCGGACATGTTATGAGAATGGAGGACGGCAGGAACCCTAAGAGGGCTTTGCTGGGTACATGGGAGGGAACGAGACCTAGAGGTAGACCGAGGAAGAGGTGGGAAGATGGCGTTGCAGAGGACGCGAGAGACATGGGGATAAGAAACTGGAGGAGGGTTGCAGTGGATAGAGTGGATTGGAGGCGGAGATTGGTGGAGGCCAGGGCCCGATTTGGGCTGTAGCGCCATAGGAGAGGGAGGAACTGTTATTATTTTGGCGGTTCCTGTTCGTGGCAATTAATGTTACACTAATCGGGCTTTTCTAGTTTAAAATCTAAAATTTCTTCCCTCATAATACTAGTATATATTGTAGCAAGTAAAAGCGTATAGCAGATGTCACATTTCCGCTATCTTGGTTGCGACATCACTTATGACGTGGATCACGGTCATAAGGTGATACGGTTTTATAATCTAATGGTTGTCATAAGTCGGCCAAGTTTCAGTCAATGTATGACAAAATTCGTAAAGCGTTACTGATGAAAACAAGGAAAGAGACTCGACAAAATTTTTGTAAGTTAATGAACGTGCCAGTGTTGTTGTATGGTTCTAAATCTTGAGTTCTAGTGAAGAAACATCTGAGTAGGATACAGGCGTTACGACTTCACTAGAACTCAAGATCTAGAATCAAGATGAGATTCTGGCAATTCTTGATAGACTCTACAATGAGATAAACTCTGCAATGAATATATGCTTAGAGAGCTGAACATTATTAGCATCCAATATCGTATTGCAGAAAGCAAACACAGATGGTTTGGTCATTGATATAGGATGTCAGATAGCAGGTTGTATGAGGAAGTCTGGCAGTACAATCCTATTGGACAAAGAAGTAGGCCTGTATAACGACCTAGGAAGCGTTGGAGAAGTGAATGCATTTCGGTTGGGACCGGAACACGCAACTCACTTATTTCTTTGTTGCAGTTATTCGGCATTCCTGCCGAATGCAGCAACGGTTAACATTAATTGAAATAAAAATAAGTTTAAATAGTGGCGCGACATATAATTATCCGTGCATCGGTCAGTCTTCCCCTGACGTCACGCCCCCTACCTTTTCTAACGAAGTCGTTTCGCCGGTTATATGAGTCCAGTCGGCCACCTACACCCGGATCGTGAGCAGAGTCACCCGTGGTCGTCCGATCGGCACTTTTGTTTGGGAGCCTCATCTACCAAGGTAATTATGAATTCTTGGCCAGCATAAATCAATGCTAGTGACGAATTATATTCGTCAACCGTACGCTTGTAAAATAAAAGTATGCATTTTATGTATGCAAAACACTGTAACTCGTTGAAAGCCACCATGATGTAACTTGTCCGTAGCAGTTAGCCTCTTGAGTTAAACTATTTTCGTTCAGTCAGTTAAAAAAGAAAAAGAAAGGTGTTTAATTTTTAATGTCAGTCACTTATTATAGAATTGAAGCTATGATTTTGTAATTGTTGTAACTATGATCTTGTAAATTGCGATCATGTATTTTGAGAGTGAATGTGCGCGTGATGTAACTAGTCGGCCTATACTAAAGATTCTGGAACTTTTAGCATAAAGCTTGGTTCCACGACCTGGTCCACGTATACCAGAGAATTTTGACTTGCTCCAGTATTTCTCCGGCCTACGTTTGAGAACATACACGACAGAACTCCGTGCGACCAGCGGAGAAACACGTGCCCACAACGGGTTCACGCACGGCATGACCGGCGACAGCAGGCTGCGAGAGGACACATTCCAAGTAAAATTATTAATAATTAATTACCATGCAGCAGGAGCTTCCAGTGTGCCAGATTGCTAGTTGAAAAGAAAACGAACTAAATTCCTTACTTTCTGTGATGTGAACTTATATTTTTTACAAGAACTTATAGCGGTCAAAAATTTTCAAATTTTTAAAATTTCGGATCGAGCAGAGTATTCTCACACAGTCAGGTCACCAACCCAAACCAGAGCAATAAATAAAGGCAATTAAGAAGACGTCAACCCGACGCCAGCTACGAGACAATAAGACAACGTTTGACTTAACGCAACAAAGGAAATTGGAATCGACTTTGACAGACCAAACTCAACTCAAATTTACGACCTCATAACAAACCGAACAAACAGCAGAATCCAGTGACACAAGTACGCAGAAATTGTAACGAGGGGACGCTGTAGGGTTAATCCAACACGTGTGAACGTAAGAAAAGGGATACTGGATACTCACTGACAAAGGATTTAGAAAGTCTCGATAGTACAGAGACAATACAGCGAATACTCAGTGAATACATACGACCATGTCGCACAGCATGAAAACAACGCCAGAGTGACAACTTATATTTTCAACGAGAAATTGTGGAGGCAACTCAGAGTGACAGCGAGCGAGAAGTTATTAATTGGTAGAGAAAACGGGGTGGATGTTGTAACGAAACAAATGTTACAAAAGAATAGTAAATAATAGTGAAATCCGATCCAGAGAAGAAACAAGAAATAATAATTGAAAGCAAATTAAAGGAAAACTATTTGGTTTGACTTATATAATATTATCCAGAAACCCAGAAATAACCCAGTAGAATAGGGCAGTAAACAGAAAAAAGTGAAATAAATAAACCTAGTAGGCCTAATCAACTTACCCTGAATAATAATCCAAACCCAATAAAGAGTACCTAATCCATATAATAAAATTGTATTAATTATAATCATATAGGCCTATAATCAAGGAAAGGAAAAGGGACACAAACCTTTAAAGTAATGAGTGTGATCATAAGAAATAGCGACACAGACTACCGTTAAACAGTGTAATTATTTTTGATGGAAGTGTTTTGTTATTATTAGATAGAATTTTAGTTTATCATACAGACAATAGTTTAGCAGTATAAATAAACTAAAACTGTCAAAAACAATTATTATTATTAAAAGTTTTGTTATATGTTATAAGATTTTATGTCACCAGTTAATTTATGTAAATATATTTATCTCAGGTAGTCAAAGTAGAAATTACAATAAATCATAACAAATTGTTCCACCACATATCATAGAAATTCAAATTAATAAGGTTTTACAGTTATAAACTGAGGCATGTTTAGTATCAAATTGTTTATAATTATCTAATTAATAATTGCATAAACATTGCATATATAATTAGAGTATAATAATAAAATTATCTATTAAAGGTAATTCATAAAATATAATGTAGGTAATGGGGGTTGATCCTATAACATTTAAACTGTACGTAAATGACCAATCAAAATTTAAGAAATTTGTATGAGTTAGGTAACTAAAAGAAAGAAGAAATAACACTTAATTGTTAATTGTGATGGAAAGCAGTTGAATAGTGCGTGTCTAGAGGTAATTAAAAGTATATAAAAATAGATAACCCGTTTGTGAAAGAAGATCTGAAGGACCATCATCGAAGATAATAATCCTTCCACTACAATTTTTATGAACAAATAATACACACAATCAAGAAAAAATATTCAGAATAAACCAGGAACCCTTCAGCAATATCGTCTAGATGTGTAAAGTATAATTTGACAATATTTTTTTTTCAACAAGGAACAACCACTAGACAATATAACAATTTACACTAACACTAATCACTAGTCAACATTTTAAAGTGCAACCAAATTCAATATATAAGCTAACAGTGATTACAAGGAAAACATTTATTTTACACTAATAAACTACATTATTTTCTGAGACGGACAAATTGAATATCGTCAAACTTGTATGTAACTTAATATATAATTTGTGTAAATTTTTAGATTATAAGTAATATATTGTTTGTAAAGGTACTCTCTATTATTAATCAACATGCAAAGGAACTTTTCGTAGCAGCCACGAGAATTCCCACGAAATATATTAAAATTATTTAATTATAAATCCTGAGATAAATATCGACCCTGTGACAACTGTATGTATCGAATGGAATTTTCCAATAATTGGAATTTATGTTACAAAGATTAAATCAATATGTTATTAAATCATATCCATGAGTTATTATTTCAGGAAGGTAATATATAGTAGTATTATAAATTGGCGCACCAACTAGTGAGGCTGAAATTAGGGAATATTAAGTGAAGAAATTGAATCAAGCAAATTAATTTCCTAATTTTTAGCTGGCGACTGCTATAAGTTCCAAGAAATTGTAAAGATGCGTAAGAGGGTTACGTCATTGAAACGGACGAAGGAGGCAGAGAAGGAAGTCAGGATGGAAGAGAAAGAAGTAACATCGGTGGAGGATGTAGAAATGGTAGCAAGAAAGGAAGATAGGGGAGACCCGAATCTTATAAAATTAATGGAGTTAATGAATAGTATGAGTGAAAAAATGGACAGAAATAAGGAAGAAAAGAATGACAATTTTAAGAAGCAGAAGGAAGGAATGAAGGAAGATTTGAAGAACATCAAGGAAGAATTCACTGAAAACTCAAAGAAACAAAATGAAATTTTGAGTCAAAACTTATTAAAACAAATGGAGGAAAAATTCGATAACATCAAGGAAGATAACAGACAAACGAAGGAAGATTTGAAGAGCATCAAGGAAGATCACAGACAAACAAATGAGAAAATTAATAGTATCAAGGAAGATAACAGACAAACGAAGGAAGATTTGAAGAGCATCAAGGAAGATCACAGACAAACAAATGAGAAAATTGATAGTATCAAGGAAGATAACAGACAAACAAATGAGAAAATGAGTGAAAATTTAATAAAACAGATGGAGGAGAGATTTGACCAAAACAGAGAAGACACTAACGAGAGTTTAAAACAGATAAATGAGAAAATTGATAGTATTAAGGAAAGTACTAATGAAACTTTAAGGCAAACTATAAGTGAAAATAATAACCAAATGAAGGAAGAGTTCAGACAAATCAATGAAGAGAATTTAAGAAGAATTAATGGTAGAATTGAACAAGTCAATGATACAATTAACCAGAAGATGGACAAAATCGATGAGGAAAGGAAGCAAGAAATAGCTGACACTAATGAGAGATTGAGAAAAGCTAACGAAACCATCATACAAAATAAAGCAGTGATAAATACTAGAATAGACCAGGTCCAAGAAAATAGTCGTATTCAAATAGAAGGAATACAAAAGGAACAAGAAAATTTAGTGAATTTACAGAAACAAACCGGAGAAAGGTGTGACAATATTAACACTACGGTGAATAATTTAACTGGTCAGGTACGCCAAAATCAAGAAGAAATTGAGTTAATTAGAACCAGACCAAATAATATTACTCATGTTTCCACAAATGAAACCAGAGAAGGAATTAATTTCAAAAATTATCGCAGAAACCCCATGGAATTCCTGGCCAGAATTGAGGAACATTTTAATAAACATCGAATAACTATCTGGAGCTCGATTAGAGAGATGTTGGATGAGCATTTTAGGGAGATTACGGACAACTGGTGGACAGCAACCAGGAATGAGATAGTGGACTACACTCAATTTAAAAAACTGTTTAAAGAAAAATACTGGTCCGAAGCTATACAAAATATTATAAGGGACAACATTTGTCAGGGAAGATATGATGGAAATAGAGGTACATCTCCAACTACTTACTTCTGGGGAAAGGTATGTTTGGCGAGACACCTAGAGCCAAGAATACCAGAAGAATCCCTAGTAACTAAAATGGCATACCATTATGACACAGGAATTGCCAGAGCACGCCTGGGAAGCCAGATTAAAACGGTCCACGCAATGGCTGACTTATTAGAAAATTATGAACACGAGGGTTACTACAAAAGAAGCAGACAACGAACGGATCAGTGCAGTTCAAAAAATAATAACCATGGTATGAATCATAATCAATATAATAACATGAATAACCGGAATAGTTATGTCAACAATCCATGAAAAAATATCATGAGGAAGAAAAGGAAAAATAACATAAGTAATTATGTCCTCACACCTAATGACGTGTTCAGAAATAATTACTTCTGAAGGGAGGCAATTTGTAACGAAACAAATGTTACAAAAGAATAGTAAATAATAGTGAAATCCGATCCAGAGAAGAAACAAGAAATAATAATTGAAAGCAAATTAAAGGAAAACTATTTGGTTTGACTTATATAATATTATCCAGAAACCCAGAAATAACCCAGTAGAATAGGGCAGTAAACAGAAAAAAGTGAAATAAATAAACCTAGTAGGCCTAATCAACTTACCCTGAATAATAATCCAAACCCAATAAAGAGTACCTAATCCATATAATAAAATTGTATTAATTATAATCATATAGGCCTATAATCAAGGAAAGGAAAAGGGACACAAACCTTTAAAGTAATGAGTGTGATCATAAGAAATAGCGACACAGACTACCGTTAAACAGTGTAATTATTTTTGATGGAAGTGTTTTGTTATTATTAGATAGAATTTTAGTTTATCATACAGACAATAGTTTAGCAGTATAAATAAACTAAAACTGTCAAAAACAATTATTATTATTAAAAGTTTTGTTATATGTTATAAGATTTTATGTCACCAGTTAATTTATGTAAATATATTTATCTCAGGTAGTCAAAGTAGAAATTACAATAAATCATAACAAATTGTTCCACCACATATCATAGAAATTCAAATTAATAAGGTTTTACAGTTATAAACTGAGGCATGTTTAGTATCAAATTGTTTATAATTATCTAATTAATAATTGCATAAACATTGCATATATAATTAGAGTATAATAATAAAATTATCTATTAAAGGTAATTCATAAAATATAATGTAGGTAATGGGGGTTGATCCTATAACATTTAAACTGTACATAAATGACCAATCAAAATTTAAGAAATTTGTATGAGTTAGGTAACTAAAAGAAAGAAGAAATAACACTTAATTGTTAATTGTGATGGAAAGCAGTTGAATAGTGCGTGTCTAGAGGTAATTAAAAGTATATAAAAATAGATAACCCGTTTGTGAAAGAAGATCTGAAGGACCATCATCGAAGATAATAATCCTTCCACTACAATTTTTATGAACAAATAATACACACAATCAAGAAAAAATATTCAGAATAAACCAGGAACCCTTCAGCAATATCGTCTAGATGTGTAAAGTATAATTTGACAATATTTTTTTTTCAACAAGGAACAACCACTAGACAATATAACAATTTACACTAACACTAATCACTAGTCAACATTTTAAAGTGCAACCAAATTCAATATATAAGCTAACAGTGATTACAAGGAAAACATTTATTTTACACTAATAAACTACATTATTTTCTGAGACGGACAAATTGAATATCGTCAAACTTGTATGTAACTTAATATATAATTTGTGTAAATTTTTAGATTAAGTAATATATTGTTTGTAAAGGTACTCTCTATTATTAATCAACATGCAAAGGAACTTTTCGTAGCAGCCACGAGAATTCCCACGAAATATATTAAAATTATTTAATTATAAATCCTGAGATAAATATCGACCCTGTGACAACTGTATGTATCGAATGGAATTTTCCAATAATTGGAATTTATGTTACAAAGATTAAATCAATATGTTATTAAATCATATCCATGAGTTATTATTTCAGGAAGGTAATATATAGTAGTATTATAATGTTGAAAAATGAACAGGACGCAACGGATTCTTAGCGAGGGTGTAACAACAAACCTTGGAAAACTCACGAAACAAAGGTTTGACAGACAGGAGAAACAATTACTTTATATTCTTAGAAAGAGTGCGATGTCCTTAGCTGTGTACTTCAGGGGATGTTCAACAGCCAACCAGAGGTTAGCATCTTCCGAAGAAGTAAGTGGAGAGGACTTTTGTCATGGTGACAACCAGGGCAGCAAATCAGAGAGTCGAAAACCAAAGATCATCAAAGTGATCCTGGGAACATGTGACCCAGGAGAGGGTAAGTCTGGAACCTATCGGGATCAACCGAAAGGCGTGGATGGCAGGAGATTGCATTGTGGTAGAAAACGTTTGATATAAACCAAATACACTGTACTCACCGTCTATGGCTTTTTTCCTTGATGTTTTTTCCAGTTTACATGTTTCAAGGCACTTGCCTCATCATCAGAACTTATAAAATCAATCTATGTCATAAATAATGACATTTGTCAAAATATTAAAAACACAATACGGCAATTAAACTATGTACATGAATTCTCTTTAAAAATGTTCGGTGTGCCTTGCAAGACAACACGCGCCGTACTGACGTAATCTAAGCCTTATCTCGACTATATCTCATAGCGGTATCGTACAGTATATTTGATTTATACTGTAATTGGTCGTTCAACACATGTGGCTTGGTACTGGCGTCGTTGTATGCTTTGTAAATTTCATATTCTTCAAGGGCGTTCAAATACCGTTTGATACGTCAAAGGGCGGTTTGGTATAAACCGTTAGCAGAGTACACGAGGCTCTCAGTCTTATAAAATTTTGTGCTCAGTTTTATTAACTCAGTTCTACACAATTTTACCTCAGTCTTATAAAATTTTATCTCAGTATTGCGCAGTTTATTTACTTAGTTACTTTAACGTTTGAACGTGCGAAGTTATCTAAATATCGTTATACTTTCGAGTTCAGTACTATAAAATTTAAAATATTATTCATTATTCGACATTATGGAACTTAGAAACTTTTAACAAGTGAAGTTACATCTCAATAATAGAACTTTTGTGTATCAACTTCGGACATTGTGATTCGTATCATAAACTTAACTTGATTCAGACTTAATTATTCTAGTTGTGCAGACTCATGAACGATAAGAGAACTCAATATTCATAAACACAAATGTATAACATAACGCACATTCACGACCAAGCTAAGTAGAACATGAACAGTTAGATGAAGCATCTTTGTAATAGACATTTTATTTGAACACAACCCACTAAGGATGGTTGTATCTACACTACACAGAACTCTATAAACTGTTAGTAAAGACGGCTTACATCAACACCACACTACGTACGCCGCGAGTGAATTCTCATCGCAAGTTTCAAAGTGATAGTGAAAACATCCAATCAACGGAGCGAGCACACATGAAGTCACCAGTAAGCAGGAAATTTCACCGATGGATTATTGGATATTATAAAATGGCAAGTTAAGTCTTCATGATTTTAATATTATAATAATACTGCTGCTCTGTCTCTTTTCCAAGAACCAACACCTTTGAGAAATTGTATAATCATTTAGTAAAGAAAATGTTAAAATATATTATGAATATTAAAGCTACTCATCTGAGACACATAATGAACGCATTAGTTTAGGGTGAATAATAGTTGATTTGTCTATGTTTTATGTACGTTTATCTATGTCATGTTGTATGTTATGTTTTCAGCCATCAACGAAGACAGATTTATATTGTGATTTATGTTTTATATGTTTCTGAATGTATTTTCAGGTAATGATTTATACATGTGTTTCGGAAGTTAACTTGAGTAATGTGTAATAAACAAGCATTCTATTTGTTATATATATATATATATATATATATATATATTTTATGCGTTCATTATTGTTCCAAACCTTGACATCAAAAGACATTAACGTCAATTGATTTGTTTGATAAATTTTCTTATATTGTTTTAATAACAACGAAATATAGAGTCTCATTATTTATGCTAATTGGTAATGGATACATTCAGTGATTAGATTGATTAATAATATTTGCATAATCAGATTAATTAGTCACATTTTATAATTTAATTGAATAATTAAATTTTGCATAAATTAGCATAATTATCGTTAAAACATTGTAATATACGAAGGTGTTAAAATTTCATGAACAGATTATAGCTTGTGCGCTACGCGCAAAAATATTGTAAGCTAGTATTGATTTATGCAGTTATTGATTTATGTAGTTATGGATTTATACAGTGATTGATTTATTCAGTAATTGATTTTTTAGTAATCGATTTATCCAGTATTTAATTTATTCAGTCATTGATTTTTACTCCGCTGGCTGACTCATAATTATAAAAGTAAGACGCTGATTTTCATTCTGAAATAAATAGGTTCATGTTGACTCTGCTCACTAGTTAGTGGTACCGACTGTTTTCTGACGCACCCCCCCCCTTGTATTTAAGTTAGATATTACGACTATTTCAATGTATTTTGTGTTACGTTCATTTGGGCCCAGCACGGCAGCGCGTAACATCCTCATAAAAGAAGAAGTTTCTTCCCTTATTTATTTATATAAATTGATAAATAAATAAATTAATAATACGCGTTTTTAGTTAAAAATCAACACTATAATTGATTTTATTTTGTTACGCTACAAATTCTGAAGAATAGAAATTGTTATTCTTAGAGGTATTATTTTATTATTGTTACTTAACACTGATGTTAAATAGTTTCGTCATGGAGATAGAAGAGTATCTGGAATAAGAGAATAAGAGAAAAGAGAGGAACGATAATAAGAAGACTGAAGACTTGCAGGCCGAAAGGAAGAAAAGATAAAGTTGCACTCCTCAGGTGTGGAAGAGCTGAAGACACAAAACCGGAGAGTGCTAATGAGAAATACAAAAGCATGAAACAATCCCGTAAAGACAGAAAGCAGACGTAAAATTTTTAATTAAAAAAGAAATGATTAGGTACGATAGGAGCGTTTTACCTCAAAGATGAATCACAATAGCCGTAGGAAAAAGGAAACGGTTAAAAAATTTAATAAATTTAGGACCTTATAATAAATAAAAATATTCACTACGTTTTAAACGACAGAGAAAACGTTGACAATTAAAAGGTAAGTCTTTAATTACATTTAAAATTACAACTGCAATACAAAGTTATCAAACAAAAATAAAGATTTTACAATATGTCTCTTCTGAAATATTGAATATTTTGAAAGGCATACTGTTATGTAGTAGTATGTTACATAGATTTTAAATGAGAAATATCAGTAAATTACTATAAAACTATTTTCTATTAAGTTTAAAGTTTAACTTTTAATTTAAATACCGTGGACTTATCTCCATAAGTCCAAATAAATAAATTTCCACAAGATTGAACTGCTATAATGGTTGGAATGATGCTTGTTTTTCAAACTGAGTTAATGGTATGTACATTCGTAAAATATTTAATGGTACTGGTAAATCTTGATAGCAGACTTAGAAATAGTCATATGGTTAGTACTAACATGGAAGTTAGTTTGAACATTATCCGACATAACAAACAAAGCCGCTCATATTGTTACTACGGTCTCGCAGATCGTCGTATTGTACAGTGGAAAACAAAATTATAAGACACCAATGAAACCGCTAATTACCAGCTTTAATTAATCAAAAACACAGTTTTCAATCAACTTGTACAATACTCGGAGCAAAATTTGTCCACACGCAATAATAATGTCAACTAATGTAGTCCCGCACAATTATAACACTTTGCCACAATATTTGAACCTTACTTGAATAAATCGCCACTTAAACTCACTGAGTAATCGCCAACGTAAAACTGACTGACCGTCGCTGGATGCTTATATTTACACCCTCTGAGGTTGGTGCCAGAATATGCCAGAATAATCAATCACTTTCTGGATGACGTGTCGAGCACACTGCGTATTACAGGCGCTCTAGAATGCATAGAAACCGTGAAAACTGTCTGGGTTTGATCGGTACGGTGTGGAATAGCCTCGATTTTTGACGCATGATAAGTGATAGCCGAAATACTTGTAGAACGTTCCGTATAACGTAACAATATAATATTTAGATTACTAGAGTCAGTAATCGTTGTAGAAAATTAACTGTACTAATTACTTTTAACTTGTACTTCAGGTCAGTGTAAACTAAATTTCTTATAAGAAGCTGCATGTAATATTAGTGATGGTAATTTATTGATGTTTTTTAATTGAAACCAAAGATACAGTCATCGAAGTATAATGTGTAGTAACTTTCTTAGAGAAATCAACGGCACTGGTAATTAATCGAATCACAGCTTCAGCCGCAAAGGACTACATATCGGAACGATAAGTGATTATCGAAATATTTCAACCATAAATTTGACAAAGAAACTAATTAAAAAATAATTTTAACAATGGGAACGTGAAGGTGTTTAAACCAATTACATTACTCATTTGCAGACAGAACAAACCTCTTACAGTTAAGCTGCTTACCAGCGTCAAGGCAAACCAATTACAGTTTTCCATTTGAAGTGCAGCTTCTTTCTTGCAGCGTAAATAATTGGAACAAATGCTTTATAAGTCTTTTTTAAATATTAACGAGTAAAAGTATATCTAGAAATTATGTTAATGATGTGTCACTTGCAACGAATTTTTATTAAAATCTAATTAATTTTTGACGGACACAGAACACATAAACTCTGTTATATTTGAGTACGTAGACAATGTTGGTTTTTTGTAACGTGTCCAATTGCGTGCCTTTAACGTAAAACTCGTTCTCTTCTGTCGTTCCCGCTCGTAATGCTGATTGGTACTAACATAGGCTATATGTAGTATATAGACCTACTGCTTCTTTCCGGAAGTCTCCAAGCTGCACTAGATATTCGGGTGTTGTATTGACATATAATAGATATTCTTCCTAATATATGTTTTATTGATTTGTTTCATTCCTATAAATGTCTGTCTCATTGGACATCCAACTTCAGGTGTTACTTCTGATATACCTTATATAATTAGATTCACGCCTTTTCCTTTGCCACACTTAAGTTATGTTATGTTTGCTTTATTAACCTTTTTTTACTTTAGCAACACAAAAAAGACAAAAAACAACACATATCTACGACACTGACTAATATTTTTGTCATGCTATTTGTCATCGTTTTTACCTATCAAGAAAAAAAACCTTTAGGAGGAAACGAAGATTCTTTAATAGGTAGAAACACGGAAAGAACAAACAGACAGACAGATTAGGAGAATGAAAATCTAAGAGATATGGTATGTTTAAATACGGATGACTAAATGAAATGTCAAAGCAGCATCGGGTGATTAAAAAACTAGATACTGTCTAGCTTAGTAATATCATTTAAAGAGAACAGGTTACTCGGTGATTGCTTGTAGGCTAATTGTAATGGAATTATAGAAAGTAATAGATTGGGTATTACTCAATGTGTTTTTGCATAGGATATTTGATTTTTAATACAACATATTGGGCAGTTTCTTTTGGCCGTTATTTTTTGGATTTCATTATTATTTCTATTCCTGACACACTGTTAGGTCAATTTTAAATTGTTTCTTCATGTCTGTTACTTAGAATGGAGACAACAGGAAAGCATAACTGTTACATCAAATATCATCTGCTTATTGCACATAAGCAAAAGGAAAACAACCCTACGCCAGTCTCTGTGTTTTCACACGGGATATTCGATTTCCAATACTGCATATTATTGGCTAAGCTCTATTGGCCGTTATTTTTAGGCTTCCTTTGTTCTTTTTATTGCTACACGCTGTTGGGTGATTTTTAAATTGTTTCATTAAGTCTGTTACTAGAATGGAGACAACAGACAGCCATAACTGTTATAAAAATTATCATCTACTTGTTGCGCATAAACAAAACAAAAGCATCAGCACGCCAATTATATTTAAATGTGTAAATAAAAGAAGGAAAGTAAAACGTTGTCTTTTTATTTTTTTAAACTAAAAACGATGTATTTTTTAATTATAAAAATTTTATGACAAGGGCTACATAAAAATGTAGTAATTTAATTTTTATAAAAATTTTTATAAGTTTTTATAAATTTTATAAAAACCGTAGCTAGCACTAAGAACCGTAGCAGAGGTTTATATTCTAGAAACCATATACTTTCTACCAGTATTCTAAAGGCTCGTGGCTAGAAACTGTAGCTAGAAAAGTAATTATATTTCAAAATGAACAAACATTTTCAATTTTGCAAAACTAATTTTTAATACACCACACAAAAAGTCTGGAACTATTATTTCAAAGCTAAGAACTACACTTATACCTAAGGCTATAATGAATTTTATAGGACAGAACAAATTCTTAAGAAACCGCAACATTGGAACACAGAAGAAAACGTGGTAAGGTCTATCAGAGGGCAACTGAGTGTAAGGTCTAAGGCCTGAAGAAAAAAAGAAGAAGAACTAATTTTCAGTCCAATACGTTAATGGGATTTAGAGAATTGTTTTATTTTCGTCTCACAAAATTTACTTTTCCACTTTAGTGCAGGGGGTCTTAAAAAATAACTATTAAGTTTAACTTGTTAAAAAGTCCTTAAATTGTTTAAAAAGCTCTTGAGTACCGGCAGTACACTTATATTGTGAATTTCATATTTATATTTTTAATGTGTTAAATACTAACTAAAGTTATTATTTCCATAGTTACTATTGGTTTAATATTGTGTTAAATTTACAGTGAACTTCATTTTGAACTTTATTATGTGTTAAACGCTTTTGAAACTTCGTTATTTATTGGAATAGATACAAAATGTATGCTCTATACAATATTATGAGATACAGTTGCTTATCTTGTGAGAAAACTAGAGAATATTTTAGAATATGCGTTGGATCCGACAGTCAGAGCACAGTCACCGCCACAAACGCAAATAACGCGAGCTGTGTTTCTCGTGAAGTGAAACCGGATTCACACTCTCCGAACACAAACACAAAGGCAACAAGAGGCACTGCTGGTACAGTCAGGAGTGTTCGGTTTACAATAGCGCAAACCCGATATTACTATGCTGTGTCTCAGTATTCCCGCAGTGACGGCGTCGATCCGGCACGTTGTTATCTTGGCGCTAAACAACACACGGGGATACGGAGCGGCACTGCAGGGTCTCGACTTGTCTCTCCTGCCTCACACCGCATACCTACGCGTTCGCACAAACACCCTTACACACTGCGTACAGTACACTTTACTAAAGACTGCGTATTCGTCTGTTAGCAGTGTCTGTAACGTATATCAGAAACTCCGACATAACGTCTATGTTTTTTTTTAATGTTTACCTTATGCCCTGAGACGGTGTGCGTATATAAGATCTATTCTCATTTTACAAGATTTAACATCTTTTATTTTTAAAGCGGAACTTTATCTTTTCTTTTATTATTTTTGTCACTTTTATTATCAACATTTATCATTGACTCGACAGCCCTTTGTGACCCCTTCTTCTGAAGATTTTGCCAATCTAGTCTATTCCTACCCATATTATTTCAGTTTCTAAATCCAAGAGTACTGATGCCCTGACTCACACCGTCCCTCCATCTCATTTTTGCCTTCCAACTTTCAATTTACCTTGTTAAGTGTATTTTATAGTCAAATACTACGTATTTACGTTTATATATCGTCATAGTCTATCTACAAAACGTCTGTCGTTAATCATTAAAATAGTAAAAACAAGTTTATATATGGTGATTTGCTTTTTTCTGTTATTTATTCAAAAGGTACTTTGCATCTTCAATAAGATGCACATACTACCATTAAACAAACTTAATTATAATAAATAACATTAAGCATTCAAAGGGAAACAGTGTCATTTAATTTTGAGCTGTAAATATAATCTGAAAACAGTGCAAATATATTTTAGAATTTAAAACTTTTCTATTTATACGTTTTAGTGTAACTGATCTTATATTTAGTTCTTAAGTTTATTATGAGGCATTATACAAACAGAAATTTAATCTAAACTGTAACTTTTTTTAATAAGATTATGCAAGTGGTTACAATTAAAAACAGAATTATCACTGTTGCACACCACTATAGAAAAATTTGTTTTCGATTAGCGCTTTTAAGCTTCACAGCTCATCATTATAATAATCGTCATTATCATGGGTGTGAAGCTTGAAAGCGCTAATAGAAAACACATTTTTTTATAGTTGTGTGCAAAAGTGTTATTTCTATTTGAACTGTAACTCTATAGAAGCATACTGAAAAACTCCTGTGCTGTTCGTAACTCAGTAAAATCTGTCTATTGGGAATATCTGTGATTCATATTTAAATTATGGTTGCCGCTACATATTTAAATTTTCTTACCGCTACATATTCTGGCCTTTGATAATTTTATCCGTAAGGCTTTGGTATAACAATATCTATTTATCGACATGCGTGTTTCTGAATTTACAATTTCAATGTAAGAAAATGTGTTTTGTTTCCTCAATAACCACGTAATCAATTGTTACTTAGAAAGGAAAAGAAGATTCTTAAATTGGCAGAAACACGGAGAAAAACAGACAGGCTGATTAAGAGAATGAAAAGCTAAAGAGATGTAGTATGTTTAAATACAGATGACTAAATAAAATGTTAAAGCAACATCGAGTGATTAAAACACTAGGTACTGTATAGATTAGTATTATCATGTAAAGAGAGCAGGTTATTCGGTGGTTGCTTGTATGCCAATTGTAATGGAATTATAAAAAGTATTAAGTTGGCTACTTTTCTTTATTTTTATTTAATTAATTTTATTGGTTTTCTTTGTATGCTAATAGAATTTTGAAATTAATGTTTCTCACAAATGTAACTACGCGATTCTCTCAGCTGTGTATGACGTCAAAGTGTTTGACAGAATTTATGCATTCTGCGCCGTATAAAGTAATTAATTATCAGTGGATTAGTGCCTCTGCAGTGAAACCCGTTTACATCGAAATCGAATCAAACAGTATTTAGCAGGCAACTAATGTCTTGTACGCTTTGAGCTGAACTGTACGAGCTAAACAACCCTGACTTTTCGTGAAAGCGTACCATTACAGCGGGCAGACATCAATTTGTAACTGTATCGATTTAGATTTAAACAAGTGTTCCCCGAGCACCATCAAATAAAACATATTTTAGAGAAAAAAATATTTTGTATGGTGCGTATTAAGTTATTTTTTACTTTCAATCACCCTATCTGTTCTATTGTCGGGAGAGAATTAAATGAAAATCGTAATTTTAGCAGTAAAGTAATGAAGAAGCAAAATTACAAGTAATAGTGTTGATTTGGCTATTAATAAAATAAATCTACTATTAGATTTATTTAATTCTTATTAAAATTAAATAAATATGAAATTTTTAGAAAGATTCCTATGGTGCCCTTATCTATTGCGAAATATTTATTTAAACTTTTAAGTATATATTTGTGTGTATTATTATTAATAATAAAACTTTTCGTACAAGAATATATTGTTATTATTTTTTGAATATTACCTATTTCAATAGTATTTAACTACCATCATTAGATATACTAATTTGTATAAAAAGAATTTGTATATCTGAATGTGATAGTTAAATACTGTTGAAACAATATAATATTCAAAAAATAATAAAAAATATTTTCTTTACGAAATGTTTCATTATTGTTACTAATAATACAAGAAGAATACAAGAATAATTTGAGAAAATATGATTGTAATAAATATATATAACTCTAGAAAAATAATTATAAAACTTATATTAAAAGATGCTTATAATTTTAAAAATATTCCATCGTATTTAACACATTCGCTTAATAAATCCTAAAAATCCTGTAGATTCCATTTCAGATTGAATTCGAACCTCGTGGTTTAATATCCGAAACATGCAATTTAGACATAAAATGCAAGTATGTAACAGAAGAGAGTATTTAATTTCGTTTTCTTTCTTTATTGGACGGCACAGTACTGCAGCCAGCACAATGTACGGTGACGTGAAAATTGTTTGCGCTAGAAGTGAAACAGCGCTGCGGGATTAGTTCGTCAAGTCATTAATCTGAGTTTTCCAGCATAACTCGTGGGCATTCACGCGGAAACCGAGGCGGAGTAATTTCACGGCTCACAGTTCTGGCCCGGCCAATTCTGTTCGCTAAGTCTAGATTATGTTGTTAATTAAGATTCACGCACACGTTTTGTTATACCGTAGTCGGTTAAGTCGGCAAAACGTTAACATATCTTATCACGAAACTTTAAGCGTACGGAAAAATGTATGTAACTAAGAGGTGATAATAAATATGGATATAAATCTCATGAAATGTCACTTGAAAAAGGTTACTGGAAACTGAAAATCCATGAGGCAAAGAACATTGGATAAGAAATAATGAACAATTTGTCTACGTTTGTAGAAGAAGTTACTCTGGAGGACAGTCACGTGGTTGAACCGCTACTTATTTTCGTATCGGCCATCTAAGGACCACATGCCAATTTCAATTCTTTACTCTTTGTTCCTTTCTTTATTTCCAATATTCTTTCATCTTCTCACGATGTCTCTTCTTCCTGTCTTCAGTCCACTTTGAACCAGCGTTTTTATCTCCTACCCTGGACTCCCTCCATATTCAACACTTTTGCCCGAAAAACCTCTCTGTCAATTGCTTCTTCTGCTTGTATATTATTTTTTTTTCTAAATCCTTTTGGACTTCTTTAATCCAACTTGATGTTGACTTCTTTGCCCACAGATATCTGAAGATTTGCTTTGTCAACCTATTGTCGTCCATTGTATATAAATGTCCAAACAATAATAGTCTTCTTTTTCTCATTGTTTCTGTTATATTTTCTATACTTTGATATATTTCATCATTAAATATATCAAACCGCTACTTTATTATTATTATTATTATTACTATATTATTATTTTTTGTAGTAGTAGTAGTAGTAGTAGTAGTAGTAGTAGTAGTAGTAGTAGTAGTAGTAGTAGTAGTAGTAGCAGTAGTAGTAGCAGTAGCAGTAATAACAGTAGTAGTAGCAGTAGTAGTAGTAGTAGTAGTAGTAGTAGTAGTAGTAGTAGTAACGTTTACTGTTATGTTTCAGCCTTAGGTGGAGTTTAATCGATACAGGAATCGAGTTATACACCACGGGCTGTGACGAGAATGTCTGTAGTAGCCCGACTTACACCGCACGTATAAATCTCTGGGAACCACGTTGATCAGTCGAAACCCATCGATAAGACAAAAGTTTTGTACTTCGTATTGTTTAAATTAGCAGCCATCCTTAATATTTCTTTTATGAATTTGCTAACTGCTATAATTTTTTTTTTATTGTTCGACTAAGCTTTTCGTCATCACTGACATCTTCAGGTCTTAAACAACGTCTATCAACTGTACGTTGTAGGCTTTTATACTTTAGGCCCCTCCCCTTATGTCATCGCCCCTCCTATTGGTTCTAGCTGCTACCGCTCTTCACGGGAACTTTGTCTACATTTTTCCGTTAGGCATTTTTCTAACGTCCGTCAAATTGTTTTAAGAATCTCCCGTTAATTTCTTCATTCTTGACTTATAATTTTTTTTTTTTTGTAACCTTTTACATTTCGTCATTTTTAGTGTGTTATTCTTATTATTTTAATTTATTTTTGTTTATTGTTTAATATACAATAAAATATTTCTTCATTTGTAAAATCGACTTTTATATTCATTAATTTATTTTTATCTTCTTTTTAACTTTAAGTATTTCTAGTTCTTCTATTAATTTTCTTTTTTGCGGATTGTTTTCTATTTTGATTAAAATAATAATAATAATAATAATAATAATAATAATAATGATAATAAAATGTTTGTTTGTCTTACTGTCTCTGGTTTCATTTCGAATTTAGCCTAAAACTGCTGTTACAACCTTACGCGCCCACACAAACACACACACAGTCATTGTACTTCCGCAGCCCTAATAAGTGGAGTGATCTCGTTGGTTTCGATTGTATTCAGTCATGTTCATTTTCTGTTCGATGATTCTGCAGCTTATGTTCCAAACACGTGGGCAGAATGTGACGTTTTCATCTTTGCGTTGCTATAAACACCAGCTACCAAATTAACCAATAACAATACTGACTCGTGTACCAGATTCGTGAGCGAACCACCCTTGTAAACAAGAGAGCAACCCATTTGTGTGTGTGTGTGTGTCTGAGCGCGCGCGCTTGATTCTATTTATCTAAAGTCAGGAAACATCATGCACATTATATGTTATAACTTTGAAATACCAGCAATAGTACAAAATTAAAGTAAAAAATTTAGCACAGAACGAAAAAACGCCATTGTAGATAGAATACACAATTAAAGTCTGTACATATGCTTCGTAACACTTATGAGACAACAGTGATGCCTACAAACATGTCTAAATTTCAGCACAGGACGCGTCAACGAAAAATACAACGTGTCAACGTTAAAAATATTTTAATTATAAGTCTGCGGAGAAATATAACTGTAGAAGGGGAAATATTCGCGTATACTGTCGTCGTGACGATATGAAAATAAAACGCGGTCGTCGTCGTCGTAAGTTGATTCTCGTCACGAGTCGTCCGCTATTCAGCATTGTTCTCCACTGTGACGTATGCATTCAACGGGGCTGACGTTTTCGTTTCACCCCTCATCAGTTCTGGTTTTGTTCAATTCTGGAAGGAGTCTGACGACAACAAGGCCAAAGTTGAAGCAGTATCTGTGTCACCCAGTGTTTCACCACCCGAAAAGTTTCCTTACCATAATTTATTTACGTCTACAGATTGAAAACGTTTCCTTATAACATAATGTACTATACTATGAGTAATTCTAAAAATTTTATTACTCATACTACTCAGTTTTACATTGTTACTAGCGCTCTCTCTCTCTCTCTCACACACACACACGCGCGCGCACACACACACACACATATTCCAACACTTGTTTGCTACAGTTAATTTCTTGATGCGTGTATTATTTATTTAATTTAAACACTTTTGGCTACAGTCTATTTCTTATTGCATATATGATTAATTTAATATTATAAATTCTTTACCTCAAGATGTTTTATTCTTTTATTTGGTACATGTTTCGGAAACCGTATTGTTCCCATCCTCAGCCTTCCTGATTTTATATCTTGTGAAGTATTTGGTTTTGGTTGTTTTTTTTTCTATATTTTTTATATTTTTCCTATATTGAGCCATTCTAATTTTGGATCTTATTCAGTATTTATGTTCCGGGTGGTTGTATCCATGGTCTCCTGTTGGACCATGGATACAACAGGAGGTATTTAATTTAGTATATTAAATTGTTATTATTGTGTGTTGGTGTGTTGTAAGCATATTAGCTTTTTGAATGTTTTAAATGTTGAGTGTTTTAAAAAGTATATCATGTTTTGTGTTGAGTTGTATTTGTTCAGGTATAAGTTTGTTTTGTGTTTCTATATTAGTAAATTTTCTCTTATGTTGATTATTGTGCCTTTGTGTGGTATGTGTTTTATCAGTTTCATGTTGGTAATGTCTGGGAATTCATGTTCTGTGTTTATTTCAGGTGTGGCCACATTACATTTGTATATTTCTGTTTTTTGTATGCGTTTAAATTATAATAATATTGCGTTTAAACATGTCCTAAATAAGGAAATAATATATTTTGAGGTAATATAGTTATAAATATTAAATTGCACACACACACACACACACACACACACACACACACACACACACACACTGTATATCGATATTATCTCCACTTTTACTTTTATTTTATTACTGTGGGTTTCTTTACGGGACATGTTAATAATTATTTAGTAAATATTTAGTAATTCACTAATATAGTCTCCGTTATCAATAGTTAAAAACACTATTACTCTTAAGTTGTTAAACGTAAACTACTCAGTTGTTAAATTTTATAAATGTAAAATACGCAATATAAGCATATATAATGTAACGGACGTCATAGAAAAATATTTTTAAGAAAACGGAAATTTATTAAGATAGTGACAAAACACGGTCCGTAGTTTACATAAAACAGAGGCAACTGTAGTTAATGACTGATCAAGAAAGAGCTTAAAAGAATCTACTTTACATGATAATAAGGAATGTGAAGGAGGGCTTTGTCAGTTATAACAGCAGACAAAATTCTACTTAATTAAACAAATTATAATATTGATTTTTGTCTACGCTAACGTTATTTTTAATAATAATATGACGTTAATATATTGATTATATTTTCTAAATTTCTTTAGAAGCTCCGTGTAAAGCAAATGATGTAACGATTAGAATCTAATCTGTACGTGGAAGGCTAGTAAAAATAATCTCTCCGTTTGTGAAGGTACTTTTTGCTGGTTCAGTTGTGTGTTCCGACTGCATAAACGGAACGGATCGGTTTGAACAAGAGCAGTGTGTACTCCAACACTAATCGCTTTAACAGATTTACCGGGACTACTTTCAGGGCATCTCCATTTCACTACGGTGATTATGTTCTTTACGTTTAACAGAAAATAATTTCCTTTACGAGAAACATTTGATTGATTCACAGCTTACTCATTCGCTTACTAATAATAAACCCACCATACACTACTTAAACTCAGTACTAAATTTATGCACCTGGATCTCAAAACCGGTTAAAGTTTGAATTATCAGTCAAGTTAAATATCATAATAGAGATGTATGCAGATTTTCTAAAGAAATGTGGAGTTAAAGGTATTTTAGGTAAGTTTCAGATAACAAATTATTACGTTATTGGGAGAGCTTTCATGTAGAACTGGAAAGCCGGTTTATTTGCTGTGATAATAATGATATGATGAATAATTTTTTAACTGCAATAAAGGCATCAGTAATGTGGATCAATTAGGGACTAATAAGTAAAAATATCAAATAGGCCTATTATTTTGTTAACATTGTTTTTCTCGCAATTTTCATTGAAAGTATATGTGGGTGCGTCAGATAAATCCAGAAAATTCAATTTTAAAGCCAGCTGAATGTGTAAGACGCGCATTTCCTTAAAATGGGTGAGTCTGTGAGATCGAGTGCTGAATATAATCGACAAGCGGCAGTAATTGAAGAGCTTCGTCCCGGGCGTTCGCCGACCGAAAATATTCGCTTCTTCGGGTACCCGCGATCGACCGTTTACGACATTGCGCAAAAGTATGCAGACGCGGAGAAGTCCGAAGAAGTTCCACGAACCCTGCAAGGCAAAGCCATTCAAGACAGAAGACTGCTAGGGCCCCAAATGTCGTCCAAAGGGCTCAAGAGCTCATTTCAGAAGACCCAGGGATGCCGCTTCGTAAATGCCGCTCACACCAGCCATTTAGTGCAGAACTGGCTTTCCGATAACCTGGACCCATTGTGGTCTAAGGAATTCTGGCCTCCCAATAGTCCTGATTTAAACCTCCTTATTTATTACGTTTGGGGTGTTATTGGAAGGGTGTCTAACAAGTCCAGGAACCCCAACGCGGCAACCCTTCATGCCAGTATTGAGGTAGCATTCGCGGATTTAGACAAGGAGCAGTTGAAGAGACCGTGTTCGCGCTTCAGAATAAGGATCGAGACAGTGATCACAGCAAACGGGGGTTATATCGAATAAATATTATTGTTTTATATAAATAATAAATGATTAAATATTATTGTTTTATTATTGTTTATTTTAATAACCGGTTTGGTTTGTCCGGATTTAGCTGACGCACCCTATATGTTTGTGGCCGCATGGTTGTTCTTGATACATGTTTCTACTTCAGTGTTTATTGAGACTATAAGATATTTTAAACATCTGAACAGAAAATTATATTTGGCTAATTAACATTTATATAAATATATTTTTTTTAATTCCTTTACGTTTTTTTAATTTTTAAAGTTTTTAATTTTTTTAATTTCTTTTTAATGATTAAAACACAATTTAATGATTTTTCTATTTTATGTAAAAAATAGGAACTAAATGTGTACAACTTATAATCACAAGCGCTCAAAGCAAACTTGTGTAATTTTTATATATTTATTAAAGTAAATTTTATTTATCATAGGAAAACAAAGTTTACATCGTCTTTGTAAAAATACGTTTAGTTTTTAAAATTAATAAAAACGAAAATTTATAGGTACATGGTCCCTTTAATTGTAAAGAAAAGTAGTGGTTAAAGTATAAAAAGCAATAAAAGTGAGGTAAACCGTTAAAGGGTAAGGAAAAGATAAAGCAAAATTAATATATTTGAAAATCCAATTACTGAAAAGTAAGGACTTTGTTGGGTAATCGATATTTGATATTAAATGAAAATTACTAAATAAATTTCGTATAAGATAAAAGTACTAGTTTCATATCATTAATCATTACTAAAGTGCTTTTCAAATAGGAGCAAAACCTTATGTTTTGTTATAGACCAGCATTGCAGTTAACTAATATGTCATTTAAGAAAAGCTCAATGACGTGAAAGTAAATTTTAAGAAGGGAAACCAAATTATGTTCAAAGGCATGACATAGTTATTTAATGTTAAGATGCTTTTTATTCCGTTTAAAGAGCTTAAACTATTAATTGCTTAAAATATTCGTAGTGTAAAAAATACGTAGCTGTATAAAAAAGTGTTTTATTACTATAACAATCAGATGTTTACTGTTCAGTTTCTGAAAACTACCATCAAATAACAAGTAAGTTCAGTTTAAAAAGGCTCCTCTCCTGGAGTTGATCATTTAAAAAAATGAATACTATTCAAGACGTGTTGCGTTTTGTGTTATATAAAATGGAATTGAGTCCTTGTAGTACACAATGATGTATCTGTCTATTATAAGGACAGAAATAGAAAAAACGAAATTTTGAAAAAAATGGAGTCGAGCCTTTTCTTATTTGACTGAATAATATAAACAATAATACAAACAAAAAAGTGAACGTAATGAATAATATTAGACAAAAGAATAGGGTACAGCACAGTGGTTCAAAATAAAGGAATGTGAATAAGGATGAAGAACTAACTTCACTTTTTCAACCACTAAATTATGACGGCATTAGTTAGTGATATGTGCACAAAAGGCAGCGAGGAAAGAGGTAAAGAGGATTTGGAAAAGGAGGGAGAGAATAATGGAAAGGAAGGGCAAAAACGTAGGTAACACATTATCGGAAGCTAATAAATCGAAGCTATCGGAACAGAGTGTTACAACATCTAATAATTGATTATATCTGTTCCAAACAGTCGTAAATCAGAATACGTGGCTGTACAGTTTGACAAGGTTTATGGGCTGAATTAAGTCGAAGTATGCGCTTAATTTATAGACAAACATAATTTTCCAAAGTACAGAACATATGTTACACTAGTTTTCACTTAACTACGGTAAACAAGGTTTTCAGGTATATCCGAAAATACATACAATCTCTAAAAGTTTTCAACAACATGTAAACATTAATGGCGAAATAAACTGCCTTTCTGTTAAAAAAAATTGTATCGATACTACTTTCCTTGATTTTACAAACACGGGTTAAATTATAAAATTTAATTGTAAAATCATATAGCTCATTATAAAATGCTTAATAAAATTTTATGACTGAATTTTTTATAACAGTGAGAGTTGCACGAATTTTATTCTTGTTAATCGTATAAAACTTATATTCGCTTGCTCACGTGTGTGTCGAGGGTGTGTGTAAACCAATGATTTATGTTGTTATTCAAACTTTATTCCAGAAGAGTATTTCAAAATGTCAAGCACAAATGTTGTGAAAGTTGAACCAACTAAAGTCATTAATATTTTTATAACAGACACTTCTGGCAACTGTGGTACTGCTCTGGGAATAGTGAGCCATCACTCTCACAACCAGTACTGCTGTTATTTTCATTTACAAACTCAAAAAAACATTAAAATAATAACAAACTATTGGATGTGTTATATTAAGGGTCAAGGTATCTTCTACACATATTACGAACACTCGTAAATTTTAATCATGTAGATAACCACAAATATACAGACTAGAGACAGCAAAATCTCATGTGTGTAACGTGTATACGTATGTAAGCCTTCAAAAATACATACAGTCATTTTTTCAGAAATTATTATATAATATTTTATGCTTTCCTCAATATTGATTACTTATAAAATAATTATATTTATAAGACTTAAAATTAAAATATATACATTTAAACCTTATTAATCAATAGGATAAGCTAAAGGTTCAGACATAGATAAGGAAATGCCGAAATATTGTTACGACGCCCTGCTGATCGTCGTATCATATAGTGGAAATCAAAATACAAGACAACCAACAAAGTCACTGATCAGCAGCTTTATTTATCAAAATTAAACAGTTTCTAATCAACCAGATAGTATCTTACAACAGATCAAATAAAAATTGTTCACACGCAATAATAATATGAACGAGTCCGGCACAATTATAAAACACGCAACACTTCCCCACAATACTTCGAACGCACTGGAATAAATCACCACTAATACTGACTAAGCGCCGCTGAGATACCAGTATATTCCGTAATACGCGTCTACTAGAAAACACTAGAGCGTAATTGATTGCGGCCTTGAACACAACGCGCGCGGACCGGTATGGTCTGGAAAAGTCTCGTTGCGGACGCGTGACAAGTGTCACGTAATTGTCCTTCATCTCAAAGTAGCAGCAATACGTTACACACATTACAGCTGAAATAGCCCAGAACCACGTAGAATTTTCTGTAATATCGTAACAATATATTATTGAACTCAAGGTCATACCTTTCAAACTCATAAGTTATAATTAGGCTGTAACTGTTTAGTGTCTGTATCCTGATGTTATATTCGATAGCAAAAATATTGCCATTTGGAAACGGAGTAAACATTTTAAAATATTTTTTCTTAATGAAGTGCACAACAAAGAGCGTAGCGGCTAGCAGTGTCTTCCGTTTTGAGTGCTAATTCGTTTCGGAGGAGACTGTTTATATCATATACTTTACCTGTGCTTTACGATTACCCTGTCCTAACGGATACTTACTGACAACAGTTTGGAAAGATAAAGTTAATTCGAAATTAGTGCTAGTCCTCTTTATACTACATCTGTAAATCTTTTTTAATATTCAAAAGCTTAAGAAAGAGATAAACTTTGCTATACTTCAAACGAATCGAGAAACGACGTTCAACGTTACAGCTAAGAAATAATAAAATTGAATTATAGAAGCTCGATTTGTACTTTTGATGCTTCAAATATGACAAATAGTAAGAGTAATTTGCTCGTTCAGTAATTTTTCATACCTTAACGTAATAACACCGTTGGCAAAATATGTTTGAAATGTCACCGTGAAATGGGAAAAGTATGCATACAATTACGCGCGCGCGCGCGCGACCGCGTGTGCGTTACACATTAAATTTATAGATATCCATATACATGGTTTGACTAAAAAGTTCGTGCAATTTTTACTTCCATGTTCCATAAGGAAATGGAAGTATGGTGATGGCGAAAAAATCGTGTTCGAGATAAGGGCTGATTGTGATTGTACTACCCTCAAAACATGAAGGAAAGTAATTTTCTCAAAAGCGTCTGTGTGTAGAATTTTTTCTATGGCCAACGGTAACTGCCGCAAATTCAAACAGATACAAAAAATGTTTGCATATGTGCCTGAGTTGTAGAGGACTCAAGGCCTGTTGATTTTGGTGATGATCGGTTAAGGGGAAGAGGTAGTTTACCTGCAACGTTTTATGTTTTAACAAGAGTAAAGCACTTAACTTTGATAAATAAAGTATCCTGAAAAGAAGGCAATAATAATCCACTGTAGATAGGTAGTTTGAAGGAGTAAAAATGAAAAGGGTATTTGAAGGAGGAGGGGTAATTTACTATAAATGAAAATGATAGTTGTGGAGGGAGGGGATAATTTTTTATATGTGTACCACGTTATCGGCAACAAAGAAGTAGTTTGTTGTTACAATTCCTTCCTGGGCTGTTTGGCCATAGTCCAATGTTTTCTGCAAAATCAGACGTTTCGGCAGTGCCATCGACTGCCATCATCAGTGAAAATCGAGTACGCTAACGTGAGGTGATATACATTAGTGACCACAGTACTTTGGTTAAGGCTGAAGAAAGAAGTAGTTTCTATGGTAATATTTCCTTTCGAAAATGATTTTAAATGTAAATCCTAGAACATGGAAGTCATGTATGGTTCTCCATACCGATATTTTAATTTTTCGCGCTACAAGCGTCTGATTTAAAAATGTTAATGTTAATGTTAGTAGGAATGTTAATGATAATGTTAGTACAAATCTAAATAATAATCGGCTAAAATTGTTAGCTCTACTGGAAGAATAGCATAAATTTGACAGCATTAGAGTAAGTTGTGTTTTCATGTATTGTGGAATTTTTTCGACATTCTACATGTTAGATTGAAAAATATAGATTAAATTTTGTGTGTAAAGGATAAGGTGAAAATGCTCTGTTGAGGTGAAAGTGTGCCATAAGACTGCGTGCATGTTTTTGGTGTGCATAATCTAGAGGTTTCGAAATGCTACAAAATCTTTACAGACTTGATGATTTGAATTTTGGTATAACGAGATGAAGATCGTGGTTTTGTGTCAAACAATTCTTAGAAACGACCAGATTAACGGAACGATAATTTATGAGAATGGCACCTCAATAATGTAACAGGATGCTTGTCATTTGCTTTTCCAAAAATTTTAGGCAAAAAATTATTAAATCACCGAAACCTCCGTATTCGTCAGATTTGTTTTCCAATAAGACCTTTCTTCTTTCCAATAATGAAAAGTACCATAGAAAGATGACGTTTCGCTGCTGTTGAAGACAACACTTGCTGAGCGAGCTCAAGGCTATACAAAACCGTGCATCGGGAAAGTGTTTTCAACAGTGCAAAAACATTTCGTTTGCAAAATCCTACTGTATCCGACCGAATGGCGCAATATTAATTTTCTAAATTACTTTGAATGAAGGCATAATGTTTTAAATAAAAAATTACACAAACATTTTATAAACCTACTAAGGTTTTAAAAACATACATACACTTGGTAATTTTTACAGTTTACACCAAGTAATATGTTTGGGTAATAATATGTATCACCAAGTGCCCAACGAGTCATCAATAATATTTTTAAAAACACGGCTACATTTGTATGAATGAATACCTTCTAGCATATATATTTTACGCTATTCTTAAACAACATTATTAAGGATAGTATAACAAGCTTCACTACATATGTAAACAATCAGAAGGCGGTTGCCGAAAGTTAACGGAATAATAAAGTTTAAATTTATTGGGTAGCGTTTAGTTTTCTGTTTCTTTCTAGTTTCCACTTCAGTCTTTTTAGTTATAATGAATAAGTCAGTTGAATG
Source organism: Magicicada septendecula (assembly GCA_034769895.1). Taxonomy (NCBI): domain Eukaryota; kingdom Metazoa; phylum Arthropoda; class Insecta; order Hemiptera; family Cicadidae; genus Magicicada; species Magicicada septendecula. The sequence continues at coordinate 1,305,465,549 of CM068367.1, forward strand.
TTAACACTTCTGCAATCATGTTTCGGAAAACCCGCGGCGTTCAGCGTTTTTCTTAACTGTTTCATGAACAACGGTACAAGTCCGGTTAAGCTACTCTTTATATTAATGAACCTTTTTGTAGTGATTTTCTAAATTTCAGTTGTATTATTTTCTAAGAAGACGTCCACGCACATTATTCACTTTTCTTTTCAGATACTGTCGCTGTATCTAAGGCAGCCTTCTTCAGCATATGTCGTTTCAAGGACGGAATCTTCAAAAGATAAAAGAGGTATTTCAAACATCTCGCGCCTTACATTACATACATTTTTCATGAAACCGTAGTTAATAATTGTTGTGTGGATAGCTTGATTACGCGCCTGACATTCTTCACGTGAGTGTTTTGCTAGCTGACATCTGTAACTTAAACTACGTTAGCTTTTAATTACAGGTTCAAGAAAAAACCTGTCATTCTCCACTCCTTGTAAACTGGAATTGGGATGTCCATCATAAAAGAAGCTGAAAAATGGTGCCCAAGATATTGCAGCGCTACAGACTAGTATCGAGAGGAGAAGTCAAGTAGACTGCCACTTTGCGCAAACCGCAGAGCAAATCCCTGATCTCACGATCATGAGTCCCACCGGCTACACTGGATAGTAACCCCTACACAGCGCTGCACTTAACATAGGTAAAAGCGTTATACCCAATAGGCCTATTATTATCCCAAAATAGGTCAATCTGCGTGTGCTGCCTTGTTTTGTTGTGATCTTTTGTATAAGATTCTCGAGAAGATAAACAACCGATTCTTCTTAGTGGTGCAAGTATGTACAGGAAAAGAGAATGAGAACTGTCGGAACGATCGGTGAACTTATATTATTACTTCTTCTTCTTTTTCTGGCACTACGGTCCCTGTAGAATCCTGGCCTGCTCAACGATTCTCCTCCATTCTTCTTTGTCTAGAGCTTTACTCCTCCAAACTGTCACTTGCATCTCTTTCAAATCCCTTTCCACATCTTCATACCATCTTCTCCTCCGACCACTTCTCCTCCTTACTCCTTCCGGCTTCCTTTCCAATGCCATTTTTGGGCCTCGATCACTTCTCATTCTTACTATGTGCTCCAACCATCTCAATCTTTGGGCCTTCACTCCCGCAACTATGTCCGCTTCTCCATAAAGTTCTCTTAGTTCACGATTCTTTCTTATCCTTCACTTCTCTTCGTCCCACACTTTTCCATAAATTTTTCTCAGAATTTTCCTCTCGACAAAACTAACGTTTTTCATAACTTATAACTTTAGTACCAATGTATTGCATCTTATATGATTACACTGTCTTCAAATTATTTTTAGCTTTGATTTAAAATCTATAACTTTCATGTTTAGGTAGGTTAGAAACAAATCCAAATGATAGCAAGAAAACATTTATCACATGATTTACCAAACTACTGCCAATGACTGTGTAAAGAAGTGACTAATTCCCGTTCTTTTACCAGCGAAAACAGGTTTTAAACAAGTTGGTGTACAGTCGACAAATGCTTGACTACAAGCGTAATATACTGTTACAATATAAAACAGCAAAATAAACTTCAAAACGGACAAAGATGATATTAGTTCACTGAAAACCTTTACTACTTTAGAACTAATGGACCAGCTTTTGCGATTATTAATGACTTTCTATTCTATAACGTTAAACAATCTAATAGAGTGTAATTTTATTTGTAAACGACAATTGAACAAGTCTACCCATATATATCACGGTAGCCATTACCACCGCTGAATCCGTTAAAATACTTCAGTACAATTGTAACCGTTATTACGGTTATGCTTCGATATAATGAGTGAATTAATGACGTTCATAAGTCAACACTGTGAGTAAACATACATGCGCTTTCGACAGTGTCGACACACACACACACACACACGAGGCAAACAATCCCCGCTTTGTGAATACAATGATATATGGTGCACAGTATGCATACACTGATAACGTTCTGTCTGGCGAAGTGCACAAACAACATATATTAAATATCATTGTTTTGGAATACAGATGCTGGTGTTGTGTTAGTGAGCGTGTATGTGTGTGTGTGTGTGTGTGTATGTGTATGGAATGTGTGCATTTAGACGACGAGATGGATTTCAATGAATGAATGCATGGATTGGGACCACACCACAATCCTGCTGCAGCGTATCGTTAAAACTCGTACTGTCTCTATCGACAGTAGAGACAGATTAACTTGATTTCCATGAAAACAGACATCCGCACCAAAAGCAACGCAAAAATGTGGCCTATGTATGGGGAAAATATAACTTTTCACAGGAAATACAAAAGCGTTTGTCGATTTATTTCATTTATTTGTGATGCTTATTACATTCATCACGTCGTTGTTTCCTCTAAAATTACTTTCAATAGGCATCAGTGTTTATACACTTCTTGTACACAAATACAAAGACAGTTCATAAGATTATATCTGCGGAAGCACTTAACCCAAACTACCTTATGTTTTCGAAAAAAAATTTCTCAATTACGCAAACATCTTCAGCCATCATTTTTTATAATATTTATAAGTATATATTTGCTTACATCTAAAATAATTACTTGTTGATTTCAGCATCGTAAGAGAGTATCGTTGTCTTAATTTTTTCAATGTTTTTATTTTTTCTTTTAGAATATATCAAAGGAGAATTGAAACATCAAAAGATCATCATATGTGCTAATCGATGTATATTTTTCCCATGGAAACTTAGTTAATTCGAACTTTTAGTAGCAACGCTATTTCTGCTGTTCTTCGTGTGTTGCTACGAATTACCAAACAAAATCCTCTTAGGTTGCACAAGTGTCTTAGCCGTATGTTGTCTTCATAACCCATAGATCAATTTAAAATGTTAGATTTGACAGTTACAGAGCAGCCAAAGCGTTGTACTATATTTATTGCTGTTTACTTCTTTTTAAATGTGTGATATTTACACACACTTCTAAGCAAGCGTCTATCTTTGTTTAGGTTTTTGAATATTTTTTTATCATCATCATCATCACCACTACAAGGACTAGGCCTTAGACCTGTTCCGGAACCTATCTCCTTCTCGGTCTACCGACATCTCTACTTACCATTGATGACCCAAGGCAGCCACAGATAGGCGGATATCAGGCATGCGATTCAAGTGTTTACACCATATACTTCTTTGGTCTTCAATCTTCTGGTGCAATGATACAATGTTTAAATCGCGTCTAGTATCCTCGTTCCGTCTTTGAACCAAGAGAGAACAACGAATATTTTTTTAAACCATGTATTATTTTTAAATTACTCTTTCAATTCAATGTACTCAGCGACACATTACAGTAAAGCATCGATTTTCCGAATCTGTCGGGACGAGGGCCCGTTCGGATAATCGATATTTCGGATAATAGATCGTAAATGGAAAATATTTCTCTTTACAGAAACAAAAGTTATTTATTACAAATTTTATTACAAAATTATTTCAAACATACTGTTACATAATTACAGCAACCTGTATACTGTACTGCAATATATTACTAAGGTTAGAAATCATTAAATTATAACTGAGTGTAATTAATAAAAACCAAAAGTTAATTTAAACAAAATTATAATTTAATGACAAACATTGTACAAAAAATTAATTAAAAATTAAAAACCCAGTACCATCGATTTACACTTTTTTGAAGAATTGTTTTATCATTTTCTGCTTCAAACCGATACACCGTTTTCTCGCTCCTAAAGACTGAAGTCGTTTAAGATTCATAAGCTGAATACAGTCTATCTCGTCTTCTGTTTCGGCCCACTTTAGAACAGTCTCAAGTGCGTCAAAACCGTGGGTGGTTTTGTATTAGTAGCATTGTCTCCATCTTCATCTGAATCTGTTTCGTTTTCATTACGTCCATTTAATGACTCAACTATCTCTTCATCGGTTATAACTGTACAGTACTGTAATAACTTATAGTATACAATTTTTTACGTTCAATAAATATCCAATACGCCTACACGTGTCCAATACATTACTGTACAGTAAAGTACATAATTTTACTTCTTATTGAATTCGGATAATAGATCGTTTGATTAATGGATGTTCGGATAATCGATGCTTTACTGTAATTGAAGCTGATAAGAAATATCTAATATTTTGAACTATAGTGTGTATTAAAACGAAATCGAAGACTCGGTACCTGTAACGTATAATACGTTATTGCACGTGTGTGTATAGGAAAGGAATACTCAATTAAGATAGTTAATCGCAGTGAACGTGCCCAATCACACAGCCGCCACTATGTATACATATTAGTATGTGAGTGCTGCTGTTGGGGACGTGATCAGAACTACACAGTATTTCGTTAACTCGCTTTTTTATTTTACATTATCAGACGACTAGCAATAGCAATAACCGTTCAAATGGCTGTAAATAAAAATTGCGAAAGACAAAAATTTATTCGATAAATTTAGACTAGTACGTGTTAAAAGATATGTCACAATGAAAATAATTCATTAAAAAGTGTTTATCACTCCAGATGTTATTCTAACATTTTTATCAGATAAATGACCATTTTCATTTTTTTGTTGTATCGGCCATCTAAGGACCACATGACAATTTCAATTTCATTATTCTTTGTTCTTTTCTTTTTCTCCAATATTATTTCATCTTTTCACTGTGTCTCTTCTTCCTGCCTTTAGTTCACTTTGAACCTGCGTTTTCCTCTCTCCTATCCTTGACTCCTTCCATTTTTAACACTTTTGCACAAAAAACTTCTCTTTTATTTGCTCCTCCTGCGTTTATATTATTTTTTTTTTTAAATCCTTTTGGACTTCTTTAATCCAACTTGATGTTGACTTCTTTCCCCTACAGATACTTGAAAATCTGCTTTGTTAACCTACTGTCGTCCATTCTATATAAATGTCCAAAAAATAATAGTCTTCTTTCTTCATTGTTTCTGTTATATTTTCTATACTCTGATATATTTCATCATTACTTCTTAATTTCCAACCTTCTGAAGTTTTCGTGGGCCTAATACTTTCCTAAAAATTCGTCTTTCCAATATTTATAATTTGTCTAAATTATAATTCAATGCTAGACGTTCACTTGCATATAGGGATTCTGGAAATTCTGGAAATGGTTATTTAATAATTATGTCTTTGATAACTTGTAATGAAGTTCACTGAAATTTAAATATTATACTTATCTGAAATTTTTCCAAACTATTCTTAAATTGTCAAATTGTTTGAACACATAAAAGTGTTTCTCAAATAAGAGGAAACAAAGCACATATTTTGTTTGTAATAATTTAACTTGTATGAGATAAAATTAATTTTTTTGAGGAAGAATGAAGCCGTCTTTCTAGTTATCGGCTCTTTGTCTATAAACCTATTTTGTTAGAATTCTTTATCTGAAAATCTGTAGCCGATTCGTCCTCCCGGGGTAAGTTCCGACTCAGTCGTACAGAAGCCGATAATGTACGACAGAGGCAAATATTTCAAACCAGTCATTTACGACCTAGCCAACTGCATGCAAAAATATCGTCCTATCAGATGCAAACATCAAAGGTGTATTAGAAGATGAAGGCCCACACGTGGAATGAGGTCGGCTGTAATATTGTTGGGACAAATTGAATTTCTCTGTACATCTTTTTGCATATTTCCACTCTACACTAAACACACTTGTGACAGATCTCTACGCTCGCCCCACATAAGCATTGAAAGGACAGCCATCGGCCGCCTACTGATTTGTCGGTTACCCAAAACACAGTTCATGTGTAACAGACATCGAAGCATTATGTCGCCACGATTGGCCTTTTTACCAACCGTTTTTCCCTTCACTTGCAACTAGATCATATCACATATGGGTACATTGCATAACTAAAATTATTATCACCTGTAAGTTCAATGTTTGGAACAAGAACATTTTTACATTTACCAAGGATTCGGTCAGTTGCAGCCACGTGAGGAAAATGCGGAGCGCAATTCACCGAGTAAGAACAGATGGCTGTTCTTTGTTTCGTAGCAAATGGCCTAGACCGGATTTGTCTGCGACAAACAAACTTCAATGTCTAGACAAATTATTCAACAAGTTCAAGCAAATGTGAGCGAATTTTTTAAAGAGTATTTAAATAGACTTGGCTCTGCTAACTTCAAATGTCTGACATACAGTAGCTTTTTTATAATTTATGAGTTCTATAATGTTTATTGGATTACAAAAAAATAGACTCTATTGTAGTGTACACTGTATTTTCTTGGAAGTGTAATTAATAGTAATTGTATCAGTTTTTCTGGCGTTCAATGATTTATTTCACTGTTCTATTTCCATGGGCCATGTGATTCTCGTAACAAGAGTAAATAGATTTTTCTTGAGTCTATAAGTAACTGAGAACCGAACCAGTTGTAAATATATAACTAAACTCGGGTTATGTTTACAAAAGTAGTTACAAAATATTATATAACTAGAAAAGAAAAATATAACGTATTATCTCAGCATTGACTAAAACGATTTCATAACTTCATACATTTTTCTGGAGGATCTTTGAAGGTGGAACAGACACCATCTTGCCTATGCCGTGTTGTGAAGGCGATGATGATCATCATTTTACAGAATTTCGTTCATTTAATTATAATGAGTGGCAAAATGTTGTCGTTTATAACATCGTTATATTCAAAGCCATTATGTAATTTTGTTCCTTTCCACCGACACGCCGCCAGGCTTGAATCCCGAATTCTCAATTTTCTTTAAGTTGTCATTATTTCACGTCGGTCTCCCTCTTAATTATCACCACTGCGCAATTAATCAAAATTCAATCTGCTAACTGAAGGAGAGTTGAATATCGTTTGCATCATAATTTACACTTAATTACTTTCACTAATTTACTTTCAAGTTCAGGAAATGCTATATTTCTAATTTATCGCATTCAAACCGCAAATGTACTAAAACGGACTCTCACACTAACGCCGCTCTTGAATAAACTCAGTAATTCTGAACTCATTTGTTTTCTTTATCAAGATTATCTTCTAACAGCGGATTGTTATTCATCAAGTATGGTCAACAATTCTGTTGTAGTTTTACTTTGTTTCAACAATGGATTATTACAACCCTAAAACCAGACGGACTGAGTTCAACAGAAATTGATACTACGAAGAAGAGTGCTGCCTCGGATTATTCGCAAAAACTAAAAATAAATAAATTAAAAGAAGGCCAAAATATTTTAATGGGTAAAACTATAAATATGAAGTAATTGAATTAGTGTTAGCACACACGAAGAACGATAGATGAAACGTAATTCTAAAAAAATAAAAGTCATCAACCAACGAAAGAAAAAGAGACATTTTTGTAGAAATATAGTTTGTATTAGGCAGTGAAGGCTACTAGTTAACAGAACTGGACAGAACACATTAGGCAGAAATGCAAGCTAATTACGGAAAATGCGTACAGGGTGTGCAGTATTGTAAATCGTTTAATACTATTTTGGATGTAAAAGAAAAAATCACTGTTACCGTAAACATTTCAGCTGGAACAGTATTTAATTTGCTGCTGTATGACGTTAAAATATCCCGGTAGAAAATACCATGATAGGGAAACAAAATACACGCACACAGATATTAAGCTGCGAAGTCAATTTGCAGAAAGCCGCCGGGAATGGAAACTATTGATATATCACAGTCTAATGAGAAATAATTAATGCAATATCAGTAGTTGATCCTCAGAAGAAAAGGTGTGTTAATAGTGCAGACGAATTGAGAAGACTACAGATATATATAAAAGTCGGACTCTCCAAATGCTACCAGACGATCATAAAAAATAGAACTTCTACCAACTTACACAAAATTATGGTTAAATCCGGATTTTGTACCAAACAAGTTTCTTAAATAGCATACAATTGGTCATAAGAGAGGAGAATCAAGGGAAGGGTTGGATTCAAGTCTAGACAGAAAGACAAAATCTTGGAAAAATCACCAAAATATTAAATGCCTGCCCAAAACAAAGTTTAACACAGTCAACAATCTTACGCAGTGAACATTTATATTACGAATTTGGAACGATGGTCTCAAACTCCGGCAGAAATATTGAGTACTTTGTAAAGATAAAATCGAAAGACAAAAGAGAATTCAAGATGCCTGTATAAATGTAAAACTAAGAGCGCTCTACGAAATACAGTAAAAAGTACATTTCATACATTCACGTATATAAATGAATAAGGAGTGAATAAGCAAACTCAAAAGCTTGTAGTTTAAAAAATGTTTAATCACCTATTTTAAGTAGCAGAGCCTGCTTACAATATATTAAATCTTCATATCTTTAGCCAATAAAAAATTAGATTATTATCTAAAGAGAATAACACTTTCATATTTTGTAATCCATAAGCAAATCGTATGTAAGTGGTTTCTGAAAGAGTCACAAAGATAAGGGAAGACATGTAGTTAGAACAGAAACATTTGCTACATTGTAGATAGATTAGACGAGACGTAGGCTAAGTCAATACAAAGTTATGTACACCATGATGGTATATAAGACATGGAAGTGTCGTAATGTTTGTTAAATATACTAATTGATAAACAAACACCACACGCGCGCGCGCGCGCATGTGTATATAGGAAATATACGATTAGCTGAGTACTTAATAAATACTTCACTTTTTTTTAATTGTAAAAAACTTTATACCGGTACTACATAAATTGTAAAAATATGTAAATTTTAGAGGAAATAATAGTAAAAGAGTGTCAAAATTATTATCTCTATTATTTAACAAATTGAAAATGGAAATGAGTATCGTGAAATATAAATGTTCAAAGTTTAAAGTTTCATGATAGTTGACAGTAATTAAATTATAAAATCGTCATGAATCGTAACGACTTTTATGCTAGTGAATTGAATACATTTGTGCCCTTGTTGGGAATTAAAAAATTCATTGTTAGTAGGCCTGTAATGTACAGTTCACTTGGACCGTAAGTGAAGCAATCCGGGCAAAATTGTCCAAACTGTTGGGTTTAATTTTATTGTAAAATTCAATATATAACAAAATTATAAAGTAATGTGGTAAAAGGTTTGTGTTGTTTGTAAATGTGCGTGTTTATGTGGACACAAGCTTGTGTGTATGTATTTACTTCTGTCTGCCTGTGCTAATTGCCTTACCATGTAGACCTGTCGTTAATGTAATGGTAGAGGGAAATAATTGGTATGCATACGTGCAGACTGGGAATAATAAAAATCACGTACGCAGCATCCCACGTTAATTAATAATGAAAACCTATCGATATAGTTATGTCACATTTACATATTGATTTAGTGTGTACGGGGAATAGATGATAATAGAGGAAAAAGTACGGTACCAGCTGTGGGAAGTGATCCTCTTTGTTAAATATTTTATAAAATAAATTGCATCTGCTGTGAAGCTTCGACTGCGCTGTCGTCCAGGTACAAGTGCATGATTGCGGGAGTCATTCGCATGGACGCCGCAGCTCCTGCCGGTGACTTCTGGCCCGTCTCTAAGCTCCTGCGGGTGAATCCATACGAGGGCAACGTAGACGGGCTCCCGCCGTGGACTCGGGTTGAGCAAATTCACTATCTCATCTCCAACGCCCTTATCGTCCGAAGGGGAACCGCAGCCTAACTCCTTGTGCCGAACAAACGACCACGCTGGACTGTTAGAAACTGGCGTTCCGACGGGCTCCAATCCTCGTAACGCAAAAAATCCACGGCGCATGACGCCCCGCGCAACTTTTCTCTGTCTTATTCTCTCTATGTTCGTAAAATGAAACGTGTCATAATTATGACATTTTTTTGGTACAGTGTAATTGTTAGTAACGTTATATGAATTAAATTATTAACGAACTAGCAACGAAAATAAATGATTCAGGATCATAAGTATGAATGTATAGAACTGTGTATAAAACGGTAGACTGAATGAGACAGAAGTGAAACAGTCAGTGAATCACAGTCAACAAATATTAGCCGCTTAGTGTCGTTGTAGTGGGGCTTGAGTACCGGAAAGAAAAACACGCACAGGATTAAATAACTTTACCGAGGTTTACTGCTTTCGTTGAAGTTAGTACTTTGAGCGTGGACTTAGAGCTAAGATGGACGGCATTGTAAAAGAACTATCTAAGAGCAACAATTTACGTTATAAAAAAAAGGACGAAGTTGTGGTGTAAGAGCTGTAATTGAGATAACTGTGTTCAGAACTGTGATAACACAGCCCTACGTGGTGACTTATAACCGGTGATCAAAAGACTGTATTTTTATAAACTCAAGGATCTAGGAAGAGAGAAAACCTTGCGGCGTTTTCAGAGCGAATATGTGCAAGGCGTGTGAAAACTCGTCAGTTAGGGCAGGACTTTTGGAAGAAGGAATAAACCAATATAAATTTTTAATAGCTGTTGTGTATATTCACGTTGTTAAACTGAATTTCGAGTTTCTAAAGTCTCATACAGCAATTTCACAAAAATAAATATTTTATGTTTTAAATATACACTTTAAATATATATTATTTACACTGTTATATATGTTTTATTAAGGTCCTTATTATGGGGTAGAGGGAGACTAACTCGCCTTGTCTAAACAAGCCTGCAGACAGGACATTATCAAGAATACAGTACTTATTTTATACGTATTTTACGCATAAACCTGTAAATCTAGTAAATTTTTTAATGATGTAACGCAACATAATTATCCGTGTAGCATAAATAATTTTTTTCATATTAATAATATTACTTAATATAATAATCATAGCAAATTATAATAAAATAATAGCAATAATGAAGTGCTCGTCACTCTCCTATGTAGCATTTACGTATCGTCGTTATTTTCAAATGTATAGCTGTAATACGATAGCCAAGTATTTTCATTATTTTGTTAATGAATTTTTTCGCTTTCACTAAGGAATATTAGTGAACAATTTTTTATCATGTGTATTTTTATTTAAATCAAGGTTTGTAATTAATATTTTTTTAATTATATTATTTCCTCTTTATTATTTTTTAAGTCACGTTACGTGTATACAAGAGAGTTTTCCTATCTACGGTACAATACGGTACAGAACACTTCACGCTGCTGAAGAATAAGAATAATAATAATAATAATCTGCGTACAAGCCAATGGAATGTAAGCTGGAAAAATAGGAGAGAGAGCAACCTAAGAATGTTGCTATCAGAAATCTGTTTTCGCAGGAATCCGTTGTTGAAATAATTGACAGAAAAGCATTGTAATCATTTGGTACTGCAATGTAGATGGACGAAAAGAAGCCGAAGCTCGTTGTGATTTGAGATCAAACGGAGAAATAGGAAAAGGGAGGTCAAGAATGAAGTGGGTTGATTTCATTGAGAACTATTTACTAAAAGAGAAAACCTTTGCTAGAAGTTAAACGCCTTAGCTTTACCCATGATGAAAAGGAGTTTAGGTAGTAGGTAGAAACACCCTAACTCTCGTCCTCAGAAGGAAATTCAAAATGCGAAGAAGAAGAAGAAGAAGAAGAAGAAGAAGAAGAAGAAGAAGAAGAAGAAGAAGAAGGAGAAGAAGAAGAAGAAGAAGAAGAAGAAGAAGGAGAAGAAGAAGAAGAAGAACGAGTAGCAGAAGAAGAAGACGAGGATGACGAAGAAGAAGAAGGTGATGAAGATGAACCAAAACAATTTTACACTAAACTTTCGTAGAATCAGTTTACATTTCTTAAAAATTAATTCATCCTTTGTACAGATAAAAATAACTTCAATTTGAACAACACATTGCGTCATCATGTTTACTAAAACACACGTCAATTTGGAGTAGCAACTGTGTCATAATCGTCAATTGTTATCTTATATACATATCTTGCTATAACATATGATAGAGGCGACGAAATGTAAAATACTGTCGTGACCGCTAAGATAATAGTATGTGCTGTTGAAATGATAAACAAAACAGCTGTTCATCATGGAAGTTACGAATCATGAGATAGAGGAATAAGTAAAATAATAAAATCGCCATAAACGTACGAAACGAAATTGTGGACGCAAATGTATGTAATAAAACGGTAAATGCAGACACATTTGTTTAAAACAACGTGGGGGAGATAACAGCGTTATGATGGCTGAAAACGCAAAGTGAGTTGCCCGAGGACTTAAGTTATTTCCCAATGTCACATTTCAATTTAGCATATATGTCCCTTTGTTGCCATGTCACTGTCGTCTAGGGGGGAAGTGACGGAGTACCGCAATGGTGCTATTTGGAGTCTACAGCACAACTCACGATGATTCAACTTTTCTCTATTCAGGGTGAGAAAGTGTTGGGGTGACACTGCAAGTAGACGAGCGCACGTCGAGCAGTTTGCTGAATTTGACACAGCTCGCGAAACACTATAGTAAATGACAACGGTGGAGCTTCACATCTATGTTACTGTATAAACAGATGTTAAATTGATTTACTAGCGCAAATTACATTAATGAGATTGCATTATAATTTATTTCCAATTACTCTAATAATTATTTTTTTCTAGTTAAAGTAACACAAACCATAATGTTTTCAATAATAATATTTGTGGGAGACAAAACGTAATGTAAAAATACCATGTTCTTCTTTACTTTTGTTTTCTCAATACCATTATAAAATAAAAAATTAAACCACTGAAGAATACGATCCCTCTCTTTTTTAATCTAAGCCAGTCATCTCGTTATAAAAATAACAATTATAATTATTATCATGTTTTTATTATTATTGTGTGTCCAGTACTTTGACGACATTTAAAACTCATCATTTTTACCAAGAGTGATTTATTTGGCAATGTATATTTGTTGATTTGATATGAACCATCCACGACTTTACATTGTTTACGCATTTATTACGCAAATTATGGGCATTTTTTCCTCACATTTTTGGACACAAGTAATGTGTAAATAAGTCTAGATGAACTGTATTTACAGCTAACACAAGTATCCGTGTCTGCGTTCTCCCTACATTTTTCACATCCCGCGATAATGTTGAAGTATTTTACTTTTCATGTATCTTAAATGTACAAAAGTAAACAGTTTATGAACATCGGAAAAGAATGGCAGACTTTTCAAAACTAAAAATACTCACCACAAGACCGGCGGTTATGGCAGTTGTGGACGTCATAATCTCCATTTATTTAACGCCAAATAAGAAACAATTCCAATAACTTTTGAGCAGAGATAAACAAAATTGAAGAATTTATAGCTACTGAAGGCTACGACATATTGCGACACAGAGAATTCAGAAAATTTCGAGGAATGATTACAAGAAGGATGAAGTTCTTAGGAGGTAGTGTGAGAAAAAATACAGAAAAAATCCGCATCGAAACAAAATACCGATGACTTGGTGGGTGATTAGATACATAAGCTGCGCATACTTTTAAAAAAAGGCTCTTGATAGAATCGTAAAAAATACCAAACAAAAGTATTTTTTGAAAGGATAGATGAGTTTAAATCTGAAAAATATAAACACAAAGAATTTATAAGATACAGTTGATTTCCTTGTTCCACTGCACTTTCAGCGATTATGCACCTTGCCTATTCCACCTTTAAATCGGTGTTACCATCACTTCCTAGATCTTCCAAATCTTCGCTCGACAGGATTTCCTTCGGAATTCGTCCTATAGCCATTTTCGTCATACATAACTACCCTTTTCTTCGGTTTACTATACCATAAAATTATACGACTGCCATATTACCATACGATAATAGTACACGAGCGAGATCCTATTCATACAAATCATCTTCATTTCCTCTTGAATGCGTCAAATGTGCTCATTATACTCCTGGTTCCCTTGTGTTTTCGTTCCACACACATTTTACAATCTAATAAGTACAGTCTATACTTATTAAATTTCTACAGGAAAAGACATCATTGACTGCCTAAGTAATTTTGTTGCTATCCTGTCAACGTCCATATTACAGAACCGGTCTTTACTAAATGGGTTTCGTGTCCTTCTTGACGTCGTTGTTTACCGCGCTGTCGATAGGGACGCATATCATACGCAATTCATTGATGTTACTGTCCTTGTCCCTATCATAGCCACATAGTAACGTTGTTCGAGATAGTCAAAACGATTGGCCTGCTATAATGTTCTATTACATATGACCGTCTTATATCGGACCATTTAAAAGCCATTATTTTTGTTTTCTGAGTCTATATCATCGTATACTCAGTGGATACCGTATGTTCCTAACGTAAGGTTAATACCGCTGCTACTCTAAATTATCCTTGTCGTCATTAGCTTTAAACTGATAACCTGTAAACACAAAAATCTTTAGCCATTCTTTTTTTATAACGCAAAGATCGTAAAGACTTTAACAGAAAATAAAACCCTCAATAAAAATCAGTATTTAGGCTGTTAGGAGAATAACTCTATAACGCTAAAATGGTCACGTCGAAAATGCTAAAACTTTCGTTCATCGTTTAATATTTTAAAAATTTGCTATTGACTGAATGTGTGTACATAATTGAAGGTTTTCAAATTTGCACTATATTCTGTGATCATAGTGTACCTTAAGATACGCTAACTTTTACACCCATATGAAATACTCAGATATGTACACGACATGAGCGTGCGGTTATAAAATTCCTCAGCACTGTACGTTGCTTGGTTGGTTTATTAACACGAGTTTGTAAAGCCGCTCGGCACGGATGAATAAGCGAGAGTAATACGCACGGCGAGAACGGAAATTTTGACAAATGTTCGCAAATACCTCTAAAGCACGTTGCCAGAAACAATTTCGCTGTAAACGGGAAGGGACGCGTTTTATTACCTTCTCTAGCGGCGGCGGCGGCCGTTGTACCTGCCCAAGAATTAACAGCTTTACCCCTGCGCATAGTTTCTACAGCCTTTTAAAAGGTAACTACGTTTTACGTTAATGAACCGTCTCGTTGCCTTTTACAGTTGCCTTCGTACGTTCCTGTTTCGTCCGCTGAATAAGATTTGTAAAAACATTCAACCAGCCAATCTGAGCGGCTTTAGCTGAGTCGGAATAAAGAAATTTCACATTTCACTTGTCTTTGATTGTACGAGTGGTGCAGAAAAAGGTCCCGGTTGTGTGTTAAAATTTTTATTATACTACTTCAGTCTTTGTTGTCGGATACCTCGGGCTGAATAGATTTTATTTCTTTAATAAATATTTTGCATGAATCCATATTCTGTTTCTTAGCTTTTCATGGCCAGCGTCATAATAATTAAAATTACTATCCGGGTTGTAAAGCCGCGGTCTGTGAATATCTTCGTGTAGAAAGGTGATAATTACTCGAACAGACGTTAGGTGATAATTACTCGAGCAGACGTTAGGTGATAATTACTCGAACAGACGTTAGGTGATAATTACTCGAACAGACGTTAGGTGATAATTACTCGAACAGACGTTAGGTGATAATTACTCGAACAGACGTTAGGTGATGATTACTCGAACAGACGTTAGGTGATGATTACTCGAACAGACGTTAGGTGATAATTACTCGAACAGACGTTAGGTGATAATTACTCGAACAGACGTTTAGGCCTCACCTTCAGTGTAAGTTCTTAAAGAACTGACGAGGTGTACGTCAGTAAAACCACAGTACTGTGGCAAACGCAAAGGAGCCTCAGTACCGTGGTTATACTGACGTACGCCTTGTTAATCCTTTAAGTCCTTACTATGGAGATGGCCTCCAGAGTTGAGGCCGAAATGTATGGTTGGGTAATTAACACTTTTCGACACGAAGAAGTTGGAAGACCACGGCTTTACAGTCCGGCTAGTAATTTTTAATAATTATGACGCTGGCCGGATAGTAATCTTAATAAGAATCCGTCTTATTCTAATTTACGTAGTGTAAAATTTGACAGTTTAAAAGCGACAGTTTACGCGTTATTATAGGCTTATGTATTACAGGTTTGTAGGCAGTTATAAGTACTGTTTTTTGTAGTAGATGACTGTAGGTCGAAAGAGTCTTGATAGTGGAAGGAAAGCCAAACCAGAGCTATTTACTAGTCACCTTAATCTAGCTTATATTGTCGTAAAATGCATCAATTTAATAAGAGTTAAAATATCTATAATTAATAATCTTGTGTACCTTCAGTTTAGTTGCTGAAGTTACAAATTCAAGTATCTCTTAATATAACCTATAAGCTGGGCTACGCTGCTACTCAATGAAAACTAAGTCATTACACAAATCCTCATTCCATATGACGTATCCACTTTTTATACGAACTACTGCTTCCTGATTGCAGTACAAATTTTTAGTTATACAAAACACCTTTTCCGTATAATAAGACAATGTTTTAAAAGACGTGGAGATGACTGTTTAATTATATAAAAAATTATAAAACACCTTCTTCTTCTTCTTCTTCTTCTTCTTCTTCTATGGCGTCACAGTTCGAAGTCGAATCTTAGCCTCCATAATCATCCGCCTAAATTTTCCCTGTCCTTGGCGATCGATGTCCATTGTTTTATTTTAAGTAAATTATCAGCATCCCTCGTCACTGCGTCAATCCAGCGGGTTTTGGGTCTTCCGATAGGCCTTCTACCCTCGATCTGACTAAACAGTACCTTCCTAGGTATTCGGTTGTCTTCCATCCTAATGATGTGTCCTGCCCATTGCAATCTATGCAGTCGGATGGTGGTGGCCAGATCATTGTTTTTATACAGTTTGTAAAGCTCCTCATTGTGACGCATTCTCCATATCCCGATGACTTGGATTGGTCCATATATTCTACTCAAAATTCTCCTTTGGTATTGACTATGATATGAAATACCTACATACATTTATTTATTTCGTGTCATCTTATAGTTTCAATCTAGACTCACCCTGTTTATGAATGACTATACTTATAATTTGTAAGTTGAAGACTACAAAACAACAAATTTACAAATACCTAGCATTAAGTAATATTATCAGAACGATACTTAATTGTCGCCAAAACATGTAAAGAGTGCTCCTCAAATAAATAATAGAAGAACGTAACAATTTGTAACTGGTTTAATACATTAATTTGTTTACTATAATTTAATATAATACAATTTCTTTCTGACGGAAAAATGTATGCATACAAGAGTACATTTAACCATGCAATTGTGTATTTCACTATCATTAAGTTATGAAGTTAATAACTTCCTTGTGGATTGAAATATGTATATCTGTGTTCAATTAACCGACTTACTGACAGAAAATACTCTGTTAAATTAGGACAACTGCATTAACATAATACACTTTTCTGCCCCATTAAATCTGAAAATTGTTAGATCAATAATTGTTTATTTAATTACTATATTCTTTTATGGATTTTTACTGGAAAATTATTACAAGTAATTTTGAGTTTTTGAAAAAACAGAGGATTGTACTGTTTATCAATTGCAGGATAACTCTATTCTAAAGAATATTTAGCAGAAAAAAATGGAAACTGGAATAAATCCTAGTCTTCAGTAATGAGTCCCTTCTTATTAATTTAATTTCTTCAAACAACCAATGCTCTTCTTAATTGAAGAAACATTTCTGATGTCAGCGTTTCGACGGTGAGCGATTTTACTTTTCTGTGAGTACACCTTAGAAAAAACAACATGGTAGAAGATATGGCAATCAAATGATTGTAATAATTGTTTACCAATCATTTTAACAAGATTATACTGAAGTAACACAGGTATAGCAATAGTTTTTACAAAGCGTAAAAGTTGGATTTGGACACTGAAAATTCAGTTCTCTTTAAAATAGATTATTTTAGTTTACTAGCTTTGCCTACTATAATGGTATAGTAAAAATAATACATTTTATGTGACGAATTTTGTAGTAAAAATAAAAATTTGTTGCACTGTACATTACCACTGAATAGACGTCAACGAAGGAAAGGTATACTGTGCAGCTTATAGTTTTGCAAAACTGTTATTTTTTTATTGTTATTTATTGTTTCTTCAAAGTTTCTTCAACTGTCTGTCACTCGATTTCATGTCTAAGTGCCAAAATTGCTTTTTGTTTTGTTAATTGGCATATCTCGTTTGTTTAGTAAGACAGTAGTAAAACAGTAATGCTCATCAGAATGTCGTGACATTTACAGGTATCTTCACATGAATTTAACAATGAAAGAACGAACATAAGTACAACTAAGCTTGAAGATTAAATTATTAATGACGGCCGCTATTATTGGTTCTAGGATTATGAAGGTAGTCGTCTTCTTTGTAGCGTCTCTTAAGGGATCCTCATTACGTATTTACCCCGTTTTGTATCCTGCGTTGGTGTGTCGTGTGGTATCTCACCTTATCTCCTCTCTAGTAAAATGAAGTGGAGGGTAAAAACGTCTTGTTTTGAGGAAAGGTGGTTTTGAGAAGAAATAGACATAATAAGGGTTAAGGAAGAAACGGGATGCGCTTAATAAAAAATGAAAACATGGTAATGAAAGAATTATACAAAAATAATGAATAAATAACAAAAAGATGACTTTAAGAAAATCGAAACAGAAAATAAAAATATAAGCAATGGGCACGGGGCCTGAGTCTGCAGACTATTGACAATGATAAATGTTGACCAAAAACGGTAAAATTAAAATACAGTTCTGTTTAGTAATGAATTGTTACCGGATGGTAAAGGATCACATTAAATTTGGTGATCGTAATGTATACAGATACAAAATGTGAAAAACAGAGGAGAAATAAACTTTAAAACATACAACCACACGACTATTTAACACATTTCTACATAAGTTATATTATCAAGGGGAAGAAGAAAATCAAAGTGGATTCCACGAAAATATGGAAGAAAAGAAACCTATTTTACAAGAGTTGCATTAGTGTAGATCGTTTATCAGGCCGTTCAGCCCTAGATTGAGTCTATCCAACCGTATAGGATACTTGTCCTCACAACCTTATATATACAAAATTATTGTATATTATAACCAAGATAATGTAACCAACCAACCAACCAACCAACCAAGATTATCTTGCCAATCTTGGTTATCTTGTAACCAAGATTATTGTAATATTAACCAAGATAATGAACCATAATCATCTTCGTGATTTAAACCTCTTAAGAGCAGATAAACGTGCATTCAAGTAACTATTAATGAAATATAATTTGCTAAGTCATTTTGTTTTACTAACTTCAATTACTTCAGAAGATGTGTACTCTATTTAGAAGCAAAATCCCTCAAAAGTAGTGTCATATGAGTCATAAATGACGGTTAAAATGGTCAGAAAGGAAATGTTAAATTTTATTAAATCGTTCTTATTTATTTTCTTGTATGTAATTGTTAATAAATTACAGTAAAATAGATTACGTTCATTTTCTATGCTATCAATTTATTCATCAGGCAGATTCTTCTAGCGTTACCTGATCCCTAATTTTATGCAAATAATAGGCAGATGTCAAGACGTAAATTATTCCCTACATAATTTAGTTCTGTACAATGTCAGTCTTAAAACAAAAATGTTTTAATCTAAAATAAAACCTTTTTTCTAGAAAAATATTTCCCAATATTCTAAAAAATAATTTATTTTATGTAAAAGGCGCACAGTTGTATTCATTCATTCATAATTTCCAATAAAGAAGCTGAAACAAATACAATTTGGTGAGTGTTTAATTTAATTTATTTATTATAATCCACCGAAATGTAACAAACTGCGAACGAGAAGAGTATATTTGATTATTATGTTTTCCTTGTTTTAATATACAGTATATTTTTCTATAACACATAATATCTTTTATGTCGAATGACTAAAAATTAAGCTGAAACAAATTTCAGAGTATTTCTTACAATTATTTAATATAGACAAAGATATTGTTTTGTTTACGCAAAAAGTAATTCCTTATTACACAGAGATTTAAAGTATGTTATTGGTTCAGATGTAAATTTAAAGCGGCCGAAATTATGTTGGTCTACTTGAAATTCTACCCTACAATTTACGCAAAGTAACATATTTAATTTTTTTTAATTCTTTAAAGTAGCAAAGTCACTTTAGATTTGCAAGTACATAAAATACAGACCTATGCAGAAATTAAATACTGAAGAATACAAAGAAAACCGTGATTAAGTAATTTAAAATATTTTACATGCGTTACAGCGTTTATTTCATACAAATATCCATTTTACTATCTGTAAAAAGGAAAGATTAGTCTACATTATATCCTACTCTGTTACCTTTCTTTCAATACATTAATAAAATTATTTTGATTTAAAGTCAAGGTCAATAAAGTAAAATCAGATTACTTATATAAAAAAGAAAAATATAGAGTGTTACAGGAGATAATGATTTAAAAAAATAGAAAATGTGTTACTTGGTTTAGTTTTATGCTTCTTTCGCATTTTCAGGTTTTCATAAGAATTTAAAATGTGCAGGATTTGATGTAAATATGTTTTGCACATCGCATTTGTCAGATAATATAGAATTAATTGAATAGTTTAAATTTATCTACTATTCCTTAGAGTACTGAGCGAAATAATAGGTGAAAGCATAATTAACGTTAAAATCACAGTCGCTTCAGTCAGCATTAGCACATTACAAACAATGGTTCCCGTATACCGTGGAAACGTTACACACACACACACACACACACACACCGTTTCGCGCTGTAATCCGGCTTAAAGCCAAAGACCACTTTTGTACTCAACAAATGTTTGCATTGTGGACGTTTCCGGCACAAATACTGGTCAGACCAGTTTGGTTTGACAATTGTTTATTCGACAGTCGGACTACCAATTCGGTTCAAAATTCTGCAGGCATTAAAACTGTTATCACATTGCGTAATTGTTTCACATTTGCCGTCAGTTATTAATGTATTGCATACCTCCAAAAGAAAAAAATGAATTTTATATTTGTATATGTATATATATAAAATTTTCTATATAGGTAACTTGAAGCTTCTTGCAGCAATTATATAATGTTGTGATGTTATACAATTTGTTTCTTCTTCAAGTAGTGTAATTTCGAATATTTTCTTTTTAACACCTGACGCACGGTGTTAACAAGAAAATACGAAGTTTCACTACTTGCAGAAGAAACAAATTGTATAACATCACAACATTATATACATCACAACATTGTATATATATATATATATATATATATATATATATATAATGTTTGTATGTGGGTGTACGCATACTTGTTTACGATAATCGTCAGATCAATAATAATCGATCATATATTGAAGCAATAAGTACGTTTGAAAATATGCATTAAACTTGGTAATAATGCTGCAATATTATTCATTGCATAAGAATCAGTCTTAGGAAAAAATCAGAAATATGAAAGCACAAAATATTTAAAAAAATTTAATTAGTGAATATTATGATATTCCATCACCACCACCATTATTACTGCTACTACTACTACTACAACTACTCCTACTCCTACTACTACTACTACTACTACTACTACTACTACTACTACTACTACTACTAATCAGTAATCAATAAACTCTTTTACTGTCATTAGCCGATATTAATACTCAAAAGTTCAAAAGTCTTCTCCTGCTGGATGAGAGAAGAACCTCGTGGCAAATACTGCCTTGAAACTATTTATTTCTGCTCATCCTAATATTTAGTTTTAACAAGTTCACAACGAAATCTCATCGCTCGTGATAATCTCTTTCCTTCCGATTTTGACGGCTATTATGTCTCTGAGTATACTTCTGAGTCTTCAGGTGTCAGAATGCCGTATTTGTACCAGTGTCTAGATATTGCGGAAATGTGGAATACACTGCTAATCAACAGGATAATCAATTCAAGGATTGTCTGCAACCCATTTTGGTTCTTTTTACTCTGTAAAATTGCCTATAATTCTTTACAAGTCTTAAAAAAATAATGACATTCTATTAATTTTTAAAGACAAAATGAATACTGTAAGTTTCATTCTTCTCAGAACACTTGTCCTCATAAAATTTAATACCATTGCATATTTAAATGGGACGTAGATTGTTTGTGCCCTATCTCTTACTGATATGCGCTAAATGTTTCTTTAGTATTACCGTTGTAATAATCGGAAATAATTAACGTCAATGACTGTAACAATTTTATCTTCATTGTTGACCCTTTAAATTTATTGAGATTTCATGTAATAACTTCCTTTTATTGTTATGTACCATTTGCTTAAAACTGGAGTATCAATTTCAAAGTTTAATGTATGTTTCAAAACGGCTTTATTTTTTTAATATTTAGTCTATAACTAATGGTTTAAAGAATCGAATATTTTTAATTTATGCTTCAGGGTTATCTTTCCAGAAAAGTATAGATTTTCAATACAGAAAAAATCTTTTATAAAGATACCAACTTTAAAACTTTTCATAGATGCTTTCTATCAAGCTTTCTTTTAGCTGGAGTATTAAAGCTGTGGAAATTATTTCAATGTTATTTCAGTCACCATGACGGTGATATCTGTAGAATCTTCAGCAATACGTTTGCACTACAATTTTCTGCAATTATAGTGGCTATTAACATTGATTACGCTAGAAACATGATGCTTTTTTTTCCTATGATACCTGTTATACTCTACTTGTATAGGAAATAATTGAATGTCTTCATGTATTCGACATCTTCTCCTGGCTTTTTGGTAATATGTTTTTGGTTTTGTCTGGTACCCAATGTGATAACTAAATTCCTT
Organism: Magicicada septendecula; assembly: GCA_034769895.1. Lineage (NCBI taxonomy): Eukaryota > Metazoa > Arthropoda > Insecta > Hemiptera > Cicadidae > Magicicada > Magicicada septendecula. Next base: position 1,305,488,051 of record CM068367.1, read on the forward strand.
ACGCCGAACTAATTCCCTTTGTTTTTCCCTAGTTATGATAAGAGTATATAATTTGGTTGTATATTTTAAGAGTCACATTTTATTTCTGGATTAATCAACAGATGCTTAAGAGGCAAGGCTATATTTATATTTTGTTATTTTGCTGTGGTTTTCAGACCAAAGTTACTAAGTAATAGAGAGGAGTTATTCTTATTTCATTTATAAGTCTGTGGTAATTTTAGATTGCTCACAATTATAGGTCTACATATACAAACATATAAGTATTATCATATTACTGACGGTTAAATACAATTTTTGTGGTGTTGAGTTAAATATAGAAATATAGCTTATATTTGTATAAATTCACAGATGTGTACGTTATATTTCTTGTCTTTGTAATGAAAAACTAAACGTTTATGACTCTTGTCCATACTGCCAGGATAACAGATTCTGAAACATTACGTATATCTAATGTATCTTTATCCATATCATTATTTGACGACGTAAAATTGAGACACGTGTATATACAAAAATGAACCAGATAAAGTACTAGTATGTATGCATTTTTTCTAGTAATTTTTCGTAATTAAATAATTACAAACTTTTAAGAAACTCAATGGCTTACTAGCCGCTCACATTTAAAGCAGTTGACGGAAGGATTTATAACCAAACATTTCTCGTGACGTTCTGCCAGACACATTTCTGGCAGACGTTCTCTGTTAACCCATTTTCGATGGAGTACCTTACTCCACCAGAGAGAAGAATTATACGGTGTAGAGCAGTCAACAACTTACTTTACCTCAGGACCACCAGAAACTTAGTAATATTGGACCCCATTTAGATTAAAATTACTTGGTCGATTTTAGATGTCCGACAGTAAACGATCCTTCTCAAAAATTCCTCTCGTAGCTCCCTTAAGTTTGACTAAACAAAACAATACGCCTGTCTGTCACCGCAGAGACTCCATTATTCTCAAGTAAGTCTGTAAGTACTGTCATCACTGCTACCATCGTCACCGGCACAGAACCCCCCCCCCCCCCGGTTTCGTGTGAACGACCGATGTAATGAGGCATCCACTAATTGTATATATGCGACGGGTGGCACTTGAATCGGCACCAAAGTTTTGCCATCATATTGAGACACTATCCCGCGCTATCTACCGTACAATTGGTTGGCGATTTCCATCCCTACAACAAGAAGCAAGCAGAGTTGTTACCACGAGAGTACATTATCATCAGACTCAACCTAAGTACTCCAAAATAAACACGTACGCACAGACGTCCCACACAACGCAACAACAACAGTGCTATCACATTAGGCCTACTCTTCGTTTTTTACTATACGTCTAACGTGACATCGATACGAAGCATAACAACGGTAAAACGTTTTATTGTAAAAATAAAAAAAAACTGATAGTAGGTATACTACGTACTTATACGATGAATTGTAAATTAACAAAGGATAGTATAGAATAATTCATTACGGAAATTTTTCACAGATGTATCTAAATCAATGTGATATTTAAAACGTAAACACTCTTTCAAGATATATAATTACAGCCGCCTGAAACCAAAACCGTACCTACGTAGCAACAATTAATCCTCTTAGGAACTAGTAGAAGGCAGGCGATCGTCAACCTTGACGTCTGGCTAAAGGGGATTAAGTGGCCACACCTTCTCTCTGAACTGTACACGACCTGTGGTCTTACTACGCTCTGCTTAAGGTCAAGCAAGTACTAATTGAAATAATTTTTGTTTGCACTTATACCGTTTATTCGAATATTATGTTTCTTTACATGTGTTAGTTGAAAGCGTAAAACATTATAAAAATACGGTACTGTAATTCCTAACTCAATAAGAAAATGTATATTTTATATTAAAGTAAATTACCCAGTAATTGTCAAAATAGGTTAAAAAATATTAATAATATGACAGAAAACTGTAAGCTAAAACGTCAAGTAATTTTGAAATTTCTTCATAATTTTAGAAACATAATTTCGTAATCATATTAGTTTGAGTTTAATGAGATCATTGTCGTTATTGGCATCTATATTTTCTTCTCTTTCTTCAGACAGCGCTTAATACTTCAAATACAGTATAATTAGTAATTAAATGACTAAAAAATGTTACACATAATTTCATTATTTTTTTTAGCGGTGGTCCTACAGTCTATGCCGCATCCCACATTTTGATAGCCATTTCTCCCTATCCTTCCAGTCATTTGTCATGCTCGACCTCTCATGCTTTCCTAATTCCTGTTCTCCATTGTTGTCAGTCTTCCTTTCCTTCTCCTGTTTTGTGGTCTAATGCTTTCATTGGCCATTGCTTCTCCTCCATCCTCATTACGTGACCAAACCATAGCAACTGTCTGGATTCTATTCTTTTTGCTGTTGTAAATACGCGCCCTGTTTTACTTCTTATATCTTCGTTTCTAGCATGTTGCATTCTAGAAACACGCTCTTCTTAAGAAGTCCATTTCCAAAGTTTATATCATCTTTTTCTCTTTATCTGAATGTTGCCAGCATTTGCAGCCATAAGTTAAAATGGGCTCCACAATAGTTGTGTAGATTGTCAGTTTAGTTAGAAGTTTCATTTTGTTCGACCAAAGTACGAGTTTAGCAGACGAATAGCCATTTTCCCTGTTATATCCTATTCTTGATGCCATTTTTTGTTGTTCCAAGTTCTGAAATAATGCTTCCCAAATATTTGTATTCGCTATACTTTCCGATTCGATGGATTTGCAGATCTGGGTCTTCTTCTTGCATGTCTCCTGTTTTCAGATATTCTATCCTAGTAGTGTTTATGTTTAGACCCCATTTCTTGTACCTCTCTTTCAATTTCGTTATTGGATAATGAAATAATTTTATTATTAGAAGAAAACTTAAAGGCCCTACTATACTTTAAATATTAATTTTTGTTTTAAAAGAGACAACAAATTTGAAATGTCTTACACTAATAGTTTATTATTGGTGACGTTAAGTTGGTTAGTAGTTTTAGTAATTTTCTATTTGTTGTAACGTCTTGCAGATGTAAGCAAGACTTTTTGGTGTCTCCACAGCTGTCAAAACCTACACGACTACCAAAACTAGACATGACAAGGGTAGACAGACGCCAAAAGGCTCCGTCCAGTACAAAGCAACTAGCCGTTCTAAAACAAGTGAAGACAAATTCGTTAATCCATTATTTAATTATTATTTTTATTTTATCTGACATTTGCTTCACTTTTTTCAGTATTCTAATACTAAAATCGCAGCTTATGAACATATATAATTACTACCTTGGTACACACCTAGTTAAGTTCATAATAGTTTGGTAAGCTTTTAAAACAACAGAATTGTAAAAATGTTACTTTGTCGAGTTTGTTGTTGCTATGAAAGTTTGTCTTGGTAATTATTACTAACAAAGCAAAAGAATATGTTGTAAATTTTTTAAATCATATTATCAGAGAAATATTAGTCAAGTAATAACGATCGAAAAGAAATTAATAAATTTTCCATTTATATTTTTGAAAAACTTCTACCTAAGCATGTATTAGATTGAAGTTGATAACAAGAGAACATGAGCGTTTTATAATTATCTTAAACTAAATGAGCAGACTGGACATATTTGTCAATACTCTCTTATCGAAGTGTTAACTGTGCTTCTATGAACCTTAAAGGTTCTACAGATCTTCCCACTGAGGATAGTATTTTAAAAATGCGTATTTTGAAAACAGTAACCATGTAATAATAAAATATCATTTTTATATATTTCTAAACATCTTGTTTCTAATAAATAACAATTTTGTTATTATATTATTTCAAAGGTTTTGTAAAATATATAAAAACACTTGGTAACTTTCACAAATTATTTTTTTTTTTAATTAACTCTGACAGCTGTTTCGACTAACTAAGCCATTGTCAAAGAGGCGAGTGAATGAAATTACTGAACACAGGATGTTAGTGGAGTGTAGGTGGTGAACATCTGTTTAGGGCGTATCTGGAACATCTGTATTGTGATGGCGAGGGGGGTGATGTGCAAGAGACAAGTGAAGGTCAGGTGTCTTTAAAAACTAAATTTCATACATGAATGAAAAATATAAAAATTAACTGAACTAAATATAAACTGAATGCAAATTTTAAAATAATGATGACCATTCAAAATAATATAAAATAAACTAAACTAAGTAACAGATTTTAATAAAGGGGATACACAAAATTCAGTCTGTTCATTGGTTAAATTTTTGTTATATTTTATTGCTTTTTTAATTTCTAAAATTTCCAACAAATCCATTTTTTTACATTAAATTAAATTATTTTTTTGGCAGTATTTACCTATGATAAAAAAGTACAGTTACCATTTTTGTTACAATATTTGTGTTGCTATCACCCCTCTTAAGATGGCTCATTTTTCTCTATCATTTTTTTATTTTATAATATAAAAAATAATAAGTTAATATAATTTTGTTAATATATTATTTACAATCGAAAGATATATTAGATACATTATCTGTTATCTTGGAAGGTGCTTTTAAATACATATTAGCGTATATTGGTGTATGACGCCAAAATGTTTATCGCCATCATTCTTGTATCTTTATTTCTACTTCAGTCTAACTCTACACAGCCTGTTAGAAGTATTATTTCCATAGCTTCCACTAGTTTTCATTGAGTTTCATTGTAACTAATTGTAGATTTACATCTAGTAAAAGTATGTTTCTTAATGTAACTGAAAGTCATTCATGGCTTTCCCTAGTATTACCAAGGAATGGATATTAAGCATAATTCTTTAGCCATATTAGTAATATTCTGAGGATAGGAAATGCCGTTACTGTCTTAGACCTGCAGAGGAGAACAACTGACGTTCACATTCCCAAGGTAGAGAGGGGAGCAACGTTTGATTAACAAGTAGCTAACGAACGCTGGGGCCAACTGTCTATCGGTATACAAGGGTCTGTTGAAAAGTTCGCGGAGCGACTTCTATAGCTTAGCGGTAAAACTAAAATTTTTCGTGTGCTGCAAGATTTGTGTATTATGTAAACTCCTGTTAATTTCCAAATCTATGTATCAGTTTGTTCATTGTTTAGAAGCTGTTTAAAATTGACGTGTCATGCGTGTTTTGAAAAACGGACAAAATTAAACATCGTGGTGTAATTCTTTGTTAAAAATTCTTTAGCGCCAACGACAATTCAAAACAAAATTTTAAATGTGTCAGAAAATGCTGCAACTCCAAAACCAATGGCTTGTAAGTAGGTATTTAATTTTAAGCGTGGTCGTACGAGCAGTGAAAACATGGTCGCACTGGACCAAAAATGCAACAATTCCAGATGCGGCAGACATCTTGCACAACGCTTTTTCACAGCAAGTTCCTGAGTTATAGTATAAAGCACACTCTCATATGAAATACCTATAATTTCAGCAAACGTCGTCCACTCCTTAATCTGGTATCTTCCAATACCCTAAGAAATTCAGTGCTTGTACGACCACGTTGAAACTCGAGTGGGCCCCACTTATCATTGTTTCTGAAGGCGCAGCATCTCCTAACAGATTTACAATATCGTTTTGATTTTCCATTGGCGCTAAAAAGATTTTAACAGGGAATTCATCACAAACACGATGTTTGATTTTATGTACGCGTGACAGGAAAATTCCAAACAGCTGGTAAAAAGTGAATAAATTGACACATATATCTGGAAATTAACAGGTGTTCACGGGAAATATAAGTCTTGTAATACACGAAAGATTTTAGTTCTACCAGAGGTATACATGTCGCTCAGCGAACTTTTCAACTGATCCACGTGAAGAGATCCCCTTCTACTAACACCCAACTTCTTTTACGGTAGATGCATGCATGTACAGGAGGTAGGGCACCCTCTTGCCTTTATAGTGGGGACCCATTTAAAAATGGGATGAGGATAATAAGGTTAACGGCACGGGGTGCAATAGGCAGGGAGTAACTATTAATTTCAAAAGTAGGATATGGTTAGGTAAGAGAAATGTTTTGAAAAGGTGAAAGCATTGTTGTCAGCAAGAAGGGTTCCGATTGCGATGAGAAACAAGTACGCTAAACGATTTATTTGGCGTATTGTTTTGTACGGCAGTAGGACATGTACCACCAAGAGACAGAAGAAACGTTCTTACAGAGCTTCGAAATGTTGTTTGGAGTAGAATCATTAAAGAGAAATGGATTAATAGAGTGGGGAACGATGTAGAAAAGTCGAAGAGAAAATTAAACTACTTAAAGTAATAGGGAAGAAAACCCATCTTTGTTGGGTTATACGTTGCTTAGAAGCTGTCTACATCTAAGAATCATAAAAGGAAGGATTGTACCAAAGAGAGAACGGGGATGAAGAATGGTCGAAGTGTTTGACGACATAAGAAATGAAAGGAGCTATAGACAGGAGAACGAGAATAATTGGAGAGAATCAAAACGGGAAACTAGCGTAGGACACCTTTACTAAAGAAATACAATACTCTTTATATTTAACAATAAAAGTTTAAGTAACATTATAGTTTTTCCACAATTAAAATGATTTGATGTATCTTACAATTTATAATTTCCATTACTTGGGTCACTCATAATATATTAATAATTGTTTTAGAGTGCTCCGAGGCTACATGTAGGACCCCACGCTAGATTAACATAATTGATTCTTCTTCAAATGTTTATTATCCGGACTGTAAGGCAGTGGACTACTAAAATTCTCATGGTTATTGATAGAAACACATACTTGATTCTAAAAGTATTTAAATCGGTTAAATATAATGATATTGAAAGTACTTAAGTATCTGAAATAAAGAATTACTAGAATACTTTTTTAATATATTTTAAATATCTGATTAATTCTTTTAGCTGCTTAGTGGTCGCTGTGCGCGCGTCCTTGTGTGTGGTATGGAAACGAAAACTTCACGCTGTCATGAAGTACAAACACGGTACATATCTTCTTGAAAATTGTAAAGTCAACTTTATGAAATTTTTAAATATTGCATGAGACTTCTATTTTCAAAACCAATGACATTAGTTACACACAGAGAACCGGACGTCTTTAAAATGGAAAAATTTTGTTCGTAAGCACTTAAGAACTCAGTACGAAACTGACTAAAATTCTGCGTTGAAGAAAATTAATATTTTACTTGTAATGAGATGAAAGTAAATCTCACTTTCCTCATTAGGACTAATAAATATGCAATCTGAGAGTAATAGAATTTACATAATATATATGAGGAAGATGGTATAAAAAGGGAGAGGACCGTAGATAAAGAACAACAAAGAATAGTGGAAAAATTGTTTAACAAAATTAAAGACAGAAAAAGCTAATCATTGCCACACGACGCTCTATTTATAAATTACAATAACGCAATTTTGTGTGATACAACAAAGTACAAATAACAGCCACTTGTGTTTCACAGTACACCTATTTAGGAGAAGTGCTTCATGGCAGTACGTGATCAGGTAGCCAGGATTAGCGAATCCACCCACCTCGTTTTCGAAAGCCCCACCCCCATAAAACGAGTAGTCCAGATTTCATTTAATTATATGTTTTTAATCCTGACGTAAATATTACTAAGAGTCACAGCCGCAGGTAAGGGTTTGCAGCCGCACGTGTGAGAGCCCGAGCATTGTGTTTAATTCCTATTGTCTCGTTGTATTTTATCGCTCCGTCTAGATCCAGATACAACTGTGCCCCACTTAAACGCTCCCTGATAAAATTTATAACTAGCCGTATAATATTAAATCTCGTACCTTTTATTAGAGCTGGGATTTACAAAGTAGATATATAATGTGTTTGTACTTCACGGCAGTATAAAATATCATTTCACGTTAACGTTATTACTTTTAACCCCTTTGAATTTGTTTCCATGCCACAGACGAGCAAGCGCGAACAGCGGCACAAAACAGGTAAATATCTTTAAGGGGAAACGTGTGCAGAACAAAATGAGTTTACTTTATTATATCCTTTAAAATGATTGTTATCGCAAAACCAATAAATAAGTTTACATTTACACTTATTCTTTGAGGTAGACAATAGAAGACGGCATGCAGGGGAAGATGGCAGCTTTAAGATCGATGCACTCAAGAGAATGGTGGAGACCAGAAATCTTTGCTTGCGTCAAGGCTTAGTATGCCATTACGTGAAGGCTATTTGTGTTGGATTTTTTACTTATTATACTTCTATTAATTTAAAGAATATATTTGTAGCCTATTTTACAGTTTACCATTTACATGCGTTCCTCTACAGAAAATAAATTCGACTTTCAAACCTGACTTTTGACGGTACCTGAATATTATCAGAAGAATTAAATAAGGGATAACCATATTTGGAATTGATCACGAAAAGGTTGAACCACTAAACTTCTGTGGTCGTCTTCAGATATTAGTCTGGTATAAGTCTACACTAGTAGGCTATCTTCAACAAAGAATTTAAAGCCACTACCACCTACAAAATTCAACACAACTACTACAAAATGTATAAAAAGAATATATAAAAAATAACCGCTATTTACCCTCTAAATTCAATGGACTGAACCGGCAACCACAACCACACTACTACCTTGTTCGTTGTGTAAACGTGCGGCCGTGTCCACAACACAACGGTGTTTCCCAGTTCTGCCCAGTGAATTTAGAGCCTAAGTAGTGTTACCAAACCAAACCAAAGATGGTTTGTTCCGGTCTCGAATACGGAAAGATTAGAGCTGGTCATTCCAGCCCTTCCTCGGACGTCACACACCTCTCCGTCCCATCGGCTTATAATTCCATAGTCGTTTGGGAATGCGGCAGTCATCCATTCGGCAAAGATGTTCCCACCAATTCAGCCGGTACTTGGCCATTCTTTCGAGTGTACTCATAATATTCAGTTCTTGCCGTATATCTTTGTTTCTCATATGATCACGGAGAGTATACCCTGCCACGTGCCTGAGAAATCACATTTCAGCCGCTTGGATTCGACTGGTCTGGCCTTTCGTTAAAGTCCAATTATCAGACCCATAATGAAGAGTGGAAAGAGCCATCACCTTGTACAATTTTAGGCGTGTTCCTTTACTTGCAGACTTAAGGGTTCGCCTAATGGTCCCGCACATCACGTTGAACTAATACAACTTAGTCGTTGTTTGCATTATAAGACATTCTTTTATTTTGTATACTTTTTTCATACTGTGTATAACTTTGTAGGTGATCGTGGTTTCTTAATTTTGTTTTGACGATTCACGCTTGTTAGTGAAAGAATAGACTCAAGTGTGTAGTTAGCGGAGACAACTAGTTTAACAAAATTAAAGACAGAAAAAGCTAATCATTGCCACACGACGCTCTATTTATAAATTACAATAACGCAATTTTGTGTGATACAACAAAGTACAAATAACAAATAATACCTGAAGAAGATCAAAAATTTTTTAATGGTCAAAACGTTGTGTGATAAATTCCAACTATGGTTACTGTCCTCAGTGAACAGGAAGTAAAGTACAAGAGAGAAGAGCACCCCTGGTAATAGGAGAACACAAATTTAAAGAGGTTGAAACATTTAAATACATAGGCTCACTAGTATTTAAATGTCCTTAGTTTAGTATCCTAAACTGAGGACAACATTATGGTCGAAGAAATAAAAGGAAGGGTAACTATTAGAAACAGATGTTATTTCTTCCTATAAGGAGTATTTAAGTGTACAAACATAAGTAGAGCAACATTCGTCTCTATAAAACAGTTCTTAAGCCAGTGGTCATGAATGGGTCCGCAAATTGGACAATGACAGTGACAGAGGAAGAGTGGTTGCGCAGGTGTAAAGAAACGTCCTCAGAGGAATATTTGTTGCAGTAAACGTCCAAGGACCATGAGGAATAAGGGACAAATGCAGAAATCCAGCAAATCTGTGGAAAACCAGATATCGTCACTGACGTATTGAAAAGTAGAATCCGTTGGGCAGATCATGTCCAGAGAATGTGAGAGGTATCCACATTGAAGAAAACGTTTAAGGGAGACCTGGTGGAAGAAGAAGGGGTGGTTTGGCCAGAAAACGATGAGTGAATGGTCTTGAGGACGACCTACGTAGGCTTGGTGTAAGAAGATATAGACTGAGAGCAGAGGACCGAGAGGATTGGAGAAGGATGCCAGGAGGCCAAGGTTCCCAAGAGTTGTAGCGCCAATGAAAAGGAAAAAAAGTAGTTACTGTCCAAGAAACACTTCGGAGAAAATAAATTACTCGAAAACGCGATAATTACAAGACTGTGGTGTAACATTAAGCATCGGGTTGATAATGAATTTACTTTTCGCTCAAATCAAGAGTCTTGCCTACCCCTGTAATAAAACGTATGTTTCTGAGGGCATTAATCAAGTTTCAGACGCAGTGCCGTTTACGCTGAAAACTATTCCTACCTTACTCAGCTCAACACCACAAACAATATGCTTCGCCTTAGGTGTCATACTGTTATCTCAAATTAAATTTTACTGCAGGTTTACTTAAGGTTACTGCGCATGAACCTCGTTTCTGCGCTGTTGTGACTTAACCTTATATTTCACTGAAATAAATTAGTTATAACTAATAGTAGATTGTTTAATTTCTTACGATTCTTTTAAAGTCTTGTATTAAATGTTATATTACGCTCAATCTTTTCGCTACACCATCGTATGGTTAATTTTTGAAGACGCGTTTCGGTTATATACCATGACTATGTCACCAACGAACAGCAAGTTACAGTGAATGTTGTTCATTACTGACTCGATAGTGATGTAATAACTAAAATTAATAATATGAAGTAAATAACGTAGTAGGTAGCAAAATCTTTTTCCTAAGTATTGTATGAGGGTCATTTAAAAAGTTCGCTGAGCGACAACTCTAGCTTAGCGGTAATACTAAAATTTTTCGTGTGCTGCAAGATTTGTATTTTATGTAAACTTCTGTTAATTTCGAAATCTATCTATTAATTTATTCATTGTCTAGAAGATCCTTAAAATTGACGTATCATGCGTTTTGAAAAACGGACAAAATCAAACACTGTGGTGTGATTCTTTGATAAAAATTGTTTAGCGCCAACGGAAATTCAAAACAAAATTGTAAATGTGTCAGGAGATACTGCGACTTCAAAACCAACTGTTTGTAAGTAGGTACTTAAGTTTAAACGTGTCGCACTCGAGGCTGGAAAAGTGCAAGAACTCCAGATGCGGCAGTCATCTTGCACAACGCTCTTTCGCACCAAGTTCTTAAGTTAAAGTATGATGCACACGATCATATGAGATGCCTGTGATATCAGCAACGTCATCCACTCCTCAACCTGCGGTCTTCCAACACCCTATAACATTTTTTCAATAATACCATATTTTTTTGCACTTTTTGGACGTCCACTGCTGGGATAGAGTTCAGTGCTTGTACGACCACGTTTAAACTCGAGTGTGCCCCACTTGCCGTCGTTTCTGAAGGCGCAGCATCTCCTAACACATTTAGATTTTCTATTGGCGTAAAACGTTTTTAACAGAGAATTGACCACAGCACGGTGTTTGATTTTGTGCATTTTAAAAACACGCGTGATTTTTCACGCGTTACTGCTAAAAAGTGAATAAATTGACAGATATATCTGGATATTAACAGGTGTTAATTAATCTGCAAATATACGTCTTCTAGCACACGAAATATTTTAGTTCTACCACTGATCTATAGATGTCGCTCCGCAAACTTTTCAACTGACCCTCGTAAGTAACCACTAATAACACAGAATGGGGTCTGTCTAAAAAGTGACGAGCCTTACTGTGTACAGTTAATTGTTGACATATTAAAAATAAAACAATTTCATTTTTGTCAAAGTAGTTTCTTTTGAAAACTACAAAGTTTGGGCCACATTGATCTCATTACCTCTAACAGTAATGGATGTCTTTACGTGTCTGTGTCTTCAGCTGGTCTGTCACAATCGAATAATTTATTTATATGTATATATTCGGTAAAGAATTTCTTTATTTAATTTGTACTTAAGAGGCAGAATAATCTTGTTTAAAATGTAATTATTTAGAGATATTTAATTTAATAACTGTTATTTTAATTGTAAACCAAACTCTTATTTTTCACATAAATTATCAAACATTTGTGAAAAGAGATAAATACTATAATGAAATGATACTTGCTGTTTATAATACGTGTAGAGTCCTTTATCCACACTACGTGTCCGTGTTTCCACACTATAATATTGGACACAGAAATAACAGCTCACACATTTATACCTATGTATACTTTAAAAATAAAAAATAGTAACAGGAAAATTATTTACAAACATTAGGATTTATACAGCTAAGCTCTGATACACTGGTACGCAGGTACAGGAATTTCATATAAACATGGTTTAATAGAAATATGGCAGTATGGTAAATTTTTATAGACATTCAGTAATGTGGATCTTATTCAATTAACCAAGATGTCTCCCTACCTCATTTATACGTAGCACTAAATGGAAGTTATTTCCATACCCTGAAATTCTAGAGAAAGGTGAGAAGTGGAAAAACTCTTTAAAAATTCCCTTGTAACATAATGTTATAATTATTTCACAATATTTTGATGTTTCAATATCGTACTGATTTTTTTTTCAATTGTAGTGTAGCAAAACTTGTACTTTTCTTGACAATCTTAACCAGATTTTAAGACAGTCAAATCCCGGTTATCCGAATACGCTTAACCAAAACCCGAATTATTGAGAAACGAATGGTAAAAAAGTGAAACATTTTAAAAACTAATTACAACTTTACATTACGTAACTTGAAAGAAAATGAAAGACTGAAGGAAAACAAAGATTTGTTTCAAATTAATGCCAATAAAATTTTGTATATAGTAAAAGTATCTACTGTTCATACAGATGATTTGAGAGACAGCTATTTAAATCAGATAAACTGGGAATACTTTTAAAAATCTAACCCTAGAAATCTGTTGTACGAAAAGGTAAAATTCCTGCTTCTGGTTGTAAAATAGACAAGAAAACAATAACAACATTAAAATTCAGTAGTAGTTATTTTATTAATGTGTGTTGGTAACTTCAGGATATTCTAGGAAATATTGAAAGAATGAACTCCCCGTCTATTGTACAAATCAATCGAGTTGTTATCGATTTATTATCGATTTGTACAAATCAATCGATGATTAGGTTATCATCTAATTTATTTCAAAACTAGTTTTACGATGCGCATAAAGTTTAAAAATGTTTGTCTGATAAAAAATTGCACACATTATAAATAGAAAGAAATCTTGTTTATCAATACTGCAACAACATATCAACAAAATTAAATTTATTAAGTAATTTATGTCTGTGTTTTTTTACGCTCAGTGTAAGCAGCCTAGTACACCGAAGTGACCAATGAAAAAATAATGTCTGTCGTGTTTGAAACAGAAGAAGCGGAACTTGATATCTGTTTCTGTTTCATATGTCAACAGGTGACTTCTGAGTAGACGTTCAACGTTTTAGAAGTAAAATAATTTAGTTTTTCTATCTTTACACGTGTTATGTCTTTTAAATAACCCGTACACTGAATAGATACTGTTGTAAAAAAAATAATAATTTCAACTATGTACTTATTTCTTAGTGCATTAGAGTTAACAGAAATCATTCGTCCTTCCTTATTTCGGATAATCTGGGTTTCACTCTATTACTTTGTTATGCTAGTCTCATAATAATTTCCAATTTCCTGAAAAAAAATAGAAACTTCAAAACAATATTCGTGCTCACGCGTGTGTATTTATTTGCACGCTTGCGTAATACATTGCTACCAATCGTTCATCATAATCGGTTACCGGCAGACAAGCAGTTAATTAAAAAAGTCACGTTCAATACAAATTCAGATAATGCGAGTATACGTTGTATTAAAGTGTACCCACATAAAGTATAAACAGGTTATTACTGCCTCCGGATACTGCACGCTGCTGCTGTGTGGTATTAGCGTTGTATGCTAACACGGTTGCAAAGCAAGAGTGACAATATTACGTGCACACACACTACTCTACCGTGAATAGTGTAGTTTGCAATTTATGGTTGATAAAACACTGGATTAACCCTGACTACCGCGGTTGTGGCCGTTATAAATTTCATAACACGTTATAACAGGGAAGCGTTCTGTTAATGAAGAAAACGACGACGAAATGATTTTTACCTCACGTCTATGTTGCAAAAATAATATGCTGTAACCTGACTGTTTACAGTCGTGCTGTTCGTAAAACTGTCTTGACTCAACTGTGCCAGACAAGATAGTTATGACGTCAGTAGTTTCCGATTAGAGTTTGTCTACACAGACAATGATTTGAATGTCCCCACGTATAGCCTTCTTAAACTCTTTCTTTGTGAAGACTCCACATCTTCTTTCGGTTACAGATCTGGACTTATAAAGGTATATAGGAATCAATTCAAATGTTATTATTTTTTTCATGATACGTTTTAACGGAAAATTAAATTGTAAAAGTCTATATTCGGAGTATAAATATCAAAACATTCATTGTAAATTGTAAGTCTTCTAAGGTTTTTAGAAGGTAAAGGATAAATGTTACAGTATGTCTTTCACTTTATTCTGTGTCAGCTTATAAAAATTTAATTTCCTAAAGTTGGCATAAAAAAATTTAACTATGACAATTATTTTCACGAGAAATACATATACTGCGATACAGAGTGACTCGGAGCAAACTATGGGAAGTAATGGCAGGGAAAGGGATCCCACAACATCTAATTAGGGCAATACAGAGTCTGCATATAGAGAATAAAATCTTAATAGAAGCAGAGAGATCAAGAACAGCTCCTAGAGTTAGCCCGATCTATTGTGGAGTACGACAAGGGTGTCTATTATCACCTTCTCTTTTTAATTATTTACTGACAAAGTCATACAAAACTGGCAGATGTTCTTTCAGACCATTTTATGATTGGTCATTGTACAATTGACACTTAGTTGTTTGCGGACGATCAGGCTATCAAGTCGGACTCTGAAAACAGATTACAGATAGGTAAAATTTGATTTTGTTAAATGGAATCTGCAAAGACTCTGGTTAGCAGATATCCACAATTAAAACCAATTTGATGGCTTTTTGAGGAACTGATCCCATACGGGAAAAAATTGTTATAAATGGTACTGTCCTGGAACAAGTTAGCAGTTTTGAATACCTGGGCTACAGTGTGTCTTATAGTGCAAGCAACAACGTGGTGAATAAAGTGCATATGTTCAACATTATGTGCAGGACCATGAGGCGAACCCTTAATTCACCAGGTAAAAGAACACGCCTAAAATTCTACAAGGTGATGGCTCTTCCCACACTTCATTATGGGTCTGAGAATTGGACTTTAACGAGAGGCCTGATCAGTCGCATCCAAGCGGCTGAAATGAGATTTCTCAGGCACGTGGGAGGGTATAATCTCCATGATCACAGAAGAAACACAGATATACGGCAGGAACTGAATATTATGAGTTTACTCGACATGATCGCCCAGTACCGGTATCGGCTGAATTGGTGCAAAAATCTTTGCCGAATGGATGACTGCCGCATCCCCAAACAACTATGGAACTATAAGCCGATGGGACGGAGAGGTGTGGGACGTACGAGAAAGCGCTGGAGTGACCAGCTGTAATATTTGCCTATTTGAGACCAGAAGAAACCATTTTTGTTTTAAACCTTGATGATTAAAATGATAATGATGATGATGATGATGATGATGATAACGATGGTGACAGTGACGACAAATACATATTTAATCGTTATCAGAACTGGATGACGTTTGTCTAATTAGAAGGAACATCAAATATTTACAAATAACGGTAACACCGGATGGCAACAGTAACTAAGAAATAAAATATGAATGGGTTTTGTAGTAGGGTTAAGCAGCTACAAAACAACACAATGGCCTGTGCCACTGTTCATAAATTTGACAGCACCTGAAAATTTAGTTAGTCGAAACTATGGTGAAACTATAGATTAAGTAGATGTAGGCCTACAGAACAAATTTCTTAGAAGTAGATGAATAAAATTAATCATGAATACAATCTGTATAGACGGATTATATGAGAGGAAGTTCTAGCGTAATAAGATTAGATAGAGGGAAAACCTAGAGTTAAAAGAAAAAACTGAAATTGACGTGGTCATGAATTAAATAATAATGTGAAGAAGGTTAAAAATGTTATGACATATATCAGTGAAATTGTCTGTTGCCAAACACCTGCGAGAACAGACAGCACAAACTGTAAGAAAACATTTATTCCTGAAAGAAGATTAAATAGTATTGTCTCACTAGAATAGGATACAAATAATTCAGGAAAATACGTTCAGGCAATGAATGACGTACGAAATAAGCCTCTTTACACAAGAGGATGTACGAAAGAAGCCGGCTTACATCGACGTTTGACAAAATCTAGGATGCAAAAGGCGGCTACAAAAGTCGCCTCCCTCTTTAAAATGTAACAAGTATGCCTAAATTGTTACTTTATTTAAGACTTTATATAAACACCGTTTGGCATGCAGTAAACGTCTTCTTCTTCAGCGGCGCAACTCATTACTGAGTCAAGGCCTCCTTTAACAACCGCCGCCAGATCCGATCCAGGTCAAGTGCAGCTGCTCTCCAGTCCGAGTCCCAAGGATATGGCGCGCATCGTAGTTCACACCGTCTTCCCAACGTAGTTTGGGTCTACCAACTCTCCTGGTGCCATAGATCTGTTCTGTTCTGTGCTGTTGGTATTTCATTCTCCCCCATTCTGATGACGTGTCCAGCCCACCAGAGTCTACCAAGTTCTATAATTTTCACAATATCTGGTTCAGTCAGAAGAGTGTTCATTTATTGGTTGGTTCTTTTCCTCCACTCACCACCTACACATATTGGACCAAATATACTGCTGAGGATTTTGCGTTCAAGAACCAGCAGGCTTGACTCAGACATTCTAGAAATGGTCCAGGTCTCATAGCCATACACACTGGGCGGATCAGTGTTATATACAGAAGCAGCTTGATGCTTCTGGCAATTATTCTGCTCTGGGTCTGAGATCAAAGAAGCACCTATTAGATGAGGTGATTCTTTGCTTTATTTCTTCTGTTGTTTCCCCATCGGAGTTAACTAGGCATCCTGAATAAACAAAGTTGCTGACTTTTTCGAAGGAATAGATGCAAATTTGGATATAGCCTCCTGTCAGGTTGCAAATAAGCCTGTGAATGTTCTCATGTTCTCATAAAATGTAGATATGATGCGCACAAAAAAGGTACAAGTATTTAAAAATGTTAACATACAAGTTACACAAGATGTAATCCATATCTGGGTCTGCGGGCAAACTCACTGCGATTGACGAACGAGATTTAGGTCAATCGAAAGAGGTAATTGTTCATGTCGGTTCCAGCATCCACGAGTCGCTAGCCTTTTAAAGATCGTTTAGCAGATCGCCTGCACGTGTTGCAATCTCATTTGCATAAATTTTCACACAATGCCATCGTTACTGCAAAAAACCCTTTCGATTACACTTCCGCTACGCCTACAGTTAACATGTATATATATATATATCAACACAACTTTGATAAATTAATATTTTTCATTATTATTTAGCAATCACGTATTCAACTTACACGCCTTCTAGAAGCTTCATTACAAAACGTCAGCGACACGTGTAAGGCAAGAGAAAAAAATAATAATACTAGAGTATAGGTCTTTTTTAATGCATAGAATAAATTATGTTTAATTATAATTAATACTTATTAACGTTTCAACTGATTCTATACTTTCAACAATGTATCACAATATTGTTTATGTTTAATAAAATTTGTTTAAAACGCGCGTTTGAGAAATGAAAACAAACCATGCTGAAGACTGTTGTAATCCTATTACAGAGCATTGCTTTACGGCCCGTAGCTCGGCAGCTGAAGAGCAGTGTAAGCTTATTGCAGAACATGTATAATGGATCTCTTTTTCACAGATTCAAGCATAACATTTAGAATTGTTAAAACGTATTTATTTGTACTGAGACGTCAGAGATTTTCTGTACCATTTTTTGCAAAGTATTGACAGTTATATATGTATATGTGAAAAGAAGATTTCACGTTATCATTATGACACATTACGGAAAATACTTAGAACAAAATGATGTCCTTTTTAAATAATATGTTCTGTAGATATTCTATACTAGAGCGCACGGTAAAATGGGGTATTTACTGCAATAACACTCGTTATATGTCAATTAATAAGAGATTCGAATATTACATATACAGACATACATACATACACAGAGACGGATGGGGAGGTGGATAGACAGATAGACACACACACACACACACACACACACACACACACAGATACAGTTTATCGTACAAATAGTAATATTATTTCAGGTCAAGGTTTCTAAATCATTAGAGAAACAGTTGTAGACAGTATCCTGTAATTTAATTTAATGTTGAAAAGTTCAGGAGATCTACCAAAACAAAAAACTGTCAGATACATAAATTAGGCAAAAAATGTATAAGATTTATTGCTTTAGAGATTCTGAAATTGAAACAAAATCGTGTTTAATAGCATTCACGTTTTTAGGAAAGATTATTTAAGCTAACTTTTCAGAAAAATAGCTGACTATATATTTAAGCATGCTTACAGGAAAGCTAAACTAAGATAGCTGTGCTGTACTATTTTGTTCTTATGATTTTTCCATGTTGATAGCCGGGAACATTTTCGATCAAAAGTCTATATTTTTCCATTCATTTTTCAATAATTGAGTCTGTTTCGCACAAAGAACATATTTACGTACGTTATTAACTTATGTATACTGTTGATAATAAATCAGCTGCATTCGAAATTGTTTCCTGTGAATTAAAATGAACTTTCCTTGTACGCGGGAAGCAGATAACGGAAACAGTTTAACGGTATTAAGGCAAAGTACACAACAGGTTAGCGATAAATTAGCAGAACACACGAGATCTCTTCTGTGTGCTCAACTTGGCGCACGCTAATAGTGTTTGCGTTGCTGAGCGCATTAATCAGGTATGGAAACGTTTCACGGCGCGGTTTTGGCGATTAACGGCCTTTATCAGTACTTACAGAGATGTGTAATCCAATTTTAATGTGGTCATGAGGAAATAAGATCTTAAATATGTTAACATAGTAGATTATTTTATATATGGTTGTGTGATTAAATATTAAAGAATCGAAATATTAAAATTGTTTTTATCGAGGTCCACTAACAGGATTAAAGTAAATGTAAAGTTCAGTGATTCAATGTTTGACGTCAAGTCCGTTATCAAGGTTAGCCCCGAGAGAATAAATCGTTTTTTAGGTGTACCTCCACTACCTGCTTAAAAGGTTTTATAGTGTAAACCACTATTGACCCTTAAATTTCCTTGAAGAGCTGTATTGTTTGGAGGTGGGAAATAGGTAGTAACTTGGATAAAGTGTATAATTACTACTCGCGTGAGAAAGGTTTTATGAGTGTTACCCAGAAAATCGAAACATTTAAAACCAATGTGGCGGCTCAGTAGACGACCAGTGGGTATGGCACCTGGCTACTAATCTAGAGGTGCTGGGTTCAATTCCCGGGCCCGCGCCATAAACTCAAGGTGCGTTTTTTCAGCCCCCAGGTCGACTGAGCCTGTTGAAAATGAGTACCTGGGATAACATCCTGGGGATATTAATGGGCGGCTGAAGCGTAGTTCTGGCCACACTGGCTGTTTGGGTGGCGCACGGCTCACATAAGGCAGCCTACCCTGCCTACTCCTAAGCTACTTCGGTGGTATACATGGGAGCCATTATTATTTTAAAACCAATGTTAGGAATAGTTCGAGTTGTGTTTGCTACCTGCTGTGAGTTGCAAACGGAATCCAGGATGTCGTCTGTTAAGCCGCTGAAGATGGGCGTAAGGGAGACGTTCAGCAGAGGATTTGTCGAAACGACCCACTGCGACCTAACAGCCGGTAATGATTTACATGTACTTACGAATGCCGAACTCTTTATTTGCCGAATACCGTTCACGATATAACTAATAATAAGAAAAATATGTCTATAAACATAATACTCAATAATGTTACTTGCGACCTGTAAATTTATTATCATGTTTTGATTATTGCAGTGTATACCATAATACCATATATATTAATAGAAGCAGTTTTAAGTACCAAACCTGTTCTCATAGAAAAAATTACCGAGCACCTGGGCTTATCGAGGGAGAAATTTTTAGGTCTCAGAGCACATGGTCGTATCGTAATTGAAATTGAAGTGAAGCCAATCATAATTGAAAAATAATAGTTATTTCAGTCCCAATAATAATAACAATCATTAAATAATTTTGCCGCATATATCGGAAGGATATTACTAGAGAACTATAAACCAGTGTAATTCATACATATACATCAGAGAAAAAAGTAGAACAGTAGTAGTAGTAGTAGTAATAGTAGTAGTAGTTGTAGTTGTTGTTGTTGTTGTAGGAACCCGGATAAATTAAAATTATGATTCTGTGTTTTCAAATGGAATCTTAAGATAGAATTGAAGTAGTCTGTAAAATATTTTTTGATAAACGATTACATATATCTGAAGAAGTAAATTAATCTTTATTAAATAGTTCACAATTTCTTATTTTTATTAATACTAAATCTTGATGCTCTCTCCCTCGCATGCTAGCGTGTTTTAGATTATTTTGATTATTGGAAATAATACTTCTGCAGATACATATTGTATTTAATTTTATAAAAAGTAATGTCTTTATTGTGATACTATACTAAATTATAAATGTAATAAATATAAAGATTTTCCGCAACTAATGAAAAAATAAACAAATATGTGTATATATTTACTTACAGTACATATTAAGTAGGAAAAGAGGAGAGAGATATGTCAAAAATTTAATATTTTCTCAGAAACGTGAACACATATATGACACAATATGTAACTTACGTATTCTTCAAAGAATTTACATTTGCTGAGACGTCTATGATTGTAAAAGTCAGTTCTTACCTGGAACAAATAAATAAATTAAAAATTAATTAAATTGGAATACGCTATAATATATACTGAATAAGAACCAACTAAATCACGTACACACTATTACAGATTCGAAAACCTCTGGTAGCAAATGTTCAAGTGGTGAATACGAAACAACAGACTTCTTACAATTAATTTTATTAATTCATGTTAATATCAACACAGAGTTAAGTTTTAAAAAGAATTATTGAGGATAGAAGCAAAATTTTTATATCAGATATTTAATATATTTTTCCATTATTCGTTTCTGAAGACAGGAAAATTGTATTGAAAACTGTGTTAAATTTTATCCCTTCCACTACTTAATCCTAGACAAAACATGAAACATTTGTATTGTATTGTCTTGACTGCACGCACAGACACACATTCGCACAGACTCTCACTCACACAAACTTTTGGTCAGACATTTGGGCGTATACACACGAAATTCGCAATTGAATGACGTTTGTATCTAGTTACAACTTTTGGCGAGCTGCTGATTTAATCCGGTTGACGCCAGAGAGCGCAAATGTATTGAACCAGATTCCACAGTTTTGCTGCTACAAATTATTCAATTTACAACAATTGCCATTATAAAATAGGTTTTTAAAATTATGTTGTAGAGGAAAAACGGTAATCCCTTCGTTGGCTTTATTTCTGGGGAGAATTCAATACGCAGTCGGATTAATACCGCTTGGGTTGTGTAGTCGGTGATCACGGCACCAATTCTTTACTGCAAGCGTGCCCTGTTACGGCAGTGTGTGTGCTCAATGGCCTAAATGGGTTCAACGTAAATGGGGTTTTTGTTATAAGCTGTCGCATCGGAAACACACCTTTCCCCAATATTCATAATTTTTCCTAGCTATGGTCCATGTTTTCGCAGACTGACCCTATTCGGAACGCTTTTATTTCCTTATTTTCATACGACGAAAACATTCTTTACTAAGTTTATAGCCTAGAAAGCGATATAGAATTTTGATAGAGCGAAAGAAAAAAAGGGATTCTCCTCCTTCTATAAGAGTGTTTTAAATGGCTTGTAGATAGCAACACAGAAGGTATTTCAGAAACTAAATTAATGTCAGAATTATGCAAAAAAAGGAATATTTCATGATATATGTTACTACATATATGGTTAAATATTTTTCAAAACGTTGACATTAAATACGCAGAGTCTCTAACAAAAGTAATGGAACGTTTAAACAAATACGATATGAAAACGATGTTGACATTAACATTGCGCGGTGTTTTTGCTAACAAACTGTATTAATTAAGCATACAATATACACATATTTTAAATATATTTATCATTAAATACTTTTACATATTAAACTATAATCACATTAAATAGTTATTGTTTATTGTAATTAGTAATATATTCAAAATTTAGTGTGATATAAAATTGCTGAATAAAGCCTAAATTTTAATTAATGTGTACATAATCAAACGATCTGAACTAATAGTAGCTTGATAAAATATTAAGTAAGTACACATACATGTAACACCAATATATGATCTTGTAACTGTCCGCATTTCGATGTGTCGGGAGATTTATGTTATTATTATATATTTGACTGTGACGGTGGTATGGTCACTTTTCATCAACGTTTCGTTAAACTTCTGTCACTTCTACGTTTCTTTTCCGATGTGTTTTTCATATCTTTTATTACTGTTACGACGATACGACATAAACTAGTATGCTTCCTGAGTTGCAGAACTCGTTTGAACAAATTACATTTGTTATTACATGAACTATGATACTAAATAATTCTTTGAATAATGGGAAAAATTACAAAACTCTCAGTTATTCCACTAATTATTTAGTGGACACTAAACAATTGTAGGCCACACATTTATATATTAAATGGTAAAAAAACTAAACATTTGGATTTGGGTTACAATTATTTTTAGTTTAATAGGCTTCTGATTTTCACGGTTTTCACAAATTTTTATTTCTTTTCTGCGCTAAAAACGTATACTTTAAACATTCCAAACATTAACGCTAAATTTAGATTGTGGTTAAAAATCCCTTTAATTTTACACCTTACATGAAATTTTGCGATTTTATCAAACTTTCCACTCTCTTTTAAGCCCTGGCGTCTTAAAACTTTTTGAAATTTGCAAAAACAAACACTAGATTGAGATTGCGGATAAAATGTCCTCGATTTGATAAATCTCATGGATTTTTGCAAATTTTTCACAAATTTGGATGCCTCACTTTCTTGCTTCTCGCCTCGTATTTTTGGGGACCTCAATCTCAAAACAATAAGGTCTGTGTGATAAAAGAATAGAAATCCGTGCTAAGATTTATAGAAATTGGTTGATGTGTTCAAAAATTATCGTGTGACATACCCCAAACCGGTAGATAGGTAGACAGAACAGTGCCAAAGTTATCGTGTGACATGCCCCAAACAGGTAGATAGGTAGACAGAACAGTGCCAAAGTTTTCGTGTGACATGCCCCAAACAGGTAGATAGGTAGACAGAACAGTGTCAAAGTTATCGTGTGACATACCCCAAACAGGTAGTTAGGTAGACAGAACAGTGCCAAAGTTATCGTGTGACATACCCCAAACAGGTAGATAGGTAGACAGAACAGTGCCAAATGGTCGAGTTAAAACTGAAAACTCATTTCGTTCGTTCAGTAACATGCAACGTGGACCTTCTCACGTATTTTACAAGATAGTAAGTAGACGCGACGTTACACAGATGTCCCAAAATCCGGCATTGTTTAAGTGCTTGCAAATTTTTGACCCTGCCGGTTTCTCTCTCCAAGTCATATCGAAATTTTTTGTCAAAATTAAAAGCCACAAGCAATCTAGTCTAACTAAATTCATCACCTACAACTAGTAAAGTGTAGCGAATTCGGTGATAGAGGCACGTATTTGTGACAGCAACGTCAGGTACTTAATTGCGTACTTGTGTTCCGGGCTTTTGTAATTTTTTATAACTTGGTCACTTTTTCTAATTCTTTATTTATTAGATAATTATATATGTTATATGTGTAGGTGAACCATTTACATATTTTTTTCCGATATATTAATCATTTAATATCATTTTTTCGTAAATTGTTAATATAATTTATTAGTGATATTAGTCTCTCTAATTTCCACGGATTTAAGATCACAAACGTTCATTTTGTTTAAATGTTTTTAAAATCACATACCAAAAATACAGTTACTTTGAAATGGTGAACCTTCCAACGGCCAGTGTCTATTCGATTCTTCGTAAGCAACAGCACCTATAGCATTATGGTTGCAACAACTGAGACGTAACACGTTTTATTACATGATTAGGTTTGAAATCACTAACGCTCAAGTACTCAGCTTTGTCATCACGTAATTATAAAAAATTCATGAACATTAGATTTTATTTTTCAATAATCTATTTAAGAATAAGCTAAAGCAAAAGTGGATAAGGACAATTCATGACAGAATTAACTGATAAACATGTTACTGTAGTCAAAACTCACAGAGGGTTTTCGTTCCGAACAAGAAAAAGATAATAAATATTTAAATGAATGGCCATTTAATAATAGTCCGCAGAACACCATACAGTAATAAACTAAACTTGTGATAAGTAGACAATATTATTTTTATAAACCGTTTTATTCTCTCATCTGGTTTTTTTCACCTAGAAAGTCATCTTATTTGTGTAACGTTGGCCTATACATCTATATATAGAAAACTCAAATTCTGAGGATTTATGTGTACTGAATACAAATCCACAGCGTTACACCGGTTACCACCAAATTTAGGACAGGTAACCTTTGGCACAAGGCAAAAAGTACTGTCTAACTTGGAATTTGATATTTTGCCCCGTTCGCACGACTTAGGCCCTTTAATTATGCCTTTTCGTTGACGCGTATAAATATGTCAACAACACTATGGAGACCAGAATTAATTAACATAGTAACAATTAAATAAACAAATGATATTTAGCGGCATCGGAACTGTACCTTTATCAGTTCCTGCAGTTTTTAATGTTTTTAATATGCGATTGTATCAATATATTACGATGTTGAAAAGAAGAAGTGTACTAATTGTAAATTTTCCTATTACTTAATGCAAAGCAAAAATACGTGTTGTTTTTATTTGCGAGGTTAGGTGACAACGGTTTTTGGTTTTCAGTTTACTGCTGAAATAAGTAAAATCCATGGTTGAGGAAAACATAACGTTTAATGTATTATACAATGCTTCTAACACAGTACACTTAAAAGAAAGAATTTAGCGTTTTTGACTTAACAGGTACTTTATAAATATATCCAAAGGCTTTATAGATGGGTACTTTTAAATCTCCAAAGGCTGTTGCACCAACATAATAATTTAGTACAAGTTATAACAGTACAAGTGTTGAAAACAGCTTTGGAGAGAATTTGACTAATGAGTACAGAATTGTTATACGAGCTGACAGAACGCCATATGGACATAGAAAATAAAAATTATATTAAAATACTTATTAAAAGTCAGATATTCGCGTGCAAAGCCGCGGGTAACAGCTTGTTAAACTATAATATGTTTAAAATAACAAACTCAACGCAATTATCTTAACTGCAAAGAGAAGTTATTTATTTTACACATTATTTAGTCCAATTAATTTAGAAGTTTCAATCGACGCTTAGCAATCTACGTGTTTCTAACCTTTAGTAAACATTTAAATAAAAGTTTTCCTAAACTAAGAAATTCTTAAAAATTCCCTGTAAAACGTAATGTAAGAAAATACTTGGAATTCTGTACAGAACATTGTGTACACGGTTCGTGAAGCAGTTACCCTAAGGAGAAAAAGAAATTTTGGAAGACGTCTGTATTTCAACTACGACATTCTATTAACAGAATTCCATTTACTTGGCTGCATTCCCAGTTCCCCTCCAAACACGACATGCTCTCGAGCACTAGCCTAAAGCAGTGACGTCGCTGTGTTTACTGAATATGACCAATAATAAGAATCTCGGGCAGTAGTAAGTGAAGTAAAAAGCAACTACAGTTTTTTGTGTTAGCCAAAGAAAATTTTCTAAAGAAAACTTTAATCGTGTTAAAGCATTCAGCTTTGTGAGCCATGAAATCGAATATCCTTGAAACAAAGCGAATTTAACATAACGTAGCTTGTAGATATACATTTTTGTAATTTCCTTATTGGATATTTAAATGTTTCAGAATATTATATTAAAACACAATATGCATTCTTGATCAAGGAAAATAGAACACTTCTGGGAAATATTCAGAAAAAAAGAATAGTAACTATGTAGGTTATATTATAAGAGCAAATGGACTCAGACGTTGGTTTTTTTTAGGCAACAGCGGGTAGGACAAGAAGAGAGGGGCTGAAAATTGAAGATTTCTAGTGACATACAATGTTGAGTATCACATGAGGAAATGGAGACTCAAGGCTTAAGTAGAGACAAATGAAAAGCGGATGGTATCTGGAACCTATACGGAGGAATACCATATGATGAGTGATGTTACCGGCATCTAATGCAAAACACACGAGTCCTGATGTTGTTTGTATCATGGTGTTTACTCAATGTTGTCAGTTTGACTTATGTGTGCTTTGAAAGGATATAACGATAATTTTTATAGTAACGGACAGAGAGAAAAAGAAAGGGAGAGTGAGAGAGTGAAAAGTTAAATTCAGGAAACGCTACTATGGTAAAGTTTGGAATAGTACGACTGTTGGGAAGGATTTTTCTCAAAAACGTCAGCTAACCAATTTACATTGTATTGTAAATGTATTTAGCTTTTAGTTATTATATATACATATATATGTATATATATATATACACACACATAAATTTCATAATTCTATATGAAATATGTATAGAATAATATGTACTCCCATACACACACACATATATGTGTTTGTGTGTGTGTGTGTCTGCAATATTATATAATATATTATTCCGAATTGTGTATGTAATAAGTAAATATAATAAAACAGTATAGAATAATAAAATATAAAAATATCAACAACAAGTATAAATAACATAAGTAATTTTATTATTATATGAAGACATGTTGGTGAAAACTGTCACTGACAGTCTCCGACAGTGATATTCTCTAACTTCCAAATCAATGTCTCTAAGGTCTCACCTTCTCCACTTCATCATATTTAAATACAATTTAAATAAATATTTTGAATAAACATCTTCAAATAAACTATTCCTCATAATAGTAGGAAATCATCAGGCCAATTATAAAAAGTAGACTTTAGACTAATTACTACAGGAATTTCTTCTAAAGTAGTAATATATTTGGCACGACAAAACGATCAGGTACGTAAAAATTATCTAAACTAAATAAACCTTTGTGAGAATTGCTGATTAACTTGTGCTGAAACACAGATGCACGCATTTCTTATGCTTTGTCTGTAATTGGAAGTGTGCCGTCTTCTTGAAAGTCGTAGCATTTCTGCATTAGTTACGTATAGTGTCATATTTAGTTAGTTACAAAAATATTACCGTTACTAACGTTTCAGAACGTTATGAAACAAAGAGGGTTATGAAATGATGTATCCTGTGTTTTGAACTTATCTCAAACCATTTATGTCTGTCTACTCATTCTTTCTCATTTTCTCCCTCTTATGTCCTTAGTCTTCTCCATTCGTATTTTTGCCACCTAATTAAAAAACAACATCTATAATTATATTTTGGATTATTTTCTCTGTGTGGTGTCATGTAAACAAACTTTGTCCATTCTCTCTCCGTCTCTCGTTTTCTCTTCCTAGCCTCCAGCCCTCTCTCTCACACCTACACATACAATATACATGTACGCGCGAAATCCTAACGTTGTCGTAACCATCACAGTATATTCCAAAATGTTTGGACGCGTTTCTAGTTAAAATTTATGGAGAATACTGCACTCAGCGTACGCAGTGTGTAACTATAAATAATACTCGTTTTCCAACCAGGCTTAGCTAACTAAATGAATGGTTATATACGTTGGGACTTCATTTACCGTACAATGATTTGCGTGGAAAATTCGTGTTCGAATAGATGATAACAGGTAGGTGTATATTTATGTGCAAGGCGGTCACTGTGTCACGATGACGAAAAAGACAATTTTTCCTTAATCAGCCTCTTCTTATTTTCGTTTGTTTTTTCTGTCACTATTTTAATGCTGCTACAGAAGCGTTTATGCGTATTTGTATCCTGTAAATACTCAATGTTTGCCATTGAAAGGTTACTGAAAGATCTGTTTAAGAGATTCTCTAATAATAGTTTTTAACACTTAAAGTCCAATGATCTCTGTTTGTGCAGACGTGACTCCGTCGATTCATGACAAAGAAGCTATTTTGAACAAATGTGGGTTACTTTGGAAACTGGGACCCTGGCCTACAACATTTGATGCACAGAAACACAGATGACTCGCGAGACACTTCGGGTCTCTTCTGGTCTCGCTAACCCTCTAGAAGTTATTGAACACATAGACTTTTCATAGTTCGGCTGTATTGTTTTGACTAAATAATTTATTGCGTCGTTTGACTTATTTTGTGTACAGAGCATTATCTCTTTTTACTCGATTCCTAAAACGTTGTCTTAAATATGTTGACTTAATCTGATGAGTTCACGATTAATAAATGCTTAATTTTTAACATTTTCAACGAGTTCTTGCTCGTCCAACACAAGACGACCACAGGTCCTCTGAAAGCGGTGACTAAGCTCTTTTCAGCGGAAGGATGTAAAATTATCAGTTTATTTAATAAAGACTAACTAAATACAGTTACTTTTGTAGAATCTCGCTGGATAAAGCAAACGTTTATTCATCCCTCAACGGATTGGAAGCCACAACGTTCCTCTGAGAAATAGGCCAGCAGGACGCTTTAATTTTAATATAAGACCCTTCGCTTTAACTCAAACAAAAAACATTAATAAGTAAATGCTTTAACTTCTCCTTATTTCCAGAGAATTATAGTTTTAGCAGGATTCTAAAATAAAATATAATGTACCCATATCACCTGAAAATGCTGATTTTCCAAACTTCGGAGATCCACATCTTTTAAAAGGTACAAAAATCAGCTAAAGGTAAAACTACATGTTATATCTAAAAATTGTGTCTGTAATGGTTTTAGTTAGGCCGTTTTAATTGTAATCTTTCGTGACAGAAGTAGCAGCCTTTGTTGGTATCCAACGAAAATTTACAATGCAATACTTCATACAAGTATGATGTCTAATAAAGTCCTTGGGTAATATATTTTATAATTATAAACTTACAGTATAATTAAACTCATTACAGGCACTAATTTGGAGTCTGAGAATTAGAATTAAGGAAAGTTTATATCTATGAAAGTGTTAAAATCAATTTGTGGTCCGAGAAAAAACGGACCAACTGACTGAATGTAGGAAGTAGTATCTACACTTAAGATAAAAAGTATGGTATTTTGTAAAAATTATGTAAGCTTTATATAATATATTTCATTATATTATATAAAATTTTATTCTTTCTGGAGTCGCTAATAGTAGTCAACTGAATATAGTTTGTGTATTTGTGTGTGTGTGTGTGTGTAGATATATTTAGGATAACGTATGAAGTTAGGCACGCATACGTGATATGCGTACATAGAATCTTGTTTCATTATTGTTTCATGCGACAATTACTAATACTTGTCAATGCTACATAGTTTGAGCGTAGAGCTGTTAAAGAGAAATCTTTTTAAGCTTGTTGACACACAATTATCGGGTTTACGACCAAGAGTAGTGATTTAAAAGCATAAAGATTTACGGTCTCTTCTATTTAGACCTGTTGAGCCTTTGCAAAGAGCTCTATTGGCCCTGTTGGTCCTAATACTTCAACAGCTCATCTATCTCCGGGTTATTTCTAACTTTACATTCGTGTCTGCTCAGTATTTTTAGTTAACAAAGATATTATAAACAATTTTAAAATATTAAAAAAAATATTAAAATCTAGGGGTATTCCAACTGGACCATATAGCGATATCTAGGAAAAATGCAAAAGAGGTAATGAATGTCAAGGTGATTAGAAACGGGAATTCGATTACGACCACTACCTTTCAAAAGTCAAAATCCGCTTCCTCCCGCTAGGCCAAAAGAGAGACCCACCTAGTATAACCAAATATAACATGAACAAAACAAACATCACCCACGACATCGTTAAGAACTTTAGGGAAGAAGTCCGCAGCACCAAAAAGGAAAGCTGGCAAGAACTCTGTACAGGAATCAATGAAGCCGCAAAGAAAACACTTGGGCTGGCAAAGAGGAAAAGAGAAATCTGGTGGAACGAAGAATGTGATGAGGCACTCAGAAAGAGGTCTGAAGAATGGAGTAGATGGAAATCCTCTGGAAAAACGGAACACTTGGAACAATTCAGGCAACAGAGGAAAGAAACATCCAGAATATTCCGTAGCACCAAGCGATCATTTGAAAAAGCACAGTTAGAAAATCTCAAGAGTGACTTCGTTAAACACAACTCCAGAGATTTCTACCAGACTTTCAAGAACAAACTTAAGGGTTACCAAGCCCCAAGTACGAGTTTTAGAAATGAACAGGGAAAAATTGGACTGAACAACCAAGAAAACTGTG
Source organism: Magicicada septendecula (assembly GCA_034769895.1). Taxonomy (NCBI): domain Eukaryota; kingdom Metazoa; phylum Arthropoda; class Insecta; order Hemiptera; family Cicadidae; genus Magicicada; species Magicicada septendecula. The sequence goes on from CM068367.1 coordinate 1,305,518,445, forward strand.
AGATACTTGCTGGATACTTTCAAGATATTTTGAATTGCCCACCCCCTACTTCTGGATTAGAAATCCCAGATCCACCAGAAAACTCAGAAGAGGATGAACCACCAACAAAAGAAGAAATCAGAGATGTAATCAAGAACCTCAAAAACAACAAGGCAAGTGGAGAAGACTCGATAACAGCAGAAATGATGAAATGGGCTGAGCCATAAATTCTAGACGACCTTCATAGAATCATTTGCGAAGTCTGGGAAACCGAAAAAATTCCAGAAGAATGGAAAACAGCGCTGATCCATCCGCTCCACAAGAAAGGGGAGAAGCAAGATGTCAATAACTATAGAGGAGTGTCCCTCCTTTCAATTGCTTATAAAATTTTCTCAAAGATTCTTCTGAACAGAATAGAAGATACGCTTGACAAACAGCTGGGCGAATACCAAGGAGGGTTTAGAAAAGGACGTTCCTGTGTTGAGCAGATCTTCAACTTAAAATCAATAATCCGTCATAGAATGCTGAGCAGCAAAAAAATTGTGGTGTCCTTTATAGACTTCAAAAAGGCATTTGATTCAGTGGACAGAGAGACCTTGGAAAGGATCATAAGAGAATTTGGAATCAAAACAAAACTAGCAAATATAGTCAAAGAGACCCTAACAAACACAACATCCAGGGTGAAGTTCATGGGAGAGCTCTCTCGTCCATTCGAAATTAAGACAGTAGTGAGACAGGGCGATGGCTTATCGCCACTCCTATTCAACTGTGTCCTAGAGAAGATCGTGAGAATTTGGAACTTGGAACTGGAGAGTCGAGGAATAAACCCAATATGCCTCGGAATAAAGTCGGGAGGAATTAAAGTCAACTGCCTGGCGTTTGCAGATGATTTTGCGGTACTATCAGAAAACCCAGAAGAAGCAACCGTACAAATCAATCTCTTGGAAAAGATAGCCAGCCAAACAGGACTAAGGATCTCAGTTGAAAAGACCAAATTTATGACAAATGACAAACATGGACCAAAATTCCTTGAAACGGAGATAGGACGAATTGAAAGAGTCAAAAAGTTCAAGTACCTGGGTGAGACTATACAGGAAAATGGGTTGGAAAAAGCAGCTGTTGGAGATCGAATTCTAAAAATGGAAAGAGCATATGGATTAACAAAAAATATCTACAACAAGAAATGCATCTCCTGGAATGCCAAAATAAGGCATTACAACACCGTCGTAAAAACGGAATGTCTCTACGCCAGTGAATGCCTCTCGATGAACTATAACCTCGACAAACTAGAAGTCTTGGAAAGGAGAATTCTAAGAAAAATCATGGGTGCAGTTCGGACTGAAAATGGATGGAAGCTGCAAAGCAATATGGAAGTCTACCAGAACGTGGAAAGAATCTCGGAGACTATGCGGAGGAGGAGGCTGACATTTCTCGGACATCTATACAGAATGGACAAAAAACGATTAACCAAACAAATATTCGACTACCTCTGGAAGAAGAAGACCACTACAACGTGGATTAAGGAAGTTAGAAAAGATTTAGAAAAGTCGAATATCACAGAGTCCCAAATGTTAGAAAGAAGTGAATTTAGGAGTACAGTGAAAAATCTGGAATTGTTTCAAGATGCAGGAAGACCTAATAGAAGTGGACGAACTTGGACAGAGGATCAAAGGAAACAAGCCAGTGAGCGTATGAAGGAGTATTGGAGACAGAGGAAACTCCAGGCAAAGAAAAAGAAATAAAGTTGTAGCGTGATGCTAAGTAGTCAATTCGCTTTAAAAAAAAAAAAAAAAAAAAAAAAGATATTATAAGTCTGAATCTAAATCTGAATCTAAATCTGATATGAAAACAAATTATAAGTACTTTCCACATTTTCCTATTGTAAAGATCATCATTACTCCACATTTATTACACTGTGTTCCCCTATATATTACATCATACTCCTGTGTGTAAAGAATGGTTAATAAAACAATGTGTTTGGCTAAACCCATGATGTAGATTAACCACCATGAGTCCTAAATCATTTAACAGGTAGGATGGAATAATGTTTAGATAACACTGTAACACAATCTTTAGACACATTTATACGTGAAGAGAAAACGTTTTCTTTGTTTGAAACTTTTTCTTTAGAGTTTGTTTTGTTTTTGTCTTTGTTTTTTCTTTACAGTTTTTTTTAGTGAAATTTGTTTAATGAGATTGTACAACACTATAACTATGTTATGAAATGGTCGTAAAATTTGTTTGCTCAAAAAACAAAATTATAACTCACTTTACATGGGAGTTCGGAAAAATATAATTTAAACTATTGAACGCAAAAGTGAATGTGAACATCAAAAACAACCAAGTTACTGTGTATGCACACGGAAAATACTCCGGAAGATAAACATATAAAACGTGGACATACTGAATTTATTTGCAACAAACGAGTTATCAAACTGTTGCAATCAACAAGTCTAAATGACTCACGATTTCACGCGCCAAGCAAAAAAAAAAAAAAAAAAAAAAAAAAAAAGTTTCAGGTAAACCATTACACCTTTGAGATTAAATTTATCAAGTCTTGGAAGGAAAACTACGTTCCAGATAGTTCATTTTCAAACTACGCTGAATGAAACAAAAGCTCATTTGATCAACAGGTAGTCCGGTGGCGTGTCATGTCTGAATAACTTTTCGCTGTCATATGTCAATGTTGGTAATAATATAAATGACAAAAGACGGTGGGAGTATAGTTGGCTTACCACTTGTTGATTTATCTCATCTTTTATCACCGTCTTGCCGTCTACCACTTACTGGCCCCCTTCCTCCTTGTATTTGCCCGCTGTGTACAAATATTGAACCTTTCTCCCCTTTCCTTTCCTCTGTCGTGTGTTCAGCAAATACAAACATTAACAAATGCAATTATTAAAATGTAAGAATGGATAAATTTCAAACCGGTGCAAAAGAATTGTAGCATATCTTTCTTTCTAGAACTTATTCTTTTTGTGATCGTCATTTTAACCCGAAAATGCCTGTGAAAAGTTTCATAATAAACATATTAATATGTTTTAAAGTCGTTAATTTCTACTGTCATGCATAACGTTTGTCAGCATAGTAAAAATCGAACTAACATATTCTACTAGTATTGGAGTGTGTGTACAGTACATAGTTTATTCACATTTATATAAGTCGTCTTTATCGTGTAAACAGTTGGTTAGTTTAAGGAATTATTAAAATACGTGGATTGTATACGATCTCATTATCATTTACTTCGAGTGTTAATAGAATTTCGTTAATCATAATGTTAATATAAATTATAAAACAGGGTTATAGGAGTTATATTTACTTAACCTATGAACATTTTTGTAGGAGTATGTGTACGGACTATAATATTGTTACAACGGTCTACTTGATCGTCGTAGGTACAGTGGAAAATAAAATACAAGACACCAATTAAGTCACTAATCACCAGCTTTAATTTGCACAGTTAAACAATTCGTAATTAACAACACAGTCTCTTACAACAAATCAAATAAAATGTCAACTAATATTAAACACAATTGTATACAATTATTCCGCCTGATTATTAAACACTTCACTAATAACCACTTGAACGCACACAGTAATATAGCCCGATAATCACTTGTAATCGCCCGACAATAAACTGAAACTAAACATCGCTGAGTACTGGTATTTACACAAGGCTCACAGACCAGAATATTCCAAAATGCGTGTTAGCGCCAGTGTATACGACGTAATTAATTGCGTCCTTGACACAGTCCGCACGGCTGGCGGCTTCCAGAAAAGTCTCGATAATGCGTCGAGTGTCACGTACACCACCGAATTACATTCTGGATCCCTCTGGAACGTTCGATAAACACGTAGATTGTTCTTTGATGTCGTAACAATATAATATGATTTAATAGTTAAGAAAGTAACGTCTCCACTGCAACAAGAACATAAATATTCTTCTTTACTGTAAAAACAAGATCCATTTGTGCAGCTGTGGATCTGTACGTTGTTTTGTTTGAAACAAAAGAGAATATTTTTTTTGCAACTGAATCAATTCTATTGTGCTGGTTTTCTTGTTTAGAAGACTTCAGAACGAGTACCAAGCCGTGAATAATTAAACAAAGCAAGAATACAAACTATTGTTATTCTCATTAAATCGGAAAATAATCGCAAGAAAGAAGATTAAACGGATTCACATTTATTGTATCATTATTTTGTTTTTACGTGAAACGAACACATGACAAACAACCGGAGATGGGAGCGCACTTATTCAAACAAACGACACGTGGCCTGAGTTTACTTTTGCAAAGTAAGTTGTACGTTTAAAGCGGTAGAAAAAGTATAACATGATCGACATCAAACAACACGCTTTAATACCGCACTTGTGATTTGTGGTAAAAATAATATTATCAAGAAAATGTGTTGGTACAGTCAAGCGTACGTAATAAATAATTATTATTTACAATAATAATTAAATGTTACATATGTTAGTTCATTTATAGTTCATTACAAACAGTTAATTCATTTACAAATAATTCCAACCAGTTAGAGCTATTATGCAAATATAATTGAAAATTGTATCATTTATATTCGTTAGATACCTCCTTTTAATAACATGATTCTCATACTATATTTGAAAGGGATCTAATTAATTATCTTTGGCAATTATCTAAGGCTATCTTTGGCAATATTCAGCCACTTACCACCTTAATGGAGCCAGCCTTTGTAAATGTTACCAGTGGCCTTTGCATTTACGTGCACAAATCAGCAAATATTACCACCACGGCAAATATAAGAGGCCCAAAGTCTAGTAAATGACCCTTGCTGTCGGCTGTCATGCAATAAATCATGCCTATCTAAGAGAGATCTGTGCTGATTTATTCAAAGGCCAGAAAGACTAGAATAGCATGATTTCAGTGCAAAGAAGAGATGTACTGCTTGTTGCAACACCCTGCAATGTTAGTAATTGTTGGCACGGCCCTCTTTAACCTACAGGTATTGGGAAGGAAATGTAATGGGAGACAAAAAGAATAGCACAGACAAAGCCAGAATAAAAGTCAAAATACAAATAACGACAATGACAAGAACGGAGCAATGACAAGAACTATGTTCACCGGGAAACAAAGGCAGGTGGAGAATAAAAATCATGAATAACTTGGTCACCTGGATAAAGAAAGAAAAGATAAAACAGAAAGATTGAAATAACACAGTTTATTACAGGACACAGATAATTTAAGTCTTACCTCCACAATGTGGACAATTTTCGAGAAAAAAGTACCCATACTATGCATATTTTTGTATACAACAAATGACAGGTGAGAGATATCACGTAGAAGGCATAGTGGAACCCGTTACTTCCGACACCATCGTGGAAAAGGAGTTAGGAAACAGGAAGCAGTAAAGAAGGAACGAAACTTGTGACCGTCACGGCGCTTCGGTAGTGACGTTACTCAAGAAAAGCGAAGCCTAATCAGGAAAAAAAATAGCCACAGATTGATGGTAGAATTATTTACATTGTGGAATGCTAGAACAAAATAGCATTAGCAAAATGCTAATGTTATTGCATTATGGTGACATTTGCTAGAACAAAAGAGGCAGGTTTTAATAGGTGCAAGCTCAGGAAGTACGACGTATTCTGGTGGAGCCGAGGTACGTTTCTCCCCCCTCAGAAACAGCAGCAGTGGTGGTAGTAGTAGTAGTAAATAAAAATGTAGTAGTAATTTCAGTAATAATGATAATATTAAAAACAACGAAAATAAAGTAATTTAACGAAGGAGAACAAGACAAAGAAAATAAAGAATAACAAATAACTGAAGAACATCGTAACGATTGTGTAATCATAAAGATTATTTAGTTTCAACAAACAACTAACGAAGTGTAAAAACAGTAATTAAAACAAAATACTATAGAGTGTATTTTCGTGTTGTTTACTTTCGTCGCCGCGCTGACGTGTTATCTACATAATCGACAAGCACTAAACATTATCAAGACGGCGGTGGCGGTGGCGGTGAGAAGAGAACGTCGAACAAAGATTAAAGTATATCCGCTATCACGGTAACAAGTGCTCTCCTCGGTCGCGTTATAACTCAATTTCCCGTTGTTTTTGTTTGTCTTCAATCTGCCGAAGGAAAGTGGCGAAGGAAATCAATTGTTTCAGCTTAAGTAAATATCCTGTCTGTCTTTAGAAAGAAGTTTTTGTGTGATTGAAATGAACGCCGAATTCGTGACTCCTTCCAAGCGATATTATTTTTTCATTTCTTTTCAATATAGCCGACCGATGTTTAACATGTTTTACGTCACGCACCGAAGCGATCGGTTTCCATTCGCCACCCAGCCGTAGCGTTCCTGAAATTAATTGTCTTTACGTGTGCAAACTGCAAACGTCTTGGAGGCATCAGCTGTTTTTCGGCTATGCAGTAAGCGTTCAAAATGTTGCATTAAAAATATACGTACGTTGTTACAAATATGATAATTTATTTTATCAGCATATATAAAAATTGTTTTTATTCTGACGCCCGTATCATAAAAGTAATATATGAGTTATGTAAGAGTACTTAATGAAAATCTAACGTACTATATCTTTTAAGACTAATATCTTTTAACACTAGAGTAACAGATCAGATTACGAGAATGAAGACGGTATGATTTATTGACGATATTATTCTACTTGTAGAAGGCAAAAGAATAATAAGAAACATTATACTCGCATAACATAGACTAGTAACGGAAGCACTCGGTTTAAATATTAAAATCAAGACATAAGTAAGGGACATCTGTAGGAAGGAAAGTAGCGATTCCTTAAAAGTTTAAATTGGAAAGGATGACAGACGAACTGAGTGAATTCATTCAAGGTGAATTCACAGTTATGATGAGACTTGCTCAGTATAGGAGAAGCTTAAAGCGCGCATTAAATCAGACAGGCGACTGATAACAGAGGTAGAAATACGCTAGAGAGACAGGCTGGAAAATTTGGAGTTACAACTCAACACACACACACACACACACACACACACACACACACACACACACACACACATATGAATGATATACACGTAATTAAGAATGTTTAATGATATTTCTTCTTTCGTTCAAAACACTAATCCCTGTCTCTACTGTAGAAACGTTTATGGAAAACATAGTAGAACAATTGACGAGAAATATTATACCTCTTGATAATTGCTAATTTAAATGCTTACTTAATTAATATATGTGGGAAACTTTTATGACTTCAATGGCTTCTACTTTGCAAATGAGAACAACATATACTACAATATCTTCAGCTTTATTTCTTCTCAAGAATTGCAGTTTATATCATTTATTAATTTGTTAGTACACCGAAATGTTAATTTTCCTGTGCTAATTGCCTCTACCAATGTGACCTTCAATTATTGTCTTTTTAATTGCCTTATGCTTTAGGCCTATTTGGTTAGTTTAGTCAATACATTTGTATTTTCGCCTTCTAGTATTTTCGATCTACCGTGTTTTCAAAAATTAGCTCTATTATCACATTTTAAACAATGCTGATGCTTGGTTCTTTCTGTCCTTACTGGCAATGACGCACAGCCGTAATTTTGTCAAAATTAAAAATGGCACAATACACAAGCCCTTTGGAATCACTTTCTCGTGTCCATTTTTTTTTCTTTGGCAGTGAGCAACTGGTATTTACTTTTGAATACGCCTTTCAATTATCTTTTTTAAATTATCTCTCTTACTTCAAGTACAATTAAAATTTACTGCCTAATTTGTTAAACTATACAAATTAAATACATACTATTTAAAAAAATTATAAACACTTTTTATAATTATATATTTTATGCAGTATATTCAAGGTGAATTCACAGATATGATGAGATTCGCTCAGTATAGGAGGACCTTAAAGCACGCATTAAAACGTCCAGGCGACTGATAAACGAGGTGGAGATACAGTAGAGAGACAGGCTGGAAAATTTGGAGTTACAGTTCAACATCAAAACATACATAATGTATTATATATTATAAGCTTATATTAAAAATAGAGATATATCTATTTTGTTACAATATTTAATTAAATATGTATTAAAATATTAATATATTAAAACTATATTAGCTACGCTATACATATTTTTTTACTATTGATTAACAAAGAACAATATACATTTAATATCTTTAACCAGATTTGTCAAACAATATCGTCATCAATTTTTACCCATATTGTGTGCATTGGGTCATATAAAAAAATGTATTATTAATATTGTACCAAATTTTATTATCATACGAGTATTAAGGACACGTGGTGGATATCAACGTGATATCTGCAAATAGGACTTTTTGTTGGGGTAGACTAACACATACAGGCAGTCGAATAGTAGTAGTTAAGCAAGGCACTTACGCAGTATTTGCAATTCTGCAAATGTTTGCTACTAACTATTTGCACTGCTATTATCTTAGTATTGCAAAAGATGATAGGCGACTTATATTTATTGCAATAGGACCTGTTCATTAGAATCTCGGCTGCAACCGACGCATTTTGCAATGTGTCTGAGCTACCATTGGGCAGAAAATTACAAGCTACAACATATCAGCTATAAAGAAATAACTGGCTGTTAAGACAAACTGTTTAACAGACTGTCACCGGTCATTTAGGCACGTTAATACCTTCCATGTACGACCTGTGCTTTTCATTCCCCGAATTTCGTAGACATTAGTAAACGCAGACTATAAATACTTTTCCACAAAACGCTTTATTTAAAACGTTTGTGACTAAAGAATAGCTGATAACCACGATGCCATAATCATCATCATCATCATCTATAACAAGACTAAGCAAATATGTTTTGTCGTGGTTACAAGCATATTGACTAGAACTGGTCATCCAACGCTTCTTCAGATGCCCCACACGTTCCCGTCCATTAGTCTTATAATTCAGTAGTTGTTTGGGGATGCGGCAGTAATCCATTGGGTTAAGATGTTCCAACTATTTTATCCGATACTGGGCAACGATATCCAGCATACTCATAATATATAATGTCTGCCGTATATCTGCTTTTTCTACGACCTTGAAGAGTATATCCTGTCACGTATCTGGGAAACTTGAACACGTATTTCGGCCGCTTGAACACGACTGGCCTGGAATTTCGGCCACGATATCGCAAGGTACTTGTGATAAATCATGTAGCTGGTCAATCCACTACGAAGATGGCAGCGCGCTCTAAACAGAAGAATAGTGTAAACATAACGAAAGTTCTCACAAAATACCGAGCCCGAGGAAAGATGTCCAAGGTATTGCATTTTCTCTAAACCCTTAACAGAAAGATAAGGGTTTAGTAATATATAAAGTAAATATTGTAAGGTAATTAGTGTTTTTATGATGTCAAGACGTAGATTATCAACATTCAAGATTATAAAAGAACTGAAAAATTCAAATCTTTGCAACAAAAAGTATCTTAAAATTGTAAGAAGCTATACGTATTTTAACTAAAGTAATATGTTTGAGAAACTAGTCATATAAAAATAACTCGAAAAAATGCAAGACGATGCCTCCAAAATGCTAAACAGGCTGAGAAGAAATATTAAAATACTACAATGGCACTCTACAAGGAACTTCAAACATTACTAACGTTTTGCAAGAAATACTGCTGAAATTAATTTGTGTCATCGTATGATATCAGAAAGACAGAAGAAGTGAGATATCATAATTATTCAGAGTTATTTTTTAATAATGTCGAATACAGTTCGGATTAGTATCTCGTTACTTTTCTTGTACTCGAATATAAAATTCTCCTTATTCATCCTTATAATAAATTCTTACTCATCAGTGCTGTGTATGAAAGTGACTGTTACATATAAGAAAAAAGACGACAGACAAAGGTAAAACTATTATTATGTTCAAGTCAAAAGAATTTAATTTTCATGTCTCTACGTCGTGTACCTTTTAAAATATGCTTACCGTTCTACTAAACCGAGCTTAAAAAAAAGCTGCCTATATCCATATTCTTATCAATGTTTGATTTTGAAATATAACCGGCCAGATAACTCAGCGGAAGGTCGCTTTACATGACGTTGATTTGCCTTGCTGTGCTAGGCAAGGCTGAGTCAGTCCGATCCTGTCTACCCTGTCTTTGGACTAAAACAACAGTCTACTCCAGATAAGCAAGGTCGGTCAGTAACACAGCCATATCTATTTCTAAACAATCGGAATAACACCGACCACCTTATTCTACAGCTTTTTATGACATGTGCCTAACTCTAGCCTGGAGTGTTGTCTCAGAAGCAAATATCCTCACCTCAAACCGGAATCTGGCATTGTGTGATATGTGCTGAAGCATCCCACCCGCAGACCCGTTGACTTTTTTACTCGAAAACAGAATTATCACCGGATGATCGAGGTTTATTCGGTACGAGGGTATCTGGGTCACTGCCTGTGGGACAATCCTACTCCTACCTTTTGTCGGTTGAATATTGTATTGGACGTCGAAATGAAGAGAACAGGGCCTGCCCCGGGGTTCTGGAGCTACACATAGACTTTTATATTCGGAAGGTGGATGATTATCACGAGATGATGATAATATTTAATATTAATTACATTAATTGTATAATATAAGAAATAATAGAAGAAACTTTTATTTTTGTTATGGCGCGAATATTATTTTAGTTTAGAATTATTCTCTAAACAACACCGCTATTGTAGCTTGGGCAAAAGGGATTCAGACATGAACGAAGGGGAAGAATTAAAGAACGATCATTCACTTCTACAATACAATTACCTGATAATTAATCCCAAAATCACATTTATTACAGAATTCTAAGGCAAACGATGTATCTAAGCAAAGAGGAAGGGAGAGAGAGAGAGAGAGAGAGAGAGAGAGAGAGAGAGAGAGAGAGAGAGAGAGAGAGAGAGAGAGAGAGAGAGAGAGAGAGAGAGAGAGAGTATGGATAAGACGAATGAGTGTACGGAGGTAGAGCGAGATATTTTGAAATGATGCTAAAAGTGAAAGAGAGGGGACGCTTAGCAAAAATGTTAAAAGCTAGACAGTGACTGAAGCGGGGGAGGGGTCTACTAGCGAGTGAAGAATAGATGGAATATAAATGTACTGATGAAAGACGCTGATGGTGGACGCGTGGTGAGAAGAAATTCTTATTCATCAAGCAGTGAATGTGTTTGGTGGATGTGACGGCGGATGCGATGAGGTGGCGTGGAGTGGAGTTGGCATTGGGGGGGTGTGGGTTGGTTGCGTCTTTACTCCCCTGGCTTGTTGCTGCAATGCGGATCACGCGGCATGAAACATTGTGGACAGACGGACAGAAACATCTACCCCTACCCCTACCCCTATAAACAGACACACACACACACACACACACACACACACACACACACACACACACACACACACACACACACACACACAGCGTACCAGTTACCCAGTCAGTATTGAATTATGCTGTTTGACCGGTCGTAGCGATAACAAAACCTATCCCAGTTGAATTTGCCTACTTCGACACACACACACAATATCTGTGTAGGGCGGCAAATATAACAAAGTAAACGGCGTACACGAAATATGTACAATTGTTTTACTAGTTTTTATGCTGCAAATTGTTATGCTCAACAAGTTTGAATGGCTAACAAAGTTTGAACACACAATACATACATAAATTAACCTCATTTCTGCCTGACTTACGCTAGTATACACGGACACCTGCACATAAATATTGTTTCCAACTTGCTATCAGTTTACGCTGTTTAGACCAGCTCGTTCGTTAATGTATGTTACATTTGTGTAAACCTGAATTTTTCTGTTGACACACGGGAATTATAAATTTTAAAAATCGTTAACTACAATTCCAATAACGTTTATAATTAACGCTTCTCTGTATAAATATGGGCGTTCGGTGTTTACCACAGCCTCTTGATTCTTTACTGTTTCAAACATACAGCAAAACCAATTACAGGATAATGTCATGAATTGTCAGCTGCGGTTCGTTTTGAACACGTCAATTAATATTTAATTGACCATTAGTTCGTCGTCAAACTACGGCTAATATTCTCGGCATTAGCGATTGCCTATTTTCGTAACCAAACGTAACGAAGGTTGATAAGCCCTTTGATGATTTTTTTTCGGTTTGTCCGTATGTCATTGTATTTCCTGTCTCTGTCTACTCTAACTCTGTCCGTCTGCCTGTCTCTGTCTCTGTCTTCCTGCCTGTCTGTATTTCTCTCTCTCTCTCTCTCTCTCTCTCTCTCTCTCTCTCTCTCTCTCTCTAACGAAATGTAACCGCTAGGAATTGTAAAAATATACGGATGTTTCATTTTGCATAATAGTTAAATGATGGCTTCTTGTGACTATTCGTAGAAGGCCGGAATATTAAACGTGGCAACGTTGCGTCTGAGGCCTAAGCACAGTGTAATAAAATAGCTAAAGTTAACATGTTATTTTGTTATTTAATTTCATAGCATTACTAAAATCATGAGTAGGTCTATTTATAGCTTAATCTAAATTTTAGGTCTGCGCGCACTTAGTAGTTAACGTTTAAGTTGAAGAAATTAGTGAATTACTATTGGGTCTAATGAATTAATTTTGTTCGAGTTATTGAATTCGTATCGCATGATTGACTTAATTATTATATTTCTTAAATAATATAACAGTGTTTTACATAATAAACTTTTAATTTGCAAAACGTAAAGCATTATAAAACATAATTGTTAACATAATGTTAATTGTTTACATTATGTTAACCGGCAATTAAAAATCACGCCATTTTATTATTGAAATACATGAATTAAGAGATCGTCCAGTCGGACTCAAATAGCAGCTGGTTCCAGTGTTGCCACATTTAATATTTCTGCCTTTTACAAGAGCCGGCTTTGACCTATGCGTTACTAAATAATGACGGCGTACTGGCACATTATGACTACAAGTGTGCATCCGAATTGCCTATCACACGCCTGCTGAAATTTACCTGAATATCTAGGTATTAGTTTATCTATCTATGTGAGTACCTACCTATCTACCCGTTTTTCTAATTATCTATATATATATCTACAGTTAACTACCCCTTCATATTTGTATTCTATGTGTAACAACGCTTTATGTGTTTGCAGCAAAATCATATTAGGATGGAAGTCCCTTTGAAAGAATGGTATGCAAGAAAGGAAAAATGTTTGATTTTTGTTTAACGAGGTTTGACCCCACGTTTGGTTTACAGTTACGGAGCACTCTTGAAGGTTTACCTGATGGATTTTAAAACATCAACGGCGTTCAAAGTAAACGAGGCCGCTTTAGTGCGTCAGTCAAAGGGGTGAGGTGCCAAGCCGTAGGGGACTGCTTCCTCAAGTAGCCGCTTGCACAACCTCGTGGACTCCCGCGCCAGAACGATAGCTGAGTTGAGGTACCTCATACAATTTATTCCTTCTGCAAACTGGGAGAGTCCGCTGGCACGATCCGTCATCTGTGTTTCCAGTGGTTCCAGTAAAGATTAGTATATAGGAACTTAGAGCCACACTGGCATGCGTGGTAGACGCAGCCGCAGTGGGTATCGGCTGGAAGGATGCGCTGCCATGCGAGCTTCTTGCTTAGCCTCACGAAAACCTGGTCCCTGACTACAGAGCAAGCAGACTATCTCAAGAATTGATGGTAACGAATGCCTGTAAATAGCCCCAACCACCATTACCACAGTACTCTGGTCTCTAACGTAAACACCTTACGTTAGCGAAAAATCAAATTTTGCACTGAAGATAGCTGTTGATGGCACAGCCGAAACGCCTGTTGTCGATTTTAGCTCTGGACCACGGCCGAAGAGCCTGAGATCTCAATTTAACCAAAAATATTATAATTTTCGGGTCTACCCTTAAAATTTAAAGTAATTATAATTATCACATATCAACCAATAATTAGTTTCAAAAATTTCGTTTATTCGAATTTCAATTATATTTGTTATTCCATGTATAGACTAAAATCTGCAATACCGTTAAAACTCTATATAATGTGTTCAAGGTTCTATTATTACGTTCAAGACCGCCAGAGAGTGATATAAAAATTTTTATAAGACACGGGCGGTGTACGATTTCGCTCTACACAGGACAGTAGAAATTTTAAGCTTATAAGCAAGTAAAACGAGCGCACTCCATGGTTTTAGTAGAGGCAAGAAATTAAGAGACAGCGGGGTGCGAATCCAACGAAGGAATTGAGCTCTCAAATTATGCAAAGTAATGTCATTATCTTCCATACTTTAATTGAATTCCCTCAACATCTCTTTTTAACTTTTCTCAACAGAAATATTCTCTCGGTATATTCACAATCTTCTTACTTGCAAATGACCGAATTTTTTGTTATTGTTAGTAACACACTTGCAGTGCAGCTTAGAGTCTGTAGATACTTTTTAAGTCAACTATTTTGCTAATAACGTTATGATTGATTTATTACTGATCTCATATTCAACAAAGAGGTGTTAACGCATGTATGACTGTTACTGCTTGTTTCTACAGTCCGGTTAGTTAACCTTGGGCAAGAGTAAACAATGCTAAACAACATTAGGCTTATGTCAGGACATAAAATAATTATAACAGATATAATTAACGAAAAGTAACCGTTACGAATTGTAAAAATGTACGTATGTCGTTTTGCAAAATAGCTGATGATGGTTTATTGTGGTGTTTTGGTGGATGGATTTATGGCATTATTCAATAATCACTGCGTACAGAGCGCATTGTAACTACAAGTATGCATCCGAATTGCCTATCTCACGCCTGCACAAATGCCCTTTATAAGAGTCGTATAATCAAAATAATACCATTGTATACATGCGCATCAGGTATTAACATCTACAAAAATTGTGATCCAATCATGTCATTTTTCTAAATTGCACACATTCAAAGTGTTTGTTATAGTACATTTATAGCAACGGCCTTACATATATTCACTAGCAAATATAAAATATAATAGAGTTTATTGTATCTTTAACGCAAAGCAATGTTCGCGGGAAAGAGATACAAAAAAGCCGACATCCTCGCCAAAATGGGCGCAGCACTACCTCAGCCGGAGACCCCCAGCTCATATGCATCTGCGAAAGCACGAATAAATTCCTCAATAAGCCTATGGCTAAAAGAAAAACAATTAAGAGCCTGTGTGGGAAAAAGATGGGCAACATTGGTTACGGACGGTCCCATCAACAGAACTCTACCCCGAGCAACTAGTGTTGCTCTTTTTAGAACTACAACCGGTCATGACTACCTGGCCTCCCACCTGCACCGCATTGGCGTGTTGTCGTCTCCTGAATGTGTTCTCTGTGGATACGCTTCCATGAATGCGGATCACCTAATTGCATGTCCAGCCTTGATCTCAGACACGGAAGTCCAAGACGAAGATGGTACGGCAAGGCTCTCACGTCTCTACTGGTCAGCGCGCCGCCTAATGGCCCAACAGCCAAGGGTGGGCGTTGGCTAGTAAGTAAGTAAGTAAGGAAAAGAGATACAATCTAAGTAAGTTCCTTGGTTTCGAAAAATTTTTTCCTCAAACTTTTGTGACATTGCCAATTTACTTATTATGAAGAATGAATGTGACGTATATTAAGTTGAAAACATAAGAAAGAGTGAACAGTTGTATTATTAGTATCTAAACTCAATGTATGTTTTCAATGACATAATAGAAAATCGAAATAAAATTTAAACACAAACACTCACGCACATACAAACGACCGTGTGTGTATATATAAATATTTGTGTACGTGCGCGTGATATATATCTATGCGTGTGTGTGTGCGCGCGCGCATGTGTAAACAAATGATTTTTGTATATTGCTTTAAAATATACATTGCATGTAAACGCGGGTTGCGCGAAAACAAACAAGTTGTAAGACACAGAAAGCAGCAACGTCCAACTTTACTGTAAAAATTAATAATAGTTTTTCATAGATTTTGTAATGAATTTCACTACAAGGAAACTTACAATTAGCAACTTTTTTTTAATAACGTTGTTAACAAAATTAAAATCATTATGAATATCACACACACTCACTATAAATCATTTATTTATCACATTTATTTAATGATGATAATAAATTTAGTGTCATTGATCCATTTGCTTTTTATGTCGCTAAGCGAATAAAACAGAAACTATCACAATTTTTAGAGTTGTGCGGAATGAAAGACAAAGACTGTATTATCGTTCAAGCTATTTTTTAATTTTCTAGACTAAAAAGCGTCTGTTTGTACTTAATGTAGTTATTTAATTTTTCTTATTTTTTGCAGCATTCAATACGTGTCACTTTTAATTAAGTACTATTTTTTGACAAATCAGACTTGAATTCGTCATCAGTGAATAATGACCAAAATATAATGGTTTAGTAAAATGTAAATTCACTTCAATTAAATTTATAAGGTTCTTTTCCAACAACGTAATAAACTGATTGCATCATGTACACACAAAAACTGATAGAATCGTTCTCAATACTTACAGCAATAAGTAAATTCTCAAGAATTTACAGCAATAAAAACATATTGATATTTCTAAACTTTTAAAAATATTACATCATTCACCGGCTGCCAAATACTTTGTAGTCTTTCAATGCTGTTGAAAAAATAAGAAATAAAATACTGATAAAATTTCACCCCTTTTTGTTAAAATATTATTGATATATTTATTTACTTATTATCATTTGTACGTCTCTCCGTATATTGACATTTATGTGTTTTGTCATGTAGTGGCTAGCAATTACAAACATATTCAAGCCTTTTTTTTTTTTTTTTTAGTACGTAGGCTTTCACGGCCGGTGTCAATATGATTGGATAAAACTTCCGGGCTGAAAGGCCGTGGTCGATTGCTTGATGCATTGGCGCTATACGTTTCGGCCGCACCACCGGTGGCCATCTTCAGTAGCAAAACTTGTTCGAATAGATGTACGCCGAACACGTCCCCAATGTACTGGGAACAAGCAACAGTCCGGTGTTCGGAGGCCCTTCCCCCTCGTCTCTATGGTTTACCGAAGATCCATAAGGAAGACGTTCCGCTGCGGCCCATCGTCAGTGCTATTGGCTCGCCTACTTACAGCTTGGCAAAGCACCTCACGGGATTGCTCAAGCCGCACATCGGGCAGACGGATTCGTTCGTCCGGGACTCTTCTGATTTCCTCCGGAGGATCCGGGAGTTGGTGCTGGAGCCTGGCGATGTTCTCGTCAGTTTTGATGTGGTCTCTCTTTTCACCATGGTTCCTGTTCAGGAGGTCTTGGGGTATTTGGGTGACCTGTTCTCGGCGGACATCACTGCTTTGTTCCGGCAGGTCCTAACAACGACCTACTTCCAGTGGAATGGCGGCTTCTATGAACAGTTGGATGGCGTCGCGATGGGAAGTCCTCTCAGCCCTGTGGTTGCAAATTTCTATATGGAGAAATTTGAAGAGTTGGCAATTTCATCTGCGCCTCTCAAGCCGAAGTGTTGGTTGCGGTATGTGGACGACACTTTCGTGGTCTGGAGCCATGGGGACGAGGAGTTGGAACGATTCCTTGGACATCTGAATGCTGTGCACCCGCGCATACAGTTTACGATGGAGCGTGAGAGGGATGAACAATTGGCTTTTCTGGATGTGTTGGTCCTGAAAAGGACAGATGGCAGCTTGGGACATAAATTTTATAGGAAGCCAACGCACACCGACAGATATCTGCACAAAGCCTCCAATCATCATCCTAGGCAGAAGAGGGCGGTGCTGAAGACCGGGCAAAAAGAATCTGTGAGCCCCAGTATCTCGAAGATGAGTTTCGGCATCTCGAGGAAGCACTGCAGTCCAACGGCTATTCTGCTGCGGAGGTTAGGAGAGCTGCCCGGCCGAGAAGATCTGGTAGGCTGGACGAGTCGGTGTCGCCTGAGGTTGTTGGCTCCGCTGTCTTGCCCTACATCCGTGGCGTGACTGACCGCATCGGGAAGTTGCTGAGTAAGCGGGGCGTCAGGACGATCTTCAAGCCAACCAAAAAGATCCAACAGTTCCTGCGACCGGTGAAAGACGCCAGGGATCCACTCTCGTCGTGCGGTGTGTACAGTATTCCTTGTACGTGTGGCCAGGTCTACATAGGCACCACGAAGCGTAGTGTCCGGACGCGCCTCTCTGAACACCGGAGATACTGCCGTCTAGGCCAGCTGGAAAAGTCCGCAGTTGCTGAACACGCTCTTTCCCACGACGATCACCGGGTGATGTTTGATGAAGCCCGCGTGTTGTCTTCTGTCCGGGGTTACTTCACTCGCCTGCATCTGGAGTCCATCCATATTCATAAGAATGCGTCCGTCGCTATGAACCGCCGAGTGTTCAGAGCTGTTGGGTTGTGCGTCGTGAGACGACCCAATGGTATCCTAGTACCGAGCCTCCGGTAGGGGCTCCTGCCTAGTGGTCCTGTCCAAACGGAATATGATTAATTAATTTTTATTGGTCGCTACAACGACATGCTCGTACTAGGTCGACTAGTACAGTATTTGTCGAGGCCGTTCCCAAGAATCACCTGGACGTGTTCGGTACTTGCCAAGGCCAGCTATGAGTGGGTTTGTCTGGGTCCTCGCAGCTCGGACGTACAATTTACGTGCAAGTCGCCTTGCGGTGTCATCCAAGGAGCGGACACCGAGTCCTCTTCTCAGGAGACGAGAAGAAAACCGATAGGGGACTTTGGCCGCTAGCCGAAGCCCTCTATCGAGAACGCTTTGCAACCTTCTTTTATGAACGGTTGCGAGGTAACCCCAGACGGGAAGAGAGTAGGTAATGATCGGCAACAGGTACGCGTTGACAATCAACTTACCCAGCTTGCGGGTCATAGCCTTGTTGGCAAGTATCGGAAACAGTTGCGCGAGACGAGCGGACGCTTTCTTTCGCATCGTCTCAGCGTGGGCACGCCAGGTGAGCCGACGATCTAGGTGGACACCGAGGTACTTTACTTCTCTCGACCAGGGCAAATACGTTCTACCGAGTCTCACTCGGCCTCGTGGTTCTTTCCGGCGCTTTGTGAATAGCACCGCGGAGCTCTTGGTTTCGTTGACGGCAACTTTCCAGCTTTCCGTCCACGTCGAATACGCATCGAGTGCGCGCTGAAGTCGTGGGATAGCAAAGTCTGCGTTCCGATCGGCGGTATAGACCGCCGTGTCGTCGGCAAACAAAGCCATTCGACTCCAGGCTCTCTGGGTGCGTCGTTGAACCGCCGAGGGGAAAGCATCTCCTTAAATAGTGTCTGGCATGGTCTATTTTCCATGGCCAATCAGAATCAAGAATGATGAGCTGGCTTCTCATTGGTCCGCGCGATACACCTGAAGCGGCCAAAAAGCTATAAATAGAGGCATCGTAGCCGTAACTCACTGTTGCTTGTTCCCAGTACATTGGGGACGTGTTCGGCGTACATCTATTCGAACAAGTTTTGCTACTGAAGATGGCCATCGATGGTGCGGCCGAAACGTATAGCGCCAATGCATCAAGCAATCGACCACGGCCTTTCAGCCCGAAAGTTTTATCCAATCATATATTCAAGCCTGTTTCTATTTATGTCTTTCAATAGACCTGAGTCATAAATTGATGAAAATGTAAAGGATTTTCCAAAATCCGTTTAGTAAATATTATCAGTTGCCAGAATCTAAAAGCAGAATAAAAACAGCTTTATTGATGTTAAATGATAATATACAACAGTAGTAGCATGACACACATCCAGTTAAGAAACTCTGTAAATAAGGGAGAAACAGCTGTACTGCGATGCTTGTGACTGTTAGTTCGTGAAACGTCATATAAAATACTAGCAAGCTCCATGTTTTTTGATTGTTTTAAAATGGGTAACACTAATTAGGGAAGTTTGAAAAGACTAGCTGGGTGAAGTCACTATAATTTCGTCTTTTATGTCAGGGTACCTGTTCCTCTTGCTGCAGGCTTTCAGCGTCAGAGCCGGTAACACAGGTCTACCGGACCTGTTTCCGGTAATTTCTTACTGGACAGTAATCGCACGTGTATTCTTCAAAAGCTGTTCTTGGCCCCACATCTGTTGGGAGAACGACAGCAATGTTCGTATTTAGATGTTCCCAAATAAACTAATGGTGAACCTAGTCCCAGAATTTGGTTCACATCACAGACAAAGCTGTCGATTAGAGGTTTATCCTTTAGGACTACACAACAGACAAGTATTTACTAATTAGGTTTATTTTACTTTGCTGCTAATCTAATAATTCTTATATTTAGAATGTCAAACGTTTAGTTACTCTTCAATTAAAAAAAAAGCAAAATCCACAGTAATTGGTTAAAAAAATTATATAATTTTAGTTGTCGTTAAAAAGGTCAGAAGATGTATAAGATGATTTTATATCAGCCACTACTGACGTGGTAAAAGTACTAAGGATATAAAGTAAGCGCACACTTTATCCATTAAAAGGTACAATAGTTTGTTATATTCAGTAAGCAGCTGAATACAATCTGTTTTTATTAAAGAATTTATATCAGGACTGGGAAGCAATCTTATGCGCCATGTTAAATACATTATTATTCATTTGCCTGTAAAGGATTTTAAAGTGTAATGTCTTATTTTATTTGACGTTGCATATTTTGTAAAAAATAGGCTATATTAAATGTTTGTTCTAATTAGTGTTTATTTTTAAATCGATTGCTTTAACTTTTTTATAATTTCAAACGCTTTTAATAACTTTCAAAGAATAATTCTCAAAGATAGATTACGTACATTTTTATTGCTTTTAATATTTAGTTCAATATTATTTCTGTATTCTTACAATTAAAAATCTCCAAGTACCTCTATAAGTTAGTACTATTAATAATAGGATCGATTTACAGAAAGAGATAAAATTAAGATAAAATAATAAAAGTAAGACCTTGTAATCATAAAAGTAATTTAAATAAAATTCAGTGTTTTTGTATATTTTTAAAATTGTAGTATTGAGTGTTTATGTTACTGTAGGAACAAAGTACTATCCACTTGCTAAAATTTCTCATCAGCCGAGATAGAGGTGCATGTTTTGTCGCTGTTTGGCTGAGCATAAAGGAGTATATTGTATCAATAAGACCGAACGAGCGGGCTCCTTTTTGTTTTCGACGAAGGTTAATGTTGCCGCTCACACGGCGCCCCCTTTTGCGGTATATTGGATTCCTGTAACTCACTCCCGACAGTTTTCTTTTTAATATCCTGGCAATAAATCAAAAAACGCCATGTGTCACTGTACCACGGTCATAATTTTCCGGCTCCATTCTCTCATAACGTGGCACAAATATCCGTGGCGGTCGAACTCTGTATACACGTAAAACAATATCACCAACTTTGTTTGCTGTCTGATAAACAATTTAAAATAGAACACATATCTACAGACTCACACTACCTGATATAGGCCTATGTATCAGAATATTGATATACATAAAGAATATTTGCTCCGAGGTCTGTGTGATTTTCTTTAGTAACGTTTTCCTAATACGTCTGCCATTAAAGCAAAGAAATGTACATTTCAAAGGAACAAATATATAACCTATTTACAAATATATTATGATCTGTCGTATTCAATATCACGTTATGAATTGCAAACGACTTTTTATTATGAACTGAGTTTCTTTACCATACCACGTATATACAAGTTATGAATAAAAAACTGTAAAAATTACAGTATTTGTTTAAATGAAGACAATTTAAATTTTCTTGTTGTTTATAACAATTTATGATTTGACTGTGTTATAAATAAGTTGTTTTTATAAGCGATACATAAGTTTTATCATCAAGTTTTAAGAAAGTTTTTAAAAGATTGTGTTGGTTCTCTTCAAAGTATTGACCCCCTTTAGTACAGTCATCGCCAATAGCAACGACAAATAAAATTGCACACGTCACGTTGAATTACTTTAACACATAGATACAAATAATCGTTAACCATGAATAATAAAATGCAACAAATTATTTTGGTATACATCGGTACCTGAGCATATTATTTTTTTAATTTTACAACTCAACAATTTTGAAGATTTCCTGTAAATATTATCCAGCCGTTAACGTATAAAAAATTATATGACGTAAGATTAAGTACATGGTTTGAAAAATATACAATATTCTGAGTCAATGGTATGTCGCAGATAAGAAATTGAAACTTTCAAGACGTATATTTTCATATTATAGAAACTTGTTAGTAAACACCTTCATTCAAAGCCAGAGGGTAAAAGAAAAGTTGGAAGCTAAAAACTAAGATGGATGGACGGGGTGAGTCAGAATATCAGGACTCCTGAAAGTGAAAACTGGAGGAATGTGGCTAAGAATAGAGAAGAATGCCAAAATTTTCTGACAAAGGCCAGGACTCACAAAAGGGCTGTCCACCCAATGATGATGATGATGATGATAATGATGATGATGATGATGATGAAACACTTACATTAGTTTTTAAGACAACTTTTCAGCTAAACAAATCTTTTAATAAAAAATCAGGATCTTTCGCACTAAGTCTTATTGTACTCGAAATGTACAACAGTTTAAAATGGTTATAATGCTAAAGAAATACAAACGCACCTATAGATCAGTGCCTTTGGAAGTAATACAACATTGCATCGTATCGGTTTCTGTAGGTGAAAAATGTGTTTGTTTCCATCTACCACGTGTTACACGTGCGCTTTGTGTTACTGAGACGAACAAAACACTAAACAATGGCGGTAAGAATGAAATGACTCGGATGGATGGATAGACTGGATCTTTTGTTCAGAGCGTCAGCCGTCGTGTTTAATGAGCGTTCCAATTAGGTTAGTGTTGTTTCGTTGAAGGTCACAGAGAAGCCGGACGCACTGAAGATTTTACGCGCTCAATGGCTTTTACAGACAGATTCCATTAAATTAATTGTTTCGCGGTGTCTGCTAATGATTTTAATTAATATGTTCACGGCCAAATATAAATTTAATATACTACAGCTGAATAGACTGACCAAATACCAAACATTATGTTGGTCATCAGTCACACTTTTGGTTTCGGAGAGAATTCTTTGAAGATATTGGCACGAAACAGTTACTTCGAATATTAACAACGTATGGTAAGTTAACCGACGTCACTACTTGAGCGTCAAAGCTAGAAGCAGTGTACTTTTCTTGTGAACGTTGGAACAGAAAGGTCTTTCGTTGGAACAAAGTTAAAGTCTATTTATTTTCCTTACAGCATAAGAAGTTAAATAATAAAGATTACTAGTGCATTTCTGGTTTATTTCCAGTAAGTCTAACGGTTGAGTGAAGTTCAATCGGAAATAGTGTGCTGAATTCCTGACCTAACGTACTTTGTCGTTATCCTATACTTTATGTGATATTTCATTTTTCCCTTATTTAGTGTTAACATTAACAACTCGTATAATCATAAAAAGTCGCAACACTAATATTCAGGAAAGACAGATTAAGTACTTTAGTTTTCACTTTCATTCAAACATTCAACCTTCCTTTCTTAGACACACAACAACTTGCCATTCTTAATAAGCACTAGCCAAGACTTAGTATACTTACCGCCATAAAATTGCTACTGACTCCTTTAGTCGGTTTGTTTTGATGTTCAATTTTCAACACAATGTAACAATGTAGACATAATGTGAAAATTCTATCCTTAGTCTAAATAATCTAAAGCTCAAGTTTCCCAATAAACCACTTCATAACTCTATCTCTATTTGTCAGGAATAAAGCTTTTGTAATCTCGATACAAGCTACTATTAGGTTGTTGATAACTAATTCAGCTCAATCATGTCTAGAGATGTTTCTAATATAGTTGATTATCACAATTTTCTTGAATTAAAAATTTATATTCTTTTAGCAATCGTTGATTCAAACTTTATAACTTGTGTTTTAGTTAAAAGTCACCATTATTTAGAATCTGTATTTTCCAAGTACACCACTAAAATATTAAATAAAATTTGTTATGGTTTAAAGATTATCAGAGAATATGACTGTAGCATCGGCATAACGTTAGTTGCTGATAATTCCTACCTTATGTTGGAATTTTTGCTTCCGACATTATCGAATTCAAATTATAGTTCGGCTAAATAATCAAATGCTATAAGAGACAGTAAGTAAACATGACAAGTTCTATAGCATGTTCTATTTTCTCGGACAAGATTACCATTCCCACACATTTTAGATCTGCGATGCTAGTATAAATACAATTTAGTTGCCGTGTAAGGAAAGGAAATGATTACGAATTTTTAATGAGTTTTTGAGATTTGGTTAGGTGCATTCAAACAAAATCCTTCTTCCACAATAAGTAAAAGACAAATTTTTATCATCGTTTAGTATTAGATAAACAACACTCGGATTAAAAACCTATAAAAATAAAAAGTGGACATCAGTAAGCTTGTCTGTAACATTACAAGCACTATAAACGCAGGCGGAACTCGTAACTGAAAAGTTGAACACCTTTCGTCATTCATTATGAAAAGGGTTTTTTATAAGTTAATATAAGCGTATATATTTAAATATAATATAAATAAATAATAACAAATATTATTATTTAATTAAAAATTTAATTATAATGATAATAAAAGTAATAGTTAATATAGGTTTTATAATAGTAATAGTTACAAATAATTACTTCTACCTGAGACAAGTATCGGGTATTGTTCGCCGAATTTCTGCAGCTACTGTTTTCGTACGCCCTTACGCTTTTGGCGGCCTGAAGAAGATTCTTGAGGAGGAATCGAAACGTTGCCAATAAGATGTCAATTCACAGCAACCGACCATGGACTGACACCCCAGTGTTTAGAAATAATTTTAAAATTAGCCTATTGTTCTCATAATTTGTAATCGCTACGCATATTAAATTATATTATAGATAATATACGGAAGGTAAATATAGTTAATTCGTATATAAACGTTGAGAGTGTAAGAAAAGTAAAAAGTAAAATATTTGAAACAATCTACTAAAATGGTGACAGACAATTAACAAAATTATCATACCAATTTAAATGCCAGACGTAATGTAACTATCCATAGATATGAGAATTACACAATGGGTAAATAACAACAATCACCTAGAAATCAACAATATGTATTACACATGTAAAAGAAACAATGATCGTCTTGTGTGTTTTGTACGCTGAATTAAAAACAAACAAAACATATCCGGAAAAGTTCAGCTACTGTTTGTTTGTTTACTCTTACTGTAGAGAAAAATATGTGATTGGAGTTGTGCACAAGGGACACGAGTATGGTCAGAAAGTATTACACCGGCTACTGTGAACCTATTTCTGTGACGAATACCGTACTTAACAAATGCATCGGTTACACTATGTTTATTAATGTTTAAATTGACAGACCATGATGAATTACTGCTTCTTCAGTTATATGTTTAACTACATTTTAAACATTGATAAAATTAGAAGAGTCAACAAATTTACATTATTCCATAGAAGAAAATCTTGTTTGTAGTTTCGGCAAAGTAAATTTTTGTGACTGTTAAAACTTAGTAAAAACCTTTTACTAAGAGTAAAACTCATAAACAAATTGTCAGATCAGTTGGTAATAGTCTAAATATAATTAAAATGTACATTTTGTACACGATCAGGCCACCCGAGGACCACGCGAATATCATTTCCTTTCCTCCTCTTCCCAGAAGGCCCTCATTCACACACTATTCTCCGCCTTCCTTTCCACTGTCCACCCCTTTCTTGTCTTCTTCTCACCGCAGAGAAATTCAAGATTTTGAATTTTGTTTCTGTGTGTATCCACACAATCGTTCAAAGTGGTACTCAGTTGTACCATTTCCTAGTTTAGTTGTTTGGTGTATCCGTTCAGACTGGAAAGTGGCCATATATAGTTGAAAATTTGATTATTTAATCTGGACGATCCATCCGAACCATATGTCCAAGTAATCTTAGTCTTTTTCTTTGGAAAGACGTTTTCAGATCTTCCAGATCCCTGTACAGCTCTTCTTTGGATCTATGCCTATACCCATCTTCGGTTTGCTGGGGGCTATAAATTTTCCGAAGAACTCTTCGTTCAATTTTAAGAAGAGGTTATAAATTTTGAAAGCACATTGTTTCCGCTCCATACATGATCGCCGGCCTCATCACGGTGCTATAATGGTGGACTTTCGCATTTTTGAAAAAGTTTTTCTTTCCGTACAGTTCCTGGGTTTGAGTAAAGGCCTTTCTAATTTGTGTTTTCTTTTCTTAAAGGATTCCTTGTCTGATGCGTTTCAGAATATGTTTACCCCAGATATTTAAAGTTGCTAGTATATTTTGTTTCTCCATACATAGTGTTCAGGCACGTTTTCGTGAATTTAAATAGGGTGGTCATATTTTCCGTTTTAGCAATGCAGATTTGGAGGCCAGTTTTCTCGCTACCTTTTTGAGACCTTCTACTTGCTCCCTTGCTCCTTCTTCTGAGTAAAATGTAGATTCATTAGTAAAATGTTAATAATTTTTTTCTGTAACTGATGTGTTGTAGTTAAATCATTAGGTTTCAAAAAACTATCTTTACAATTCGTCTTCTAATAGGCAGACACTAATGTAATCGACGCATTACGATTAATTTGTTTATATGCGCTTAACAATTGTAAATTTATCACATTATAACATTCTCTATAATATTTATATCAACAAATATTGGTAGGTAATGTAATAAAAATATATATGGTAGATGCTAGAAGAAAATGCATTTGTTATTGTAAAGATCAAACAGTAGAATTTAGTGAAAGTAATATTGCAAACAAATTGTTATTTAATTAGGCAAATTAGGTAAATCAATTAAAATTTTCTCACGCTACAGTAGCGCTAACGTGTACAGTTACCTGCCCCGTATTGCTTGTTTACCACTTAAAAGAAAACATATAAGTCACTTCTCTCACGTTTAGAGTGATGACGGAATGAAATTTTATGATATTGCCTGTGTAAATTATGAAACTATTTACTGCAAACTAAATATTATATTAATTATAAAATACGCAGTATCTGTGTGTCGGAGAAAAACAACAGATTTAATCTTGTAAAACAATGAACGTATAAAAAAATAAAACTCCTACAAATACTTAGGAATAAACTTTAATGAAGAAGGAACATATGGTATTAAAATAAAATCAAGAATAAACAAAGCAAAACAAATAATTAGATCAATAATTAAAAGAAACAACAGATTTAATCTTAGAAATCAAGGAACGTATAAAAAATGAAACAGCTAAAAATACTTAGGAATAAACTTTAGTGAAGAAGGAACAGATGATGTTAAAATAAAATAAAGAATAAACAAAGCAAAACAAATAGTTAGATCATTGAATCCAATTCTATGGAGCACAGAAATTGGAAAAGAAAGAAAGAAAAGAATACACGATAGTATGCTTAAAAGTACGTTAATGTACGGATCCAAAACATGGAGAATAAAAGAAGACAGAAATGTTAGAAGTTGAGACGAGTTGCTAGAACTTTAAGGCTAGAGCGAATGCAAAATGAAACGATCAGAGAAGAAATGGGCGGGCGAAAGGCAACTGCATTTAAGAAAAACAAGTAATCTGGTATGGACACGTACAAAGAATGGGACAAGACCGGCTATCAAAGAAAACAATGAGTTGGATATCTAGAGAGTACAGAAAGAAAGGCATATCCAAGTAAACATGGGTAGAGTGTATAACAAGATCAAAGGACAATAGAGGAGTAAACGACGAAGACCGCAACGACACTGAACAAGGTTTGGGTGACCAGGCATCGGACAGCGTCGTAGGACGTTTTGACCCCGAATAAAACAAAAATATATTTCTGACTAATTTTTATCTTTACTTGCAGACTTATTATTAATAATTTGTAATTTACAAATAATTCATTTTTATATTTTTGAATTCGCTAATGACCGATGCTGTTGCAGCGACCTGATAAATAAGTAAATAAAAAAATTATTGAAAATAAGAAAAAGCGTGGTGTTTTATTTTTCGAAAGTTATTGTGAATTACTGTAAATACAAACAGACCAATCACGACATCTTTAACCCGGACGCACAACACTTTAACGGAAGGGTTATCACATTATTAGACACTAAGTAAGTTTTGTGTTAATTACTAGAGTTTTCTGAAGACAAAGGTGTACACATTGAACTATTTTGTAGAAATCGACACTTAAACAACGGTTAAATGAAAGAGGTTTAACTATTGTTTTTTTGTCTTTGTCCTGTATAGCTGCAAATACAGGCATTATAATTTATTTATCTAGCCCTGTTAAATTTTTCTAAACTTACAAAGAAGCTTTTCACATTTCTCTTTAATTAACGTATGTTGTATTATTTGTTTTTTAGTTTAATAGCCGTTAAAAATTAAAACTGTTCCAAGTTTTACGCCAAACCTTATCACTTTGAGGTTACTGGAAAACGTTTCGGAGTCCAAATGCAAATACTTATTTTTGCTTGTTACTCGTTCGTTATTTTGTGAAATTTTTATGTTGTCATAGGACGTTCTTTGTTGGTTGTGCAAACGTAGTCATATGTACGATCACATTAAACGGGTAAGTTGATTACATGGTAACCTCACAACATGGATTAAACTACAATTGTCACTACAATTTCCTCGTAACAAATGTCTTACTCGGCGAGTAAAGTAATTGAACGACAAACAAATGTTAAAGGCACTGGGAAACCTAAGACGTTTATTGATTTACAGTCTGCAGTTAAGTTCGCCGTTAACTACCCTCATTATCTGTGTACGCTTCGTTAAACTTTCTGATAGTAGCTCTAAGTCAATACACTATATTCCCTCTACACTGATAAAACAAACAAAGTCCCTATACGTGTCTCGGCTAATTGCCAGTTACACGTGGATTATGAAGTCGGTTGGCGTTTCACGATAATATACGCCGCCTAACGAGATGTCACTATCATACACCAACTGTTAGGGCGTTTCCAATTAACCGACTTTCAGGCACATGTGATGTGTGTGTCACTTGCTCGTGTAGCTCCGATGTCTGTTCGTGATGTAATTGATCACTCTGGAAAAAGGATGCAATAAAGTAATGAGAAGCCGTACAATTATGGAAATGCAGTCTTCGAAAACAAAACCGGAAAACTCAGAGACCGGAATTGCAGAGACCGGAAAACTCAGTTTACTTTTAAATATTAAAATTTAACTATTAATTGCAAATATTTGCAAATATAAAACAATATTTTGGATATTTAAAAGTAATTTTACCAGTCAAAGGTTAGTTTAAATTCACGTATAAAAGAGATATTTATTTTCATTTTTTGTATCGGCCATCTAAGGACCACATGCCAATTTCAATTCTTTATTCTTTGTTCTTTTCTTTTTCTCCAATATTCTTTCATCTTTCACTGTGTCTCTTCTTCCTGTCTTCTGTCCACTTTGAACCTGCGTTTTTCTCTCTCCCACCCTGGACACCTTCCACTTTTAACACTTTTTTCCAAAAAACGTCTCTTCCAATTGCTTCTTCTGCGTGTACAATATTTTTTTCTAAATCCTTTTGGACTTCATTAATCCAACTTGATGTTGACTTCTTCCCCCACAAATATTTGAAGATCTGCTTTGTTAACCTATTGTCGTCCATTCTATATAAATGACCAAAAATAATAATCTTCTTTTTCTCATTTTTTTCTGTTATATTTTCTATACTTTGATATATTTAATCATTACTTCTTAATTTCTACCCTTCTAAAGTTTTTTGAGGGCCTAATATTTTCCTAATAATTCGTCTTTCCAATATATGTAGTTTGTCTAAATTATAATTCAATGCTAGACGTACGCTTGAATATACGCATTCTGGCTTCACTACTATATTGTAATGCCTTATTTAAGAGAGATATTTTATTATTTTTTTTTTATTAGTTAATTTGTAATGACATTAAGGTTAGTTTAGTTTGACATCTGGAAATAAGTACCCACACTCGAGACTCATGTGATATCACATATTATTCCATGTGCCAACAACGGATAAGATGTTTATGATTTCAATAATAAAAAGAAGAACTATAAGAAAGAAATTAACAATTACAGTCTCTTGAAATAAAAGAGGTCACTTGAATTTAGTGTATATTCCCAAATCGGTATGTACAAGGAAAAATCAAAAGTAAAGGGAAATTGTCCCAACTAGATACGAATTGGAAATGGTAGGCCTATAACGTTTACCAACCTTACAGCGTCTGTTCTTTTGGAGTACTGATATATTACTAACAGTTTATAATTTTGCTTACTAGAAAATTCAAAGCTCAATTTTTGACTGCATGAAGGAAGAAGTTCAATAAGTGATACCTTTGTTTCAAAGACAGTGAAACCTCCTCAAACTGTTAGTGTAAAGCGGCAGCAATTCAATAAAATTTGTCTGAGTGGTAGCAACATCTATTATTGGTTGATCACTTTAAAAATGGTCGGATATCTTCTATAATATTTTACCATTCACACCAGCACTTATACCAAAAAGTGACACACTAAACTAAAGTAGACTTATATCGAAAAGCAATAACCATGTTACAGAAGACATAAGCATAACAAAAAATGATCACGAATCATTTCAGCATGTTATTTTCATCATTGTGACACAATATAAAGTATTGATACACAAAAAAACACACTAGAAAATATGTACTTGTAACAGAAGAAGTTATGTTAACATTCCTGTGTCATCGGCAACAAAGTATAAACAAAAGGGGAAAATCTTTTAAAATTACATAATGCGTCAGTTAGAGAGTTGTCCTTGTTATTTCGCTTTAGGACGAAAACTTCCCGCAACAAAATGCTCTGCAAACATCACAGAGAACGTGACTTCTTTTTTTAATGTATTCTGGAAGTAAATGTTTTCTCTGAGTGCTTGTGGTTTCGACGGATGATCTTCTTTCAACATTTTTTATGCTTGTTTCCTTTTAACGTCTCGCGCACGCGTGCAAACACACTCGTAAATACAGATACTTTTATAGGTGCCCGCCAGCGTGTGAATATGTGTGTCTGTGTGTGTGTGAGAGAGAGATCGAGAGAGTGAGAGAGAGAAGGTGAGAGAGAAAGAATGAGAGGAGAGAGAGTATTTTCTCCGTAAGTGTATTAGTAGAGAAACGGGGAATGCATTCGCTTATCAGTGAGGACACATTTACCAACGATCTTCATGATGACGATGATGACAATTATGATTATTTTATGATTGCGCGCGCGTACGAGTCCGCAAATCCACATCACACATAACACATCCTTCACAGCGATTTAGTTGTACCTATACAACAAAAATCTAAATACATCACTAAAATGAATTACATAATTTTATATTATTAACTTAAAAATTTATCAAGTAAACTTCCCTATTTGGTACTATTATTTGACGCAGTTTACAGAAACGGTTAGGTATCAACTTAGGTTAGGCAGTATTTTTTGGTTGGTATTCAATTTACTGAAAGTGTTAAGCAGATATACCAGTCAATAACCATTATTCTCAGTAGTGTTTAAATTACAAAAACAAATCGCAAGAACTTGCAATTAAATCAAGTTATAATCAGTCCTGCTGATTTAGTCACTTTCGTAGTGTAAGTGATAGCGCTCATGTACAACATAAATAAGTATATTAGCGTAAAGTTAACTTTTGTTATATACGTTTACAAGTAGTTACTCAATTAACTGATATTAAACATTTATTATTAACCTTAGTTCCTTGCTTCCCTTGTAAAATACGCGTAACTTGTAATGTTTTTTCACTAATCGAATGTTCAGGAACTTTGTAGGAACTTGGTAAGAAAGTTGATTACCAAGGAATTTGGTAAAACATTTTATTCATACTTGAATTCAATAAATAAACAATTGTTATAGTTCTATTCTAAACCTTGCCTGAAAAGCAAAAAGTATGTATAGAAGTATACGTAATGTTTAATTATTAAATTCAAAAGTATCAAGTTTTATGTATTATACATTTTTGTGGTATACACATTTTAACAGAATTTATATTTTACATATTTTTGTATTTAAAATTTGTATAGCACATTTTAAATAAGGGCTTTAAATTTTAGCTAATTATTAACTCATATTATATTATATAATTAATTAGGTACTAATTACAGTATTAGTTAGTATAACTAATAACTAATTAGGTACTACTATAAACTATGGATTTCAGAAGTATACAAATTTTGAAACGACTTTTGCAGAACCTTGAACGTTATTCATAGAGAATACTCTTAACTTATCCATGATAACTTATTAGATGTACAGTTACAAGTACTGTATATTGATCACTCTAATAAATTGTTATTTTTAACAGTATTTTAAATCATCGTATAGTTACAGAGACCAAATTTAGAAAATGAATCTGAAGTACAACACACTCAAAATCCGTACACTCTTTAAATATTTGCATTTAATGGAATTAAAAACGACGTTTAGATTTTACTGATTATCACGTACCGGCGTCCCAAATTTATGGTAGAATTGACACAAAATTGCTGTGTGTGTGTGTGTGTGTGTGTGTGTGTGTGTGTGTGTGTGTGTGTGTGTGTGTGTGATTTTGGAGATCAATTTAAGAAATGTATTAAATTCTTAAAGTAACTGAAGAATTTCCAACAAAATATTACACGTTATTTAAAAAAGAAAAATTGTTGGATGACACAAGATGGCCGAGGAGATTTTGTGAATGGATACGCAGAAAATTGGAGCAGAGGGAGAACGGAAGAAGCTGAAGGAGATACAGGAAAAAGTTACTTGAAGAAGGCATGAATTGGTCAAAATAAACAAGAAGTCATTTTTACTGGGGACAGAGGCTGCAGAGATTTTAGAAATCAGTTTATGAATTACACTCGTACGGTGCACATAACCACCTCTCCTCAGTCACATAAACAAATTTATACATTACTTTTCCGTTATTGATCATTACTAGCCTTTTCCAAAATCACACACACACACACACACCTATATTTTTATGTGAACTGTAGCATAAAATGTGAGACGCCCATACGTGTTAATCAGTAAAATTTATACATAGTTGTTAGTGCTAAATACATATACATAGACGGTATTTTGGCTACACGTGTGTGTGTGTGTGTGTGTGTAGGGTTACATTCTTCAATAATTTACTTAGATTATTCAAACTTAATACCGTATTTTAATAACAAGTCTGAAAATATGAGACTAAATACGACTTGTCAGAGTTCAATAAAGCTATTTTGACAGTGATAAAACAATAAAATGAAAAATTAAACAGAAAGAATTTTTGTTTTTAAACAAACCATCTTTCCGCCTAATTTTACATAGTTTGTTAGACATATCTGTAAGCCCAGATTGGCCCTATGTGTGTTCCTGGGATAATCGTTCTGTCCTTTTCGCAATCGGTTTCCTGTGTGTCGGAATCAAGCAGAGACCGCAGAGACAGAATGCACTGACTGACGCTTTCCCCAGTAACAGTAGTAATAGCCGCTCTACGGGAATTACTATTCATTGGAGCATTAGTGATGGTCGAGTGCGCTCGTTTACAGAAAGGTAACCGATGCCTGTTGCTCTTGTCTAGGATTTTCTATTGTCATTCATTGTAAAGTGACGTGGCAAAGTATTTTCTATGTGTGTTTCAGTGCGACTAAACTGTTTTATTTGTAGCTACAAATGTATGCTATATTCTGGTAGAAGCAGGGCCAATTGAGCTGCTTTCAATTACACGTACAAAATTGTATGCAGAGATTTAAGAAATCCGTTTATGCATTACATACATAAGGTGCACATACACATACATAAACAACCTTCAGTTAATCTTAGTACGTAGGCTTTCACGGCCGGTGTCATTATGATTAACTAAAACTTCCGGGCTGAAAGGCCGTGGTCGAGTGCTTGATCTACTGTAGCTAAACGTTTCGGCCACACCACCGGTGGCCATCTTCAGTAGCAAAAAATGTGTTCGAATAGATGACACGCCGAACACGTCTCCCAATGAACTGGGAACAAGCAACCCAGGTTGCTTATGAATTGAAGACGTGTTCGGCGTGTCATCTATTCGAACACATTTTTTGCTACTGAAGATGGCCACCGGTGGTGTGGCCGAAACTTTTAGCTACAGTAGATCGAGCACTCGACCACGGCCTTTCAGCCCGGAAGTTTTAGTTAATCATAACCTTCAGTTAAACTTTTTTTTTGTATCGGCCATCTAAGGACCACATGCTTCTTCCTGTCTTCAGTCCACTTGGAACCTGCGTTTTTCTCTCTCCTACCCTGGAATCCTTCCATTTTTAACACTTTCGCCCGAAAAACTTCTCTTCCAATTGATTCTTCTGTGTATATATTATATTTTTTTCTAAATCGTTTTGAACTTGTTTAATCCAACTTGATGTTGACTCCTCCCCCCCCCCACAGATATTTGAAGATAACCTATTGTCCCATCCATTCTATATAAATGTCCAAAAAATAATAGTCTTCTTTTTCTCATTATTTCTGTTATATTTTCTATACTTTGATATATTTCATCATTAGTTCTTAATTTCCAACTTTCTGAAGTTTTTTCGTGGGCCCAATATTTTCTTAATAATTTGTCTTTCCAATATTTCTAGTTTGTCTAAATTATAATTCAATGCTAGACATTCACTTGCATATAGGCATTCTTGCTTCACCACTGTACTGTTATAGATTATTTTCGCATTTTTAGATATGCACTTTTTATTGTAAATATCTTTAGTGCCACCATAGGGCATTTAGTTATGCCCTTTCCATTTTATGAACCCTTTCTTCTATAGCAGATTTTTCTAAACCATCTCTTGAATTATTTCTCCTAGATACATACATTTTCGAACCCTCTCTTTTCGACCAATATCTGTTTTCAGTAATTTAAACATTTTATTGATACTTGACTGTTCCAAATAAACAATTTTTATAATTCCATTCTCAATTCTATTCTAAATGTATGCAATTGTCCTTTATACAAGGATTACCAACGTCATGGTAAAATTAATATTTTTTGCACCCTGGCTCAAAATATGCAATAAACTAAAAATACTGATGTATGTTTATAATAATGTTAATGTCTTACAATTTTTCATTAATAAACATGCCGTTTATTATACCTTTGTGTTAAATAACTACATAACATGTAAAAAAGTATTTTAAATTTATTTCACAATTCAGATGTTATTTAAATTCGTCACTTAGATCAACTAAAACAAGAATTCAAGCATACGTTTTGTCATAATATATAAAGGAGTAAACATCAGGTGTAGACAAATTAATCACTAAAACGGATAAATGCCAACTTTATACGACTGTGTAGTTTAACTATGTATGGTTTTTACGACTTTCAGCTACTTAGGAAATAACTTTGTGCCGGGTCCACACGTTTATTGCAGGTCGATACGACTGAAAATAGAGTCATAAATTTTATGGCGTCTAGTTTTACTAATTTTATGTTTGAGCCGTCAGAAATTCTGTAAATTTATACTTTTTATTCGACGCAAATATCTCTTTACGTTTCATCGTCATACGAAAACGTCACACCTGTTATTCGCTTTGTAAAAGTAACATTTATTTACGAGAATATTCTTTGTAGTAATACTTGAAAACAAGTATTATTTTGTCTAACTATAGCTGACACATAGGCGAAGGTAACTGAATATTTAGTTTTTACTGTTGAATATATATTTTACGTATTAAAATTTCTTCTAAAATTTTTCCAAAAAAACGAACTTAATTTTTATATCGTATTCTAGTTTGCACATATAATTTTTCTTACACCACAGATTGATTATACTAAAATTTGTGATTGATATTACAAATTTTTATCATATTAATATTTGTTGAAAATAAATCTTAATCTAATTTGAGTTTGTTCATCTACTCCATAAATTGTTTTTTAATTCTACCCTACGCTTAATTGACTGGATTCAATACATACTGTGTGAGGCATTTAACGATATGGAAAAATTAAATTGTATGCTAGCAAAACTTTTGAAACGCAAAACTAATAGAATTATATTATTTTTTAAACCAGGATTACATTGGATTACTCTTTTAAACGGAATAAAACATTCAAAGTTGGATATCGCCGGACGGAGTTTGGTGCGTTCCATAGCAGTACCAGCTGTCACCAAAATCAGTGTGAAAATTGTGTATTCGCTCTGTCGTTGAATTTACATGCAACGCGCATTGTCCTTTAATATAACTTGTTTTGTTTATGTAAACTATTTCTCTTATACTAATATCGTTTATACAAAGCAGAAGGGTTCTTCTACATAAATAACACACATTCCGTATTCTGAGCATCACATCAGCTTGGAATATTTATTAATTCTAAACTCGCTTATGAAAATCTGTTGACACGCTCTCAATCCATACTCACTATTATGCAACATTTAGTTTAAAATAAGATTACAGTATTCTATTTTTAAATAACTTAATTCTTAAAAGTGTGTTTTTAAATTAACAACATTTATATGTTATATGTTTATAAGTTATTTATGTTTTAGGTTTAAATTAAATCGACACCATCCAGTCATTGTTAATTGTATCAATACATTGTTATTCGCGAATGATGAGGTTATTATGCAAAAAAAAAACGAAACGGATAAAGATCTCCAGTTAGCTGTTTTCTACTTGAGCCAAAAATCCAAAGAATGTAATCTTAGAATATCAACCCAGGAACAAAAGGTATGGCTTTTAAAGTAAAGAATCCGACACGTTCCGAGATAATTATAAACAATCAGATATAGAACAGGTATTTCATTTCAATTTTCTAGGGTCCGATGTAACTTATGAGTGTGACAGCGACATCGATATATAAATAAATTGATTTCAAATGATATGCGGTACTATACACAGAACACTTGAAAATAAGACAAGGAAAGACACCAACATAAAATTTTATTAAGTAATGTCAACGCCTGTTTTAACTTATGGAAGTGAAACTTGGACGATGACGAGAAGTGATGAACGAAGAATACAAACAAGTAAAATGAAGTTCTTGAGAAAAACCAAAGTTTACATCCTTAGAGGCCAAATATAAAATGAAGATACAAGAACCAAGTTACATGTACATTCTATGGCCAGCAGAAATAAAACGGAGGAAGCATATCTAGAAATGGAAAATATGAGACTACCTAAACAAGTAATAAGATACAGACCTCAAGGAAGACGAGATATAGGTTGGCCAGGGAAGAGATGTCTTCAGTGTAGGCGAAACAGGCTGTAAGCCTATACCTTGACGTGGAGAAAAAGAAGAAGTGTGACTTTTACAGAGACACTATGGCAGCTAATACAAAAACATATGCCTAATATGATTTGAAAAATAATTAAAATGAAATACTGAAGACATCAGTTTCCCTTATTGTACGTTATTTTTGAACCGGTAATTATTTCGTACTAGTCAACGTCTCTCAGTGTATCAATAGTCAACGATTTTATACGACTGGTAGGAATTGTCCAACAGTAAACTATAACAAAGTTTTAATTATAAAACTTGATAACAAAGTTAAGCAAGCTAAGAAATAATATGAGAATAAAAATAATTTACTACTGCCCTGAATAGTAAAAATTATAATAAAATTTTAGGAAGTATCTATTAAAAAAGACTAAGTTATCTTTTAGTCAGTAAGGTAAATAGATGAAGAAAACTAAAGACTTTTACGAGTATTGTATATATTTCATTATTTAGGGAAAAATTGTTTATCAACGCGAGAAGAAAAAGGGCAGAAATATTAAACTTGTTAACATAATTAGAACAAATAAAAAAGTTACAATGAAATATTATTCTTTTTTGAGACACTGATATCAATGGCATTGATGCTAATTTCAGATCTACAAAATCTAGAACGACTATGAGCTCATATTAGCTGGATTTAGCAATCATTATTGTTATGAATTCTAAGAATTAGAGAAAGAATTTTAATAATTTCGTACTTTATAGTATGCAACGATTTGCTAAAAAATAATTTCTATCGGTTTGATCAACTATTTTTAATGTTATCTAAAAGTAAGTTCTAAACAAAGATAATTGCTCAGTAACCGTACAAGAGCGAGCTCAAAGATAAACTCTCAAGTGTTTTTTAGTACATGTTAAAATTTACTTTCGCTGATGACACATCTATAATGGCGATTGTTTCGACCTTAGGTGAAGCTACCAACATGCTTCAAGATGCTAGTGATCAGGTACAGCAGTGGACTAGGAGATGGAAAATTAAGCTTAATGAACTGAAATCTGTCCATATCAATTTTACAAACAAAAGAATAGAGAACAGTCTTCCAGTTACCTTAAATGGTATTGTAGTACCATGCCAAACACTGCCAAATATTTGGGGATGACCCTGGATGCAAAGCTACGATGGAAGGAGGACATCAGGAAAAAAGGACGGAGCTTGGTCTCAAATATAGACAACTGTATTGGCTCTTGGGACGAAATTCTCAGTTGTCAATACACAACAAAATTCTGATATATAACCAAATTCTGAAACCGATTTGGCTTTATGGAATTCAACTGTGGGGTTGTGCGAAAGAAACGAACATTATTCAAACCTTCCAGAATAGAGTGCTACGGAACATGGTAAGTGTTCCATGGTACATCAGATATAGTGATCTACACCGAGACCTTAGGATCCCTGATGTCGCCAGTGAAAGTAAAAGGTTTGCTGCTAAGCACGAATCTAGACTACACCAGCATATCAATGTAGAAGCTATCCAAGTGCTTGACAACGCCAATACAGTGAGAAGGCTGAAGAGAACTAAAAGTTTTGAATTAGTGTAGTGCAGTGTGTGCAGAAAAAATGTAGAAAGTAATATATAGTACACCAGTGGGCGACTGTATAAGTAACTTAAAATTATAACAAACATTAGATGTAAATTGATGGTTGGTCTTTTAGACCAGTTTCAATAAAAAAAAAAAAAAAAAAAAAAAACATGTTAAAATTTAGTATAGTCTGTATAAGGTTTCAGTGACTGCTCAATAAATACTCGTACGTGACAAAATTGTTGGCGATAAGAGCTAATTGGACCTATGAGAGATTGTTTTTTGTTGAATTAAATATATAGCAAGGGCATAAATATAGGCCTACCTTAACTTGTCACTGCTCACAGTATGTGATGAGTGTGCTACGTTCCTAGTGCTGTGAATGTAATGAACATTGTAAACTTTAATAAAGGAAATAATGATATCTAAAAAAAAATAGATTAACGAAGCTTCGTGAAGACAGGTAAACGCATTCTAAATATCCGTCGGTAATATAATCTAAAACAGCTCTGTGTGTGTGTGTGTGTGTGTGTGTGTGTGTGTGTGTGTGTGTGAGTGTGTGTGTGTGTGTGTGTGTGTGTGTGTGTGTGTGTGTGTGTGTGTGTGTGTGTGTGTGTGTGTGTGTGTGTGTGTGTGTGTGTGTGTGTGTGTGTGTGTGTGTGTGTGTGTGTGTGTGTGTGTGTGTGTGTGTGTGTGTGTGGAGATTCATTTAAGCAAAGCAAACACAAAGCCGATTCTGCGCCAAGAAGTGGTATAATTTAAAACATTGACTGTATGACGTGTTTGAGAAGAAAGTAGCCTGCTTTTGAGTTTATAAAAATACTTGAATGACTGCATGTTACGTAATACGCCAGATCACTACCGCCACTTAACGTTCAACGTTAACCTATTGAAATCCACAAAAACCTTGCGGCTTTTTAATCAGTATTTGTCGTACTACAATTCATGTGCCAAGCAGCCACAGTCACTCAAAGATATGGTTAAAAATGGTCAGCAAAGTAACACGGAACGTACGTTGTTAAACATGAAAATAGAAAAGCAGTCGTTAATTAAATATAATCTCCATGTTAAAGAAAGTAGTCCATTGAAATAATACGAGCTGAACCTCTTTTTCCACTCTCGTGTTTAAGCGTAAGTCTACTACATATAAAGTGGGTTTTGTGTTAAATTCTCTGTACCTGTACGGTCTTCTTTTGTATTTTAATCTTACCGTTATTTTACTTGCCTTATTTTCTTATTTAAACTTGTCGCTTGTTATTGTGCGTGAGGACTAAAATTCTCTAACACTGTAATTGTTTACAGCCTGTTCTTTGTTTATGTCTTACTGTGAAATTCAAATTTATTGTCAAACTGTATTTTTTTATTTACCATAGTTTTGTAAAATTTTATTTTTTATTTTACCTTAATTTTTAATGGTTTATTGTTCTTTCTACAGATATATAACGATGTATAAAGTCATAAATAAAGCATTTGTTATTTTATATCACTAATTTTACGTATATTGCCATAGTTATCAAAAATTAGTTTTTCCTGTTTCAACTTTTTTCTCACCATTCCACATATTCCTCATACTTAAATTTATTAACCTTTTGTTAAAATTTGTGTTATAAAATATATAATAATAAAATGACTCACTTGTTCTAAAAATGCATAGTTGATTGCTCTCTTCCATCTTAACGGTTTCATTAAATCAAATACCATTATGTTTATCTTGATTGTACATATTTTCACGTTAAATATTATTAGAATTGTAGTTGGTAGACGGGATGTTGCAGTTTTTCTTCGTTCCTTTGTATTTCTGTTAAGTCGTCCGGAAATAGCGTTGTTTTATTATAACTACATCTAGTGAGCTCAACTCCAAGAGTCCACTTTCTGTTTCAGTTTCCTTACTAGTTATCAGTGCTCGTATGTGTGTGTGTGGGTATGGTGAAAACAACGGATCACATGATTAAATGCGTGGGCAGTTCTTATTTTGTTTACCTAAGTGTGAGCAGCAGTGCAGTGTTTGTCAACCTAAAGGGGGAGAATCAATCGAGACCATCAGTGCGTAGTATTCAATAACTGAGACTTTGAGAAAGGTCAAATACAGAGTGGGAGGATCAGCATATAGATGACAACAATCGGGTGACACGAAGAAGAATGTGATAGAAATGAGTAAAGCAGGCCGAAAGGAATTGATGTGTGTTAAGGTACGGTTACACGAGCGTTCTTTTCCGGCCTTTTGCGTGCGGTTGGGAAATACATCTCTGCTGCGTTTTAAAGGTCTCCCGCATCGAGACGCAACCTTCTGCGTTTTTAACACGCACGATTGTGGTCACACGGACTGTTCAAAGATGCCGCTTAAACAGCATTTGTTACTATGGTATTAATTTTGGCCTCCATGGTGTTGTTGAAATTTTTATTAAAAAAAGTGTATTGTAAAAAATGTTGTTAATTTTTGTTAAATTTACTACTGATAACCAATGTTTTCTTTAATCTAATCACGGACGTTTCTGTGCAGTTGCGTTTTAATTTCTATATACACATTTAACCTTTATAGCCAGAGCTGTAGGGATGCGTGTTCGAGACGTCCCAACGCTGCCGTTCGATTATAAAACGCCTGTGTGACTACACTACCGTCCGTGCACGTACGAGAAAAAAACGCTCGCGTAATCGTTCCCTTAGTGAGCTGACCCGTCACTACTACTAGTTAGTCACATTCTCCTAAAGCCATCATTTTGTTAAGTCAAGTGACGCGTGCGCCTGCTGCCAGTTCTAAAAAAAAAAAAAAACGGTTTGGTATTTCACGGTTGGCACAGTAGGGAGCTATGCGATTCGCTTTTCTTTGTAAAAACACAAGAACAGTGAACGTGCGTTATTCATTGTTCGATGGAGCTGAAAATAATTTGTGTGCAATGCTTCGGCGTATCGTGGCTTCCGCCCGCGCTAACGCTGAATGTAAGCTAAAACTATTATGATACGGTCGTTAACATACACCGACGCCTTAATAATACACACAGCACTGTTACCTCTGCTAGAGTTGCTCTCAACGTCTACAGATGTAAGTAAATAATTTGAAAAGTTTGACGTGTTTACTGGTGTGTACTTAAAAATTTTAGTGAGATATTTTTTACCTTTTTTAAAGTAAAACGTATCGGTATGAAGAAAATAAGAACATTTTTCTGGATTCATTTGCATTTACTTCTCGACACAATTACCGTTTAGATAGATGCAAGTTTTCCCAACTGTGTTCTAGAGCGCATATTGCTGGACTCATTACTCGAATTGTCGAGGTCCTTAAAATAACAGTTTTCAAGTTCCCTGACTTTCTTGATCTCCGCAAATTTTTACCAAGCCATTAATGTGTTTAAGAAAAAAAGAAATGCTTTGGGTTAAGTCTTGTAAACATAATGGCTCAGAAAGCAATTCGAATTTAGATTGTTTTATTTTACCCATCAGAACTGATATTTGAGCTGCTAGATTGTCTAAATGTAAACTAACGCTAATTGTGGCGCTATTTTTGTTTTAGTCGTTTTTACTGTGTGTAATATTTGCTACAAATTGGTTTTTCCTTTTTTAAGCCAATCAATGAAGAATATTCCATGCGTGTAACCATCTCCAAAAGTTCTCATAACCTTACCAGTAGATGGAGTTTTCTTTGTGTTTTTAGAGTTGGTTCGCTTTCGTCTCTCCAGTTATCTACTGTTGATTGGTCTCACGAAACAACACCGTATTTTGGTGTAACACATTGTTTTATTTTTTAAACCAAATAATTTGCTAATACTACAATGAAGCATCCTCATTGGTTTGACTGAGAATCCAGAAAACCTACAAACAAGATTGATCTAGATCTGGTACACTCATAATTATATACAATTATATTATTATTATTCCGGCTCTACAATGTTTATACATTTTCCAGAACCAAAGATTACAGAAGAGATTGAATTTTCATCTTTCACTGCTGCTTGTCTATC
This sequence comes from Magicicada septendecula, assembly GCA_034769895.1. Lineage (NCBI taxonomy): Eukaryota > Metazoa > Arthropoda > Insecta > Hemiptera > Cicadidae > Magicicada > Magicicada septendecula. The sequence continues at coordinate 1,305,560,928 of CM068367.1, forward strand.
CGAAGATCTCCTTTAATTTCTTGTTCCCTCAATATAGTCTGAGTTTCTTCTATCCAGGTGATAGGTGGGCTTCCTCTTTCCCATCTTCCTGGCGTGGTCCAATCCATAAATCTCCTTGGCAATCTCTCCTGTGCCATTCTTTTCTGATCCCATTAATCTACAATTATAGATAGACACAAAATATTGATTGAACTATGCCTATATAGTGCTAACCATTATTGCTGAAAATATTATTATCAACTTTGCTAGGCTAAGAAATTTACAATTCTGTTTTCCTGGCCTTTCTCTACAGGTACAAAATACAAAATCGTTGTAGCGGGAATTCGTAGCAACTGCATTTCAGTAAGAAAAACCAAAACCATGCCCTTAAAAGGTAAATATCCAGTGAGGACTAAGATAGTTATAAACAACAGCACTTTAGAACCAGTGAGCCGTTTCAAATATCTCGGCAGTGTAATAATCTATGAATTTGAATATAATATAAGAAATAAATTTAGGAATATTTGTGGTACGATTTATAGAAATTTTAGAAATAAAACAAGACACAGCACAAGGATTAAATTTTATAAGACAATTGCAATACCCTCGTTGATTTATGCAAGTGAGGAGTATGTGTCATGAGAAAATAGGAAAGCAGCAAGATTCTGAGTGCTGAAAAGCAGATTCTTCGAAATACTTTAAATTATATATTGCAAGATAGAATAAAAAATGAAGATAATACAGCAGAACTCGAAGTAAATGAAGTTATTGGAATTTACAGAAGACAATGGTGGGATCATCTGTAAAGGATGACAGAGGATCGGTTGCCGAAAGCGGCACTAAACTATAAAGCCAATGATAGAAGAGACGTGGGTCGTCTGGGGATGAGATGGGTGCCGGAACAGGTTTATATAACCTAATCCTTAAAGAGGAGAAGAAGAAGTAGAATGTAAAGTGCAATAATTATAACATATCATATGTCAGTCAACTTTAATAAAACGTTTCCGGATTTATAATAAAAATAATAATAATTAAAAGTTATAGAGTCTGTTAAAATGTTTTAAACATTGAATTACAACAAATATTTTGTAATTAATTTTCTTTTTATTCACTTTTGAAATATCAATTTTGTTTAACCAATCAAATATCATAATAATACAGATTATCTGCTTTCGCCGTAAATTATAAGCTTTGACATATAATTATGGTCGCTCTTTGATTTTCTTTCAAACGCTGCGTAAGCTAGTTTTTTTATAATCGCATAAAACTTCCATTAAAAACTGTTTTTTTTTTTTCAAAAAAGGAAACTATTTTGTTTTGTACGTTAACTTACGCGTTTAAATACAAGAATCACTTTGACTCGTTTGGCTGGTGTTCAACAGCAGTTGTTGTAGAACCGAACAAGTCCCAAGTGCTAACCGATTCAAGTGCAAATCAGACAAGCAACAAACCAAGCACGCTGTATTTAATTAAACTTTGTTTTGTGTGTGTGTGTGTGCATGCGTGCTGAGTTGATAAGTCGACAAAGTGTGTATGAGTGAGAGTGAGAGTCTGCAGAATATCAACTGTGAACAACGAATGCAGCAGCTTGGCTGGAAATGGGATAACACAATGCCAGCAGATTATGAGTATAAACCTCGTTTACACAGACAGGTACATCTGAGCTGACAGACCTGTACCTGCTGTGCTGTACGTTTAGTTAAAATTTAGCATCAACCTAATTTTGTTTTGTCAGTCGACATAACGGTGTGGAAACTGAAAACAATGTTTCCGAGAAAAGCGTCTGACTTTGTTACGAGATTTGCGACATTAACACAACTCCAGTTCCCTTGTCAAACGAGCTCCGACATGCCTGTTGAAAACGTTTATGATTGTATTAATGTATATATAAATCTACATACGCGCACCTTTGTTAATTCAGTTAAACGTAGATAAATGTTGCGATTTCAGTTTTCCTTTCGTAACTTATCAACACAATGGCTTCGTCGCTAACAACAAAGCCAACTATAGTTGCAAAATCAAACTGGCAGTTGTGTTTACTAACAACACATCTACCCAATTACTACGGGTATCCAATAATTTTTGTCTTCGTCGTCTATTGTTGCTGTAAGCTTACACGACCTTTCGTCGTTTGAAGTCTAAAACTATTTTTGTAAATACCGTGGAATAATAGTGGATGTTTACATAAAACAATAGAAACTTCTACTGAAGCCAAATAACAACGCGTTTACTTTGCATCAAGGTTTCCCTTTCATCCTTGATTTTCTTTCAAACCTCTCTGGGCGTACGACAAATTAGGAGTATATATAAATTGTTATATAGCGTTCTTGTGTCGTAATATCGCTGTTCCCCACTATATATTAAAATCAGTCGTGTTCGGGACCATCTATTATAGATTATATATTTCGCTTCGTGATCCTCTCCTCCAACTGATAGTGCATGAGCGTCAGACTACTATAATGGACAGTTGTTAATAGACCAGGAATACAGTGAAAGAGACTTATCTATTGGAGTAGCTTTATCAAGTCAGAAGAGGAGCTAATACGAAGTCAGCAAAATGGTCTAGAAAATATAATTTCTTTATGAATAAAAACAAAAGTATTTTACACTGCATCTTTTACGCATGCAGATTTTAGTATTTAAACCTTAAGATATATGCTAGCGAATAACAACAGGATTTTTGGCATTTTATTTGGCTTTTAAACGTAGGCCTATATATGTTTAATTCACTTTAACATTTTAAAGTTTTTCAAAACCAAAAACGAAATAACACAATTATGTTGCTGTAAGATATATGCTAGCGAATAACAACAGGATTTTTGGTATTTTATTTAGCTTTTAAACGTAGACCTATATATGTTTAATTCACTTTAACATTTTAAAGTTTTTCAAAAGCAAAAACGAAATAACACAATTATGTTGCTGTAAGATATATGTTAACGAATAACAACAGGATTTTTGGTATTTTATTTGGCTTTCAAACGTTGGCCTATATATGTTTAATTCACTTTAACATTTTAAAGTTTTATAAAGCAAAAACGAAATAACACAATTATGTTGCTGTAAATAAATTTAATGTTACATTCTTTTTTCTGCGGAGAGCGATTATCCGCGCATTCTAATTTGTGTGAGTAAATAAGAATGCTATCAAAGCGAAAATCCTAAAATCTAAACGTACGGTTTAACCGTGCTTTCAAAAGGTATCAATGTCACTAAACTCCATTTGGTATCACTGATTTACATCAATAGTTAATTTAAACTTCATGATAAAAATGTTACAGACTTCAAGAAAAATAGTATAATGTTAAACCGGTAGTGAGAGTTGTAAGTAAATTTCTAACACTTTCGTAAGAATATATCCACTTCAAACTTTAAGTGAATTTTATTCATGAGTTTTCCTGAAACCGTAGAAACATTTTCCTAATATTAAGGTTTGTAATAATCGGTCTAATTAGTTAAATTTATACCTACTTTAGACGGGTTCTTGACTTTCCAAGAATAACTGTCTTAGAAAACACGTACACTATCAGTGACATTTTCTCAAGAATTTGATTACTGTCGGTTTCGAATCAAAGCCACGTTCTTTTTATAATTCTTCTCGTTAAATTTTTATTAACATTGAGAAGGAACGTGTTGGACAATCCTTTATTCTTCGGGCACCTATTGCAGTTATTCTCAATTTTAACGTAGAAAATAAGAGCCTAGCAACGGAACTAATGTAGGTGTGCAAAAATATAAATTTCTTACGTTTTTTCACAATTATAAGGAGCAGCAAATCTGAGGAGTACGAGGAGCGTCTTAGTTTGTTAATGTCGATAATGTTGAGCGTCTTAGCATCTGTTATTGTTGATGGCAATAAGCGTACCTGCACTTCCGGCGCTCATTGTTAGTAGAAGTACCACCTTTAAAACTGAATAATAATTTCTTCGAGTGTGGGCAGACTGCCTTACCTATTAAACTAAGAATATCACTTTCACAATTACTTTCCGGTGATTTAGCCTTTATGCGATCAGAGTTAAGAATATTGATATTTAATATACACTAAAAATGTGAGAAAGCTTAAGGCTTTAGAAAAGTCTGAAAAATACAGTAAAATTAGAAAATTCTGGAAAACCGACAAAATGAAACTTACATTTTTGCTGTCTTTGGCTTGACCTTACGCTCGAAAAGAGTGACTAAAGACTCCCTCGTTATAATACGCAACGTCACTAGTGAGTGAAAGTCTGTTGAGTGTTTTACAATCATTGGAGCACAATTGTGTCTTCAAAGTATTATGGAGTGAATGGTAACATTTACGATACCATGTTTCTGAGGTCGTTTATAAACCAATATGTTTTTTTGGGTACAGATTTTAAACTTAAATTAACATAATTTTGTCGCCAAAGTTACAGAAAACAAGACAAATACGTAGTAATTTGAAACATACCATCAACTTTGGGAACAACATTTTATTTATAAATATCTTCTTAGGCTTACACGGCCTGATTAATTGTTGTTAAGATCTTCAGATCCCGGGCTATTTGAACATGGTCAATTGCTACACAATTTAGCAAATTGTCGGCCGTGCAATCGACGGCCATCATCAGTGCTGATTGAGCTTTCTCTAACACAGACGTCGCACGTTATACACTATAGTACTGTGATAATGATTACCACATTGTGTTAATGGAAATAGTAATTGTATCAATCATTACCACAGATCGATGGCACGGCCAAAATGTTTGCTAATTTCTGTAGCAACGGACCACGGCCGAACAGGCCCAGAGTCTAAAGATTTTATTAATAAATTAATCATCATTAATGTGTATTACTTGGCCAACCTTATGTTCGGAATCCTGTTTCTACCTATTCGTAATGTTCGGAACGACTACACCTACATGTGTTTTCTGCTGGATTGTGAAACAATTCTCTGCCTGCCTTCACCTGGCTGTCATCCCCTTTTCATATTCTTCCTCTTTAATTCCAAAACGCTTTTTCTGTCTACGACACTCTTCCCTCTTCCACTTTCCGCCTCAGTTTTGTGTTTATACTATTATATATTCATTATTATGTTCCGCCACACGTGGACATACTCGCCCCAGTCGCGAATATGTCCCTTTCTGAGTACTCGTACGGCCCAAACAATAATTGCAAGCCCACAACGGTGACATTAATTTTGATGGACGTGAGCGAAACCATTCCGTTTAACTACGTGTACGTGTTCGGTGCGTTTCTATTATTATTACTAGTACGACGCGTGCCGCAGTATACATAATGTCCGTCTGCGGTAAACGCTCTCACACGCCGCGGCGCGCCGTCAGGGTGACAAGTGGCGGGTAGCGGTGGCGGCGGCCGCCGTGGCCGAGTGTTTCCACAAAATGTGGCGTTTCACTGCAGATGGGGCGCATGTGTTGTTCGGTCTGCGGCGTTTTTATTTATTCATACACGCCCCTCCACGTATGAATGCGCGGTTTAAACGGTGCACACAAACGATGTCATAATTTATTAAAATTTATGTTAGCCAAAACCGATATGAACAGGTATATATTATGCAATACGTATGTACTGCCAGTAATGGCTAATATATACGCAATCAAACATGCCTATAAAGCTATGAAATATGTAAGCTAATAACCAAAACTGGCCATATAAATGTGGACACAAATATAGTTGACGGTATAAATGAACGAGTTTTGGAAGAGTTAAACTAGAAATCTCATTACCTGCGCTGGTTCTGAAGACCAATTCCTTACCTGACGTCGGGGAAAAATGAATGTCTAATTTTAGAAATCACCTAAACTATAATTTTTTATCGTTTCTATAATCGTTGTCATTTACATGAATCTAAATAACACACACACACGCACACAGAAACACACCACAAAAGTGTTGGCAAGTTAGCCTTAATATAGATAGATACTTGTTATAGTCTAGACTTTGCTCTAAAACTTCTTTTTGCGTGTGTTCTGAAGAAGTTACAGTCAGTTCGCTTTAGAGTCGTGAAGGCAAAAAGCAAAAAGTCAAAAAATCTGTAATTTAAAGTTGCAACTGAAGGCTTAAAAGTTGTAACTAAAGATCATGTTATAATACAAAAGCGTGTATACTCTCCCGTGCAAGTGTGAGTGAATAAACGCGACCATATTTCAGTTTGAGTGAACTTTAACAGCTAGATAGCAAGACACTAACAAAAGACAGACGAAAATGTAAAGTAGACTACTTTGTGAAATTCAAATATTTTTAAGACACACACACACACACACACACACACACACACACACACACACACACAATAGATTAAACGTGATAATAATAATGACTACTAATTCAATGTTACATTCTGTCGCTTTCTGATTCACTTAATGTTAGATATTAATATCGGTACACATAACATGTTTACACTTAGTAAAAACATGTTGGTCCTAATATTTAAATTTTAATATATCTCTGTCAGTCCTTCCAACTTAACTTTTTAATCGACTCGTTCTGTTATTGCAAGAAGTTAGCAAATACGGAGAGTGAAAATTTTAATTCAGCCGTTTGGATTCACAATAGCAGGGTTCGTGCAACAGAGGTTTCCTGTTGGGTAATCAAGTTTGCCTCTGCGGTCTTATCACAAAAGCAAGAATCTTAAGCGCTTATAAAATGTTAAGAGGGTTCAAGTAGTGAACCTAGACAAAAACTGGCTAAATGTCGTGACTCATAAAAAACTGTAAGTAAACCGATTTAGTTAGTCGATCTTTATAAGTAACAAATAATTCAATACAGATATATAATTAATTTTATTCCACAAGTGTAATGTTTGCTTTTATAAATATATTAAACATTGCATGGTAAATCTGACGGTTTTACAATATTTCTACGTAATAAAAAGCTAGCTTTAACACGTGAACGTTGGCATCGAATACATCTGTGTTAGTCTACAGACGTATCATCGGAGTATCATGACGATGATCGCAAGTAAATGATTCCATATTAAACAAAATGTATATAAAGATGCTAAACGATTAATTATACATACAAACCTGCTTTGCACACATAGCCAGGGAGACAGTTATAGTTATAGAAGGAAATCCTAGAGGTAGAGTTCTCGCGCAGAACGACTAAGAATGCAGCGAGATATTTATTACACGAATCAATACATTTAGTTCAGGATAGACAATATTGTTTGGAGCAAGAAGATATTAAAATCTAATATTTCTACCAAAGCCTGAAAACATAAAAAACAGACGGAAAATTTTTAAAATATTTGCTGAGATTAGCAAAGTGGCAAGAGTGAAATAAAAAATCCCGTTATACAAGTAAGCGTTGACCTCCAATGACATTGGAGAGTATACAATAGGAGCTTTACTGTGTTTAGTAATACAGGTGACCCCATGTAAGCATTACCGACAAAACACATCGATTTTGAAGAGGACAAGCGACGAAGAGATGAATTAGTAAAGCTTTGATTTTCAACAAGGCTTCCGAATCACAACACTTTGGAAACACACGTATGATAATTTTTAATTGTGTACTTTCTAAAATAGTATACACTTCCAAGGGTTTAATACCATGATAAAAACCTTATGCCATACCCATAGCATAGCATCGATTGGAGACAGAGACTGCTAACCTTACCCAATGAAAGTCAAGAGGCACCCTGGCGTGATTTGTCAACTTCTGTGCAGCTACAGAAATCTCAGGGAACCATACGATAAACAATGGATGTCTTATTCTTCTCCTTCCTGTCCTTTGCTACAATTGAAAATATTGGCTGTTTGTGTTTCTATTTCGTATCCATATTTCATTATTTCCTATTTTTTTTTACCGTTTTCATCGTCTACTCTTAAGGATTAATCATTACTTTATCCGTTTCAGAAACCATCTCCTTCTCGGTCTATCTACATCCTATTCTCCGAGGCTCTTGAAACAGCTACTTGTAATCTGTCATTTGACATGCGTTCTAAGTGTTGGCACTATCCCTTTATGTTGTGCCCCTAATCTTGTGGAAAAAACTCGTTTCTACATTTCTTCCCACATCCTCATTCCTTTACAGATGTCGGAATACGTTTACAGATTTGTTTCAATACCTTGAATTTTTCTTTCGTTTTTTTTTTAATTTTACTAAAAGTTTATATTTCACCTAACTACCGTAATGCAAGATTATGGTATGTATGGTATTGTACAACTAAATGCAGTTATGCTTTCTTACTTTATATTGTTTTAGTTTTAAGGCTTACTCATAAAGACAATACAGGTTTTTTCTCTCACAAAAATAATAATAAAAACGACTAAATATTTCTCTCACTAAAAGACACATATTGTTTTTGGAATTTTTTGGTATGCCTAATTGTAAAGTCAAAATTACGCATGTATAGGAATATTTAAGCATACCGATTGAAAGGAGATAAACAACGAATAGCGTCCGCATGAAATTTTATAAAGAGGTAGGCACTCCTTCTGTGTTACTCCCGCACTCTGTAGGTAAATAAATTATGAATTCTTAGTAAAATAAAAGAGAGAAAATTCAAAGAACTCAAACTTTTTGAAGAATGCCTTACGATGAATAGAAAAGGTTTTGACTCTAAAACTGAAAGCCAAAAATCATAGATGTTAAGGAAAACCTTGGTACTGGTCCAAGGAAGCGGTGAGAACCGAATACGGCACAGTCACGAAATAAAACACGCGTGGAGAAGATAACGGTCACAATCAGAAAAAGAATGGTTGTCTTCTATAGTCGCATAACACAAATGAGCCCAGAGAGATTGATCAGTACAATCTTAGCTTACTCTTAAGTAGAAAAACTAGGGAGCCTAGTTCACAGAGGTAGAAAGTAATCTGCAGGAAGTCGGGATCACGGATGACGACATCCAGGAACTTGACTGTTTAAGGAAAAACTTTTACTACATCAAGTTTTTCAGGAAAAGCCTAATCTGAGACCAGGCAATACATGAGTCGAAGAAAGAAAGGAAGTACAGCAAATTGAAATCACAGGAATAATGGACAAACATTAAAGTCCAAGGAGGGAAACAGTTGAATTAACGAGGTCCATAACTGTCCAAAGCGAAATAGTGATGCCAAAAGTTTTAAAGAGGTTATTAATGTTATACAACAGGCGACCAGAAGTAAACTTTTATGTCTATAAGACCTTTGTGAATAACCGATTTTACAGTTTCCATGCTGTCTTTATTGTCAAGTCACTCTCTCATTCATCATAGACTTAAACGGCAGATCCACATTAAATACATACGACATATTTGTTAAATGCCTGCAAAGCGTATTCGTGTTGCTTGGGGGAAAAATTAGATACGATCAAAACACTCTTCTCTATAGGAATCGATGCATGTCGATGAAATTCGACGAAACAAATAGGCTTGGATAACGTGTAATACACGATGAAAAGATCAGACAGATCGTTGAGCTGTTGATTACAAAATCTAGTTCAGCGGTCGTTTGCGTAATGCAAAGCGAAACCTCAAATAACGGCCACTACAAGTGTAACTGATTGCATGGTAGCGTCGTTTACACAGCGAATAGATGTACGGGAATAATAGTTAACTGCTGCTATGTATTTTAAGTGTTACCGAACCAATTCAACGGGTGTGCTATTATACGGTTTGAGTCACCACTGATTACAGCTGATAATAATGCGTCTACCAGTGCTGAAATAACAATGACAGAATTTTAAAGTTTCGCGTTTTAACTTTTGAATATACCTTTTTAGTAATATGTAATTACAAATTTTAAAATTATTGTCATATACAATAAGTATTTCCCAACAAGATTTATTTATTATAATATTTCAAAAGTATTTAGAAGTTATTCTGTTACTTAATATAAGTTATACGTATATGTTTGTGCGCGTGTATGTCTATTTCTGTGTGAGCGCGCTAAATATTTCCTACTATAGCTTTCTCAATACTTTCAAAATACAGTTATAATAATTATAACTCTATTACAATTATAATTATGATTATAATTACAATTATAACTGTAATCATAATTAATTACTTACATGTTTAGCGTTGATATGTTCCAGGTTTCAGAAGATTACCAGAAAGGGATTAACTTTATTTATACATGGGAAAATATTTTTTCGCAGACAATTTTTAACATTTTTGTGTCGGATGAATGAATACATATAACCGGAAACATGTAATTTTGTGTTACGAAAATGGCTCAAGGATTCAGTGCCAGATTATGTCATACGTGTAAGCAGAATTACTTCTATAGAGCCTACTGATGTAGATTATGAGAGGTGTTAATGTTATTAACAATTTGTTTAACAGTTCGCAGTGTCAAATCCGAGTATTAGATAAAAACCGAATTTTGATCTTTGTTCTCAAGCCGCTTTCCACAAAACGTTGATCAAGACTTTCTACATCACAATGCTTTTTAGTTATTGTAAAGTGATCGACTGAAAAACACGCTCTAATACGTATTACATCAAACAAAAATTTATTTATGAAGAAACCCATTTATTTTACAAAATAATAATTCTATTCGGCTGAATAAATGCCAAATTAACAATGAATTGCTGTTTGAAATGATGAAATAACTGTTCCAAATTACGTTAAATTGGCGACGACAGGACGCTAGTAATTAAAATCGGGAATACCAATATAGCTTGCGAGAAAATTACGTTAATAGGAACGCTATAAAAGTACACTAGATAATATTTGGTAGAACGTATCTCCGCATTTCTGTGGGTACAGACTTTTCTGGGCACGGACACAGAGACTTTTCAAAGTAACTTGCACAGAAATAGGTTACAATTAAAACAGAAGAATAAAATAAATTTAAAGTTTTAACTCTTTTCCAAAAGAAAATTTATCAATGCAGAAGATATTGAACTAAAAAATGTGTATTTAAAAATTACACAAGTCTCCGATACGTACGCTTAACGATTACATACTTGAGTGTAAACCAAACTATTTTTTATAGATCACTTGTATTGCATTCTATTATAATTATGTATAATGCAATTTTAGTGGCTTATCTACTACAAATTGTATAGTCCTTTAGCGTACTAACTAATTTATAAAATCTTTTAATCACACGAGAACTTTCAGTTTTTATACTATCATATTTGGAAAGGTTTGCCAGAAAATGCAAAAACCAAAAGCGCTGATCAAATTCAAACCCATATGTAGTACGTAATTGGTACTTCACAAGACTGTACAATTTCAACAGAAATTATGTTGAACTGTTTAGGAGATTAAAAAAAATATATTCAAATGATTTAAAATTTTAGTAACTTTTGTGTATCTCTCTTTATTCCTTGTTTTGTTAAATATGTATTATCGTTCCTTATAAGTGCCATGCAAAAATTTATGTAAAGTAAAAATAATATGATTAGTCTGTATTGATAAAATAAACAACATTTAGACGAATGCATTGAAGGTCGAATGTGGTCACATGTCCACCAGGGTAGAGTTTACGATGGTATCTGCAGCACCTGTTAGCTGTTCGGTACGAATGCTTTCTACAAAACGTTTAGTTCTATTACTCTATGATTTGTAATAACTGTAAACAGACTGCGTAAGCAGATTTTCTGATTTGCGTCCTCTGTGTTCAACATCTCTTTAATAAATATCCGGTACGCTCAATCACCTTTTATTACAAAAGAATTTTAATGCTATGATTCCCGGGCTGGTAATTTTATGTTACATTAAGCCATCGTCGCCACCGCCGAAGTTGTCGTCGTCGTCGTCATCATCATCATCATCATCATCGTCATCATCATCATCATCATCATCGTCGAATGATTGCACCTAGTATGAACTGAACAAAACTTGCCTTGTATACAAAAGGGAAGTTTTTATAGTACTTGTTTCGGTTGTAGTAACAGAAATTTACTGATTTTTTTTTTGTAATATTGTCACAGTTTGTGTTATTATTTTAGCGAACGGATAAGACAATTTAACATGAGCTCTATAAAAGTATAAATTTAAAATTTCTAAACAGTAACCTCAAAGTCATTTGTATGAATTAACGTGCATATAAACCGTAAGATAGATTAAAGTGGATAAAACATCAGCGGGTCAAGGTCACTGAGAATTTATGTAGTGCATTTGCGCTATTGGAAATAAACACATACTTCTCGTTCGTTCTACGGAACAGAAGAATCGTAATGTTAGTAGATGGTACTTACTTACCGGCGTATCGATATTAAACGGAAATTGAGAACAAACGACTCCGCCTCTCACGTGTGAAGGTGTACAGTGTGAAGAAGTAATGACGGGAAGAGGGTGAGTGCGAGACGAGACAAGCCGGATAACAAAGGCGCGAGGTACTACCCTCTACGAGGGAGGATCCGCTGCTGCCGCCGCTCGCAAATCCACCGCACACACACATACACACACGAACCTGTGTTACAAAACAGTTATTTACTGCCGTGTGTTGTAATGCTAATAGGACGAGGCTCAACTTATGAGCGAGTAGCAGCCAGTGGATCATAAAGCGTCTGCACGGAAATTACACGCGAAACGCTCAGCCGTAGATGTAACGTATATAGTATTTACCGATTCAGTCTGTGTTACCGTCTGCCGAGTACGTAATACACGTTAGCACATACAGCGTTACCGTTAGAAGTGTCTGCAAACGTCTTTGAAAATTGCTGCCGATATCATTTCAAATGAGGGCGATAGCGTTACTCAAGTTTGAACTATATATTCGCTCACGTAAAATTTCATTATCTCTAATAAAATCGTATTTTATTAAATATTTTCAAAGCTAATATTAACCATTGGCACGAATAACAGTACGAACTTATTCCTTTAACACGGAATGCTAGTCGAAATAAATAATAAATAATAAACCTCTGCTGAACAGTCGGTAAAGGACCAATGCATACCGCGCGGCTTTTGAGTTTAGTGTGACGGTTGCATGGTCAGTACAACGCGTCGCCAGCCGCTAGTTGCTGTACCCGCAGCCAAGGAAGGCTGGCCGATAAACTTTGACATGTTTTATAAATTTGATATGTACATTTTTTAAGTTATGGCAATTTGTGTAATAATGTTTTAGAATTGTGTTATTCAGAATTTTGATCTCCGTAAATTTTAAGAAAATATTAGAGAAATTGACGAGATATATTGTAATTTACTTCAAAACTACATTGGAATACAGAGTGTCAGAACCACGTTTTGTGTACAAGAACACAAGACAATATGTGTATGTGACTTCATTATAGATAGATGTAATGGAATGATAAAAGAAGCAAAAACATATGAAATGAGAAAGGCTCTAACAAAAAATGGAGAATAATTTTAACATATACGTTTATATAAAAGATTAAGTCAAGATTAATTCAAACGTGGTTAGATATTACAACGTCGGTTACTCTACTTTAGATAAGTAAAGTTCCTTAAACACTTACGTTAATACTAGTAACGTATAAAGTAACAACAATATCCTTACGATAAGTTTATTATATATCCTATATTAGGTTTATTACAATATCATGACTTAGCGTAACTTCAGAAATAAATTTATTTAAAAAGAATTCAACGCTTCTGTTTTAACAATTAAAGATTAATGTAACTGAGACTGTATTTATGAAAACTGTATTAGAATGTTTATTTTCAGTTTTATCCAGCTCAGAAAAAAGGTGTGATAAATGAGTGTAATAAACAGAAGTATTCACGTTTCGGACGGAGACAACTTCACGTAAGAGAGACGCATGAAAGGACGTTTTACGCCAGAACGTTTAACACTCTTGCTACCATGTGTACCATTTTTGGACACACTACAGTTTTACTAGAGCCCGTGTGTACCATATCTGGACATATACTATATTTTCCGTACAGCCCACGTGTACCAAATTTGGACACATTTCATGTCTGTGTTTTGAAGATTTTGACGACATGTCAGATCACTGCTTTAGATAGAGTTTTACATTCTTCTGAGCCAGAGTGAAAGAAATATGCCCTTGGGTTAAGTTGGCAATACTGAACTGTCAACAAAATCAGCTGTTATAAAATATGTATAAGAAAACATATCCGGGCCGGGGGGAAATTACTCTTCACAGGTCTGGTAACGAGAGGTTTTCCTGTCACCAGTGTCTGGGAGCGAAAGCAGATGAACAGATGACAAAAGAATTTAGTAAACACCTGTCTAACGTGAGTTGCAAAGGAGACGCTTGGGTAGCAGAACACAAGCAGAAGCCAGTAGGCTCATTGCCTTACGTCCACAATACAACTGAGAAAAAATGGAAGACATTCGAAACTATAGAACGCCATAAGTCTTTGAATCAGTGAAAAAGTCGTTGAAATTATTAACTTTAAAAACAAATACCTCTTTTATCCATTGGCATGTTAGAATGTATTCTGTGCACCAAATATCTTAACGATGAATATGTAAATTTTGAAGTAATTTATGGACTTGCAAATTATTGAATAAAACAACAAGAATTTATTTCGATATTAAACTTAAAGGATGATTTATTATTTCGTACTAAGTGTATATTTTCCTCCGGAAAAAAAGAAATACATTTATACTGTTTACAACGGCAAACAATTTGACTATATTTACCAACGAACTGCGGCAATATGTTTGTCTGCGAAGCGAGATAGATTGAGAAGCGGCGGCAGCGGTAGCGGCGGGAGTTTCATTCTGGTTTAGCCGCCGCGAGGAGGGTGTACCGTTTTATTAGCGGTGTTACCGGGGATATCCTGTTTTATCAATGTTCAGTCTTTTGTCGCGCTACGAGCTCATTTATAAACAAGACTTACTCCAACGCGGCGCTGGTTTACCCGCGTTCCGCGAATTCCAAACATTCACCGCAGTCGTTCCGAGCTAGTTTTATAGCGTCAGTCGGTGGAAAAGTATTCACAGTTTTATAGGTAATTGGAAATTTTTCCAGCGGTATTATCAAACGCAATTCATACGCTCACTGAACGGAATCTATTAAACATTCCAACAGGTTGTTAAATTCTCTGGTCGCGAAGCTGATTTTTTTTATTTTCTTACGTGTTACTAATATAGTTCAATTATATTAGCCTATACATCCCTATTGTGCTTAGTAAAAAAATTAATTTCTTTTAAAATCAACAGTAAATAGCAAGTTGCCTTGAGCTAATGAGAAAAGGCAAATTCTGAAAGTAGGAATACAGCAAAACACTGGATCATTTTAATATTCTTGGATGAGTTATTTCATATGATTGTGCATGTGATGTAGTTAATATTGTCACAATAATTACAGAACGCTCTCGAACAGTCGAGAGGGACATTCTAATGTTTCTCGGCTAGTCGATCAAGTACGTGTCTCTGTCAAGGCCGCGTACTAGACCTTTCGAGTGCCTGTTAACGACGTAAATTATGGAAAATTATTTTAGAAAATCTGCATGCTACACACACACACACACACATAAAAAAGCAACAGCGGCTGACCTAGTTAGTTCGTTACAGCTGGCGATTCATTCAAGTGCGGATCGAAGTATTGTTGCAAAGTGATCATTGCGTTATAATTAGTTTGGAGCTCTAATAATTGCCATTATTATTGCGTATGGACAAATGTAACTACAATTACTGTATGAGAGTACCTTATTGATTTCAAGTTGTTATTAGTGACTCATTAAAGCTGATAATTAGTGATTTCATTGGTGCCTGTGCTTTGTTTCCACTACATCATACGGCGATCTGTGAGACCGTTGTAACAATACTTTAAACTATTAACGTTTTGTCACAAACGTGAGGACTAAGAAGATACGTAAATACTCTAAAGTTACCAAATTATGCGAACGTGTAAAAATTAATTAAGGGTATAGCCATGCGAACGTTGTTCAATGAGAGTCAATTTAGGATGTTGATTAAACGCTCCAGTAAACTGAGGTGTGCTGACGTTCGGGGACAGTTGAAAATATTTAGTATAAATGGTAACACAAAATAATATAAAAAGAAGCAGACAAAATGGGTTCTATTGGAAAAAATGAGTGTACATACAGAAGTTTGGTATCGCAGACGTTTGGTTGCAGAAGTTTGGTATAAACAGAGAATGAGCTGGTTCCACCATTAGCCGTAAGCATAGAAGTGTATAGAACATACTAACATTATCTAATAATTATGATTATTATGTTATATTAATTTTATCCAATTTTATGATTTTATTTTTCCGATATATTGTTTAAGGCTATATATTTTTTACCTCTAGATCTTTAGTTCTCTATTCATCATTATACTTCAGATTTTCTATCACAACAGTCGACAATTTCAAGACTTGGTATTGCTTATTATACATCCTATGTCACAAAATGGGTAGGATCTTAGATAAAAGGAATGTTACCAATTCCTGGTATTTTGTACTGTGAAGTTACGAAAGATGCATTGCAATATTTTTTGTCTGCCGACTATAGTGGCCTCAATTTCTTTATTATTTGTTTTCACAAAACGGAATTTCAAATAAAGGCTATGATAAAAGCAGTTATCCAAGCTGCATTTAGTAAATACGTTTTTTAATCTAAATTTTTCATTGGAGTCTTAGGTGTGTTTTATATTCATTTCTCACTTACCGAATAACAGACGTTTTGCAATAAGTCAAGAAATTTTAAAAGTTTTTACAATTTATATTTTATAGAGACACATATACAGCGCCAAGAGACAAAACAATTCGCTCTGTTAGAACAAATTTTAATTTAGAGAAAACATTCGTGTTATTCCTAAATTAGTACTATTTTAATTGAAGTTAATTTTAATTAACGACATTGAAGGTAACAAAAAAGAAAATACCCACGAATTTTTAGTCTAAAATCCTGTTTACTTTATTTCTCAATTAAGATTAAACTTTAGTACTGACAGGCCTATTATAAGAGATGTGTAGTAGAGAATGAAGGTCATATAATAATATACACCTTTCTTAGTATGACGTCACCTAACACGTTTCACATTAACTTAAAAATTTTTACCTTGTATAATCCACTAGGCGATCTCAGTTTTTTACATACAACATGTTTCGGGGACTAAATCCCCATCTTCAGGTACAGTAAAAAATTATTATTCCCCTAATACATAGGGGTCGTCGAAATGATTAAAATGTTTATACATAAAAACACACGCACAAAAATCGCTGAATAAATTAACATGTAACATAAACACATGAACACGTTAAAAGCGACTCGGTGCACCGGTCGACCTCCGATCGTCAACTGAGTTAATTTACATGTTAATTTATTCAGTGATTTTTGTGCGTGTGTTTTTATGTATAAACATTTTAATCATTTCGACGACCCCTATGTATTAGGGGAATAATAATTTTTTACTGTACCTGAAGATGGGGATTTAGTCCCCGAAACATGTTGTATGTAAAAAACTGAGATCGCCTAGTGGATTATACAAGGTAAAAATTTTTAAGTTAATCATAATAGCGATCTGGAGACTGCAAAAAAAATGTATCACGTTTCCCATTATTTAGGCAAAACAGTACCACGGATAATTCCTATAGACCAAAAACAAATACAAAAGTGAAGAGTGAGCAGAAATATGTTTAAAATTATATAAACAAAATTTTTCGTCAAACAAGTTTTGAAGTATTTTATATGACTAAAGTATAGTAACATCTCTCTTTCTGTATTACCAGAATCATGTTACAAAATTACGATAATAACATTCTTGACGCCATTTCCGGGGCATTAGGTTTCGTTGTAATCACTGTATCACGCCAGTTTCTGCTCAAATTCTACGTCTGATGTGGTTTTTAAGCTCTGACTATTTTAAGCTTCTAATAATTAATCTTTTATTATGTGTGCTATTTTGCTATTTTTACTGATACCGATTGAAGTACGTACACGTTATTTACTGATGCTCAAAATTTATTTACATCCGTCTATATCGGATTATGTTTATTTGCCTGATTTTGCAAAACACTGCCTTTAAGTAACATTTAGTCCTTTCATACGAGATTAATATTCAATTATAATGTATTTGACAGATTCGGAGACTGGAAGAAGGACAACAGATACTTATATTTGTCAATGTTATCAGCTATGCAGGTGAATAATATATATGTAATATATAATATATATTATATAATGATAATATGTATGTAATGCACTTAGCACTTTATGAATTTTGAAGCATAATAATGCCAGCAACGATTATCACCATCCCAGACGAGGTCACTAATCGAAAATTGAATTAGACACTAACAGCAGTTATAGCACTCCTGTGGAAACATTCACGGTAAATTTGTCCTACACACAATAGTAAGTGTCACCTTATTAGAATTTTGCACTAATTTACGCAATAATCTCTTCTGAATACACCGCAACAATCACTGGGAACGTATTGTACAATTCACCAGATGTAACTGAACTACCGAATTCTAATATTTATATCTCCACCGCCTTACAATATAGTGAGACAGCGGTCTGCGATGTCGGTAGGGTAGTCGAGTATCGTCTAGAAGGGGTATTTCGTAATTCTGGCGCGTAGAATGATCTCTAAACGTCTGGAACAACGTGGCACACCGAGGCGTGCCAAGAGCTAAGTAGGCACTCAGTGAAGCTGTATTATTTATTTACTCAGCGTAGCAATATTGTACGTTAATATCTTACACAGAATCTGGTTATAAGCCTATTTGATGAAAATTAAAGTGTATATACTGATTCTAAATTGACACGCATTAACAAAAGTAGAAACTTGTTTTATTGAAATAGAATTTTTCTAAATTCTATAAGCTTGTAGCTCATGGACGAAAAGTTGTCAAATAGGGCTTGTTGGTATATAATTTTTGTTTGTAGCATGGACTTACATAAACTGACACACACACTAAAAGCATAGGGCTCTTTTAATTTCGTGTCAACATTTTACTAGGTTATTGCGATATATAAAAATTAATTAATTTGAAAGTTTTTTTATAAAAAATTCATGAAGTTTCTGTAATTCCAAGAACAACGGTACCGTGACTAAATTCTAAACTCGTACAACAAAACTATTATTAAGCGTTTTGCCTATAAATTGCCTACAAGTATAGAAGGGGGAAAAATTAATTAAAAGTGAATGATTGTGTTTGTGTGTGTGCGCGTTTGAGAGAGAATAAGAAGAGTCCTAGAGGACAAGTGTCATGTAAAGGAAACCAAAAGCGTGAGAAACGAAAAAAATATTAAAACTGGTTAAGTATATTTTTCCTTGAGGAAATTTAATTTTTCCCCGAACGCGAGAATAACGGTTGGTAAATTTTTAATTCTCGTTTCAGTATGAATCAGGCTTTTTCCGAAATAATAATTATAAATACTTAGCCGGCTTAGAGGTGCGCTGAGCGACAACGTTAGAGTACACGATGTATTTACAGGAAAAAAGTCTATATTAAGCGGCCATCGTAATCCGCTTACGTAATAGTTAAGCCGTCTTCTACGTCATATCCATTAACGGGGGTGTGGTGGGTTGAAAGCGTCCAACAACGCCGGTCACTCGTGGATACGAGTACGCAAAGTTAATTTAACAGGCCCGGTGATCAAATAGATTATGAACCGGCGAGCTTAACTTTCTGTTCAGTTTACTCTGTGTATGTGCGTACGCGTGTGTGTGAGAGACTGATATTCTAAAAAGCATTAAGTTTTTAAAACACTGTATCCATTCTCAGGAATGTTAATATGGTTCCAGCATTTCTGATATGGTTGACATATACACAGACATTACACGTTTTGAAATACCTAAAATAGTTAATTAAGTTAGTGAAAAATACAAAAATCCACTTTTCTTTATAGTATAGCGTGACATAAGGAACTTGATTTATTAAGTTTTTGATTTAATAACAAAGTTTTGAAACATCTATTTAAAATATATTATGACTTATACAATACATACAAAAGTGTGTGCATAGGCATTGAATATACCTTTGCATTGGAACACGCACGCATGTACTCAACTACGTACATATGTTTCCATGCTTTGTTGTTTTAATACGTGTTAAAATACTGAAACAAACGTCAATGATTTGTTGATTGTTTATCAAAACGCTTCCAGTTGAATAGAACGAAAATTGATAATTTTGACAATTTACAATTTAAATACAATTTAAAAATATAATTAAAATATAAATGCATATAAATAATAAATAGGTAAATAAGTAAATAAGTATTTTAATTTTGAGTACAACTGTTCGTACACTTGCAATCGTAAAGTTGGTGTACATAAAGAATGTTTCTCTAGGCATGTTTTAATGGCTTCTCTTCACAGAAAGTATTGTCGACTCTATTGTACCACAGTACAACTATGCTTTTCTTTTTTACCTTTTGACCGTTGATCTATAGATCTTCGTTAATATAATATACATAACGTTCCGTTAACATAGATTATCTCTATTAGCCGAGTGGCCTGCCCAAGCCCATTTTATTTTATCAGTTTGGTGAGTATTAACATTTTTTTTGTTCTGCTGTGTATTTCTTTAATAATTTTCCTTACACCTTTGTATTTCAAGGATATCGGTTTACAATATCTTTCTTGTAGTGACGCCCTATTTTTGTGTTAACGATTGAGTACTTTTTAATTGTCCCATAGTAGTCTCTGAAGAAAAGATATTCAGTTTTTCATACACATATAGTTTCGACAAAAAGTTTTCATATAATGTGTGTGTGTGTGTGTGTGTGTGTGTGTGTGTGTTAGAGTGTGTGCAATGGTGTACAATACCCAATTCTTACAATCCCATTGGCTGAAGGGGGCTTCCCCCAGAACAGCCTGAGTCTGGCCCTAACAAAGACCAGTCTCGAACACCCCCCAAAATGTGTGTGTGTGTGTGTGTGTGTGTGTGGAGGAGAGGAATAAGTGTATGCGCGCGCGCATGTTTATCTGTCTGTTTTTGGTCTAAAATTTCCTACAAGTAATACATATATATACATAAATATCAACTCTAACAGTCCATACACTAAATATTCCTGATAACATGATAACATTCTTTACATAGAAGAAATTAGATATTCTAATAGCTATACAAGACAAAAATAATTTTAATTTCTCTATAATGTTTGTAATAAAATATAAAGCTTTACTTTATTGTACAGTCTTTTGCTTATATTGTACAAAACGCAACTCACGTTTTCAATACTCGGTTTCTACCTGCGTACGTATTCGAATTTATTATCAATATTTTCAATCAGTAAATTAATAATATTTATCTAATAAACCACGAAAAAGTGATAACTGAAATGAGTTGAGACGTACCAACAGAGCATGTAAAAAATCAATTAGATCACAAAGCGACCTGTTTCCTTAAATCGCAAATAGAGCGTATAAATTTAGAACAACGTTTATGTTCTGTCGTGAGCCAACAGGTTAATTTCTGCGACATAGCTCATTAACAAATGACCGTGCTGGAAATTATTTGCAGATGATCGCTGTTAATGGTCAGGTTGTGTATGTCGGCGAATCTGTAAACAGGATCAGCACGTCTGCGTGATGGATTTAGCAGCGGGTCGGTGCCCAAGGGAATCGAATTAATGTACGACGCAGGTTAGACTGAAATATCATGCTGGCTGCAGCTGTGGTAATAGGATATTTATTGAAATGGAAATTCATTATATTAGGGGGCAAACTGAATTTCATTATTTTATGTGGAGCAGTGGGAACGTATAACCGTGTTTACAATCGGAATGAAATTGTTGAAAGGGACAAGGCATAATATTGAAACAATGCAACAAGACATAAAGTGTTTGCGACATGCTGTTTGTAGAAACCGCCTTTCACTTGTTCGTACAGCATAATACAAAAATACGGTCACAGAAATAAACCAGTCCTAACAATTTTATTTTTTTACGCGAAAGTATCGTATGTTACTTCAAATGTAATATATAAATAAATTAATCTGTTAAAATATCATCCATCATCCTCCGTGTAGTCCTTGTTATTAAATTTAAGTATTTTTTCTGTTGTAAAACGATAAAATTTTACTTTAACACAAGATTCCTAATAGAAAAGTCAACAGAAGTGAACACATCTTTGGCATTTTGAAGATAGTTTATAGCGCTTAAGAGGTATAATTTACATTTTTAAACTAATTATTAATAATCTTTGTTAAGATTTCTGTTTAAAAATGATTAAAATGGAAGTGAACAAGAGGGATATAAATTGCTCCTTGTTTGATTTCTTCAATAACTAATATAAGGTTTTATTCAACAGTAAATTTAAAATTGTTTTAAAATTCTATAGAAATTTTCTAAATATACTATATTACTTAAATTACGTACTTCTGTTATTAGAAGTTACAAATAAAAGTAAAACATTAATGCACGAATTTTACGGGGTTGTGAAATTTAAATTTTAATGCGGTTGCTTGAACATTATTTTGTAATCATGATTGCCTTACCGTTAGATGGAAACAATCTAACGGATTTGGACCTTATAAACTGACCTACGTGCAGTAAACTTTGAAGGTGAAATTTTAATTTTTTTTATATCAACGGGTATTTATTGCGTACATGGTGGGTCCAGACGAGCAGCCTATGCTACATTTTTAAGGAAAGCTTTCTAAGTCGAACTCCAGAAGTACGTTAAAATATTAAAAATAGACTGTAGCTAGTAATAGACACGTTTAGTTTTTGCGTGTTTGAAGAGGGGGGTATGAAGTGTGCTCTTTCCCGTTTGACTACCACCTCTGTTTTTTCCACGAAAAGATTAGAGGATGGCGTCGAAGAGAGAACATGTGTGAATATGGCAAAGGTCTTTCTTCCGTACCGTTGCCGTAAACTCTTTGGGGGAAAACAGCGCACTCAAGTAGGCAGACTCAACTAAGCCCAGATAACCTCTGACCAAGAACAGGACGCACCATTTCAAACCTGAAAAAAATCTACGAACTAATGAGAACTGAAAACCAAGAAATGAAGAAAACTTGTCGAGACAAATTGATACCAATAAGAAAAGTATACTCACAAGAAATGAAGTTAACATAGAAACATAAAATTTCATACTGTATACAGTTGTATAAATATCACACACACACACACACACACACACACACACACTCACACATACACACACACACATTTTAAATAGTTTGTATAGTTTCATATATAGAGCACAAGTACTATTCAAACAAATCACTAAGTCCTTTTTACGAGAAGGCGCAATATGCATATCTCACTGAAATGCCATATGTAATGTTGAAATCAGAAAATAAATGACCTGATAAGTTCATTTGATGTGTGACTATCATAACAATTGCTGATTTCGTAACAAATGTTTCGTTCTGTATTAGTATAACATTAGTTTCCAAAAAATATTTAGTACAATTTGTGGTTACTTCATACACGAACAGCATTTATAATACACTATGTAAGATTTTGCGGTATTTGAAACAGCTTTAAATAGCAAATATGTTTGCACATAATATCCTCTGACGGTTGGAAGAAAGAATAATGTATGTATCTTATGCTTATAATAAAATGAACGTCAGACGTAAACTCTGTAAACATATTGCGACCGATATTCGGATATCGATTTATGACCTCAACACAACTGGGTCAGAGATTCAAATGTTTCATAAACCGCGAGGATGTCACTAAGTATCTATCGCGGCTACATCGTATAATATACAAACCGTCCTGCTAAAATCCTTCCTTACAGCTTTGACGTTTACTTGCTGAGTAATGAAATACGACGAGCTGTACTGCTCCTTGTATGAAGAATATCGAACACCTTTTTTTCACCCGTCGAATAAATTCAGCCTGTTTAGTGCAACGAGAAGAAGCTGCCGCCGCAAAATTTGATAACAATTTTGTTGCCACAAATTGTATTAATAAGTTAGAAACGTTTGCTAGATTGGAGTATTATTGTTGGTTCAGACTTAATGAAACTAGTATCACGAAATGTAACTGGAGTGGTGCCAGTAATGAAATTGATATTAAAATAAGAAATGTTAGAAATAGTGTAACAGATGGTTTGAAGTCTGCTACGTAAAGACTAAACTCACAAAGACTGAAGCAGCAATTATGATGTAAAAGATAAGGTTATACAAGATGGGAGGGGTTCTTTTACAAAAAGCGGATTAAATTTAGGATCCACTAAAAGACGGATTTAATGAGACTTAAATGGTGGAATTGTTTTTGGGAGTTGTGTGTACCCAAAACAGAATGTTGAGGTAACCTTTCCGAAATGTTATGCTACAGAAAATGATACGATTAGGCAGATAGACAGGGTAGACAGAAGGAATTTGAAATAAAGATGCAGAGAAGAAGCTTATTCAAGAATATTATAAGGAGAAAGGACAAATTCATAAGGAGATATTCTGAAACACCCGACATTAGTGAATAGAAGAATAGGGTGCATCGTATATGGAAAACAGTGCAGAAAAAAGCCCGGATTGGCATACACAAATAAGATTATTGTAACTGTGTTGTAGAAATAATGGTGGCATGAAGAGATTTGCAGGAGATGGTTGAATGTTCTGAGGAATTACTTGAAACTTGTTAATAAGTTCAATTGATAATTTGAATACAAATAACGTTCTATCTAACTAAAACCGAGATTTCTTCAAAACAGTACATATTTTCCTGGCTTTTATATATTACAACGTTATTTTTAGACACTTACTTTTACACATATGCTCTTACTCATTTGTGCGCACTTACCCACGTCTCGGAGGTATACTCTTCTTCTTCTGCAGTATTTACCTTGATGTTCCCCGGCTGGGTCGCAGGCTTTGGTCGTTGATTGAGTGTGGATAAGCACGTGAATATCGTTATATAAGTTTAATACAGGTAAAGAGTACAGAGGATTTAGTACTGGTTGTGAAATTAGTACGACTACGTTAATAAAACATATTCATTTGATTTATTCTTTAAAAATTTAAATTATCATATTATTAATTGTTTTGGGTGGGTTAATTATTATTTGAACCCTTATATTCGACCTGAATATAATGCAATTATAACGTGTTTAAATCTTATTTCTTATATTTCTAAGACATAGTATACACATACGTAAATCATATATGACCTGAAATATTACACAGACATATAATACATAACACCTATAATTATTATAAAACGTGATTAACACGTATAAAATTTAATATTCATCTTGTCTTTGCGAGTGTGGTTTTTAATATAGGCTATACCACTTAATAAAAACTTTTAATTAATTAAGCATTTATTAAAATATTAATAGAGACCATTTATTACTTTAATTGATTCTATTATTTAATGTCTCAATTAATTAACAATCTTCAAATTACGTAACTCTCATATTTGAATTTACTTATCTAATCAATTATAAAATATAATAAAATATGGTTCTTCTTTGACCATTTATTTGTGAGATTACTACAGTTATATTCTCTATTATCAATTATACTTTGAACATTTATTTATTCATTATGCAAATTTACAAATATATTACTTTCTTTGTAAACTTGTATATGGAAACTAGAGCTTTTTTCGATAGACCTCAAGGTCATTTATAATATTAAATAAATGTCTGACTTTGCCTGCATTTTTCTGCAACAATTTAACTTTGACGTTACCGTCATCTGGACTCTCGAGTTTGTTGATCCTCTTCGATATCACCTTCTCTGTCTCTGCGTCGTTGAAATTCCTCGCTCCGTCTCCTGGATGCTGAGTTCTGACGTGGACCTCTGGTCATGATGATGTACGGCTGGATGTAGCTGCATGTAGCTGCCCCTGCGTCCTCTTGTCTTCTTGTTCTAGTTCCTCTCCTCTTCTTATCTTGTCCCTCGTGGATGTCTCGAAGTTCTATGTTACTTCTTGAAGTTCATCGACGATACGAGTTCTCGTATATTACGATTTTATAGTCTTTTAAAACAATCGTGTTCCACTATTACTTGCACAGACGTAACGCCGGTTCCATCGCACTTCACTTTATTGAATACTGTTTAAACACCTTACATGATTTTGTAAAATTCGCGGTTGCGAGATGCGTGGATCTTACGTGTCTAAGTGAGTTCGTCTGAGAAAGAGTGTGTCGCTCGCTGGGGTTTTATACTGCTCCCGTCGTTGAAGTTCCTGTTGGAAACTGTTTCGACAACATTGAACAGGTCGGCGCGTCGATTTAATTCTTACTTTCAACCTACGCGTCTTTCTATGAAGCGCACACTTTTTTATAAATATTATTTCACCAATCGTTCGGTATAATATAAAACTTTGTTTATGCAAATTATGAATGTTAAGGTGTGTAAATTATGGCAGTTATGACAAAATTTCACACGGTGGCTGAACGGTTCCCACGATTAATGACCACTTAACGCTAAACTGAAGCGCCAGGCGTCAGCTATGTTTTTACATATGTCGCTGATTCGTGTGACTTCTGGTTATCGCTCAGTACTTAAAAAACTGTGTAAAATCTTCCACCCTCGTTTGCATAATTCAACCTGTCTGTCGTTTACACATGTAGACATACACACACACGCAGACTGATACACAAGCGGCGGCAGGTCGCTCTGACGTCACCTCTGCCGGTCAGCGCGTGTCAATTTCTCCCCTTCGTTGCTGCGTTTAACTAACTAAGCTATTTGATTCCATTATCAGGCTTACTTACAATATTGGATTTATTTAAAATTAAATACTACGTTTATTTCTTATATTATTTCTTATACCAAACGTATATTTATTACATTACTTTATTATTTACATCTTATATATTTCATACGTGCGTTCGTATGTTATCATACCTCAGTCAGGGGTTGATACATATACTTATGCTAAACGTATCGTTGCAATATATGTGTATATATATATATATAAAACCAGTTTTCTGAAATTACAATAGTACACTTTATTAATGTAGTTTTGTTAATACAATGCAGAGAATGTAATAGAGCAACTAGTAGAGTTGATAAAATTGTCCCTTACCATAGGCCTATAAAGAGAGTTATATATACCATAGGCCATAGGGGAGTTATATAGGGTAGTTATACTCTTACCATAGGCCTTGATCAGATCAGTAATCATTGTTAGCTTAATGTAACAATCTACATGTGACGATCTACAAGAAGCAAAAACGTTTACACCTTTTGCAACTTGTTTTGTAGTTGTATAACCCAATTCTGCTTTTAAGCACTGCGAAGTGTGTTAACTAAGGTTTATTAAACTTTAATCCGATTTTTATTTGCAAAATAGTGTGTATAATCATGTTCTGTTGAATGACTTGTTTATTTGTTGTGTAATATTTTAATCATTTTTATTAAGTAACAGTGCTTAATAAAACTAGCTACTGTTTTCCGCCTAAGGTATCAAATTTGATTCCGCTGTAATTATATCGCCACCAAAATTTTCTAAATATAATAAATATTAACTAAACCTGTTTAATATACTTAAATTTGTCTTTCAACCCCGTGTTCATATTGCTGAGGTCACTAGCAATTATTTTTACTGATGACTAACCCACAACAAAATACATCACAATCGCCAATTTGCGAATGACTCGACCTTGCTAGTAGCAAATAATGATCCACTAGAAGCAATTAAACTGCACCATCATATAAACTGTTTGCAATATAATTTAGTAAATAAAGAATGAAGCAAAATCAATGCAATTTATTTTTAATATGAAACGCGTAATTTGATCCTCCACAAATTCAGGTAACCTAATTTACATCAACCCTTAATAATATAAAAATGATTTAAATTATTTTTTCTATAACAACAATTATTGATTCTAATTGTCAATATTTTTCACAGACTTAAAATTTTGCTAAAGTTAAATGTTTTTAATTAGACATTTTTAGCAATCTCTTAAACCAATAGTAAATGAAGTCCTCTTTTCCAAATCTACAAAAGAAGTTAAATACTCTTAGTTTCTTTTGTTACTATTGACAAAAATCGAATTCGAATCTTTTTATATGTCTCATTATTTTTCCTGATAGTTATATATTCAGATTTCCTTTGCGACATTTTCAACCTTAGAGTGAAACTGGCGTTTTACATTTTTCTAATAATAATACTATGTTGCTTGCAAAGAACGTCTTTAAGGTGTTCTTCGTTTCATAAAGTATTTTTTGTTTATATCACATCTTGCTACTAATTATCAGCTAAAAATTATAAGTAGTCTAACTAGGAAAAACTATAATGTTTAATAAAAAAGAAAAATACCGTAGTCGAAAAAAGTAAGGTTAATGCCAACACAATCTAAAATAAGTAAAATATTTAATGGAAAGTATTCAATTTTCAGGAAATTGAAAAAGAGAAATATGTTACAAACAAAAATATGTTTCCCTCTAAAACTCCAAACAATATCTTTCAGTTTACATCACCCCCTCCCTTAGACGCATACGAGTACTTACTTTGTAAACACAATTTATTTAGTAGAATAATTTTATTTTTTAACATACTGCAGAACTATTTTCTACAGTTGTATCTATTATTGAATGGACGATGTGAAAAGCTGATATTACATTATAAAGTGTAAATTACATCCTGTTGCTATGTCGACTACAGTGCAGAAGATTGAGAAGACTCTATTATGTGAGATAGAATAGGAAAAGCTATTGTTTTCACATTATTGCTTTTTTAAATTGCATTTATAACAGATAACATCAAATAATCTCAGATGATTGTTTTGCCTCGCAATTACTCTGTTTTTCCAAGCCAAGTGCTCTGGCACGAGTCCGTTTACCAATCACGAATTTAAAGGGAAAATATTTTTAAAGCTTGTGTTACACATTTTCCACTGTGCACATACAAGAACACACGACAGCCAGTTTTTGTAAATAAGTTCTGATAAATATTTGACACATCGTCATCAACTTTGCCTCTCCAGCAAAGCACTTCATCTCTACCTTCATATATTTATGCTCCCATTTTCCGTCTAAGAAATGCACGATATGACGAGAGTATTTTAAGAATTGTAACTGTTCTACTGAGAATATTTTTCTTTAGATATGACTTTTTTCTACATACCGTAACATTTCAAGTTCACGCCTCTTACTTGTGACAAACGTTTATTGTTCGTATGCAGAAAACTATATTTACGAAGGTCATAAATAAAATACTGATGTGAAAAGGAAGAAAAATACCTCATATATATATATATATATATATATATATATATATATATCACCAAACACTTCTTGCTACAGTCCGTTTCTTGATGTATATATTATATTTAATTTTTTTAATGAATTTACCGCAAGATATTTCTTTCCTTATTAGGAACATATTTTGGAAACCATTGTGTTTCCATCCTCAGCCTTCCAGATTTTGTGTCTGGTAAAGTATAGACACTTAAAATAGTGTCTATTATAATGTCTTATTATAGACATTAAAATAGCATACAAAACTAACAAAAGTTATCTACAAAAACTAAATAACCCACACAACAAAGGTAATACAACAACCAAACAACATATGGTATATACAAAATTGAATGCCAAGATTGCAATAAATATTACATAGGACAAACAAACAAAACAAATGAAAAAACGTTATTTTGAACACCTAAACGCATACAAAAAAGCAGAAATATACAAATTTAATTTGGCCATACATGCGATAAACACTGGAGATAAATTCCCAGACATAACCAACATGAGACTAATAAAACACATACCACACAAAGGAACCATAATGAACATTTGGGAAAATTTACAAATATACAAACATAAAACACAAAACAAACTAATACCTGAACAAATACAAATCAATACAAAACATGACACAATTTTCAAAGCATTCAACATCGAAAATACACAAATTACTAATACATACACCACAATCACCCACAATAATACCACTTTAAAGTACCAGAGACCAATAATAAATTTCAATAACGACAAGCCAACACACAAGTACTTCAAGAGACGCAAAATCACGAAGGGTGAGGATGAGAACATAATGGTTCTCAAAACATGTTCCTAATAAGGAAAAAATATCTTGAGGTAATTTCTTTATAAATATGAAATATTAAATATATATATATTATATGTGAGTGTATTCATAAATGCTCATATGTTTCATGTATGTACATTTTATATTATTATTAATAATAACAAAACTTTTTACAAAAATATATTATTTTTTGTGCACAATGTTTCAGTAGTATTCAACTACCATCATCAGATATAGAATTTTATATCTGATGATGATAGTTGAGTACCTACTACTAAAACATTGTACACCAAATAAAAAAAAAATGTTCTTAAAAAAGTATTGTTATTAGTAATAATATAATTATATATCTGTATATACGTATTTACACAATATATTAATTATTAATTAAACATATACTATTGTTTA
Organism: Magicicada septendecula; assembly: GCA_034769895.1. Taxonomy (NCBI): domain Eukaryota; kingdom Metazoa; phylum Arthropoda; class Insecta; order Hemiptera; family Cicadidae; genus Magicicada; species Magicicada septendecula. The sequence goes on from CM068367.1 coordinate 1,305,591,038, forward strand.
ACTAATATTTTGCAACGATAACGACAAGCAGTCTAAAATTATATAAGTAATAGATATAGGGAAATTTAAACTTTTAAATATTCAAGTAGGCCTATGCACTTTGAAAAATATGTCAATAATCGTCAGAACGTAACACCAAATAGAACTGCGTGAAGTGTAGGACGGTGTATACCTCATTAGGTACTATGTACACATACTAATGTACACACTCAAGCGTAAAATTCTGAATACTGGCGTACGCATAAATGCTTACTGCAGTAATATCTTGAGAGTATCATAGAGGGCTCCTGTTTAAGACATTCGTTTATCTCAAGGTGGGCGATTATTCAGGGCGAAATGAAGGGACGCTTTCCAGTATCTCAACCATTCATGTGGCTAGATATCCCCGACCCTGTTGTTGTTGCTGTTGCCTTGGAAAATAACGCTGGCGTGGCAGAAACGTGCGTGGAATAAACCCGCAGTGTTTCAGTAAGCTCCGAGTGTTAGTTGTTTGTTAGTATAGCAGAGCCTAATAGCATGGCTTTGTTATACCAAGGTCCACACCCACAACGGAGTCTGAGACGGACCTACACTCCACTGTGCACTACATTGTTGTCTACAAACGAAACAAACTAGTGACAACATTGAAAGGACAAGAATCGTAACCATACCAAAATTATTTCAAAAAAAACTGTCAATATTTTGCAAAACAGATATTATAATTAGTTTCAAAGCTGTAGTAAAATTTTTATTTTTAATGAATTTTAATTGCCCTTTTAATAGAGGAACGTTTTGGTAAAAATGATATTTTAAATATTGATGAAATGAAAAAAATTTCAAACCGATACGATAAACTTTCATCTGTAATTTTAACAAAACTATATTTTTCTCAAGTTATGATATCGATGTCAAGTTAGGTATGTGTCAGATGAACTGTGAAACAATCAACCGTATTTTTTTTAAAACAAGGTACACTCAGATACAAAACTAAAGTTTTGTACTGTTTTATGAGTGTGAATTGTGGACAACAACCAAAACACAAGACAGTAAAATACAAGCCTTGGAAATGGCTTTCTTAAAAGGAGTTGAAGGGTGTTCTAAACTTGGCCATATAGGATATTAGACCATACGGGAAGAGTTGCAAGTTTTAACTTGAATAAAAATTTAAAATATTACAAACAACGGCTGATAAGAACACTTAGAAAGAAATTTAGATTCTAGACTGGCCAAACAAGTCTGGAAACACGAGCCTATAGGACACAGGTTTGTGGGTAAACGCAGGAAGAGATAACTGAAGGGTGCTGGAAGGCGGAACAGGCAGCACCTTGTCTATCCCATGTTGTAAAGAAGAAAACGATGATGATTATATTTTTTATGATAAGGAATATAATTAATACTGCTAGAAATTTTTAATTAAATTACATGTACAGCTTAAGTTTGCCTAGTCACCCATATTTGGTCACCGTAGGTTTGATCATAAAAAGCTATGCTAATAGTGAAATAGTTACAGAAAAAGCTCAAAGTGACATAGGAAGTCTTAATTCGGTAAACCGGCCGAAGAATACTGTGCAACAGACCAGACAAAGAATCTGAAGAACAATGGTATTACGTACTTTTTATGGCTATGTAATATGGACCTTGACTTTAAATACAAAGATAAAACACCTAGAGTTCTAGGTGACTGTCTAAGGAAATAAGTAAACTTCCTAATCGTTATGAATCCAAACTGAGCTAACCAAAAATCGTACACAAGCAGATAAAAACGGAGTATCGAGAATGGAAACGTAATAACTATAATTATTCAATACGACTGCATATGTGTGAACAGAAATTGCTTCGTTATAATATATACCGTCGCTCGAAAAGTCTGGAATATAGGTGTCCAAAAGTATGTTAATAACGAGTAGAAAAAGAGACTTCATACTGCTGTTAAATATTGCATCTAGATGTGGAGTCGATGTGGTTTCATGCTTTTTAACGATACAAATTTAAGAAACAATTATTATATTCTAAGTTACTACTAAGCAAGTGATGTCACACGTTACCTCTTACATAAAGATTACATTATATTTTATACGTAACTGTGAGAGCAAAATCCTTGCCGTACGATAATAAAAGTTCAACATTGTTTAAAATAATAAAGACAACCAGATATAAAGTGAGTACTTAGTCCGAATATTACATCACGTCTGTGAGATAACGTTTCTACCTCTCAAAAGTGCCTCATGTCAACCAAAAAAGTGTATCCCCTTCACACCCATGAATATAAAACACAATTACATTCGTTTATAAAGTTGTAACTCCGATAACAAAGAAGTCGGCTTTTCCAGTATCAATTTTATTGTGAACAGTTAGAAAGGAAAAAATTACTGAAGAAAAGAGAAAAATTAATACTTTAAAATTGTACTCTACATCTAATAAAGGGGATGTAATAAAAATCGAATAAATATAGCTGGAAATAGCTATGTTTTCTTTTGAATAGACTCTTGAATTCTCGGAACAAGTAACTTCTCATTATTCTCGTTTCAGATATGAGGCTCTTATAAAAATTTTTAATATCCGATTTCAGTTTATTATTTTGCAATCACTTTATGTGTGTTTCTCATTCTCGTCAAACCATGGAAATAAATTTTTCACATACTCATTTCCTCCATTTCTTTTTCACTTTCTATCGAGCTTCTTCCTTTTTTTATCAAATTCAGTCTATTTTTGTATAATTTGTACACTCATATAACATGAACAGCAGCGGCAGCGACTACACAAGAATCCCGGTATTATGTATGACCTTAGCGTGTTTTCAATCTCTGCATTCCCGCTTCACTCCCTTCTTTCCCCGCACAGCCATCTAAATATATATTACCAGAGCGGCGTGTTCTAGTTTCAGTCTGAGAGTGTTCTTTATTTTTCCTCTTTATAAACAACAAACTAAATTCAATTGATTTCAATGGTCTCATATATATCGCTTTATATCGCCGTGCGCATCAAAATACAAGCGAATTCAATATACAAATTACACATTCCGTTTATCTGTATTTTATAATAAATATTACAGAGAATATTCTCTGGTTATAATAAAATAGTACTTGTAAAGACCATTCTGCTGCATTACGAGTATTCAAACTCCATGTTTATGCAATTTCGTCTGTTGTGTTGCTTCAAGAGAAATTTATAAATTCAACGTTGCAGCATGCTCACAAAGGAAAGACTGCACACAAAGGAGAGGCTAGCATAATTTTTATTCATTAAGATACACTTATAAAGGGTCACCAAATATCATGGAACTAAATTTTCAAAACATTGTATTTGTCAAACATATTATTTGTTTAGTAAAATTATATTTTCCCTCCGCTGAGCTGTGATATTCACTAAAAAAAAAATAGAAAATGAAACATAAAACTATCAAATGAGATTCCCCCATCGCTAGTAGACAGCAAATTCCGATTTGCAATGCGTACTCATAAAAGGCGTATGGTATCTCCGAGGGCCGTATCCTGTTACTACAATGGACAAATGAGACTGAAATCAACATTTATTTAGTGCAAAATCTTGTTTAGATCAGTGTATTAAAGTATGTCGAACGCAACTTATAAACGATCGGCATTAAATCAGTAGTTTTTCTTTATCTTGTTATTAGAGTTGATGCTTTAAATGGATACGAAATAGATGTAACTTCTAAACTTCATTAACCCTTACCTGGGATAGTTGACTCTGCCGTTAAATTTTCGATAAGTTTGTCAGTTAGTGAACCAACATAATGTGTAAGGAATCTAGAAAGAATAATTGAATTTGATAGGATTAGAACAAAGTAATATTAAATCAGTATTAATAATATTAGAACATTAGTAATACAACGTAACTACGAATAAACAAATATAATTCGATGGAGAGATAATAATAAAGGCTTCGTGTAGAGGTACAGAACAAGCTTTATAGGTACATAAATTATGAAGTCAAACTTCATGCTTGCAACTTCTAATGTCATCCTTAGATAATATTTTTTTTTTTACAAAACCAGACGCGTAGATCACCTACAGAGTAAGAAACGACCGAAAATAATACGCGATACGTGTAACGCCCCTGATGCTGTATCAGATACTTTAGAAAATATTGCTGCCGTTCTTTAGAGAGCTATATAAAACTTTTCGAATCAGGCAGTACGCATTCAAGAATTTTAATAAATACCGTAGTAACTGTTGAAAATTTAATGGTTCGAACAACTTTCCTGATTGTAAATTTCAACCATAAAACGATTACGTGCTGGATGATTTATGTTTTTCTGTCGCATTTGTCTCTGCTGTGTCAAATTGGCTCAGGTATACACTTCGGTATCGGCCGATCCTCTCCACACACACACACACACCGGACTGAGTTTTAATGAACAATTGCTGGGCAACTTGGTGCTCCCGGGCGCCTCGGCCATTAATTACAGCCCAACTTCCCACCTCTCACTGTTTTCCAAACCCCCACCCGATCCATCCCTGCCACTAAATTAATCACCACTTCTTTTTAGAGTAACTAGAAAATTTCGGCTGGCCGTGAGCTAATTTGTGTACAATATAACGCGGTATAATTTTACAATGGCGGCAATGATTTATGTCCTCTGTAGAGCCGGTTCAGTTAATTGTGGGTTTTGTCTGTTTAAATGCGCGGCAAAGTGCCCGCACCCGCACTCGCTCCGCCTTCCGGTCCGTTATCTACTTTCGTTTGAGAATTTTGTTTGCTTTTTTGCTTATGGAGAGGCAAAGTATTGTATCGCCTGATAATTTAAGTAACACTGTAAGTGACAAACATTATTTGTGCACTATAAACAGTGTGGCAAGTTTTAGTCAAAAGTCATGTTATTCCTTTTTACAGGTGTTCTTCTGCTTTTTATAAGTTATAAACACCTTTAAAACAAGCCTTCAATTTTTATGTGGACAACAAAAGGGTCTACCATTTTTTAGATAAAATTGTTTATAATAAGGAATCTCCATCATCAGAGTGTAAAATATAAAGTATAAATTAACAAATATTCAATTTGTATTTACACTTACATATTACCATGTTTGTGATATTTTAGTACTTAAGCAACTCATTTGACAATTATATTAATGTTTTATGAAGTTAATGTTCTTTTTGTTATTTTGAATTATGATTATAATTTTAAATAAATTACTTTGTTTTAAATTTATGCCTGTTGTCTCATTAATGAGTTATTGTCAATTTATATCTGTCTGTCGATCTGTCTTTCTCTATTTCTCTCTCTCTCTCTCTCTCTCTCTCTCTCTCTCTCTCTCTCTCTCTCTCTCTCTCTCTCCCCCTGTACGTCTATGTGTCTGTGTGTGTGAATAAAGATTGTCTAGTATACCTATTTCCTGCATTTTAAACACACTTTGTAAAGCTGTAAATTAAAGGTCAGACCCTTTCAACAAAAAGAGGAAATCTTTTCACAGAATATGAAAAAACAGGAAATTATTCATAATAAAATGCACAGTATTAAAAGTAGGTGAAATAAAAAATAACATAATGATACAAACAACACGTAAGTGCAAAGCGTTATGGAGAATTTGAAAACGACTAGTATAACCGACAAATAATAAAAATAAGGTCATACTGGTCGCACAAAGTCACTAAAAAGAAACCGGTTTGACTCAGAAATAGAAGCTCCGAAATTATGGAAGACAATAAGAATCCTAATCTTTGAAATGGGAAATAATCGTATTATTTTAAGAAGAAAAAACAAACTTACAGTTCAGTGTGAAAAGTGTTGATTAGAAGTTTTAATGTTTGAAATTGTCGTTTCATGTTACAAAAAATTTCATGTTCTCTTTATAATCTTACATATCTAATTAGAACATGAGGAATGAAAATTAGTTTAAGAGAACTCATGTCTGCTTCAGTATTTGCAATTAATATGGAAATTTCCGACTTTCACTAGTGGAGGCACATTTTGATGAATACCATGTTACGACATGAATATTCACACTGAATACGATTCCGCCGAGTCTTTGAGAAATTAGACCAACATAAATATGGATGTAATGAAACCGACCTATTTGATGAATTAAACAGGTTATACTTTTTAAACACATGAAACACCACACTGTAAAGACGATACGTAAAATTACGATGCAATTTACATGTAGATTAAAATTTTTTCGTAAAACCTATTAAGCAAAAAGAACGTGAGGCTGACTAAATTCTCTTTCAACTAAAGCAGTAAAAAACTTTTCTACAGAACGTCAGCTCGCCATCTGACGAAAAGTCTTTTTATACCTTCCTTTTGAATGTAACACAAATTCTCTCTGCTTCGTTCTCAGCAGCAAACTTTGATTATATAAATATGTACGTATACATTTATGTGTGTGTGTCCGTATACTCTAACCGTACACTTTTAATCGCTTTAGTTAAATTGTCGCTTTAATAACGTTATGCATGAAACTCAGATAGAAAGTGTAACTCTTCCCCGATTTTCTTCATGTATTTTATTTTGTAAATGTCAAAAAATCTAGTTTATGATCTTTTAAACCAAGAAACGTGTTAACCCTTTATCTTAAATAAAAAGGGAAATTGACAAAAAAATTGTCATTTTTTTATGGCGACAAAGAAATAATCTCTACAAATTTAGGAAGAAAAATATTTTAGTATAATGTAATGTTTGTTTATGGCACTCAATGAACACAGACGTTAGAGAGCCTCTAATATAAACTCAAATCCGACAAAAGTGATCGTTAGTTGTATGCAACTTAACATTGTTTTGAACTCAGAGTTGATGGTATTTAGAACTAGCAAATAATTCCGAATTCCCAAGATGCCAGCTACCCAACAAGTGGAATAACACAATTTATATTAGGGCAGGTCTAAGCCCGACCCCGTGTAGGGCTAATCTCAACAAATGGAGCTGGGTAGCCTGCAGTAAAGTTGTAGGCTACGTCCCGCTGTGTGTTGCAACGTTTTATATGGAAAGGAATTTTCGCATGAAATAGAACAAAAATTATGACATTATAAGATCTGTAAACTTTGAACTATAAAAAAAGGATACAATATCAGGATATAGGCATACGCTAATTCGTAATACAAAAGTAATAAAAATTTGAAATAAGGATTTTAAAGTAGAGTAAATTGTGTAGATATGGAAAGTAACTTGTATATGGAAAGTGTAGATATGGAAAGTACTAGATACGGACGTAAAATTTAATATTGTTAATATTCTTAGCGTTTATTATAGTCAACAAGTAAAGAAACACGCCTGAAATTCTACAAGGTGATGCCTACACCTCCTTATGGGTCTGAGAATTGAACTTTAACGAAAGGCCAAGCCAGTCGTATCCAAGCGGCTGAAATGAGATTCCTCAGGCACGTGGGAGCGTATACTCTCCATGATCATCGAAAAAACACAGATACACTGCAGGCACTGAATATTCTGAGTATACTCGACAGGATTGACCAGTATCGGCTGAATTGGTGAGAACATCTTGCCGTTAGATGATTGCCGCATCTTCAAACTATATATCTCTACGACGAAGGGACGGAGAGGTTTGGGACGTCCAAGGAAGCGTTGGAGTTACCAGCTCTAGAGGTTTTCACTGTCTGGGACCGGAATAATCCATCCTTGGTTTAGTTCTTGCAGATGATGATGATGATTCATAATATTCGCAATCTTAATCTCGAACAACACAGAGGTAATACAGATATAGGTAAATTTGGCAGGACAATAAAGTTGCAACCAAAATAGGGATGTTTGAAACTGCAGTACATTAAGTAATATTTATGTAGCCATCGGTCTACTAGGTTAATTCCGTGCAAAGAAAAACGTGTGGATGGATGGACAAATATTGAACAAAGTAGCATAAATTTAATGGAAATACAATTGTTATAGAACCTCCGTTACAAGATTAAAGCAATATGGAGAGTATTTTAGGTTGTTATTTTTACCCGTTTTGTATTTGATATGCGTGTGAAATAGAGAGGTATCAAATATTAACCAACAGGGTTACTGTACTAAAGCTATTGTACTGTACTAAAGCTACTGTACTGTACTAAAGCTAGTGTACTGTACTAAAGCTACTGTACTGTACTAAAGCTACTGTACTGTACTAAATTAAAGTCGAGATTATGTATACGTATGTGTACATGACGTTCTGTCGTACGTTAAAAGAACAGTAAACTAGTTCGACAAGATCACACTACTTCGATACAATCGAAAATCCTTCAAACAGTAACTGACGCGCCATGATATTTTACAAACGAAATGCAACTTCACGAACTCCGTATACTAACAGTGTCGGACGTTTCCACGCAAGTAATATCATGAATTATTTTCAACTTCATTGCAACTAGTTACAAACTATCTAGCAATTCTTTTCTAGTACATAAGTTAACAGTGTGCAGGATAAGCTCCCATTGGACTGCAGCATTCCTCAGTACAACTACACTTTGTTCCTGTGCTGAGAATTGTTATCTGTATTTACATTCATACCCACTAGCTGAAATAACTAAAATGTGTTATAATAGACTAAAATTTATGTGGAGAAGATTAATATTTCAAAGTATACATGAGATTACTAATTGACATCAGCAAAGGAGAAACTGTTACTTCAACACTAAGGAAGAAAATAAATTGAAAACTTAATACAAAACGAAGATATAACCTACTAGAAGCAACCGGGTCGGTAATAATTGTCAGAGCGATGTAATGGGAAAATAATAAACTTTGAGGTTGATCGATCTATAAAGAAAAGGAGCCGACAGATATTATCTCCGCGCGGAAAAGGAGTATCACACATTTTAACCCCGAGCGGGTGAAGAAGAAATATCACATTTTCCGATTCCAATTTCTGTTACTGCAAATGCGCTGGATCCGAGAGAAGAAACAAAAGATGGAAACGTAAAGAGAGAGCTATTATATTATTTTGTAATGCTGACTGCAAACGTAGTTAGCCAAAGGAGTCGATTGGCACCGTACAACACACTTTGGACAAATTTGAGTCGAATTATGCTACCTGTAACATTTCTTCGCTCAGAATAACCAATTACAAATTACAATCAAATATTTGTATACAAGATTTTACTGCGATTGCATTAATAATAGAATATAATATACTGTATTCAGACTGTTAAGATAATAGTATCTAATTTTAAAAAGTTAAATATAACTATATGGCATAATCTGTTACTACGTTAGCTAAACCGACAAAAGATAAAGCAGCATACATATAACAATAATAAATAATTACAACACTGTTATACGTACATCAGAAATACATAACAAGTATGTATTAAGATTGTGGTAGATTCGAACCTTTATGGTTTTTAAATGAGTTAAAAAATTTATAGAAAATAAATAGCCCTGCATAACTGAGAGATCCTCGACTTATCAAATATTTGTTAATGAGTGAAACATTTTTGACTTATTCTATTCTGAATATTTGCTAAAATTGTGATGATTATTTATGAATAATCTCAAAGTTTTATTCAGTTTAACAAAAACTGTTTAGTTTTATTTTAACAGACATTTTTCTTAATTCAGTTGTATTATATTAATGTACTATACATTATGTTGATCCGTATTGATGTAGGCGTTTTAACTGGGCGATTAATATTGTTTTGTGAGTTTTTCCATTATTTAATGTTTTAAAAATTGTGTAATATTGCGTACTGACTCGTATTTTTTCATATAACTAGTTTTGTTTACGCATTTGTATGGTTTTAATATTTAAATGTTTTAAAAATTTTATCTATTTGTATGTCTACATATTTATGTATTGTTTTTGTGTACTTATGTAATCAAATACGCATAAATACGTAAATCTGACAAGTTTGTTTTGCCAATAAGTAAACTACACGTCTTTCGTCTATTGAAACCGATAACTATCAGAAAAAAATAAAATTTTTTTGTGTAAACACCTGTTCTATTGTATTTGTCTATGTCCGTGTTTGTATCGTTGATGTGTTTTTTGATGGTATTTTTAGTTCTGTATGCTATTTTGTATTTGTGTTTTCTGAAGGTGTTGGCAAGTTTGTGTGTGTTGGAGTTATGGTATGTGAGTGTGATGTATTTATTGTGTTGTGTATTGATGGTATTTTGTGTTTTGTTGTTTTTGTTTTTGATGCGTTTGTGCAGTTTGTTTATTAAATTGGGATTGTATCCGTTTTTCATTGCTATGTATTTGATTGTGTTGAGTTCGTCAGTATAATCTTGTTTACTTAAGGGTATTTTAGTTAGTCTATGGAGCAAATGGTTGAAGGCCGCATGTTTATGTTGTGTTGGGTGGTTTGATGTGTTGTGTATAACCATGTCGGTTGTGGTAGGTTTCCTGTATATTTTGTACGTGTGTGTATTGTTAGTTTTGTTAATTGCTAGGTCTAGAAAATTTATACTATTGTTTTGTTCAATTTCCAGTGTAAATTTTAATTTGTAACATAGACAAGTACAATAGAACAGGTGTTAACAAATTAAATTGTAATAACTGCAATAGTTTCTACATAGGCCAGACGGGAAGATCTTTTTCATCCCGTTACTCTGAACACTTAAAAGCCTTATCCAACAACAATATACATTCTGCGTTTGCCACACACATACACACACATAACCATAGCTACACCAACATAGATACTAATCTTGAAATATTACACTACTTACCCAAAGGTCGAAAACTCAACACAGCTGAACAATATGAAATATACAAACACCACACAACACACCCAAACAACATACTTAACGACCAATTAAAACGTAAATCACATACACTTTTTGACACAATTATACAAAAATCAAACAATAATTTGGATCCCCGCGCCAATCCCCTTCCTCTACACACCACCCTTACTATACCTTCCAAGCAATAACCGTTACAAAGTACTGGCAGTCTGTTTCTAAGCTGACGAAGGCGAACACGACGCCGAAACGCGTTCGACGGAAAAAGACAAGTAAGTTCACAAGAGAAAGTATCATTATTATATAAAGTGTAGTGCTGCGAAAAAAGATGATGAACAAACAAGACAACTAGAAAAAAATTATTTGGTTTTTAGACAGCAAATTATTTTTTCCCAAATAACATTTGTCAAAATATTTGCCGATTGTTCATTTGTTTTCTAGAGGCAAATTAAAGTCGTGAGTAAATTACTTTGACCGGTTTGCAGTAAACGTCAAAAACGGAGCTAAATTCAAACAACTGTAACAATACAGTTTTGTGTATCAGTTTTATACTTTTAAGTCTGTACAAAAACTTAAAAGTATATAATTGTTGTTATATACATTTTTATTGCAATAAATGTATGCTGACAGTTGCTTAATTTTGGTTGTTGCATGATATATTTTTTAAGACGCTAGTCTTCATTCTTGAAAACATTAAGGTATGTGAAAACAATTTAATTTTTTCTGCACCAGTCATGGAGAAACCGATTGACATAATGCAAAATACTTTTTGATAACGCAAATAATATATTTTAATATATTATATTGATAACCAAAAGTTGTATACAGACGTAAGGGAAATTTATCTTAGTCTCTTTATGGTTTTCATAAAAAGTTAGGGTCGAATAAATGAAGCACCCCATTATGTAATCTAATTTATTGAAATTGTTTCAAGTTGCTGCAAACTTGCTTTTGAAAGTAAGACTCGTTTCTCGTAGCCATCTTCAGTATTGTATGAAGAAGCAAGCACATCGGTATTGCAAAAGTAGTCATTTTCAAACAAAGAGATTTCAGAATCGATACTGATTGGTCTTGAAAACAAAACATCTATATTTTCATTAACAGTAATTACTTTACATAACTACAGCTATGTAATCTGAAAAATAACATAAATGATTAGAAAAACAACATGGAGTTAAATATTTGACTCTGCATGTAGTGTGCTATTCTTCTTCATTTGAATATTTCTTAGCTCATACTTTTCTGCATCCTCATACTTTTACCTCATTTTTTCATGTTCTATTCGGCAATATATATTTCTGCAAGTAGTTAACGTTTTCTAACTTGCGTTTTCACAACAGTGTTTTTGACGTGATAACGTCTTATAAATTGATGAACACCGGCTGCACGCACGAAAAAGTGTCACGTTCCGTCTGAGCCTGAGCGTGCAAGCGAGAGCGCGCAACAAGCGATAGAGAGTCACGATCGGCCAAATTTAGATTGTTCAAGGTTATCATTTAAAACTCTCTCTCTCTCTCTCTCTCTCTCTCTCTCTCTCTCTCTCTCTCTCTCTCTCTCTCTCCCTACACACACACACGCGCGCGCGGGCGCGCGCGCATAAAGAATTTCGACGAAACCGAAACATCGAAGCATGATAATGTTTTGTAAACAAAAGATTTCTAGACTGTGGGGAATCGAAAGTGTGGAAGCGTTACATTTTTCGATGACGATTTTATGGAATGACCCCCAGCCTAAAAACATTATCATGTTAAAAATTATTGTATTAATAAATTGTATGTCTATATACTATTGGAGCTATTGGTGTCTTACGACATATCGAACGCCAGCAATCAAATGTAGATGACCATTCTGCAGAGGCAGGACCATCGACCAGTACAACCTTGCCGGCATCTCGAGAAGAAATCATTACTCTATGGTTCGAGTTTCCGGAAAAAACAACAGGTGTCAGTGCCAAAATAAAATGTCGGCCTCACGTGCAAAGCAAGCCAAATACTCTGTCTCTCAACTGGGTGCCGGTGTATAAGAAAGTGGTGAACATTACACTGAAAAAAACTGTCAAATGCAAACGAAAACAGTTTCCCTGCGTCCCTGCTTGTGCTATTACCATTCACAAGTCACAAGGTGGGACGTTTGATGTCATTGTTTATAAGTACTCCCCGAAACAACCACAACAGTTGGTGTACGTGGCGATGAGTCGGGTAACGAATATAGACGGCTTGCACATCATCACGGACAAAGATGCTCCCTTCATCTTCAAACACGGTCGAGATGGTAACGACTCCCAGACTACGCGAGATATTCGTAACGAATACGTTCGACTCCGTGGACACGCACTTCATACAATCACTAAGAAAGCAGTAAAATTCTGTGATGATGCTAACAACGCTGGACAAACCATAGTTATAAACCTTAATTCTCAGAGTTTGTGTGCTCATTCCATGGATATTGAAACGGATACAGTGATACCTAGGTCTGATTATTTGGTATTGACTGAAACGTGGATGCGTAACAATTGTGATCCAGTTCCAGTCAATAATTATGAGTGTGTATCCCGGCAGAATAATCGATCGGATTCTGATACAAACGCAGCTGGTGGAGTAGCAATCTATCGCAAATTATCATCGACATCCACGGCCAAAGTTCTCCAAGTTGCATTGTCGGACACAACTCGTGTCATCAAAAACACAGGTGACGTGTGCTTGGCCGAAATTACATGCTTCACTGCTGATACAACGTTTAAATTTGTACTTGGCGCCGTGTATATTCATCCTGGAGCAAGTATCCAAAATATTGGTATGTTGCTGTACCAAGCACTTGTTCCATATGTGCACAACAGCCAGTATGTGCCACCGTTCTTCATGGATATTGATGCCGATGTACCAATTCTTCTTTGTGGCGACTTCAACACAAACGTGAAAATGATGACGCATTCCTCAAATACATGAAAGATACGTACAATCTCGAATACGTATCAGATGTTAATAAGTCAACAACGCTGAGAGGAACAACCATCGATTTGACTTTTTCAAGACACATTACACTTGAAACACTCCCCTTGATTTCGTACTTTTCCTATCATCGTCCTATCCTTAACAGAATAACACAGATTGGAGGATCTTAAATATAACACATGTATATAAGTTATAAATAAATTGTTAATAGCACATTGTTACTTGTAATTAATCTGTATAATTTAAGTAAAAAAATATTTGAATTAACGAATGTAAATAAATGTTAATTTATCGAAAAAATTGTAATTTTCAATTAACTCCTTCTTTGTATTATACAAAATAATGATAATTCAGTGATAATAATTCAATTCAATTCATAAAAGTATGCAATTTTTCATCAATGTTTCTTTATGACGTTATCACGTAAAACTATCGTCCGTAAACCGACTTTACAGACAACCAATTGTTTTTTACACTAAAATAAATATTTCCATTTGCGTTATAACTATTAATCTTCTGACAAGCACTATTTTTTTAACTTAGATAAGTGTAAGTCTTGTTAGTTCAATCACTTAAATAAACAAAAATATGTACAGACTGTGTTATGAATACAAATTTTTTTTGTACTCCCTTGAAAATTTATTGAAATTGGTTCAATGTCAGACTGAGAACATTTACTGTTCAACGTTTGTTGCTGCGCTATGCTGTTAATATTACTGTATTATAATTTTGTGACATACTTAAGGTTATGTCAATTTATTTATAGTGTAACTTCATTTAGTAAGAGCAAGAAACGGATTCAAACTTTTAATACAGTGACTTAACATAATAACATGTCGAAAAGCTTTTTAAATAAATTACTTAAATATATCATAATGAAGACTTTTCGTTTATAGTACAGTCAGCTGAATGACAAATATTTTAAAGTCTGTAATTTATAAATACTTTTGTTTCACGAAACAATTCTAACTTGACACTCACACGTGTAGAGAAAAACTCCTCCGCAAACTCTCGCAACGACTTTTTATTCCCAACTAATACAATATTGTAATTAATATTTTCTGAATAACGGAATAATAGGTAAATCTGTTCTCAGACCGAGAATGCCGAGGAACGGGAAGGTGATATATATATATATATATATATATATATATATATATATATTTGTGATGTTTTCTATTTGTTTCTTCTGCAAGTAGTATAATTTTGTATATTCTTTTTTTTTTTCAAGGTGTTAAAAAGACCATTAATTATTTATATATTCGTATATATATACGAATTCACAAACCACATATAAAGCATTTCATTTTGCATACTGCAACAGAGAATGAGAGTAGTGTCTACGGGGTGTCCCCCAGGGTTTCACGTCTTGTTCCTCTGTACTACCAAGTCGGAACGGAACTGTCTATCCCCACGGCACACCAATCATACCTACAACACGGCTGTCTTCGGCTTATAACGTATTAACAAAAACAGTCAGAAAGTAGGCTCTCGTGTTTACCCTCTTCAAACTTTGTTTCAAACTGAATAAGACACTTTCGTCTGAAACAACTTCGTTGAAACAAAGAAAGAAAATATTTCTAAAGGAATGGCAGGGATAAATATACGAGAAATTAGATTTTAATGTACATTCTCTTGTATTAGATTTGGAGTACTTGTGTTAATGAATTCTGCTTTAAAACCCTGTATTTTGGCACAACTTTGTTTCCTATCTGCTAAACAATTTTTCCTATCTGCTAAACAATTTTTTGGTTCACCTTCTTTTTATATCTCATGCACAATTGTATTTCAAAATTGTATTTATGTTTGCAATTTTTATGACAAATATTTTTTCTTAAGACAATTTCGGTTTTTTCTTTAAAAACGTAAGTCTGCAGTAGTGTGCTTTAAATTAAATCACTGGTTTACCCTTATTTAATATATTTATCAGATAAACATTAAAAAACAAATAACACGTAATGTATTCAGCGTTAAAGTTTAGAAGCTCATGGGGTTTATTAAATCAAAATTTTAATTAAGCGTCGCAGGGCTCTTGACTTCGTAGCGCGCTATTTTCGAGTATAGTACATTAGCAATAATGGTATAATTGCAGTTTACCAAACACTACGTAACGTAAAAAAAAACTAACAATAAACACTTTGAATTTTATTGATGATATTTACTGTTAATATCTAGTCAGTAACAGTAAAAACTATAAAGTAAACAAAAATGTGACGTCAAAATTGTAAAGTTTATTAACTTTGAGATGTTTTGCTTGTAATTAGTGCCACCCGTTGCAAGTCAACTATTACATCTTTTACGATGTAATAAACTTTATCATGCTACTGGTTGGGGTAGTAGGCAAACTGTCTCTGTATTAAGCAGAAGTGGTGATGACAAAGCAAATATATAATATAAAATTTGTACCATTTGTACTTATATAGGCCTAACATTAATTGACCTACGTTTTTTATTATGTTTTTCTTCACTAATTGTGACTTTCATTAGTTGGGTTTCGAACTTTACGTATTAAGTCTAGCTTACTTCGACATTGTTAAGACACGACAATTTCCTCATTGTGTACAAGTGTAGTGTGTACATGCAGTGAGAGATACAATATGTATAGTAGAAAGAGGTACACATTAATGAAAAACCTGTAGACGAGGGTCAGTTTAAAAGTTTGTGTAGCGACATCTCTATCTCTGCGATAGAAATAAAATTTATCGTATGTTGTAAGATTCGTATTTTATGTAAGCAACCGTTAATTTCCAAATATGTCTACCAATTTATTCATTGTTTTTAGCCGCTCTTCAAAATTTACGTCTCACGGGTGTTTTGAAAAGTGGAAATGTTAAAAAGGGACTATCGCCAATGGAAATACACAACAAATTGGTAAATGTATTAGCAGATGCTGCGCCTTCAAAAACATGCTTTACAACTGGGTACTCAAGTTTACACCTGGCCGTTCGAGTATTGAGGATGATCCTAGCAGTGGACGCCTAAAACATGCTTTACAACTGGGTACTCAAGTTTACACCTGGCCGTACGAGTATTGAGGATGATCCTAGCAGTGGACGCCTAAAACATGCTCTACAACTGGGTACTCAAGTTTACACCTGGTCGTTCGAGTATTGAGGATGATCCTAGCAGTGGACGCCTAAAACATGCTTTACAACTGGGTACTCAAGTTTACACGTGGCCGTACGAGTATTGAGGATGATCCTAGCAGTGGACGCCTAAAACATGCTTTACAACTGGGTACTCAAGTTTACACGTGGCCGTACGAGTATTGAGGATGATCCAAGCAGTTGACGCCTAAAACGTTTTTTAACACCAAGTTCTTGAGTTAAATTATGACACATAAACGCTCATGTAAGGTATCTGTAATCTCAACAATGTCCATTCAGCCTCAATTGCTGGCCTTCCAATACCGTGAAAGAAATATTTTAATGCTATCTGAAGTAGTCCATTGCGGGAATCATCTTTAATGCCAGTACAGCTACGTATAAACTCGAGTGCCCACTTGCAAACCACCGTTTCTGAAGGCGCCGCATCTCCAAACACACTTACCATTTAGTTTTGGATTTAATTTGGCGCTTTTTGAACAAAGAGTTCAGTCAAAGAACTGTTTTCCGTTTTTTCCATGTTTAGAAACACGTGTGCCACGTAAATTTTAAGCTGCTGCTAAACAATGAATAAATTGGTAGATAGCTTTGAGAATTAACAGATGTTTACACCAGGTGTCAACTTTACAACATACAAAAAATTTTAGTTCTACTGCTAAGGTAGTTTCAAGTTGTTTCAAGAACGTTTCAACTGATCCTCCTATCTTGTATAACAAAGTATCATTTTACAGGAAATGATCATGACGCTCTCAACCAAACACACAATATGATTCTGAGAGATCGATCAAGGTTGGGCACCGGCGTCTACTAAGCGAAGTTAACTCAAGGAGTAAAGATTGAAAACAAGAATTGTTATCATTACTTCTACCAGAAATATGAACGTCATTTGCTCTAGAAACACAGTAGAATAAAATTGTTACTACATTTAAGTTTCGTTGCTTTACAACTGCTTTAAGAACATTTTTTACTTCCATATTCCTTAAGGAAATGGAAGTATGGTGATGGCAAAAAAAATCGTGTTCGAGATTATTGCAGATTCTGATTGTACTACACTCAAAACATGAAAAAAAGTCGTTTTCCGAAAAGTGTCTGTGTGTCTGTCTGTCTGTCTGTCTGTGTTAGATTTTTTTTCTATGGCAAATGATAACTGCCGCAAATTCAAACAGAAACAAATAATTTTTTGCATACAGCCCTGATTTGTAGAGTACTCACGACCTATTGTTTTTGGTGAAGATTGGTTGAGGGAAAGGGGTAGTTTACCAGCAACGGTTTTTTTTTCAAGGGAAATTTTTTTTTTGGCAAACGATAACAGCCGCAAATTCAAACAGAATCAAATAATAACAGATTCAAACAGTTTCGCATACAGCCCTGAATTGTAGAGTTCGCAAGACCTATTGTTTTTCGTGAAGATCGGTTAAGGGAAAGGGGTAGTTTACCTGTAACGTTTTATGTTTTAACAAGGGTATTTCCTATGGCAAACGATAACAGCCGCAAATTCAAACAGAATCAAAAGATTATTTGCATACAGCCCTAAATTGTAGAGTTCTCAAGACCTATTGTTTTTGGTGAAGATCGGTTAAGGGAAAGGGTAGTTTACCTGCAACGTTTTTTTAACAAGGGTATTTTATATGGCAAACGATAACAGCCGCAGATTCAAACAGAATCAAATAATTTTTTGCATACAGCCCTGATTTGTAGAGTACTCAAGACCTATTGTTTTTGGTAAAGATCGGTTGAGGGGAAGGGGTAGTTTACCAGCAACGTGTTTTTATCAAGCGTATTTTCTATGGCAAACGGTAACAGCCGCAAATTCAAACAGAATCAAATAATTTTTTGCGTACGTCCCTGAATTGTAGAGATCTCAAGGACTTTCGATTTTGGTGAAGATCGATTAAGGGGAAGGGGTAGTTTACCAGCAACCTTTTACGTTTTAACAACAGTAAAGTACTTGAAAATTTATTTAAACTTTTTGAAACAATAGTAACTGTTAAAAATAAAATAATTTTGTTGCCAGGCAATAAAATTATAATTTTTTCATTTTAATGTAAATTATGTGTGAGTTAATATCTTTATATATATAATTCTTCTGTACGTGTGTATGTCACTGGACTCCTCCATGTATAAAATAATATATCGTTCGTGGCAGGTAAGCATATCTCAGTTATGTAATTTTTACGTTTCCATTTTTTTATTATGCCTACAGCAATAAAAAGGCAGGTAACACACACACACACACACACACACACACACACACACACACACACACACACACACACACACAATTCACGTTATTTATGGCCTCACTCATGTTTATTTTCTTACATTTGCACGGTTTTTAAATGGAAAGTGCCGAAACCCATACCAACATAACGCGTGCAAGCCGAAAAAATGGACATCAATTTGCTTCCTGTGGATCGCTAGGCAATGTAACTGCACGTGTTTACAGAGGAACGATTCATAGACAGACTTTTCGTCTTTAGGGAATGAACCCTCTGCAAGATGCTGAGGGTCCATGAGTGACTTCGGAGCGTTCCTTCTTTTTCGCGTGTTTGTTCTGTGAAACATACACTGTAGATTCGCAGCTTTACTCTAAGCAACGCTCAATAGGAAATGTTGAAAATTTTTGTCCACAGTGTACCCTCATTCACACTAAACCTGCTCTGATGTTTTAATTATGGACATCATAATATTAAAACTTTGGAAACTTGAGCACTACTTAATGGAGATCAATCATTAACTTATACAAGCCATTAATTTTATGCATATATTTCATATATATGTGTACAACGTTATCGGCAACAAAGAAGTAGTTTTTGTTAAAATTCCTTCCCGGGATATTTGGCCGTAGTCCAATGTTTTCTACAAAACCAGACGTTTCGGCAATGCCATCGACTTCCATCATCAGTGAAAATCGAGTGCGATAACGCGAGGTGGTATACGTTAGTGATTATACCTTAGTATTATACCTTACTGTGGTTAAGGCTGAAGCAGTAAGTAGAAAGAAGTAGTTTCTATGGTAATATTTCATTTCGAAAATGATTTTAAATATAAATCTTAGAATATGGAAGTCATGTATGGTTCTCCATACCGATACTTTCCAATGCCAGCTCACCGTGTGTTATGATTCCTTCCCTAAAATAATTTTTATTGAATCAAGTATTCAAGTGAAGTGAAAAGTTCACTTTTTTGTTAACATGTGTGCTTAATCTGTGAATTCGTTTTTGCCAGTCCTCTAGGCAGGTTTATTTTTAGCTCTCTCTTCTATTCAATAGAATTTGCGCAATTAACGTACTGCACAGTCTGTTTTACATATTTAGAAAGATTCTTTATTTTTAGCACCCATTCCCCACACTCATTCCATTCTACAGTGACTTAACCAAGCTCTCATGCCTCGGGGTACAACCTTTTAATCATCTTCTATATTTGTCTCTACTCCAGCCAGACCACAGGTTTTCTGTACGGATTAACCTTTTCAATAGTGTGCTTTCCTGTGCAGCTGATTTTTTTGCAGATCTCTGATTAACCTTGTCAATAGCGACTTTTTCAGACCAGTTAATTTTTAATATTTTTCTGTAACATCACAGTTCATATATTATTAGTCAATGTACCTCGTTTTATTTTTTATTTTTATTCACTGCCGTCTAAGTTTCAGACTCACATACGGCCACACTACAAACAAACCCATTTAACAATCATTTTCTTGTTATCCAGCGTATAGTAAGAAAACGTTTAATGTTAAATGCTATTTTCACTTTTGCGCACGCATTTTAGATTTTTTTTAATGGTTTTCCCATTTGTCGATTCCTAAATGCGGAAGTACATCCCTCGATATCCTTCAGCGTTTTCCGTTCATTATTATGTCCACGTCTCCTATCGCACACCATTATTTTAGTTTTCTATGTATTAACTTCATATTACATTCTAGTCCGTAATTTCATCCATTATGTCGATAACATGATACGCGATATTAATGTGTTTCAGTAAGTTGACTACTTATCTGTGTTTGGACAAAGGCTAACAAGGAATTTGACAAAAATTTGCAATGAAAATTTAGTGGCCAAGGTGTTGCTTACCGTTCTTAGTTAGGAAGAGTGGGCTCAGACTGTTAAGAAACAAAACGACTACGTAAGCAACTTTCGCAACTCTCTGCTAGCTTAAGATACAGAAACTACGTAAGCGGGAGAGCAGAATAGCTGACTCACCTAAATGATATCGAATTTCGGTAGTTTGCTACACCTGCCGCAGGATTTATTTTATCACAACGTACTCTTGTTTGATGTCTAAGTGTTTTCACAGAACCTTGTAGTGTACTACATTTTGACCAAACAGCTTTTTTATTGTTGTAGTGTGATAAAATATTATTTGTTTCAATGCAAGCAAAGCAAGGCGTATTTTTTTCAGGCGTACTCTATTCCAATTATTAAAAATACAACAGAAAATTATATGCTTCCTGTTCTATACTCAAAATCTCGTCCCTTTTTCTTCTTTTTTATACTCCTCTTTCCCTTCTTTATCATTCCATCTCCTTTTATCCCCCCCTATTCTTCTTTTACATTCGTCTCTAATTCAATTCTAATCATTTTATATTTGCAGTACCTTCCGATTTTTATTGAAGCCATCTTCTGCTGGTCATTCTACAAGCGAAAACCTGTTTAACTGTTTTGTATCATGCGTTCTCTGCCTGTATATCCTCGTTCAGTACTTGATATTCGAATGTGCAATTTGCTTGTAGTTAGAAAATTACCTTAGAAAATTTCTTTTTAGTGTCTTTCTTGTTTTGGTCCCCACACTTATTGTGTTTTGTCACATGTGACGTGACATTAGTTCGTTTACTTGGCAGTTTTGGTTTAGAAAAATGTTCATGATTTTATTTTCTGATATGTTTATTATTATTATAATTAATGTTATTACTATCAGTATATTTAAATGTTATTATAGGAAAACTTAGTTAATTAAAACGATTAACGGGTTTAAGAACACGGTTTTTACATATTTATTTACAAACTGTTGTTTCTACTAAGCTTTATTATTACTTTCTTGTCTAATAAGAGCCAGTACGTTTTATTGTAAAAGTTGGTATGGTGTTTACATTACATCCATAAAATCCTACATACGCTCAATTTGAATTTGTACAAGGACTGACATGACAAATAAGAACGACATTTATAGTATTTATAATAGTATTTTTATCATTTTTTTCGACTTATAAATAAGAATTGACAGCAAGTAAATGTTTTAGTATGTATATATCCATATAATATGTATATAAATGTTCACTATATCTTAAGTATGAATGTAAGTACATTGTAATAATTTGTATTTAAAGAAATAATATATATTTGATTGTTTTTGCAATGTTGAAACAACTTTAAAATACTGTTATTATCAGACGACCATGTATAAAAAATTAAAAATTTATAAATATTTTACTTCATATACTTAATATTTATTATACAGTGAATATATATATATATATAGCCTATATATATATTTAAGTATATATATATATATATATATATATTATAACGATTCATATTAGCGTCCTATCTGAGCGTTATATGAAAGTGTCTGACGGAGGGAGTATAGCAGCGTAAGCAAGAGAGAGAGCGTACAATCGCAGCCATCTAACTCTAACCTCGTCACAGCGACATCCGATACCGGTACGAACATTAAATTTTACTCAATACAAATTATCAGTTTAACCTGTAATAACTTAAAAACTAATAAATACACTGCAATTCTGAAAACAGCATTTTATTCAGCAAGTGAAGCTTTATAAGTAGCCGCAATCTCAGTTAATATAATTAACAATTGAAGAAGTTATACGGAAGACGAACGCCAAAAGGAATAACGAGAGAATTATGCTACGTAGGAATTAGGTGTTCACACACACACACACACACACACACACACACACACACACACACACACACACACACACACACACACACACACACACACACACACACACACAGATAAAGACCTAAGCAACAATATTCTGTGGTCAGATCTTTGAAAACACGTTTGCAAATACCTGTAATCAATCGATTTGCAAACACAGGAAGTACGATTTTAACTAGAAATTCTCTGCAGTTTGAAACCTGTCAAGGGGTGTTTCGTCGACCTGTTCGAGATTG
Source organism: Magicicada septendecula (assembly GCA_034769895.1). NCBI lineage: Eukaryota > Metazoa > Arthropoda > Insecta > Hemiptera > Cicadidae > Magicicada > Magicicada septendecula. Next base: position 1,305,613,845 of record CM068367.1, read on the forward strand.
TCAAAACTGGAAAAACGCATGATTTATTTGAACAAACAATCCGAACCCCGTATTTAAAACTGACGCCAACTCAAAGCGAGGGGTAGCATCACTCTTCGTTCGGATCTTCAATGCGCTAGTCGTGTATAAATTACGTACAGAAAATTTTCAATCACGCAAACGCGTAATTAAGTATCAAATTCGAGAAGTAGTCCGCAGTGAAGATGAACTAGTACCGTTCAACAACTCTCGCTGCGTAAAACAACGTTAATTAATTAAATTATTAATTAATTAATCATCAGCCGTGAAGGACCTGTGCGACAGAAGGCTACAGCATCTGTAATTGCCAGGGCGTCTTCTACAGCATTGATCAACATCAATTCTTCTGTGCAAAACCCTCAAAAGGAGGACCCCTACGGATTCCTATCTTCGGTCAACGCATCAAACAGTAAGAAATAGATTCATTGATCAATGAAATAAGCACTAAACAAATAACAAAAGCAATAAACAATTTTAAAAAGACACTAAGAATTTCACACTTTGTATTTTAATTATAAGATTAGCTCTAACATAGTATAGGAGTGTTTAATGGAAAGTGAGGTGTAGTATTGGACGTGCAAATTATTGCAGACCTGTTCTTTAGCACTGGTTTGGGAGATAAAATTAAACCTAGGCTCAACAGTCCGTTAAGGACCAAGGCGTACCGCACGGCTTTTGTGTTAGTGTGACGGTGTATGGCTAGTACTACGCGCCACCAGCCGCTAGTTGCGGTATTCACAGCCAGGAGGCGGCGCTGTTATCTCAGCGCCTACCCAGTTTGCCTCACGACGCTGAGTGCACGCCGTACGGAACCTCCGCCGGGAATTGAACCCGGGACCACGAGCGCATCAATCGCCCGCGTTAGCCACTAGACCACCTGGAGGCTGGTTTGGGAGATAGCAATCTCTTAATTAAACCAGATAAGAGCCATAGGTCGTTTGAACGTCTTAATCGTTACTTTTCACACTCACTCAGTAATTATAAGTGTTAGGGTAGAAATAAGTCCTATCATTAGCATTTTCAAGTTTAAAAATAATTGATTATAACGTTAATTAAATTATCCAGCAAATATTAAAGTGTTATTTGTAACGATTCCCCTTGAAAACCACAATCACTGAACGAATCCTGAGAAAGAGTCTCCATGCGCTGAGCTAAGCTGAAACAGTGTCATTTGTATCTGGGATTTGTTCTGGCGCCCAAGTAAAGTAATATCACGGGTAAGTAACATTTTATCTAACATTCAAAATATTAGATAATTGTGTTAGATAAAAGGGAGCGCTGTAATATATATATATATATATATATATATATATATATATATATATATATTGTAACATGACATTTAGAACAACATAATACCGTACCTGATTTAATGAAGACTTTGATTAAGAAGCTGACAAGAAGAACAATATCTTCAAAGATGATAGTGAAGAAGAACGACTGACAATTTCAGACTGACTAGTAAGACAACTGACCGTACCCAAATTAATGATTTAGGCTAAGTGATGCAGATATTTTCAAACCCCAACTATGACATGAATTTTCAGTATTGACCGAACAAAGAATTGTAAAGACAAACAATTTATGAACCAGGACTATAAAGAAACAAATGGTTTCAGTTGATGTATCATTAAATCCAGACAATCAAAATACAAAGTGAGGGATAATAGACCCAAACATATAATATTATGTAAGAGAAATATTGTTAAATAATTAAGTTAATCAATGTAACAAAAATATAGATACACATGATTATAGATACAAGAACCATACAAAAGTGTCACATATAGAGTTCATAGAGTTGTTCTGTAAACAACAAATTATAACATGGTCACAATTACATTCATAACAAGAGTAAAACCCAGATAAACAATAAATGTAACCAGATTATTAGAACTGTGTGTGAGGTAGAGCAACAGTGTTCACTTTATTGTAATTTTTGTAACACAAAACATCAGTAAGTATACGGATGTTTAAACCCATATGAATAGTCAATATGACATGGACAGTGTCAGAATAAGTCATAAATTAGCTGACAAAGGACTAAATAATTAGTATAGGGTTTGTTTTGTTAAATGTGCATGTTTTATGTTATAGCACAGTGTTTTAGATAATAGTATTTGTGTTGTGTTTTTTGTATGTACCAGGGGATACAGTTAGTTTAAAGGAATGCCAATTTTATGATATTAATTCCATTTTTTGTTTATGTTGTGTTCACAAATATACCAATAGAGCTGATATTAAGCCATGGTAAATAAATTAACTAACCAAGCAGAATGGACAATACAAAGATATTTTGTTAAATGTCAAACACCTATACAGTTTGAATAGAAAACAACTATTTGTGCAAGGAATTGGTATAATCATAGCCATGTGGACAGGAATTTAAATATTAGAATAATATATACTTTGTGTTGTCAAAATAACGTTATATGTTAAACCATTTTGATGAATGTTAGAAGTTAATTTAATTGTTAGAGATGTTATAACATGATGATGAAAATAATACTATTACATAGGCCAGGTGAAGCCAAATTTAGTAAATTTTGAACAATTATATTAGAAATTTTGTAAAGCAAATGTGGAAAGGTAGATGTATTTATAGGTAATAATGTATATACGGAATATAGAACCAAAATAACACATATCAAGTTATTTAAGAAAATTCCAAATAACAAAATTGTAACATCCATAGTTCTTAAGCAAAAATAGGCATGTTTGGTGTCTAAATATAACACATGTGAAGATCAAAATAATGCTGATAATGGTTTTAAACTCCCATTCAGTATAGAAAAGTTACGTTAAATTAAAGATTTTGAACAAATTTAGATTCTGAAATAATAAAAGTTTATGACAATGTCTATTCGGATTGACCAACCAGGTTCCAAGTTTACCCATAGCAACCAGAAATTTCGGATAAATAAAAAGAGACTTCTTTGACAACGATCTTAGCAGATAGACGCGTTCTTAAATCGTCTTACATTATATGTATTAAAGTGTGAAAAAACAATATCAATAGATAAATACTGTTAGAAGTACACTATACAACGTTTTGCAACAACAGAAGACTACCCATTAGATGGATGAGAAGGAATAATAACCAGAAAGAAGATTTGACGTGGACGAGGGACGAGAAGAAGACCTGACGTGTACGTGGGACCTATTTACAACCTAGAAGAGTACAAGAAGAGGATTTGGTGACCTGACATCTCATTATATCGTACTTCAACACATACACTTGCATACACGTATTTTAAGCAATAATCAACTGAATTACAGACACCATATACCACGAACACTAGAAACAACCACTAATAACACCATATAAGACTAACACCTTTTAAACACAACAAGAACTTTTAATTCACATAATAACTATAAAAGCCTGATTTAGACATAACCTTTTTAAAACTGGCAACCACTATACGATTTCTGTGTGCACCTATCACTCTAACGTTGTAATATCCCATGATTGTGAACTTGTATTTTGATTAATAGTGTAATATTTTGTATAATTATAAATCCCCGAACCATATACGCCCTGAGATAATTGATATATTTTTATTTAAAACGATAACAAAAAGCATTGTTTTGATCTAAAGGAATACTGAACAGCTACTGCTGCCAACTGGTAAAGAAGACTTATATTTTGTACTACAATTGCGATTATTCTGTTTAAAAATTATTAAAACAAGTTAACCAGTGTTTTTTCCAAATAAAGGATTCCACAAGGATATATGTTTGATGATAATTGTGAGTCATTATTATTGCCGTTACATTTAGTAAATAGAATTCACAGGTTGTAGCTGACCCGATAGTTGGCATCGGTGAGTGACGTCACGTAAAAGAAGCAGCGTAGTGGGAGTAAGCGGCAATTTACGAAATTATTCGCCGTTCGACATAATACATTTATAATTTACATAGACGACTCCAGTGCGAGTTTGTCGCTACATCATTTATCCATATTACAAGTCGACATTTCTAACGGACGGTGTATTCAAGTGCACGCTACATAAATACAAGTAAACTGATCCACAATAACATTGTATGTAACGAAATATTCTCTGGTTACAAATAGACGAACCCGAGGTGAGGCTACGTCTCGATCGTAAGTAACCCGATTACGAACACTCAACCCTTTTATTATCGTTACAATATATATATGAAGATGCCAGTAATTGAAAAACTGTGAAAACATTGTATTTTACAATAAAAATTATACTCATATTTTAAAATTTAAACTTACATATTAGTTTACATTTTCATATAGGCTGTATATTAGTTTCCATAAAAGCTCAAATGCTCATATTTTGTTGTGTATAAATTTTATATTTTTATTATTTTGTGAATTACAAAGTTTGCATAGTATTCAAATATCATCATCTATGATATGGTAGTTAAATACTATTGAAACACTGTAATTCACAAATTAATAAAAACATATTTTTCTAAAATTGTTGTTATTATTAATTTTACAAAAACACACTCACACACACACACGCACGTGTGTGTGTATGTATGTATGTATATATATATATATATATATATATATGCTTTAAAACATTTATAGTCGGTCTATCTGAGTTGTATATTTTCCAACAACGGAAACGAATATTATTATAGATTTTTCAAAAACGTAATCCCTATAAAGTCTGTTAAACGGCGGTATATTTCCAGCCATTAAACTCAGTTGTTTGAAATTTATGAATTAATTAAGTTGAATTGTTTTGTGTAAATGTGGGCGTCGGATAGGATAGCTAATTTCAGTATCGTTTAGAATCCGGTTAATGACCTTTCCATAACCGCATCCTGTGAGCCTACGTTAGATTGCCTACGGGGATGTCGACAGTAAAATACAATCATTGTACTGTGGTGTTTCATAAAACAAGCTAATCTGTAGTCGCAGGCATTTTTTTAATTTCGTTGAAACGTTATTTTATTTAAGTGTAAAATTTTTGATTTCTGTAGAAATACCGCTCTGTTTACCTGCGTGTACTTAATTTTATTCAAGTGCCCTCCAATCATGAAACGTAGATCAGTTTCATAATAAATTGTAAAAGAAAAAAGAGTTTTAAAATACCCCTCCACCCGCGATATTAATTCGCAAAATACATTACTGCCTAATATCAGAATGCTAGTCATTCAAACTACTTACTTTTCTACAAAAAGCAATAAAATGACACTCCTAATTACTATTTAAATCAAGTTTTATTCTTTACGGTACACTCGTTATTATTCTAGAGTCTTAGAATATTATTCTATTTAAATTTCTTAGAAACTTATTAATATGTTTTTTATTTTTTATTTAGTTTATACAATTTTACATATTCTTATTTAATAAATCTCTCTTTCCTATTATCTTACAATTTCAATAATCCAAACCTTATGGATCGTCAGCTTCCATCTCTTTCCTGTAATTTAGTTCAGATGCCCTTTTTGTTAGTTTGTGCTCATTCATTCAGCATACATGTCCAAACCATTTCAATTGTCCAACCATTTCTCTCTAAAACAGGTTCTATGACAAGCTGGTTTCTTTTTTGACACCAGGTTTTCATTCTTCCTATTTTTACTTTTCCTTTACGTTCCTTAATATCTTACGTCTTCTGCCTCAATCTTAGATTTTCGCCTGTCTCATAACACCTACGATTCATTCCCAAGTAAAATCCAATGGTCTCACTACTTTTTCAGATACCTTTTTAAGAATTTAATTCTAATAATTTTCTTCAGCATATCCTTCTTTTCAATAGAACGTAAGCTATACTGAATTAAACATTCTTCTTATTTTTCCGACATTTTGTATATCTCTTTACACAATCTCTCGTTGCTCTCCATTATATTAATTTAATAATATATGTTCCACTAATGTTTGATACTATCGTAGTATTTGTTTTCTTTTGGTTAATTACCGTATTTATTTTACTCAGCGTTTTGCTCAGAATATTTATATAGTAATTTCTGTACTTCACAATCCTTAATTATGAAAATTATGAACAAATTCTGTGCGAAAATGCTGATGCCTTTGTAGGTAATAAAAGAAAATGGAGATATAAGGTTACAATTTAGATACTTAATATCATTCCATAATTCATTACACAGCTGCCTCCAAGCATAAGAAATCTGTAGAACATAAATCGTTTTTGAAGTTGTTAGTGAATTTAAAATGTCAATGCTTTTTGTACGTAACGGTCATAATAGGAAAGCGTTTATGTATTTAGTCTAACAAAAAGATGTATGTATTAAGTCTAACAAACACAAGTCTAACTACATTTGTAAGTTCCATCTATCGAGGAAAAATTCGTTCTAATATGTTCGCCTAATATGACCGCCCCTCCCCCTTACACACTTTTTTGCTGATGATGTTCATATTCTCCTAATATCTTATATTACTTCGCGTAAGCTTAAATTTCTCAACAAATTACATATTACTTTCAAATAGTCGAAATTAGTAGATACAATGTGTTTGCCTACAAATAGGTTACATAAATGTAACTTATTTGAAACTATATTTCATGTATTATCTATCAACACTTAGACCTGCTTTAGTGGAAGGTGGTTTCATATATTTAATACATAACTAAGAATGTTGTAAATTGTAGGTATGTAACAATTACGATTACTTAATTTGTTTACTGTTGATCCAAATAGAGTCTGGTGATTCATACACAATACTTACAAAATAAATTTTTTTCTTTTTAGCTAAAAATATTATAGGTCTAAGTAAATACTTAAAGGTCTAGCAAATTTTAATTAATTTTGTTAACCAATTTTGGTTTCTAAACGTACATCATTAAATATTATGTTTACAATTAGAATCAGTAGAACCTTTATTCAGATAATATCAAAGAATTCATAGTAAAGATTATATTTTCAGGTATAGATGATTGAAATTAGAACTTTATGTTAAAAATTGTTTTGATAAAAGCAGTTATTTAAATAAAACTTGTCTTCAACAATTTTGCTGTCATTGTAACGCCTTCTTCTAAAAACAGATGGAGACATACTAGGACAAAGTGTTAACGGTAATAGAAAATTATTATGTACATTTGAGTTTAGTCCTTTTAAACTTCTTAATTCAAAGTATTTTAAATAATATGTTTTCAGTGTACTAAGGTAATAGTTCAAAGTGCTACACATTTTATTTCAGGCTTACTTGATTTGCAAGAGGAGAAGAGTAACGATTAAAATCTATATCACGTATGTAGCTTCATGTCACTCGATTTATCTACTGTCGCCTAATTCTAAGTTAAACTTAGCAATCAATTTATTACTTACCAAAGAGTATTTATTTGTAAATCCGTTTCATCAGAAATAAAACTGAACGCAATCAACTGCGTATACTTTTAACAAAACAACAAATGGTTAAAAGAATATAAATCATGTCGGAGATGTGTACCTAATAAAGCTAAACAACAATAAACTGTCCAGTTTTGATATATTGGAAGTCTTCGCTAGCGGCCAATATATTGAAAACACTGAACGTTTGTAATTCAAATATTTTGCATGGCAGGCAGACGCCACGTGCTGTCGTCACGAGACGTAACATTTTTATTAATATTTTTCTTCTGTTTTCTTGTGTTGCGTCTGTAGTCGCTTTGAATTCAGTATAAATATAGTGTTCTACGTAACAGAGAATTTTTAATGTCCTTCTTGAGTACGCGTTGGTGATCTCCGATGCCATGTGATTCAGGCAACCCGCTCGTCGCCCTTCATCAGAGTTGTGCTGTCGGTTATCATTACATCACACCACCTTCTATCGGTACCAAATAAATGAACCTTTAAATCATAATGACGCATACTTAAGGAAGCAAGTTGCAATGTCAGATGTAGCAGTTGTGGACATTAGGTAAAAAGTTTAATGTCAACAGAATAGCTTGAGACAAAATATTATTTTAGATTGGCTCGTACACGCAATGATTGATTTGCTTGCCAAATACAAATTCCATTTTATGAAATTACAATTTTTATTTTTAAGCCTGCTAGAGGGACGGACTTTTTCCACCTCTGTTTTTTAAAATACAAGCACAAAAGTCACATAAACACGCACGTTTCAAGGTCAACTGCAAACTGCGACCATGACTGAGTGTTCATGTGAGTTTTGTGCGTGTACTGTGTGTGTCCTATAAATTTCCATATTTTCTAAGTTTCGTTTGTATTTGCTAGATATATATACTTCGGTATGTTTTGCCTCTCTGTAGGTTTTGAGACGGAGTATTGTTTATTTTTTATTTATAAAATTTTAGTGTTTGTCTTTGCCTGAAGACGGCTACAGATTTGTTGCGTACCCGAAACGTAGCTTTATATCCGTCCCTCTTGCAGACTTAATATCAATTACCCACCATTGACGTATTTTAAAGAAATGTTTGTTTATTTCGCTGATTCACCGCTATAAAAAAGATTGTACAACTTTTATAAAGTAACTTTTATCAAGTTTAATTTTAATATTTTGCATCTCAATTTTTCAATAATATTTAACTGTTTTTCTTCAGAGGAAAAAGTTTAGTATCCTACGCTCTGTACTTGCATTAACCGTATGTGTTTGAATCGACAGGAGAAAAATTAGGCACACACATATACCTCTAAATGATACAAGTTTTAATTGTGTATAAAATCTGTTAGATCACTTGACAAAAAAGAGCCTATATAATAATGATGAATAAATTAAACGTAGTCTGAAGTGAGTTACGTTTATTATTTGTAGCGTGTGGGTATAGATTTGGGGGACAGACTGCAGTTTGAAGATATAAATAATGCAGATAATTCAAAACCTTATATTAAGAACTATCACAAATGCTAAGGTGTACGTGCCAACAAAACTAATACACAGAGCTTTGAAATCGAACCCAGTCAGTGAGGAAATACATTTGCACGTCATATGCCGTTTATGGTTAAGCTAGAAGACCACTTAACCATAATTTTGTATAAGAGCTAAGAGAAGAAACAGCGAACATTACCAAAAAATATTAATAATATACATTCCTGAATTTGTAATAACATTACCGGTATTTTCATAATAGCTAATGCAAATTTTTATCTGCACATGTATTTAAATTTTATTATAAGACTATAATTAAATATTATAATTTAAGACTAAATAGTGAAATATTTAAATAATATTTAGTTCTAAAATTCGTAGATGGTACTCCAATATTTTTTTTAGTTAAAACATTAATTTAATTAATTAAACATTAATAGTGGCATGCTTACATTTTTCAACGCTACGAAATTTTGCGCACACATGTCAAGAACAATACACGTGATGGATAAACAAAATATGCCCTGTCCACCAGTCATTACGCTAACTGAATAATCAAAAGGTAATTTCAGATTCCTGCTGCAATTATTTTAATTAACAGCATTAACAATAAAATATGCTATATTATGAAGCAGACGTTGATTAATGAATATTAAAATTTTCTGCCATTCAATGTCACGTACATAATGTAGCTATGTTCGCTTTAATAGTTTTTATTAAATGTCACTGCTCATTGCTGCCAAAACAAAAACTTTAATTAAATCTCTTAATTACGTTTAATTGAATAAGAACAGTTTACTGGCGTTTGTTGTTTTACATTTATAAAGAGATTGTCTGTCATAATTTGATTTACTCATACAGCAACCAACTTTGAACCGTTTTCTTTTCAAGGACACGATTAACTGGTGTAATGCTTGCACATAGAATTTACAGTATTCTAATGCTGATAATTATGTCAAAATACAATCATAAAAATAATTCAAATACTGGCTCACGAACAATTTACTGAATAGCAAATCACACTACCGCTGTGAAACGTAAACTATAAGCTCTGACTAAGCTCTGGACAGTTTTAAACCAATTTGGGTATGAAGGTAAATTTCATGTATGTCTCTATGTTTCAGGCGTTTCGCCTTTAATATCCGTATTAAAGAATAAGTAGCTCAGAGTGTTTATAAATCTGTTTATTTTTAGGAAAGTTTTGATACAACTTACAAAAACTTTAGACAGAGTTACAAAAACGATTAATTCTACTTAGTCTCGTACATCTTAAAACGCTGTTATTCAGATATGATTTTTATGAGATTAAGATCCGTGGATATTATTGTCTTTCTGTTAATATCTCTGCTGATTCGTTACTTAGTTTTACCTTACTTTTATATAAGAATACTAATTTTACTAATGGTTAAATGATGTAGGGTAACGTCACAGCAAAGCAAAGAGTAAACTGCCGATCAGCTGAAAGCAAACAAAATATTATAAAAGACTTCTAATCAATTAAGGTAATGAATAAAATAAAACTATACTTGCAGTCATTTACTTTAAAAATCTGTATAATAATTACCGTATTTCTTCCGTAGTGTGACTTCGTGTTGCGTTCGATTGATTTACGCGTTTTGAAACGTATGTTTCGTCTTCAGGAATAAAAAATCACTCTAAGCGAGGTCGCTGAGTATTAAAATTGCAAATATTGAAAAGAATTCAACACATAACCACGTTACATGAGTGCGCACGACCTTGCTTAAATTGATTTTTGTTATTTCTGAAGACGAAACATATGTTTCGAAACGCGTAAATCAATCGAACGCAACACGAAGTCACACGACGGAAGAAATACGGTAAATATTATACAGATTTAGTCAATAAGTGACTTGGATACCAATTCAAACATGTCTTTAAATTTATTTTAATCGTTCACTTTTAGTATACTTTATATTTACTATGGAAAAAAATTTTCTATGGAAACCGAACGTGCTCTTCAATTTTCTCAACGGAATTTCCATTCGTTACATATACATATTTTGATTTATGCGACTTTATAATTCGATGAATATTTTACTTCCATATTCCTTAAGGAATGGAAGTATGGTGATGGCAAAAAAAATCGTGTTCGAGATTATTGCAGATTCTGATTCTACTACACTCAAAACATGAAAAAAAGTCGTTTTCCGAAAAGTGTCTGTGTGTGTGTCTGTCTGTCTATCTGTGTGTCTGTAGATTTTTTTTCTATGGCAAACGATAACTGCCGCAAATTCAAACAGAATCAAATAATGTTTTGCATACAGCCCTGATCTGTAGAGTACTCACGACCTATTGTTTTTGGTGAAGATCGGTTGAGGGAAAGGGGTAGTTTACCTGCAACGGTTTTTTTTATCAAAAAAATTTTTTTTTTTGGCAAACGATAACAGCCGCAAATTCACACAGAATCAAATAATGTTTCGCATACAGCCCTGAAGTGTAGAGTTCTCAAGATCTATTGTTTTTCGCGAAGATCGGTTAAGGGAAAGGGGTAGTTTACCTGTAACATTTTATGTTTTAACAAGGGTATTTCCTATGGCAAACGATAACAGCCGCAAATTCAAACAGAATCAAAAGATTATTTGCATACAGCCCTAAATTGTAGAATTCTCAAGACCTACTGTTTTTGGTGAAGATCAGTTAAGGGAAAGGGGTAGTTTACCTACAACGTTTTTTTAACAAGGGTATTTTTTATGGCAAACGATAACAGCCGGAAATTCAAACAGAATCAAATAATTTTCTGCATACAGCTCTAATTTGTAGAGTACTCAAGGTCTGTAGTTTTTGGTGAAGATCGGTTGAGGGGAAGGGGTAGTTTACCTGCAACGTTTTTTATCAAGCGTATTTTCTATGGTAACTGCCGCAAATTCAAACAGAATAAAATAATTTTTTGCATACTTCAGTGAATTGTAGAGGACTCAAGGCCTTTAGATTTCGGTGAAGATCGGTTAAGGGGAAGGGGTAGTTTACCTGCAACCTTTTACGTTTTAACAAGAGTAAAGTACTTGAAAATTCATTTAAACTTTTTCAAACAATGGTAATTGTTAAAAATTAAATAATTTTGTTGCCAGGCAATAAAATTATAATTTTTTCATTTATGTATTGTTTTCTCAGTTATGTACTGTTTACGTTTCCATTATATTATTATGACTACCGCAATGCAAAGGCAGGGAAGACACACACACACAATTCGCGTTATTTCTGGCCTCATTCATGTTTATTTTCTTACATTTGCACGGTTTTTAAATGGAAAGTGCCGAACCCATACCAACATAACGCATACAAGCCGAAAAAGTGTCCAGCGTGGATAGCGATTTGCTTCCTGTGGATCGCTGGGCAGTGTAACTGCACGTGTTTACAGAGGAACGATTCATAGACAGACTTTTCGTCTTTAGGGAATGAACCCTCTGCAAGATGCTGAGGGTCCATGAGTGACTTCGGAGCGCTCCTTCTTTTCCACCTGTTTCTTCTGTGAAACGTACACTGTAGATTCGCAGCTTTATTCTAAGCAACGCTCAATAGGAAATGTTGAAAATTTTTGTCCACGGTGTACCCTCATACACACTAAACCTGCTCTGATGTTTTAATTACGGACATCATAATATTAAAACTTTGGAAACTTGAGCACTACTTAATGGAGATCAATCATTAACTTATACAAGCCATTCATTTTATGCATATTTTTTATATATATGTGTACAACGTTATCGGCAACAAAGAAGTAGTTTTTGTTAAAATTCCTTCCCGGGATATTTGGCCGTAGTCCAATGTTTTCTACAAAACCAGACGTTTCGGCAATGCCATCGACTTCCATCATCAGTGAAAATCGAGTGCGATAACGTGAGGTGGTATATGTTAGTGACCACAGTACTGTGGTTAAGGCTGAAGCAGTAAGTAGAAAGAAGTAGTTTCTATGGTAATATTTCATTTCGAAAATGATTTTAAATATAAATCTTAGAATATGGAAGTCATGTATGGTTCTCCATACCGATATTTTCATTTTATATCTCAGATACAACAAACAAAACTACGTTGGCCAAATTTTTTCGAACAGGAAATTATAAACTATTAGAAGCAACACAACAGTTACAACTTCACCTTGAATTACGTAAACTCATTCGAACTACTTCCATCGTAATAATTTTCACTTGACTTTTCAATCCCTGGAATCTTGGGTCGTCCTGGAAAGCTGTGAGTGGTATCCAGAGACACTTTTGTAAGACTGAACAACCCGAAATCCGCCGGAATAACTGCAGTATCTGTCGTTCCCTTTGTGTCCTCCTGAGTCTTCCCATGTACAAACAATATTCTTCACGTGGCGGTCATCATAACCCTTAATGTACGAGAATACAATGTTTGATGACTTCACTCTTTACATGATCTGGGTGATTAAAATTAACATTAATATATTCATCCGTGTCTGTATATTTTCGGTAAGCAGTAATACTGACTGTTTCTCTATTTCTGTTGACCAGTATGTCTAGGAACGGTATCTTGTTATTACTCCTTGTAATTTTCATAATAAACTTAATATTAGGTATTTAGAAAGTTAACTCCCACAGAAACTTATCCAAATTTTTCCTACCGTGGTGTCAAATCGTAATTGCTTGTTTCGTAACAGGGTTTCTCAAACGCTAGTCACACCTTCTAAGGACGATCGCAGATGGAAACGTCAGATATTACAACGGAAGTAATCCCAGTGGACGGTTTACCTGATAGAAATCAACCATCACTTAGGAGTTTTAAAGAATATACCTTGATTATTTTCTAAAACTTCCGGGCTGAAAGGCCGTGGTCGAGTGCTTGATCTACTGCTAAACGTTTCGGCCACACCACCGGTGGCCATCTTCAGTAGCAAAAAATGTGTTCGAATAGATGACACGCCGAACACGTCTCCCAATGGACTGGGAACAAGCAAATTGGGAGACGTGTTCGGCGTGTCATCTATTCGAACACATTTTTTGCTACTGAAGACGGTCACCGGTGGTGTGGCCGAAACGTTTAGCAGTAGATCAAGCACTCGACCACGGCCTTTCAGCCCGGAAGTTTTAGAAAATAATCATAATGACACCGGCCGTGAAAGCCTACGTACTAATATACCTTGAGTTTGTAAAATAAAGTGAATGTTCTAAAAAATGTTTAAATAAACATTATAAAACATACGTTAATTGAACAATATCCCAAAACAACTGTCACTAACGACAGCACAAAGAACCGCCAACTATTAAATTTATCTAAACTTTCTGATTTTATTTAAACTTTTCCACTACGTAAAACTTTCTAAACCGCCAGTATTCAAACGCACTTTCAGAGATGATTCCCAGAAATACAAGCACTGGTTCAAATATTGTTGCGTGCACAGATGTATACAAGATATTCTAGTGAATCAATAACATCAACTATACGTTTAAGCCAATCGGGAGCTAAATCTATCTGAATGTGTTATGGAAGAATACAATTTGAATAAATAGCAAAGAACAATAAGAAATTAGATGGGCTCCTATAAACAGGTAGCGTACACAGATAAAGACAACGGCGCTCCATCGACATTAGGTCTGCTGATTGGACACTGCCAAGGTCACATAACCAAGTAACAATAACAATAACCAAGCCACATAACAAGTCCTTGCGTTAGACGAACCATAATTTTAAAAGTATGCAATCTACGTCGTCGAATCCACGTCCAGAATTCCTAATCACAGACAAATTAAAGTTTAAACGTCCAACGTTTTAGCGCTACAATGTATTTATGTGGCTGTGAATACAATTTTATGCATTGGATATAGTTACACATGCGCAGAACGTGAATAACAAAGTCTGAGCATTACAAGTAGATAAAAAGATTTTGTAATTTAAGTACAATCACTATACTGATGAATATATAAATAATATTAGGAGAGAGGAATACTGCAAACTCAATTTGCAAAAGACATATTTATTCCTAATGCTTTATAGCCACTTTTCCGAGTTGACAGAATTAGGTAATAAAGTAATAGATAATAAAATTTGGTAAAATATCCGCACAGCTGTTGGCGCCATTTTCGACAAAAAAAAATGCCACCTTATCAACAGGGTCCGCGTCTCCATACTGCGCTGTGGTGGAACGTGGTGTAGTCGTGTCAAAGCAAACTAAAATGCTACACCCTCTTGTCGAAGCATCTCGCATTCGGTAAGTACGTGCCTGCCAAGCAAATGTAATATTCTTGAACACCCGAGGCGAGGAAGTCAATTTTCTTGTACGTACTATTTAATACTATATAAATTCCCTTGCGCACTATTGTTTTCTTCGTTTCGAATCTAGTATCGACTACACTTCTTATTTTTACGCCTGTTGAATAAGGAATTTATTTTCTCTTGCACGGTGTTTATTTTTTAATGAAGAATGCAAACAGATGTATATAGACACGACAATTAGGCAGTACATACATCTACGTTCAGTTAAATATAATAATGTTTCCAAAGTGACGTAGAAAATGTAATAGGATAACATTACTAGTAATGATGAGAGTATTGCTGGTTTTAACGTGATGCGCAATAATGAATTTCATAATAACCCGATGTCGTCGCGATGTAACAATCCAATACGGTGTGAACCGTAGCGCCGTTTCACAACACCTCAAAACGTCTACACTTTGGTCGTGAAGTCTGTTGGCGTCAAGGTTTGGTTGATCACTCGGTAAATCTACGATCAATTCCAGGTAAGATCGTGAAATTTTTAGATTTCTCGCGATACAATTTTTTGTTTGAATTTGTCTCCTAATTGATGTTGGAATAATTGTCTTTAACAAAAATGTTAGTTTTCATTTAAATTGGATGAACAGATAAGATTTAACAGTTAACTGAGTAAGTTGTGTTTCGTGTAAATTCCACCCGTTTAATGTAAAAGTGAACATATCAATGCTTACTGAAGAACGCTTTGCAAAAACGAAATGATACGTAGTGATACCGCAACCGCCTGATTCGTCAGATACGTCGCCATGTGAACTTATCCTATTTCGATTAAAGGGTAGCACTGTTCGATTTTTGAAGACGTAAAACAATCGCTGAGAGAACTCAAGGAACAATGTGCCTGAGAAAAGTATACTATTCTATACATGGCGCATTCTATTAGTATTTTTAAGACTGAAACATCTTGGATTAGTTGTAATATTTAAAAAAATATCGTAAGTAAACAATGTAAATATAAAAAACGAAGGCATAATTTATGAAAAACAAATAACCGTTGCATGAACTTTTTGATCAAACCTTGTATGAAAGAATAAAAGAATTGATTGCAATCGGACAATATTAAAAGCCTTTTTTATTTCAATTCAATTTAACGAACTTTCTTACGACCTTAATTTTATTATTTAAGTAATCCATAAAGGATTGCGTTTTTTTTACTACGCAAAAGTGGGACTAGTTAACTCTCTCTAGTGTCAACTTCAGCTTGCCGAGGGGTAGATTGTTGTTCACATAGTAATGAACAATATAATATACGAGGCCTATTTGTTTTTCAACCTCCGATAGACCAATAAACAGACACATGAATGACATCAATAATTTTATTACATACAAAAGTTTCATATATATGTAGACTACTTTTCTACATAGTGACCACCATTGTTGAGGCACTTGTCATAGTGAGGCATCAACTTTTCTATGCCCATGTTGTAGAATGTTCGCTCCTGAGTAGTCAGCCAATCTGCCACACTGGATTTTAACTCATGATTGGAGTCAAACTGCTGCCCATGTAACCACTTTTTCAAGTCAGTGAACAAATGGTAGACACTTGGTGCCACGTCTGGGCAATAAGGTGGGTAATCAAGGACTTCCCAACCAAATTCATGAAGCAGGTTTTGTGTGAGTGCAGCTGCGTCTTCTCGACATTTTTCGAGTCTTGTGGACATCTGTGAATTGTTTGGGAAACCACCGAGCACAGAGTTCCTTTTACCCAAGCTTCTGAGTAAGAATATCATAAAGAGCAGACCTAGAAATTTCAGGAAAATTAGCAGAGAGTTCAGTAATTGTGAAACGACGGCACTCTTGAACCATCCTGTCTACGCTTTCAACAACATCACCAGTAGCCACGGACTTTCTTCCTTGCCTTCCTTCATCATGAACATAAATTCGCCCTTCTTTAAATTTTTGACACCATTCCTGAACTGAACCATCACTCATCACATTTTCTCCATACACATTACACAACCTTCGATGAATTTCTGCAACACTATGACCTTCAGCTTGAATAAATTTAATAACGGACCGAATCTCATACTTGGAGGCAATTTCAATTGTAGTTGCCATAATTAAACTGTCGTCACCACAGTAATAGACAAAATAACTATAAAACCAGTGGATATACATTAGAACAATGGCTAATAAACATTAATCAACAATCCGATTGTGGCTATGACAACAGAACCAGGTTTCCCAACTCACTGGAGGTTGAACAAAAAATAGCCTTCGTAATTTTATCGCATCTGTTTAGAAAACGTCATATTTTGAAAAATTTAGTAATTTTCCAAAGTTTTTTTGCTTACAGCTTTTCATATATGCATGACATAAGCTTACGATGCATTGCATTAACTTGAGCCTACCAGCTTGTATATAACGTGTTTTCGCTTTTGCGTCTAAATTACACATTGTTGTAGAACGAAACTGCTGCAACTATTGTGGTAGCTCGAAGATTTAGACCTACACTTGGCTGTGTTCACCGTTACAGACTGTATTATATTCAGCGAACACTACAACAGTGTGTAAAATTATCCTTGGGGCTTAAGAAAAAGCCCGAGTATAGTTTTGCGCGAGGAGTGCGGCGGGGTAGCTAGTAGTCGATGGCGCGCAGTATTACAGTGTCGTTATGGGACGCACATAGAGGATCGAACGACTTAATCCAAACTTTAACAAAGTTTCGTAATTTAACAAAGTCTGTTCTGATTGGTTAATCGCGACGGTAACAACGTTAAATATTCACCGGGGATACAAAAACTACGGTTATACTCAGTTTTCACGTCTCTCGTGGTTTATTAACCCAGTTCCATATTATTCACCCCCTTAATGCAGGCAGCGGAACTGCAGCGGTCCCAGTAGGCGGTTTCGCGGACTAACGCTGCACAGCGTTTTCAGAATGCGGTTACACTACAGCAGATAATTATGTACACACGCGTTGATTATCACAATTACATTTTAAAAAATATTTATTGAAACAGAATTATCACTGTTGCACACCAGTATAAAAAAATTATTCCGATTAGTGCTTTCAACTTCTTAGCTCATCGTCAGATCGGAAATCTTGAATAAAATATTAATTCAAACAGAATTATCTCTGTTACACACCACTATGAAAAAATTATTCCAATTCGCGCTTTTAAGCTTCTCACCTCATCGTCAGATCGGAAAACTTGAATAAAATATTAATTCAAACAGATTTATCACTGTTGCACACCACTATAGAAATATCGGTATGGAGAACCATACATGACTTCCATATTCTAAGATTTATATTTAAAATCATTTTCAGCCAAACAGCCAGGGAAGGAATTTTAACAACAAAATACTTCTTTGTTGCCAATAACGTAGTACACATAAAAAAAAATTATCCCCTCCCCCTTCAACTATAATTTTGATTTATAGAAAATTACCCCCAGCCCGTTCAACTAGCCTCTTCATTTATAGATATTTCATCTACGTTTCTACAGTGGATTATTAAGATCTTATCAGGATACTTTATCAAAATTAAGTACTTTACTCATGTTACAACAAAAAATGTTTCAGGTAAACTGCCCTTTCCCCGTAACCGATCTTCACCAAAATCAACAGACATTGAGTTCTCTATAGCTCAGGGACATATGTAAAAAGTTATTTGATTCTGTTTGAATTTACGGCAGTTATGGTTCGTCATATAAAAAATTACCCATGTTAAAACATAAAACATGAGATTTATAAAACATATCTAAGATTTATATTTAAAATCATTTTTGAAATAAAATATTTTCATAGAACCTACTAACGCTGGGGAATTCTGAGGAGCCAATCAGAGTTGGGCCTACCTGTCACTCTGCTGAATTTGGTGGAAAGCCCTGTAACTATCGTCAAGTCCCCACCTCAATGAAGAACCCATTGTTTTATAAAAATATATTTAAATTTTGAAAACTGAAAATTCTTTTCCTGTAAATATTTATATTTTATAATCAAAATGACTTTATTTTTGTTACCTGGCAACAAAATTATTTTATTTTCAACAATTACCATTGTTTCAAAAAGTTTAAATAAATTTTCAAGTACTTTACTCTTGTTAAAACGTAAAAGGTTGCAGGTAAACTACCCCTTCCCCTTAACCGATCTTCACCAAAATCTAAAGTCCTTGAGACCTCTACAATTCAGGGATGTATGCAAAACATTATTTGATTCTGTTTGAATTTGCGGCAGTTATCGTTTGCCATAGAAAAAAAAACGTTGCAGGTAAACTACCCCTTCCCCTCAACCGATCTTCACCAAAAACAATAGGTCTTGAGTACTCTACAAATCAGGGCTGTATGCAGAAAATTATTTGATTCTGTTTGAACTTGCGGCTGTTATCGTTTGCCATAGAAAATACCCTTGTTAAAAAAACGTTGTAGGTAAACTACCCCTTTTCCTTAACCGATCTTCACCAAAAACAATAGGTCTTGAGAACGCTACAGTTTAGGGCTGTATGCAAATAATCTTTTGATTCTGTTTGAATTTGCGGCTGTTATCGTTTGCCATAGGAAATACCCTTGTTAAAACATAAAACGTTACAGGTAAACTACCCCTTTCCCTTAACCGATCTTCACCAAAAACAATAGGTCTTGAGAACTCTACAATTTAGGGCTCTATGCGAAAAATTATTTGATTCTGTTTGAATTCGCGGCTGTTATCGTTTGCCAAAAAAAAATTTTCCTTGATAAAAAAAAACTGTTGCAGGTAAACTACCCCTTTCCCTCAACCGATCTTCACCAAAAACAATAGGTCGCGAGTACTCTACAAATCAGGGCTGTATGCAAAAAATTATTTGATTCTGTTTGAATTTGCGGCAGTTATCGTTTGCCATAGAAAAAAAATCTACAGACAGACACACAGACACACACACAGACACTTTTCCGAAAACGACTTTTTTTCATGTTTTGAGTGTAGTAGAATCAGAATCTGCAATAATCTCGAACACGATTTTTTTTGCCATCACCATACTTCCATTCCTTAAGGAATATGGAAGTAAAAATTACTCCGGTTAGCGCTTTCAAGCTTCCTCATCGTCAGATCGGATTTCCGATAATCGGAATAATTTTTCTACAGTGATGTGCAACAGTGATAATTCTGTTTGTGATTATAACCACTAACACAACTTTCTTAATTAAAATATTAATTGAGTTGCTGAATATTTTTCAAATAATGGTTGAGCACAATGTATGGGGGAAAGCCACTTGAGTTTGCGTAATTTCCAACGTTCACAACAAACTTTCCATATTTTCAATGTCCATATACTCTTTTTTAACTTTCGTCATCATGTTACTGACAAAGGAAATGAACGAGCTACGAGTTAGGTATATGAATTAATTAAAATTGTCAGAAGAAATTTTTCTTTACCAATCTGCAATAAAATACTGATGAAAAGAATTATAAACGTTTAAAATACTGAATCTGTATGCACATTATACATTATCCAATTCTAGGATTGCGGAAAAAGTTAAGTTACACAGTTTTCTAAAATAAAATATTGCGCTACCAGTCTTGGTTCTCCAGAAATCCTAATATTTGCAGAGATTATAAAGCGGGAGAGTGAAGAACGTAATTAAAAAATTTTGTTAGAGTTAAAAGAAGAAAAGTATACGAATTTTTATATAATAGGTAAGATACTGAGCAGTCCTGTATGTTGTAAAACATTAAATGTGCGTTTTTGTTTGCAAATAAAGTAAGGGGTATTACGAGAATCATGGTATGATTTAGTCAAGTCCAGGTTTACACGTTAGGCTTAAGTAAATTTTATTTTAAATCACAATAGTTCATTAGTTCTATGTGTAAGTTAAGCAGATTATTTAGTTTAACAATTTTTATATACGTGCTAATGCGTATTTTGCAAAAAACAAAATATCAATATAACACTATTAACAAGTAATATTCTACACATTAATTGCAAAAGGCAGATCAAAGGCTCGAGTTTCTGTTTTTTTTTTAGTCTCAGCGACAAGGAATGTAGGGAAAAGAGACAAGCATCTGAAGTACGTTACAATGTTTACACGATTTTTAAATTGATATTTCCTTAAAGAAAATGGAGTACTGGCAATGCAACGTTGCCGTATCCTTTCAACACTAATAAGTCGTACAAGTACCTTTTAGGGATTCCGGTTACATCGATTTGACAAATAACTTGGTAGAAAAATATTTTTAAGTGTTCTTTCATGTATTCTACTAAATCAAACAGCCCATAATATTTCTGTAACATACTCTGTGCACATGGCAATCAAGGTTAATACAAAAATATTTTTAGATATTCAAGTACACACTGATTGGTATTTTAAGTTACAGCTTAAAAATTGTATAGTTTAAATCACTTTTCTCCTCTAATATTATAATGTTTATGTTGTCTTCATTTTCAGTATTTTTTTGACGTCAATACCACTCGCATGTAATCGAAGTTCTCAAGCAAAAACAGAGTTCTGCTTCTGATCTCCTTCATATTCAATTTCTTATCTTGTTTTAGTTTTACCTGTTTTTATCCACTGTTAAATATGTAAAAACAGGTGTAAGTAATTTTGGAGACGTTTAATAAATAAGAAAAGTATCTTTATCTGAATGGTTTTTTTTATATATTTGTATTTTTTGATATAAAAATTACAGTAAGGCCAAAAATCAATCACACTTCAGCTTTACAGATGTGAACACGTTTTGAAATATGTTATGTACAATAAGAAATCGGCACTACGATAGTCTTAAAAATTTGCAGGATAGTGAGATTACTGGCAATGCGTATTACATTTCTAAAACTAAAGTGTCTACAAAATCTTAAATCGGTTTCTAAAAATCTCTCTGGATAAAATTAATTCCGGTTAAAGATTTATTCCACTTTGCCAACAGCTAGTAGAATCAGGCCGTGGTTAAACAACCGGGGAGGTAACCAAAGGTCGGTTACAAACCTCCTTATTGAATACGACCTGAGATCAGGGGTTAAACGTAAACTGACCAAAATCAAATACAGAGATTTATTTCTACTGGGCGAGCACAATGACGTGGCTTTGATTATTACCAGTGAGCTAGCTACACTCAAATGGAAATCGTCTATTTGACAACGAGAAATTTTAAAGTTTTATTATTTTTTTGGATACTTACAGTAGTGGTAGGCCTCCTTTGAATATCACTAAAGTACTTTTCCAGGATGAATGTATCTGTCAATTTTAAAATTATTAATGGAAGGAAAATACTTTAATTCATAGTTTTAGATATAAGTTGCTCGTCACGTCTCTTACCGAGATCAAAATGGTCTAAAACGGTAAAGGTGTGTGTGTGTGTGTGTGTGTGTGTGCGTTTTGCAATGGGATGGTAATATTTAATATTTTATACACGAAACGTGTGATTCACCGTGACGTCGGATAATAAGACATCATCACCATCCAAGGTAAATGGTATTTCACTAATAAGAAAATATACTCTCTTTTTAAAAAACTTTTCCTTTTTAATGTAAACTAAAAGTGTGCACGTCCGTTAGCATGGAAAAATTTGTAGTATGACGATTCATGAATAGAATAATTAAAAAAATCAAATTCACTGGTGTTTAATATTAGTAGTAGATTTATAATATAAAATTGTTTGCAACAAAATAATGAACATGACTAGAAAATTGATACAGGAATATCAGAAATGGGGACAAAATATAAATATGAATAAAACAAAGTACATGGCAATAGGTGACCTTCATCAAGATTTGATATTGGTGGAAGACATGGAGAAGATTTCATATACAGAGGAATACAAGTATTTGCGGGTGAAAATGACGGCCATTGGAAAGCAAGACAAAAAAATACAATACAGAATTAAATTGGGAAAGAAGACTGCATCTACATTAAATTGAATCCTGTGGCAAACTAGCAGAAACTAACACCAAAATATTTAAAACTATTGTCAGAAGTATCATGACTTACGGCTTACAAGTTTGGACTACAAATAAACACACAAGAACAACATTAATGACAGCAGAGATGGACTTTTGAAGACGTCTGGCAAGAGTATCGAGACGTGAGAAAATTATAAATGAAGTTAATTAGGACAGAAGTCATTAAACAAAAAATTACAATGGTATCGACACACGAAAAGAATGGCACAGGAAAGATTGGCAAGGAGAGTAATGGAACGGATCCCACCAGGAAGAATGAAAAGGGGAAGACCACCTATCACCTGGATAGAAGAAACTCAGACTGTACTAAGGGAACGAGAAATGAAGAAGCTCTTTGAATGGACAAGCAGCAGTGGAAGATAAGAATTCAATCATTTCTGTATTCTTTGGTTCCGGAAAGTGTGTAAAAATTGTACAGCCGGAATAATAAATTATTTATAATATAATAATAATAATAAATATAATAATAATAGTATTATTATTATTATTGTTATTATTATTATTAACAACAGTGGCTTATTTTGTACCAAAGAGTAGTTTTTGAGTTAAGCAGGGTAAACCGTACGTCACACAAGGAAGACAGTTTGGACAGCAGTAAGCTTCAGTCGCCAATTATTGTTTTAGTATATCATCCCAGGTACTCATTTTCACTGGCCGGGAGTCGACTTGTAAGCTGAAAAATGAACCTTGATTTATGGGGACCACGGCTATATATTAGTAGCCAGTCACCATAACCACTGGTCTCATTAGTCCCTTGATTTATTATAGGCCTACATACATATACTACTTTGATGGGACTTCTATAGAAATCGAGTTATTAGTATGGACGTGTTCTGACGTATTATATGATACAACACATTGTAATTTACTTATAATACTTTTGTTCAACCACTCTGGAACTGATACCTTATTGTTTGCGAATGGTTTGGCTATTCTGTCGGCTGAAATGAGATTTCTCATACACGTGACCGGGTATACTCCCCATCATCATAAAAGAAAGAAAGTTCTACGGCAGGGATTGGATATTATGAGTATGCTCGACAGGATTGCCCAGTATCGGCTGAATTGGTCGAAACATCTTTGCCGAAGAGATGACTGCCGCATTCCGAAACAATTGTGGAACTATAAGCCGAAGGGACAGAGAGATGTGGGACGTCTGAGGAAGCGCTGGAGTGACCAGTTCTAGACTTTGCCTGTTTGAGACCGGAAAATCCATCCTTGCTTTAATCCTTGCTGATGATGATAACAATATTTTTGTCCAAAATGGCTAAAATATTAAGGTTTGACACAAGCTGTAGTAAGGGTAACACAAGCGCAGCGGTCTAAATTTAAAATTCAATGCTTCAAGTCCGTTCAGAGATAATTTATCAGGACATTGGTTTATATCTTCTTTTTCAATCATCATCATCTTCTTTTCATTTTTCATCTTACTCACGGCATAACCATGGTAGTTTTGAGCTGTTTCAATGGTTTTCTGCAATTTGTCATCTCATCACATTTTGTTTCCACCTTCTAACTGCGGTTTCATGAAATAGTCCTTTATGTTGTCAAATTACTTTAAATGGTTTTTTCCAGGTTAGTTTTCTCATTCTTCTCTAGCATGTGTTTTTATTCTAATCAGACTGAGAACAAAATGAGCAATGAGGAATGAGATTTCAAATGGCATAATGAATGGCAACAGAAATTTTTTTTTGCCCACCAGATAATTTTCAGATCCAGTTTAGTCAGCAAAAGAGCAAACTTAGATTATAAAAGACCTTAATAAGACCCGTTGTGTCTTGGACCTACTTAATAATAACATACATAATTTGAATCATTGAAAGAAGAATTATAAGAAAAATCTTTGCACTAGTAATGGAAGGTGAAGATTGGCGCATACAGAATAATAGGGAATTGGAGGAATTGACAGATGGCGAGGAGGACATAGTAAGGTTCATCAAGTCTATGAGGATGAGCTGGTTGGAGCATGTGATGCGCATGAGGTATAACGGAATGTACAATGCAATTTTTAGAGGGACAATAGATGTTCAAAGAAGGAAAGGAAGACCTAGAAGAAGTTGGGTACAGTACGTAGAAAATGACCTCAAGAGGATGGGTGTCGGTGATTAGTGGCGGAGGGTAGAGGAGGTGTCTGGAAGCGACTAGTCGGGGAGGCCAAGGCTCATCGTGGGCTGCAGCGCCAGAGGAATGAATGAATGTTTTTGTTCGCACATCCATCGTTTTTATGTAAACCTGTGTTGACGTTTCGCAAGCAGTACTGTATCAGTTCATCTTACCGCTCGATATACGTTTTAATACTTTTGATTTTCTCACCGAAATGACTCTTACTGATCGTTCGCAGAAGGGATAGTCAAATGTCGTCTAGGCGAAAGCTAACCACGTTTCATTAAAGTGTACTGAAAAGTAATTTAATTTAGCTCGACCTGGATTCTACGGATACCCTCTGAATGGTACACATAAGTACCAAGGTGATTACCTTGTTTGTTATATTATTAGATGCTTCTAGCTATCTTAGAATATATACACTTTAATGTAACGTCACACATGGCAATGTAGTTTGATTTGATTATCAAAATAATTTCAACTTATTTTATATTTCATTTGAAGTTATTATTATCTTCCTCTCTTTGGTCTCAAGTATTTCCGCGAGTATAAAAACACATTTTACTTTTATTATTATTATTATTATTATTATTATTATTATTATTATTATTATCGTTGGGATAGAGAGGAGAGAGGAATATGGACCGTAAGGCTCATGTCAAACTTGAAGGTATGGATCGACCGCCAACACGGTGAGGTCAACTATTATCTAACCCAGTTGCTCAGTGGCCACGGCAATTTTAATGAATTCCTCCGTGGAATGGGAAAGATGCGAAGCCCAGCATTCCGATACGGATACTCTTCCATGAAGATGCATCGCACACATTTTCTAGTGCTGCAGATTCGAAAGACAGAGGATGGTACTGGAAATGGAGCTCGGGGAGTTCACCCCCGGGAGCGTAGTTGTGCTTATGCTCCGTGGTAAGGCGGAATCGGACCGCATCTATATATTTATTCAGTGTGTCCTAGTAGAATAAAAAGACAGACCCAACTTCCACCCAGTAGAAGATGAGGAACATCTAGAAGGAGCTCCATAAGGGCGCAATAGGCTCTATCCTGAAGTAATCCGCTAAGTGGTTCCAGGATGGACATGAATGCCTGAATTAAAGGTGAGTTTTTTGGTGGGCGAGAGTTCCACACACCAGAGGAAAGAGGGGGAAGAATAATGAAGTTAATAGATAGCATTAAAATCAGAGTGTGTTGCGAAGAAACAAAAAGGATGTGATGCAATAGGACAGCTTGGAGAACTTTTACCGTATGAAGACCTGCCTTAAGGCAGAACACCAAATAATATATAATACGTACATATACGTATTTTACAAAATACTTACCATGAATCGAACAGTTTATGTGTGGCAAACTCTTGTCGCGTTTATTCATCCTTTGGGTAAAATTCAAAAGTTTGAAATAAGAAAGGCCGAGCAAACATTGTGAATGTTAAATATAAGCGAAAGTGAAAGTGTAAGGGGGTGGCAGAAAATTGCCTGATAGGAATCGCTGAGACAGAGAAAGGCCGTCTTGTCGTCAAGCCTATTAGCAGTCAAGAAGCTTTCCCACTGTCATGACTGGCACAATTTTTATCAGAAAAATAACAGTGGCAGATCAGTGTTTCTAAAAAAAAGAGAGAAAAAGAATTTTTTCTTTTTAAAAGCGAATCGCTTTTTTCAAGAATAATATCTTATAATTTTCCAATACGTAATTTCGCTGATTGACATTTAATTTAAAGATTAATGTATACGGCTCCCCTCGTTAAGTCTGAAAGTGAGAAATATAATTGATGACGCGACGATGCGTGCTAGATTTGTAGCGTCCATTTGATTTTTGATTAATGCATTTTATGTGATTGATTTAATCACAAACACTGATTGATAAACAAGTCGCCTCATCTGTAGTTACATATTATTTTAAAGCAACTTATAGTGTGCCTTTACTTTTTTCAAAAGAAACAATAACTTTTTATATGTACCATTAAAAATCTCAGATAAAAATAAAACCTTATAATACAAATAATTGATATTTTATTTATAACATTTGTTACATAAAAAATTAAAAAAAAAAACAGTAGTTTAACAGTTGTATATACGAGTGAGTAGCTCGTCGATATGTCATATGAATCAATACTCAATAAACTGATGTAAGCACTGTCAATATGTCATATGAATCAATACTCAAAAACTGATGTAAGCACTTTCAATATGTCATATGAATCAATACTCAATAAACTGATGTAAGCACTGTCAAAGTGTTAGTGTAAAACTGTAAGAGAAGGTTAATGGGAAAAGTACTTTCAGTTATCTAAGTTACATTTAGGGTATTTTGTAACAATACCGTCCAGTGATTAAACCGCAAATGCATTTACTAAGCTAAAACAAAGTCCCAAAACAACTATTTTTGAACTTTATCTCATAAAATTATTATTTAAGGCACTTTCACTTGTGAAAAAACTTACTTGTTGTTATTTCCTCAAACGTCGTTTCGGAGTGGTACTCTCCTTCCTCAGTGAGGTTTAAATTCGGAATGCGTCAAGTCGTTGGTAATATGTAACGTTTTTTTAGGTGACTGGTTGTGTGTGGGGGTGTGGTGATGGAAGGGGGCTGGCGCGGGATTCTGAATTGTATGCGTTGTGTATTATTGTGTCGAATAGTGTGTCGGATTTAAATTGTAAATGTTCATTGAGTATGTTGTTTGGTTGTGTTTTGTTGTGTTTGTATATTTCGTATTGTTCTGCGGTGTTGAGTTTGCGACTTTTGGGTATGTAGTGTAAAATTTCAAGATTGTTTTTATATTGGTGTAACTGTGGTTTTCTGTCTGGATGTGTGTGGCAAATGTGGATTGTATGTTGTTATTGTATTGTTCGACACTATAATACACAACGCATACAATTCAGAATCCCGCGCCAACCCCCTTCCATCTCCACACCCCCACACACAACCAGTCACCTAAAAAACCGTTACAGATGACCAACGACTTGACGCATTCCGCATTTAAACCTTACTGAGGAAGGAGAATACCACTCCGAAACAACGTTTGAGGAAATAACAACAAGTAAGTTTTTTCACAAGTGAAAGTGCCTTAAATAATAATTGTTAAGTGCTGTGAAAGAAGTGATGAACATTCAAAACTTTATCTCATACTTCAAGCCTTGTATAAACAAACGAAACCTCCGAATTCAAACATTCGTTATTGGATAGAATTTCCAAGAGTTGCATAAAAAAAAGCAAATAAAAATTGTGTTGTTAAA
This sequence comes from Magicicada septendecula, assembly GCA_034769895.1. NCBI lineage: Eukaryota > Metazoa > Arthropoda > Insecta > Hemiptera > Cicadidae > Magicicada > Magicicada septendecula. The sequence continues at coordinate 1,305,642,084 of CM068367.1, forward strand.
AAAAATCATATCAGGTGTAAAAAAAATGTTGTCAGTAATATCATAGGCAATATGCAATCGAAATGGAAAAGATGTTAATAATACCATATAGGAAAGTACAATGCTAATTTATACGCTAAACGAAGGAGAGAATTAAAATGTGTAATATGACTACATTTCCTAATGGCACAGTGACGTATATGGTAGTCTCTGGCAACTGGGACTGAATTAGAGTATTTTCAAAATCATAACGAACCAACGGAGACACAATGTCTTTTCAGGATTACCAATCAAAGCATAATATTACCTATCTGGGATTAATCTGTACTCTGAAGAATATTAAGCTACTTGTAACTTTATTAGTACTGCAGAGTACTGTTTAAAACTGAAGAATTACAGCTTTTGTACAGGTTTTACTAATTATAAACATGAATGGTGACTAACGAAGAATAATACGAACTACACAAAGTGCCACAAAAGGAGTTAAAGCAAAATAAATTGTATGGAAAGAAAATTAAAGAACGCTTATATACATTGAAATATGTAAAGCAATTCCGGAAATATAAAAATCAAATCGGGAAACATTAAAAATACTGATTTCAAACGGGAGATGAGTGGATCGATAAAGTAGTCAAACAAGTTGTTAGTTTGGAGGCAGGAAAAGTAAAAGGACAACAATGAAGGACTTTTTTAAGACATCTTCAAAAGATATGGCCACGTGCCATAAATAAGATGGCGTAGATTTTATACTTATTTGAGAAAAACAGCTACATTTAAATAGCAAAAATTTCCTTCAGCTATATTTAGGTTATTGATGACAATGATGATAATCGTGTTGATCTTCATCATCATCATTATAATTATAATGATCATGATACTGTGTGGCGCGCTTATCTAAATGAGTCCGTGCATTAAACTTAAGGTAAGCCTCATCCCTTCGAACCCAGTTAATAGATTTCAACTTAATGTATTTTTATAATAATTCTACTTGTATCTAAAAAGTTATTAATGTTAAACTTAAAATGCATACTTTTTACACAGAATACTAAAAAAAAACGCTTATGTTACTCGGTAACATATTTCTTAGTTTATTGCTGTTTTTTTTACACAGATATTTTCTCAGTTGTAATAATACAACTGCTTTCCGTAATTATCTCGCTAAAACAAAATGGGTGTTGCTAAAGAAGTAGATTAATGGCACTATTTATATGACTGGAGAACAATAGCCATCCGAGTAGACAGAAAATAAGGAATTTAGCAACAAATGCAAAATTATAAAGAGAAGTATGTCTGTGTGTGTGTGTGTGTGTGTGTGTGTGTGTGTGTGTGTGTGTGTGTGTGTGTGTGTGTGTGTTGTGAATAACAGAGAAAATGTGGAATGAAAGCGAGGAACAATGTAATCAGCTTGCGTAATAAAAAGATAAAATCAGATAAATTTTGTTAGTTAAAGAATAGTGTCACGGAACTTTCATCTGTGCTCATTTAACTTACACAGATAAGTTAAACACAGAGCAGGAAATTAGATCTATACATAAACGAATAAGACATTAAGCTTCTTATCTATTAATTTGTCGTTAAACGATGTAAGATATTTATGGCGAGAGACGTTAGACAGCAGTTTTTTACAGAAACTGTTTATCAATTCAGTTTTATTCATAAGACGGTAACTCAGTTCTTAGAGTAAATTTTTTAGCAGATAAATACCATATGGTTACTGCTTAAATAATTGATATTTTAGAGACTATGAAATGATAAGATTTTGCAGTACCCTTTCTAATTCTGTTTTATTTCTACATCTTATTACATTCAGTTAATATCAAGCATGTTTACACGTGGTCACGCACGTACGGGAAAAACACCGGATGATAGAAACTCACTTCCATGATTGCGAACATGAACTATAAACAAATTATTAATTTCTTAAGAGAAAAATGACATATTTTAAAATAAAATTTCAATGCTTGCAAGAGCAGACACGATTTATATTTTTGTATTCAACAGATTTCTCGATACACACATACAGAATTATCGTACTCCTAATAACGCTAGTAATGTATATATATTGCCACTGTCTGCTAAATCAAAAGTATACAAAAATAACAAATAACAAACAACAGTAAACTTGATTTTCCATGTATTATAATTCATTCAAATAATATAATTTTGAAACTTTAGGATTGGCATTTTAATGAACTAATTGTTAAAATGGTCATCATCATTATCATCGTCATCATAATAACAATAACTTGTCATAATGATAATGATAATAATGTGATGACAATGAAAATGTGTTATCACCATAACTCAGCAATGCCTTATCGAGTTAGCTACGTCTCTCTCTTCATCATCGTCCTCTTTAAATCGCAGTGCACCTCCTTTCCCATGTCTTTGAAGATCGCTGTTCTCCACTTAGTTTTCCCCCAAACACGTTTCCTTCAAAAATGTTACTTAAGAATTGATTGTTTCGTAACATGTGCCCGATCAATTTTGCCGTTCTTCTTCCAATCATCTTTAAAAGTGATCTATCTTCGTTCACTTCTGCAAGGACTTACTCGTTACTTTTCTTATCCATCCAACCCGTTCTCTTCGTTCTCCTCCAGACCTACAATTCCATTGCTTCCAGCTTCCTTATTCTATTTTGGCGAGGGTCCACGCCTCACGTCTATATGTTAAGACACTCTAATCACACTTAAGTGATTATTTGTAAGTAAATTCCTTTTGTTCTATAACGCCTGCTTTGCTAGAACAATTGTTCTCTTAATCTCCATCCCATATCTATTTTCACAAGTCACGGTGCTCCCCAGGCATATTAAAATGGTAGATTATAGATTACAACTTCTAAGCAAGTCGTCCACATGAGACACAGGACTCATTTGTCAAAAAACGGAAACTTTTAACAGCAAACAACAGCTTGATTCACATTTGAGAAAAGTTGAAGAAGAAAATAAGTAGACAAAGATTTTAATTTAATTCATGTGTGTCAAAGCAATGTAATAACAAAATTGTTAATAAAATACCTATAAGTAAACTATATTATTAAATGTAATTTAAAATAATATTAGGCTTTAGAATACACCATATTTTGCATTTCAATCAAAACCAATCATTCTCGCTAGTGAAACTCACTTTTGCCCTGTCATGAAAGTGGTTAGGTCGTTGGGTAAAAAATTGTGATATCAAAGATCTTTTACACTAAAAAAATAACTCCTTCGTACTGCCATCTATTTACAAAAATTAGTCATCCTACCACTTCATAAATGAAAATAAAATCTCTAGTTAAACAAGAAATAAGTGCAATTGTAAAAGTATCTTGTACCGATCATAACAGTTTTATTGATTTTGTAATTCAAATCAGTATTTATGAAACATGATCAAACAAATTTTGTTTACAGAAAAATTTGGTAAGACATGAAAATAAACTTTCCAAAACAAAGGCTGTACCATATGGTTAAGAGAGACTTGAGAACTACTAACAAGTAAGAAAACCTACTGTTTTAAATTTCAAGCCGCTAAGATCAAATGTTTAGAAGCGCAAGGAGCTATATATTAACGGATAGAATGTGGCAAGATCTTAATCTTGAAGACATGATTTCTAACTGAAAGGACTTTTAATACCAGAATGGTTGTATAACAAATGCATTTTTCTGGTCTGCGGGTATATGTGAGCTTTGGGCATAGAAAAGACTAGGCAATGTGAGCTTTGGGCAAGTGATCCTTTATAGCACATCGCTGTTCTTCACGGCTCTGAGCCAACATCAGAGCCCAACTACCTCGAATCACTCACCACATCCATCGCAGTGTTCGTGTGTTTCTTGAAGCTATTTTAACGCCGTGAAACGAAAGCCGCAGTGTGTAATTATAAGGCGAATAACAAATAACAAAACATTATGAATTACAAGTGTTGTTACGTCTAAAAGACAAAGGAAGGATGATTGAGGAGCAACAGGCAAGTTGTTTATTTCTGTTAGTAAAGAAGCATAAAAAATAATAAGAAGAATAAGACAAAAGACAAAGAATGTGAACGGAAAAAATGTGGGAGAGTAGAGACGCGTCTAAAGATGGGAAAGCGCTACCGAGAACCAAAGAGGGAGGGAAGCAAATTATACAGGATACGAACACTCTTTAGCTGAAGCCTTTAATCAAAGAGATTTATATTTGAGTAGGATGATAATGTTGTCGAATACAGAAAACACTCTATTCAATTATGACAGATGTTAGGTAAACAATTTTTGTGTCAAGATTATTTTACACACAAAAATAACTAGCTCCTGTTAATATGAATTTGAAAATAAGTTATCCCATTAAACCACAACTTTAAAGTGAAAATAAGATCCCTAGCAAAAGGAAAATGTATCTCCTGTTGACTATGTGCTTAGGAACTGTAATACTAAATCTATAATTTTAAATTGACTAAGTTGACTAAATATTATAACACGTAGTCGTGCTAACGGTGGGCGCAAAGGAATATATACGACTTTAGACGCATCAAAAAACGCAAAGTATAATGTACATTCTTAAAATAACTTATACAATCTATTGTAACAAACTTTCTGAAGCAGTACAGTTATATTAAACGAATTCAATGTGTGTCATTAGAAAAGGAAAATATACATTCGTTTAGTTGGTTATTTTTGCAATCGTACGTGTATGTTTTGTAGAGGACTGCGATGGAGACTGAGAGGAATGTAGCAACATAAAAACACGAAAAACAGAATACAAACAGATTTAGTAAAAGAAAATGGTTGACAAACTAGACGATACGGACGGGACGAGACAACAGAGTTATACCGAAAACCAAGAGAGAGTTTGAAAATAAAGCGGAGAAGGAGTCGCTGCTCGAAACAAGTCGACTGGCTGGTGGTTGTCTTTTGTAACTAGGGGAAGTGGCTTTCCGCTTTTGCGTCTCGACAAAAGGAATTCGGAAGACAGTTACAATGACGACCGTGTCGTATGTCAGACCTACCCCGAGCTCATTCCGCCCTCTACACACGCGGGGGTTCGTCCTCTTGCTGCTGCTGCTCAGCCTTAAATAAGTCTCCACCCTCTAACACAACAAACCGCGCACACCTAAACAAAAGTGATTTGTTCAACAGTTAACAAGTGCGGCTGCGTTTAAATAAACGCTTCTTAGCAAAACAGATTTCTCACGGCAACGTAAATAATAAAGTATACACGGTGTTTAGCTGAAGAGGTGTTATATTTTATAGCCGTGCGTGTTCAATTCTTTATCTAAACGAACGAACATAGTTACGAAGTTGTCGTAATTATTGTTTGTACGTATTATAGATGAGCCGAGCGTCTCGACGTAATTCAGTGTCGTCTAGATCGTTACTTGTTTTGTACGTTAAGTAAATCTCTGTCATTACACTATAAACAAACGTCCAACTAGTTTTGTGAGACGTAGTTCTCCAACTTTGTTATCTCAGAGACGTCGCCTCGTTGTTTACGTTTAATACCACCACGAGCCCACTCTATCTATATTTCTCTCGCTATTAGAACGTGTATCTTTTGTTATCACTGTAGTTTTAGAGCTGTTATCTCTGCTTATCACTTTATACTAAGCGAACAACTAATGGTGTTAACGGATGTATTCTTTGTTCAGTTTAACTTAAAGTATCATTTAATATCATTAGCACATAGTTTTATTTGATTATTGAACAATTACGCTATTCTCAACTGAAAACGATATAAAATAACGCTGTATGCAAAATAAGAGAAAATTATATAACAAAAAACAGTACACAGCAACCATTAAAAACGGGTCACACCAATGACATTACTTAAAAACTAATTGCAACAAGTGCCAAGTACTATGACAACTACGGGAAGTGCAAGGGTTGATACACATAAGCAAATTTAATCAGTTTGTTTTATTTTTTTTGACGAAACGACTTTACGTATAAAACATGTGTAATAGCTTATAGTACAGATAAAGTAAAATGTTTGGTTATTGAAGACGACAATACACCGTCTGTTTCAAAAGGTAGTTATATAAAACTACATTAATGATAGTGTATGTGACTTAATTTGTTATAGTTCCCAGTATATCTGTACGGAGGGATAGAGCGCTTGAACTGACACTCAGTTAAACGTCACATGCAAGTAACATCATTTAATTAGTTGTATTTCATGTGCGCTTCTGACAGAGAAAAAATAAATATATAACTGGATATCTTTAGACCTGTCTGTTTTGTTTTGTAATGTCTTCTGAATCTATTTATTATTTGTTTTTTAATCCATACCCATATTTACATTTTTGATTTTCTCTCAGTTCATTATAATTTCTTGAACGTTTAGAATGTGGCAAAAAGTGTCGCAGGTAGTGCGTTTAAAGTAACAACATAATTATAAACTAACTTACAGTTAGTACTTAGTCTAAATGTCTCTTAAATGTTTACTCATGTCATATTGGAAACCAACATTTTCCACCGCCGAGGAAATAAACACATATCGGCTTAAACAAGATGCCTATTATTTAATAATAATCATGATTATTATTAATCGATGGTTTATTAATAACTGTTATGAAAATTTGTTGATTTTTTCTAGCCGAACCAAGTTTCATACATCGCTATATGGAAGAGGACACAGTAAGACTTTGTATATATAAATTCCTACAAACCTACATATATAAAGGAAAATGGAAACATATGACCTATATGCTGAGTAAATCTGACGTGGGCATTGCAGTACAAGTGCTGTATCGTCACCACCAGGAAAGAGGAAACTGGACGGGTCCGACTCATTCGCAGAAGAGACGCGTATCAAAACACTGGTCTAATTTAAGTAAAACTATAATTAACGGATTTAATATATTAACGGATAGAATGTGGCAAGATCTTAATCTTGAAGACATGATTTCTAACTGAAAGGACTTTTAATACCAGAATGGTTGTATAACAAATGCATTTTTCTGGTCTGCGGGTCTATGTGAGCTTTGGGCATAGAAAAGACTAGGCAATGTGAGCTTTGGGCAAGTGATCCTTTATAGCACATCTATGGAAAAGAGCAGGACAGAACGAAATGGTGGCACTCAATCAATTCATCACGATTCACAAGTCATAAAGTTGGTTATGTAATTATCTTATATTATTATTTTATTTCCTATAACATTAGATTATTTTCCATATCTAATTTTACTGTACAAAGAGCAAAATTCGCTCATTATTACATTTTACAATGTTGCATATTAAACATAATTATATTAATAATAAATACATAAAATTTATTTACTGTAGAAATATGGTTAACCTAAATCCCTTGTATGAACCGGATTTGGCAAAATTAACCATAATAACTGAATCAAACCGTCAATTCCATTTTTATTCACCATAACGTAGAGTACCATAAATATTAATTTGGTATACTTTAAAATTTTCTTAGATTGTGAATCCGTAAGAACAATATAGCGTATAATAATATAAAATGTACTGAATCCATTTACTAATGCAGTAATCAATTTACAATACAACATTAATATAAGAACTACAATTGTCCCACACTTTATTACTTAAACAATTATACAATTCGAAAATTGTTAACTAACATAGATTTCATTTTATGGACATATGTATGGATCTTAAATATGGATTTCATATTTCAGTTTATTCTTCATCTTTTTTGCTTTGGCAACAGGTGTCCAACACATTTCCTTCATCGCTGTCTTTGCAAATTCCGTAATTTTTGCTGCCTTCGGTATTTAGCGTGGCATTGGGCCTAGCCTATACCACAGTACTGTGGTCCTGACGTGAACACCCTACGTTCAGGATTTTTATTATTCCACTGATGATGGCAGCCATTGGAGCTGCCGAAACGTTTGGTTTGTAAATAAACCATGGACCATGGACCGGGCCAAACAGCCCGGATATCCTTAATTATACAACTGACACCGGCCGTGAATGCCTGAGGACAATATTGGGCCTAACCTTTGTTGGATCGCTAATTCACCTATTCGCAAACATGAGTAACAGTTAGCCATTTCGTCGCTCATTTAGCAGTTTCCGACAGGACACAGATAATAATTCGTCTCCTCCATTCGTCTTGCGATAATCTATAAATGGCCTGTCGACGGATACGTCTGACGGTTATAACTGCCGTACGTTATAGTCTACCAAGCAGAATTTCAGTTTCCTTATTCTTTAATTGTTTAAAGACGTTTCCTTCCCCAAATGTTTTCTAGAACGTTTTCTTCTTAAGTAGAGACTTTTATTATTTCAGTCAATCTCTGTTCATCCACAGTTCTACATCTGGTTCATCTGTCTATCGTTAGTAGTTATAATAGCAGTGAAGACTCCGTACGCTGACGACACAAACACTGCTATAGAAAAAGGGAATCATTTTTACATGTATAATGTTTACTATTGTATACTGAATTTCAGTTAAAATAGCAGTTATACATTGAACAGTTATACAATGAAGTTTCTCTTCATTACGTTAGGTCTATTACATTAGGGCAGAAAACTTCGTTTCATAATACGCGTTCGGTGCATACAATGCATCGAGATTTTGAAAGATTTTTAACATTGAAAATGTTTATAAGGACGTGTCGCACATTTGAAAACGACCGCTGGTGCGTGATGGAAAATGGGAACCGGGGAGTTTCCATAGAAACTACTTCTTTGTTGTCAATAACATATTACACATATAAAACTTCGCTTATGAATGCGACTACATTTAACTTATAATCCGTACATTGGTAAATGAAGAATGAATTCATTGATTGGTGAATGAAGAATGAATTCATTGATTGGTGAATGAACATAAATATATATATTTTTAGATTTATTGAAGGATTTTCAATCCCCTTCTCTGTGAATTGCATTTGTGCAATGCCTGTAAATTTTTTTTCTGTGTAGAATACATGCGCCTTATGTAAAGGAACATAGGGTAAGAAATTAAAAAAAATACAAATCGATCTACACAGGCATCAATTATTTCTTGAAATTTAGTCAATTCGTATACACTCATGAGTTAAAAAAAAAACAAATTCAATTGTATGTTCTAAAACGGTTTTATAAAATAAGCAAAATATGATTTTATCTGGAAAACGAATGTCTTCTCTACACGGCTTAATAAGGTAACAATGTATAGACATTAAACTACAAACAAAATTGATGCAATCGAAAATCTACCTACAAGCTCAATTTGAGCTTGTGAATTCAAAATACGAAAGTTCTAAAGTAACTTATGAACTTCGAATGTAACCTATCTGGTTAAAGCAAATTAGGAAAACGAGAGTCTATTTAACGCTGCCATCAAAAGGATTTAGTAAACAAAAAGAAGAAAAGAACTAGAAAAATAATTACTTCAAGTATATTTTTAAGTATTTTTTCAATCAAAACATTTAAATAGTGTTCAATATGGAAATCAAAAAATTAATGAATGTATAACATTATATCATTTCCCATATCTAATTGTACTATACAAAGAGCAAAATTTTCTTATTATTACATTTTATAATGTTGCATATTACACATTATAATAATAATAAATCCTATAAATTGCCCTAAATCGTATAAACATTTTAGTACGTGATCATGATGAAAAGCGCGCGGAAGTGTTTGCAGTATCTGTTCAATCCCAAAAACGTCTATACTCTGCTAAATGAAAAATTTTCAGTATCACGATAGAGCTTTGAACAAATAAATTCCAAATGAAGCGAGTAGTTGGGAGCAGAATTACGATTTACTGTCGCACAATGTGACATCTGACCTACTGTCCTCGTTTTAAGGCACACAGGGTCGTCGTTCGTATTGTGAAATACAGACCATTACACGGATATATTCATGTCGCGTATACTCAATATACTTTACTGTTTATTGTTAACAAACATGAAAGTGCTCAGTAAATTTATAAGTGGTATTATCTCTTGCAACAATATCGATTATATTTATTTATATAAATAATTGCGCGCGCGCGTGTGTTTGTGTGAGAGAGAGAGACAAGTCTGAAGGTAATCAGCGGTGTATTTACTTTTTCTCTGTTCGAAGCGTGCACGAAATACACCTAATTAAATAATTTTACGTGTACGTGAAATATAATTCAGTGCGAGTTTAAGCTCTTTCCTTCTTTATACAGATATACTGAGAACTATAACGAATTAAGCCACATACACTATCATTTGTGTAGTTTTGTCACTACCTTTCGAAATGGATAGAGTATCGTCGTCTTCAATAACCAAGCCTTTTATTTAACTTTACTATAAACTACTACACATATTTATAAAGTTACTGTAAAAAAATTAAGTAATTAAATTCACTTATCTCTATCAATCCCTGTGAGTGCACAGCCAACCCACTCATGTACTTTTGCAAACAAGAACATACTGTTTATTATATAATAATTACAAATTATAATTGAAATAAAAATAAACTAAGTTATGAATTACATAAATTATAAAAAAGTGTATTCTGATGGTTTATTCTGTTCCATTATAAAATAGCTTTTCCAGCAAACATAATATCTCTTTAGAGAATTTTCCCCTTTTCCAACACACTGTTGGATTTTCAAATACAACACACTGAACGACTTGATAGCCCTACGAAACAATAACTTTAAATAGTAAATACTAACTTTGAAATAAAATATTATAGAAAAGTATAGTAAACTTCCAATTATCCGCGAGCGGTTTATCCGGGTTGCGAATTATACACGGCAACCCGCGGACTTTCCTTAGAAGTGGAAATAAATTTCATTTGAATATTACAGCTTCAGTTTCACTAATTGCAATACAGTATTTTATTAACCACCGAAAACATTATTGTTTTAAATGATGTTTTAATGATAATGTTATTACTCCTATGCCTTACGTTGGATTTTGATAAGTTCTCTCCACTGTTAGGCGCACTTTTCCGATCAGAGTCAGATAAAAGAAAAAACTATTAATTTTATGTACACTAGAAACAGTGACTAAATTTGTTATAAAAGAATTTCACGACAGAGGACAAGTTTTCATTTTCTATGTAAACGTAAATGTTTTTGCATGACCGTGTTGTGTGCGATGTATGTGTTTTATATTGTAATAAAATAAATTAAATAAGTATAGATGTGTGAATCTGTAAGTTGTAAGTTGTAATGTGTTTAATTGGTGTGGCTCTCGACGTCTTACTGGCCTGAAACACTTCCTTAAGTTTCCCAGCTGGTCGAGTCCCAATGGTAGCAAGACCGGTCGAGTAGCGTAAAGTTGATGAAGAAATATATATGCTCAGCTTCACCGAAAGTTTCAAAACAAAAATTATTGTTTTGAAGAAAATTAAAAAAAAATTATGTTTATAAAAAATAATAATAAAAAAAAATTTTAATTTTATTAATTAATTAATTAGGATCAATTAATTAATATAGGGCTGTGAAGTTTTAAACAGTGTAATGCTCTTCTGAAAATTTTTATTAAAGTTTTAGTATAATTTAAATAATCTATCACCACTCATAAGACTGTCTGTAAACCAATCGATATTTGTTTACCTTTCTATTTTTTAGGTTATCTTCACTTACGGGTGGTAAAGTCCTTGTAGATTATCAATTAGAATTATATTATTGGTAATTAGTATTATTGAAGAAATAAAGAACTATTAAGTATTGAAAGGTATTAATGTTTTATTAAGTAACAGCAATATTGACTCTTATCGATTAGTATCGATTCTCAGGATATCGAAAAAAGTTACAAGTATATGTTATAAAAATTATATAGGGTTCTTTAAACAGCCAGTTATTACCAAAGTCAGAGAAATCGGGCTAATATTTAAAAAGTATAACGTTACAATCAAATTAATAGTTATTAATAAACACAGACATTGAATAATAAATTGTAAATATAATAATTGTTTTCACCAAACAGCTGTGCTGAACCAAGAAGAGGCACTGGGATTGTAAAAAAAGATGGCTGCCGTCAAGTCGATGAAAATGTTGCTCGTTGCTGCTGCATTCCAAATAATGTATTTTGACGCAATATTTCTGTTCTCGTGTCCGCAAATCTCTTGTTATATGTTGTGTAGTGACTGGTGTAGTGATTCTGGGTTGTATTTAGTGTATCTGTATAATTATTAGTTCAAACACTTTCTCCGATTCCGTCACTAATTTGGTTTAATGTATTATACAGTTTTCTAGTGTTTTATGGTGTTTTTCGGAGTAGATTTATATTGTTCTGTGTTATGGAGTGTTACTTGATCGTTTCTGTTATAATATGATAGTTTCAGAAGTATTTTACAAGTAACTCGCGATTTCACAATAACTCACTATACACTCGCTTGTATGACGATTATAGGTTAGGTTATCCACGTTATTACATGTATGTCATGTTAACCGTTCAACTACCAATAATTAACTAACTGTTTCCTTCAGTTTCAATTAAACTCTTAGCCCATATAATATTATCCTTAACATTGTTCAAAAATATTTTCACATCCTGTGAATACTTTATATTTTCATTATATGAATGCCTAAACTTTGGTTATTTGTCAATTTTATTCACTAGATTTGATTTAAATTAATCTTTCAGTTCATTCTGGTTATTTTCAGATTAAATAATGCCATTTTATAGTGTTTTCTGTCCAAAAAATAGTAATTACACTTTCAGTTAGGTATACTCTGAAAGGTCAAAACATTAAAATTTACTTCCTGTCATTATATAAATTCAGCCATTTTATCAGTTATATTTAATATTAATAATTCTATATTGTATTAAAAGGTTCCTATTCCCTTATTTTCTGGTAATTAATTGAATTAGTTGTATTCTGAAACATTATTCTGAAATATATGACTCCCATGTCTAAATTTCTGAGTTTAGTCATTTTCGTTTTTATTTATAATTCTGAATATAATTTATTAAAATCTCTCTAAATGGTATGTGCAATTATATGGCATGATCTCAAGTTTATTTTGTCTAAACCCTTTTTTTTTTATTTGCTTTTAAATGAGTAATTTCTCTGTTTTGATGAAGTTTGGTTTCCATTCTTTTGGCCTATGATTTTTTTTTTTTTAACAATTTTTCTTACAAAATAATTCATAAACAATATATGATGTGTGATACCCTCTCTGACTTTTTACAAATAGTATTATAAATTAAACATGTTTTCAAATTACACAAAAACAATTAGTATTGGTTACAATACAAATAATAGTTAAACAGAATAAAGAACATTTTTTTTAAATAAATGGTTGTCTTCAAATCAGACATTTTGCAACAAAATTCCCATTTCCAACATGTAAATATGATTTACAACAAAGGTTTTGTACTAACTAACATCTTAATTACTCTCTACTATTTACAAGTGGTAATTATTTTTATATTTCTGATGTTAGTTGTTTCAGACCCAAACAAATGGCCTTATATCTAATACATTTTTAAACATTCTTGTACTATATACATAAAAAACCTTATATTTATATTCTTATTTCTAACTATTATTATAAGTAGGATTCTACAGTTTTTATACAGTCTTTTATACATTGTCTTTGGGTAATTGCACCCTGTCATTAACAAATAAATAGTATTAACCGTTCAAAAGGCACTATGACATCTGTTTTTCTTTTTTCATGTAAAACAAAAATGTTATTTTAAACAGATTCATGTCTTATGAACAACATATTGTCACAGTACATATTTTAAGTCATTGAAAAATGCATATTTCATTGCATCCAATGTTTGTGATTGCCAAGAATGAAACACAAGGTTCATTTTTTATAATACCCAAAACTATCACTGGTTCACTTTGCACTTATATATTATGTTAATGCTAAATGGTCGTATAGTCTTATTAACATAATAAATTGGTTAGCGCTTTTTCAATGGAGATTTGTTCCATGGGTACTATATTATTGTTTCATCTTAGTTCACAGGAAACTTTTACTTTATACACTCCTCTCTCTTAAATTTATATACATGTGGTTTTTATTTCGTTATACTTTTATTTTTAGATATTTATTTTGGGGATATAGGGATTTGGGTGTCTTTTATAAGAGCATGACATCTTCTTCAGGATGCTGCCCTCTTCTTCTTTCTTCAGTCTTCTTTTCTCCTGCCTTCTGGGACTGGTATCTTCTCCATCTTCTTCTTGTTGCCATCAGGTTTCTTGGGATCTTCTCCATCTTCTTCTTTATCACAGAAATACACAACCTGTATTGGTTGATCTTGGCTTATTTTAGGGTTTCTCTTCTATTTATTCTTCCTCGTTGTGGGTTTGGTCATATTCAGTACTGCTTTGTCATTTACTTTTTTACCTTCCTTGGTTATACCTTGAAAACCTTTGGTTATGAGACTGGTCTTGGATGACTCATCACTAGTAACTCCTTTTACTTGAACTTGGATTTTCTTTATAATAATGATTTCTTTCCACAGTTGCTATGAATTAATCTATTTATATTAAACTTAATGCTTTCTTCCAAATTTAAATATTATAACTTTATTATTCTAATGATCAATTGCCATTCAATATTATGCTTATATCTGTCACGCTACAGATTGCTCCCCTCCAGAAGTAATTATTTCAGACATGTTTATGGATGAAATAATTTCTTATGATAATTTCATCATTTCTTATAATTCATTTTCTTCTCCATTTTTATATCGACTTTTTTATATTAGAGTTTTATTAATTTTATATATATGGTTACTTGTCTTACTACTGATCCTTTTCGGATAGTTAGTGTCTTCTGAGATATATTATAATTGTAATACATTTTCTTTCTATATCAACTTCGTGTTGTATCCTTGGGATATTAATTCCCTAACATTCCCTATCACGTGGGCTGGGGCAGATCAGAGGGGCACTGTACGCTACTTCTCTGCTGGCCATACACCACTTCTATAAATTGAGTACAGGGGCATATCCATCCCTGCTCAAAAACATAATGCTGCTGGAATTATCTTCAGTCAGTCATCGAATAAATAAATAAAAAGTAGTCTCATTTTCGACTAATAAAAATATCTTTGGATTCTCCACTTCGTAGTCTCTCAGATTATCTCACATTTTCTATCTTAATAAATCTTCATAATCATTATTATACTCATTACATATATATTTTTTCAAAACTCTTAACTTGTCTGATATATTTAATTTAATTATGGTTGAAAACCTTTCTTTTAATAATTCTGGTTACTGTTTACAGTGGAACTCTCTTTCTTCTCCATCTGAATTCTCTTTATATTTTCTTCTGGTTACTCATAGTATTAGTATGGTCTTTATACATAGTCTTTCTTATTCATTATTTGAATGGTCTTAATATATTATATTTAATTTTTTGACATTGTATCTTTACATTAGATATACAGGTTGTTATATTGATCATTTTATTTAAACATTTTGGTTCTTTCCTTTCTCTTAGAAAGTTATTAATCCGTCTTCGCATTCATTAGCATTAATTCATTTATATTATATTTCATGTGGTATTTCTTCTCTTTGCATTTCATATAGGTCTTATTATTATCATTGGTTCAAAATCATCTTCTCCATATGTTTGGTATGAGTTGTTCTTCTTTGCTCTTAATTAACTGTATTCATTATCGTTTCAAAAGTAATTGGTCTCTTTGCTTCCAAATTTTTTCTTCTCTTGCATATTACACTCTTTCTTGTTATTCTTCTCTACTCCTTCAAATGCTATTGTGAATGTCTAGCATTTATTCTGGATTAACGTTAATTCTCTTTTCTGAATTAACCACTTTATTTTCTTCTCAATTCAATCATAATTGACACATAATTATTTTTTGGAACTTGGTTAGTTTTAATGTAAAATTCAAACTATTCTTTTTATTTAATTGAAAAATATTTCTCATAAATCCTTGTAATATGTTGATCTCATCTTGTTTCAAAGTTCTGACGTTCTATCAACATTCAAATTCTGTTTAATTCATTTATTCCCAGAATTGTTTCATTCAGAATTGTTTATAGTACTGTGATTTTACTATTATTTCTGAATGTTTTGGTATTTCTCCAAATTCAAATTCTTCTTAATTATTTACCATAAAGTTTTCTCATAATTCAGTGGTAGTAAGCTGTGCTTACTTAATTTTAAACTTTTTAAAATTAAGTTCAAAATTCTCTCTCTTTCTCTTTCTTCCATAAAGTTTTGTTCTAAATTATCAGGTTGTAGTAAGAAGTACTTACATATTTTAGAATAAGTTATATTCAAAATTCTTTCTTTTTCTTTCTTCCATAAAGTTTGTTCCAAAATCATCAGGTTGTAAGTTGTTCTTACATATTTTAGAATTTTTTCAAAATATAAATTCTAAATTCCTTCTTCTTATAATTCTCCAAAATGTTCTTCTCAAAATATTAGGTTGTAAGATGTACTTACATTATTTTTGAATTTTTAAAAAATATAAATATATATAAATTCAAAATTTTAAAACTCACAACTCATTCTTCATAATATTTCTTCATAGAAGCTTGATTGTACACTCCTTTGATTTTTCCTGAAACGATTTCCTTCAACTCATATGTATTGTTATGCTTATCATTTACCACAACATATGGGGTTATATTGTACTCTACACTGGCCCATATTATTTATACTTTTGTAAGTTGATCTCCACTTTTTCTTTTCTTATAAATTTTCTTTTCTTTTATATACCCAGGAAGATGGACGATTTTCTTTATGTCGTTCCATTGCTCATATTTTTATTTATAATGTGCATTTTCTTACATAGTCTTCATTCATAAAACCCAGTTTTGTTTCTATGTTTATTCTCCATATCATTTCCTTTCAATGATATTTATTCCGTCTCCTTCACCGTTGTTTTTCGCCGTAGTCGGTTATCATGATCTCCGTCCCTTTTCTTGATGGTGTGTGGTATCTGTGTCAACCAGGGTCCATCATCTCAGTTGCTCTTATAAAATTTACCCTAGGGCGCGACACTCGGTTATTATTACTGTTATTGTTTTTATTACTAAATTTATCATGATAATAATTTCGGTTAGGTTGGTAAGGTCTGTTATCATTATTGTTGGGATATGGATTTCTCTGACTGTATGGGACATTATTATGTTGGTATAAATTGTTTCTATTGTATGGATAGGGGTTGTTATCCCTAATGCCGTTAAAATAATTGCTAAACTGGTCATTACGCGGCGGGTTGTTAGGGCCGTCGTAATTACTGGGTTGGTTCCCTCTATCATCATATTGTATACACCAATACTTTTCTGGTCCATGTTTTGTGTTACTTGACAAATATCTGTGAGGATCTTCATCTGGGTTATCACTTATTATTTGTTTATCTGAAACACCATAATCTGGTTTACCATCACATATCCACTCTGAAGGAATATATTTTAGTCTAACCGTACCCTGGAACTGTCCTAGATGGCATGCTAATGGAATACATTCTGGTGATTCACCTGTGCCGTCATTACAGTCTGGTACGATATCACATTTCCATCTTTCTGAAATCCACTGTCCAGTTCTGCGCTGATATTGATCTTGTCCACATGTCGTATTCTGTTTACCTCTGGTCCTTTCCCATTGGTACACTACTGTCTTGTGGTAAATTATTTTGGAAATTACTTCGATTCTCCTCCTATAATTCCTGGAATTCATGATGTCTTTGTCATAGGTAATTGGGATGTTATTGCCATCAATTAACCCATGTTTCATCATCTCCAACTCTTCCTTCGTTGTTATTACGTTTCTTGGATGCATTCTCCTTTTCCTCTGTTTAATATTTTCCTGGTTTCCGTTAATGTCAACTTCAGGTACTACCATTACTTGTTCCTGCGATTTATCATTTGGTATTTCTTCTAACTCTCTTTTGTTATCTCTTATTAATTCTTCCACCCACAGTTTATTATTCTTGATGATAATTTCCACCCTTTTATTGTTATTCTCTATCATCTGTTTTAGAGTACTTGTTCTTACTTCTCTCCACTTTTTCGTGACCTCCTCTAGTGCTTCAGTCTTTCGTTTTATTTTTTTCTGTAGCTCTTCCCTTCTTTGTTGTCTTCTTAGTTTTGACTCCTCTTTCTTAATCTGTTTACGCTCCCTTCTTATTTCTTTTCTCCATCGTTTCATTTGTCCATTCAATGATGCCGCGATTATTTGTACCCTTTTCTCGTTTGGTATTTCTTCTTTTTCTGGTTTGTTTTCATTTTTTATTCCTTCGGTCTTCTCCTTTCTTAATTCTTCGCTTTTTAATCCGTCCTCTCTCTTTTCCTTGATGTCCTCTTCCGGCTTCTTATTGGTATTGTCCAGTTGGTCACCCAATTCTTTTTTCAAGGATTGGTTGCTCTCCTCTTCTTCTCTTTTTAAACTGTCCTCTCTCATTTTCTTAGTCTCCTCCCTTGTTTCTTTACCCCAATCATCTATCATTTTACTCTGATCATCCAGTTTCTTCATTATTTGTTGGAACATTTTCCTTATCTCAACCATTTCTTCTGGTGTAGGTTCTTTCATTTTGCTTGTTGTTGTCCCCTTTTCTCTGGCTTTGTAGCTGTTGCCTAGCTCCAACTAGTGATTGGGCAGAATGTATTGGTTGGAAGGCCAATCGCTAATTAAAGCCCCTAAAGTTGTGCGCCAATTTGTAATAAAATAAATTAAATAAGTATAGATGTGTGAATCTGTAAGTTGTAAGTTGTAATGTGTTTAATTGGTGTGGCTCTCGACGTCTTACTGGCCTGAAACACTTCCTTAAGTTTCCCAGCTGGTCGAGTCCCAATGGTAGCAAGACCGGTCGAGTAGCGTAAAGTTGATGAAGAAATATATATGCTCAGCTTCACCGAAAGTTTCAAAACAAAAATTATTGTTTTGAAGAAAATTAAAAAAAATTATGTTTATAAAAAATAATAATAAAAAAAAAATTTTAATTTTATTAATTAATTAATTAGGATCAATTAATTAATATAGGGCTGTGAAGTTTTAAACAGTGTAATGCTCTTCTGAAAATTTTTATTAAAGTTTTAGTATAATTTAAATAATCTATCACCACTCATAAGACTGTCTGTAAACCAATCGATATTTGTTTACCTTTCTATTTTTTAGGTTATCTTCACTTACGGGTGGTAAAGTCCTTGTAGATTATCAATTAGAATTATATTATTGGTAATTAGTATTATTGAAGAAATAAAGAACTATTAAGTATTGAAAAGTATTAATGTTTTATTAAGTAACAGCAATATTGACTCTTATCGATTAGTATCGATTCTCAGGATATCGAAAAAAGTTACAAGTATATGTTATAAAAATTATATAGGGTTCTTTAAACAGCCAGTTATTACCAAAGTCAGAGAAATCGGGCTAATATTTAAAAAGTATAACGTTACAATCAAATTAATAGTTATTAATAAACACAGACATTGAATAATAAATTGTAAATATAATAATTGTTTTCACCAAACAGCTGTGCTGAACCAAGAAGAGGCACTGGGATTGTAAAAAAAAGATGGCTGCCGTCAAGTCGATGAAAATGTTGCTCGTTGCTGCTGCATTCCAAATAATGTATTTTGACGCAATATTTCTGTTCTCGTGTCCGCAAATCTCTTGTTATATGTTGTGTAGTGACTGGTGTAGTGATTCTGGGTTGTATTTAGTGTATCTGTATAATTATTAGTTCAAACACTTTCTCCGATTCCGTCACTAATTTGGTTTAATGTATTATACAGTTTTCTAGTGTTTTATGGTGTTTTTCGGAGTAGATTTATATTGTTCTGTGTTATGGAGTGTTACTTGATCGTTTCTGTTATAATATGATAGTTTCAGAAGTATTTTACAAGTCACTCGCGATTTCACAATAACTCACTATACACTCGCTTGTATGACGATTATAGGTTAGGTTATCCACGTTATTACATGTATGTCATGTTAACCGTTCAACTACCAATAATTAACTAACTGTTTCCTTCAGTTTCAATTAAACTCTTAGCCCATATAATATTATCCTTAACATTGTTCAAAAATATTTTCACATCCTGTGAATACTTTATATTTTCACTATATGAATGCCTAAACTTTGGTTATTTGTCAATTTTATTCACTAGATTTTATTTAAATTAATCTTCCAGTTCATTCTGGTTATTTTCAGATTAAATAATGCCATTTTATAGTGTTTTCTGTCCAAAAAATAGTAATTACACTTTCAGTTAGGTATACTCTGAAAGGTCAAAACATTAAAATTTACTTCCTGTCATTATATAAATTCAGCCATTTTATCAGTTATATTTAATATTAATAATTCTATATTGTATTAAAAGGTTCCTATTCCCTTATTTTCTGGTAATTAATTGAATTAGTTGTATTCTGAAACATTATTCTGAAATATATGACTCCCATGTCTAAATTTCTGAGTTTAGTCATTTTCGTTTTTATTTATAATTCTGAATATAATTTATTAAAATCTCTCTAAATGGTATGTGCAATTATATGGCATGATCTCAAGTTTATTTTGTCTAAACCCTTTTTTTTTTATTTGCTTTTAAATGAGTAATTTCTCTGTTTTGATGAAGTTTGGTTTCCATTCTTTTGGCCTATGATTTTTTTTTTTTTAACAATTTTTCTTACAAAATAATTTATAAACAATATATGATGTGTGATACCCTCTCTGACTTTTTACAAATAGTATTATAAATTAAACATGTTTTCAAATTACACAAAAACAATTAGTATTGGTTACAATACAAATAATAGTTAAACAGAATAAAGAACATTTTTTTTAAATAAATGGTTGTCTTCAAATCAGACATTTTGCAACAAAATTCCCATTTCCAACTTGTAAATATGATTTACAACAAAGGTTTTGTACTAACTAACATCTTAATTACTCTCTACTATTTACAAGTGGTAATTATTTTTATATTTCTGATGTTAGTTGTTTCAGACCCAAACAAATGGCCTTATATCTAATACATTTTTAAACATTCTTGTACTATATACATAAAAAACCTTATATTTATATTCTTATTTCTAACTATTATTATAAGTAGGATTCTACAGTTTTTATACAGTCTTTTATACATTGTCTTTGGGTAATTGCACCCTGTCATTAACAAATAAATAGTATTAACCGTTCAAAAGGCACTATGACATCTGTTTTTCTTTTTTCATGTAAAACAAAAATGTTATTTTAAACAGATTCATGTCTTATGAACAACATATTGTCACAGTACATATTTTAAGTCATTGAAAAATGCATATTTCATTGCATCCAATGTTTGTGATTGCCAAGAATGAAACACAAGGTTCATTTTTTATAATACCCAAAACTATCACTGGTTCACTTTGCACTTATATATTATGTTAATGCTAAATGGTCGTATAGTCTTATTAACATAATAAATTGGTTAGCGTTTTTTCAATGGAGATTTGTTCCATGGGTACTATATTATTGTTTCATCTTAGTTCACAGGAAACTTTTACTTTATACACTCCTCTCTCTTAAATTTATATACATGTGGTTTTTATTTCGTTATACTTTTATTTTTAGATATTTATTTTGGGGATATAGGGATTTGGGTGTCTTTTATAAGAGCATGACATCTTCTTCAGGATGCTGCCCTCTTCTTCTTTCTTCAGTCTTCTTTTCTCCTGCCTTCTGGGACTGGTATCTTCTCCATCTTCTTCTTGTTGCCATCAGGTTTCTTGGGATCTTCTCCATCTTCTTCTTTATCACAGAAATACACAACCTGTATTGGTTGATCTTGGCTTATTTTAGGGTTTCTCTTCTATTTATTCTTCCTCGTTGTGGGTTTGGTCATATTCAGTACTGCTTTGTCATTTACTTTTTTACCTTCCTTGGTTATACCTTGAAAACCTTTGGTTATGAGACTGGTCTTGGATGACTCATCACTAGTAACTCCTTTTACTTGAACTTGGATTTTCTTTATAATAATGATTTCTTTCCACAGTTGCTATGAATTAATCTATTTATATTAAACTTAATGCTTTCTTCCAAATTTAAATATTATAACTTTATTATTCTAATGATCAATTGCCATTCAATATTATGCTTATATCTGTCACGCTACAATATGTATGTGGGTAAAACAAAAGCAGTCACGACAAATTCTTAGAAGGACTTTTTTTAATAAAGTGTATCGTGGGGTGTGAAACTTGTTTTTACAAAGCTACTGCATTCAGGTGTAAAATTTTCTAAATACTGGTTTCGCGAGACGCATCCATCCGCATGAAGGCAAACAAAACGATTGATAAGGCAGCAGTGAGAAGCGAGAGAGAGAGCGTGCTCAATCTCGCACGCACACACATACAAACAGTGTAAATACAACTTTTCGTTCCAACAGTGCAGAGTGCTGTGTCAGCTCATCCAGTCCTGCTCGTTCGA